>CM053567.1:49096077-49135295 GCA_028646485.1 Cryptoprocta ferox
TAATGCCCTTCTTCATCTCGTTACTGCTTTTACTTTAAAGTCCAGTTTGTCTGATATACGTATGGCTACTCCGGCTTTCTTTTGACTTCCAGTTGCATGATAGATATTTCTCCATCCCCTTACTTTCAATCTGAAGGTGTCTTCAGGTCTAAAATGAGTCTCTTGTAGACAGTAAATAGATGGATTTTGTTTTTTTATCCATTCTGCTACCCTATGTCATTTGATTGGAGCATTTAGTCCATTTACATTCAGTGTTATTATTGAAAAATATGGGTTGAGTCATTGTGTTTTCTGTAGGGTTCATGCTTGTAGTGGTGTGTCTGGTACCTTGTGTTCCTTGCAACATTTCCCTCATAGAGTCCTTCTTAGGATTTCTTGTAGGGCTGCTTTAGTGGTGATGAATTTTTTCAATTTTTTTTTATTTGGGAAAACCTTTATCTCTCCTATTTTGAATGACAGGCTTGCTGGATAAAGGATTCTTGGCTGCATATTTCTCCTGTTCTTCACATTGAAGATTTCCTGCCATTCCTTTCTGGCCTGCCAAGTTTCATTAGATAGGTCTGTAACTACTCTTATAGCTTTCCCTTTGTATCTTAGGGCCCTTTTATCCCTAGCTGCTTTCAGAATTCTCTCTTTATCCTTATATTTTCCCAGTTTCACTATGATATGTTGTGCCGAAGGTTGATTCAAGTTACGTCTGAAGGGAGTTCTCTGTGCCTCTTGGATTTCAATGTCTATTTCCTTCCCCACACTGGGGAAGTTCTGGGCTATAATTTGTTCAAGTACCCCTTCAGCAACTTTCTGTCTTTCTTCTTCTTCAGGAATTCCTATGATACGGATATTGTTCCATTTGATTGTATCACTCAGTTCTCGAATTCTTTCGTGCTCCGGAATCAATTCATCTTTTTCTCGGCTTCTTCTTTTTCTTTAAAATGTGTCTTCTAATCCACCTATTCTCCTCTCTACTTCTTCAGTCCGTGTAGTGGCCTCCTCCATTTTATTATGCACCTTATTTATAGCATTATTTAATTCATCACAACTATTTTTAAGGTCCATAGTCTTTGTAGCAATAGTTTCTCTGATGTCTTTCTTCCATGCCTTTTTCAAGCCTAGCGATTAATTTTATGAAAATTGTTCTAAAATCTTGCTCCATTATGTTGCTTATATCTGTTTTGAGAAATTCTGTA
This sequence comes from Cryptoprocta ferox, assembly GCA_028646485.1. Classification (NCBI taxonomy): domain Eukaryota; kingdom Metazoa; phylum Chordata; class Mammalia; order Carnivora; family Eupleridae; genus Cryptoprocta; species Cryptoprocta ferox. The sequence goes on from CM053567.1 coordinate 49,097,265, forward strand.
GCTGTGACTTCTTCCTGGAATTTCTTTAGACGAGAGTTCTTCCGTTTTGTCATTTTGGCTAGCTTTCTGTCTCTTGTCAGTTTTAAAAGCTTGTTATGCACTCTACCTGTGAGTATTGCTATATTAAAGGAGGCTCATTGACAGTCCAGGGTCTGTCCTTTCAGGAGGTGTTCTTTTAATGGTGTCCCTTGGTCTCTCTTGTTGTGCCTTTGGTTATTTTAACTCCCTACTCGTATTGATATTTGGGACTCTCCACCATGTGTACTTGTTTCTTAAGGTAGCCCTGAAAAGGAAAACAGACAAACACACAGGGAACAAAAGCATGCAAACGCATAGACAAATCAAACAAAAAAGGGGGGAAACCAACAGGGGGGGGAAATAAGGGGGGGACAAAAACAACAAAAGACAAAGGACAGTCTAAAAGCATAAAACCAGAAATCCCAGCTACAAATAAAGAGCAGGGTGGAGGCAGTTCTGATGGAAGAGCATATACAAAGAGAGAAGTGACGGATGGGGAGGAAGCGAAATTGAACATTGACCAGACAGAGAGACTAAAAGGCTTAATTCAGAGAGAGAAAGAGGAGAATATGGTAGGAGGTGAGAAAAAAATGAAGATAATGTTACCCAAAGAAACTATATACTTTGATTGTTCCAGAGAGAGAGAGAGAGAAAGGAAGGTAGTGACAGAAGTGTAGAATATGCATCAAGAGAATGGATTAAATGTGACTGTTTAAGCAAACCAATGACCAGAGTGCCAGTCCAGCAAGGGGAGAGATAAGAATGAGATAAGGAAAAATACATCTGAATACCAAGAATTGATCTAATCACAGCAATGCATCAATGTTGGTCTTGCCCCAGGCTTGGGGGGTGGGGGGTAGGCAGCTCTCCTGTGCAATGGGGGTGATTTGGTGTAGGCAGGTCTCGCCTCCACTGCGGGTCTTGGGGGCCACTCCCTGAGGCCCTGCCTTGGTGGTTGTGGGGAGAAAAATGGCAGTGCCCCAGTCCCTTCTCGAACCAAGCGTTGCAACTCACTCTTTCGGGTGTGATCTCCTGGTGCCACGGGCGTAGCCAAGGTGGGCCAAGTTGTATTTCCCAAGCCTCCCCTCGTTTCCAGATCTTAGTCCATGCACTTTAATGATACAGCCGGAAATGTACTCCTGGAGGCCTGCGGCTAGAAGCTGGGGATCAAGTAGGGGGAGTAGGGGAGCAGTTTCTCCTGGCACCACCTGGGATTGGGGCACCTAGTCGAAGAAAGTGCCACAGCTAGAGAAAGGATCTCTCCCTGAACGCCCTGCGGTTACAGATGGGATGATAGGATCCTTCTCCGTCCCAGGCGAGGTTTTTCTTTTCTCCAGAGACAGCTCTATGAGCGGTTTCAGCCTCTCTTTTCTTTTCCCCTCATCTCTCCATGGCTCTCTGCGGAGGGGGCTCCCTCCCCTCCGCGTCTCCGGTCCCAGCCCGTTTTTACCTTCCCCAGTTCGCAATCATGCACCTATGAGGCTGTCTTCTTAGTGGACTCTGTCTTAATGGCTTCAGTCCTTGTTTGTTTGAGGGATGCGGGCGGGTGAAAAGTACAGAGCTCCCTACTTCTCCGCCATCTTGCCTCTTCAAATCAAGTACAGCTGCTGCCAGTGATTCTCAGCATCCAACTCCTCAAACTCCCGCTCTACGATGGCAGACATGGCAGTGGGAGCAAGCTAGCGCAAGCGGAGCCTGCGCCGGTGGAGAGGCTCAGGCCCTGCAAGGGCTGGGCCTGAGACAGCAATCTTAAGCTGTTTGGACAAGTTTGCATTTTAGTACTAATTTATAATTAAGGGTTATAAACCTCAGTTCCATTTATAGGTCATAAAAACAAACTTTGGTATCCATTTTCAAAGGGTACATCTAATAATGCAAATATTAGGGTTTTCCCAAACTCAAGAACCATGTCAAAAGTACATTATCAATATAATTTAAAGAGGGGTTTTAGTAATACTATGAAGTTACTCATCCCTTGGATGAGAAGAATATATACAGTGGATATACTCATGTCAAAATACTTGTTAAACATTAAGTTTGGAGAATCATCGTTGATAAACGTGGCTTTAAACACTTTAATGAAGGGGGGTGCCTGGGTGGCTCAGTCAGTTGACCGTCCAACTTTGGCTCGAGTCATGATCTCACAGTTTGTGAGTTTGAGCCCTGCGTCGGGCTCTGTGCTGACATCTTGGAGCCTGGAGCCTGCTTTGGATTCTGTGTCTCCCTCTCTCTGCCCCTTCCCCACTCACACTCTGTCTCTCAAAGATGAATAAACAATAAAAATAAATATATAAATAAATAAATATAAAAACTTTAATGAAGGGGTGCCTGCGTGGCTCAGTAGGTTAATGTCCCACTTTGGCTTAGGTCATGATCTTCCGATTCACCAGTTCGAGCCCTGGGCCAGACTCTGTGCTGACAGCTTGGAGCTGAACCTGCTTCAGATTCTTGTCTTCCTCTCTTTCTGCCCCTCCCCTGCTTGCACTCTCCCTCTCTCTCTCTCTCTCTCTCTCTCCCTCTCTCTCTTTCAAATAAAAACATTAAAAAAAAACTTTAATAAAGAGAGTGGTTGCAGTATTAGCAAACAAATTGCCCCACGGGAGCCAGTAACAGTCAAGTGAGATATAATTAAGTTTATGTATACTAAGCATCTTATGCATTCATTTATAGTAAAGCCTGGCTTACATTTTTGGGATGTGAATGAAGGTCCTACAATGAATATCTTTAAAATACAAAAGATTGCTACAGTCGTCTATCAGCAATACAAGGATCCTTAGAATTTAAATTAACAATTTTTGTAGAAATCAGAAGCATATAGTAGGTTGGTTATATTAAGATTTTGAAACTTTTTGGGTAGTAAGACTTTTCAGTAATCAGAATCTTTCATTCTGGTTTTATTAGTGGGAACTAAAGCAGAAATTATAAAATTTAGCAGGATTAAAATAACCTATAAATAGATTTTACTTCTAAGAAAAATTAGGCTTTTGAAGCAAGATTTCAAAGTGATTTTTGGGAAAACTTTGGAAGACAGTGGACAGACTAGGATCATTTCAGATCCTATATGGGTAATTTAAAAGCTTTTCTTTGAACTTTGAATCATGATTTACAGAGGTGATATGTCATTGCATTTCATTGTAAAGGATGAAATTTAGTGATAATTTAGTCTTTGATTCACTATTTATGTTAAATAAAAAAATCAATAGCATGGAAACGATCTGATCAGTAGTTGTCTCTTGACAAGAAAAATAGAAGGAACATTTTGATGCATTTTAAAAAATCTGCTTAAAGATGTAACTTTTGGGGCACCTGGGTGGCTCAGTCTGACTTTGGCTCAGGTCATGGTCTCAAGTTCGTGGTTTCGAGCCCCACGTAGGGCTCTGTGATGACAGTTTGGAGCCTGGAGCCTCCTTCACATTCCATGTCTCTACTCTCTCCGCCCCTCCCCCTGCTCACGCTGTGTCTCTCTCTCCCTCAAAAATAAATGAAGATTAAGAAAAAAAGATGTAACTCTTGTAGTCAATCTGGTTTGGGGATTAGCTATTTTAATTGTCAGTCTTAACCAGTTTATCAGGTTACTTATTACCAGACCCAACCTGAGGCAGAATTTTGGTATTTACCCATATCCAGATTTAATGAGTGAAAACTAAGAGGGTATTATGAACACCCTTATCAGAAAGTTATTTCCTGGACAAAAAAAATCTGCAAATTTTAGAATAGTTGATCCCCCGTTCCGGCAGCTTTGAAATTTACCAGAGGATGAAGTCATTCAGTACATCTGATACAGGTTTATGCTATACCTCAAGACAACATAGATTATTTATTATTCTTTTTTTTTAAAACATTTATTTATTTTTGAGAGACAGAGACAGATCATGAGCAGGGGAGAGGCAGAGAGAGGGGGACACACAGGATCGGAAGCAGGCTCCAGGCTCTGAGCTGCCAGCACACAGCCCAACGTGGGGCTCGAACGCACGAACTGTGAGATCATGACCTGAGCCGAAGTTGGATGCTCAACCGACTGAGCCACCCAGGTGCCCCTATTTATTATTCTTTAATGTGGGTTAGATCTTTTCCCTTTTCCAGAGCTGATGTGCTAACTTATTACCAGATAGTATTTTTATGTAATTCACCATCTTAAAAAACATTTAAAGACTGATTTCTCCATTAATATTCTCAGATGACACGAAATGCTAATTTTCTTACAGGATCAATTTTCTGATTTTTTTTCTTGAATAAAACTACCATTACTCAGTTTTTATAATCTAGTGTCCATAGCATCTTCTTTGAAACCAATGGCTGAGAAGGGACCCTATGAAAACTCTAGGACAAGGTTTTAGAAAGTTTGAACTTCTTAACTAAATTCCCCTTTAAGAAAGTCCCAGTTTTGAACTACATTGTAGAACTATAGTTTGTGCTTAATTTAGTGAAAGATAGTGGGGCTCACTGTAGACACTATATTGTCCTGAAAAATAATTCCTGGAGCTTACCGACTTTTAGAACCATTTTATTTAACCACGTATGAGTATACAGACTATGTTGGTAATTTGTGATAAAAACAAGTTGTGCAACACTGCCTGTGTCTTTCTGCCCAAGACCTTTACTATTTGTTTCACTTTTAAAATGCACATATCTTTGGAGTCGTGGATTATTCTACACAAATACACGCTGAGTTCTGTTGCTTAGAATCCTTATAGAACTATCACCATCTATACTAAAAATGTTGTACTTGCACAATTTAGTTACATAAAAAAATAATAAGTATTTCTTCAATAGCCGGGTATTTGGATTGTATTCTTGATATATTTGAATGTGACTCTTGGATTTAAGTGCACTATCATTCATGTCTTACACAATAAAATTGCACTGTATGGCAAATATGTCTATAATGTATGCTTTGCTGAAACCTCCGAGTGCTGTAATGTACAGATTTCTATTATGTGAACCATGTCTATATATAGTCTTAGGGAAAAATTCTAAACGTTTTAAAGTCTCTGTAACATTTTAATATTATTTGTAATGTCCCCTATGTAATAAGTTCACGTATGTCCTAAAACTGGAATCATTCATTGTGAGTTGACTGCTTTGTCAAGCTTGGTTTACTTAATCATGAAACAGTCTTGTTGAACATGGTACTGTTATCTTAGTATGTAAGATTTGTGCGGTGTGCTCTCTGCTGCAGAGGACTGTTGCACAGATGGTAGTTTAAATGTCTATAGACAATGGTAATAAAATTTGAATATACTCAAATGCTGGTAAATTAAATCTATAGGCTGACTTTAATTTTTTTCCAAATATTTGTGAAGGTTTTGGCAGTGTCTCAATTAAAACTGCTATGTCTAGACCTTATATTTTGAAAAAAATTCAGATCCACAAAAATAGTTGCAAAACAGTACAATGATCTACCATATATTGTTCTCCTAGGTTGAATAATTAACATTTTTCACATTTAACTTGGCACTCCTGATTGTGTGAGTGTGTGTGTTCTTACCATTATTTTGCTGAAACATTTGAGGGTAAGCTGCAGACATCATGACCTTTCTACATAAATATTTCAGTGGTATCTCTCAAAATTTAGGAGTATGTATTATATATTCTATTTACCCAGTTTATATTGATATGAATAAATCAGTGAAGAAAAAGGGAAAGCTCTCTGTTAGAATAGATTGCCAACTATGAGATGTAGGAAGAATGACAAAATTAAAGTCACTATTTGGCAGTCATCACAGTTTTAACTGATCTAGGTAGTCATCATCTGTGGGTGCTAAAATTGGCAGGTGAGTTTGTGAGGAAAAGCATATAGTCTCAAAGTCTCTTTCCATAAAATACTTACTAGTTAGAATGGGGAGAAATAATATGTGGAGAACCTGAAATCCTTGTGGATTCTTTGCTGGGAATGACAAATGGTACAGCCACTATGGAAAACATTATTAGCAGTTCCTCAAAAAATTAAAAATAGAATTACCATATACAGCAATCCCACTTCTGGGTATATATCCAAAAGAATCTAAAGTAAGAGCTATTTGGACACCCATAGTCATTGTAGTGATATTCACAATAGCCAAGTAAGCCAAATATTTATCAGTGGATAAACAGATAAAATGTTATATACATATAATGGAATATTATTCAGTGTTTAAAAAGGAGTTCTGTCACATGCTATATCATGGATTGAACTTGTTTTTACTGCATTTCATTTAGAAATAAGCCAGTCATAAAAAGACAAAAGTTGTAAGATTTCAATTACATAAGGCATCTAAAGCAGTCAAATTTATAGAAACAGAAAGGAGAATGGTGGTTGCCATAGACTGGATGGAAGGGGAAACGAGTTACTGTTCAATGGTATAGAGTTTCAGTGTTGTGAAATGAAAAAATTCAATATTGTTAAGTATATTCATGTTGTAGAAATTCACAATGTGGATATACTTAATACTGAACTCTACACTTAAAAATGGTTAAGATGGGGGGGTGCCTGGGTGACTCAGTCGATTAAGCGTCCAACTTCGGCTGAGGTCATGATCTCACGGTTCGTGGGTTCGAGCCCCGCATCAGGCTCTGTGCTGACAGCTCAGAGCCTGGAGCCTGTTTCAGATTCTGTGTCTCCCTCGCTCTCTGCCCCTCCCCCACTCATGCTCTGTTTCTCTCTGTGTCAATAATAAAAAAAAGAAAAACATAAAAAATTTTTTTAAATAAAAAAATTTTAAAATGGTTAAGATGGTAAATTTTATGTTATTATTTAAAAATTTATAATGAAATAAATATAATGAATGAGTTTAATATACCTACTTTCCGATTTATAAATACTTTCAAACTATTGCAATGTTCAGAATAAAATAAATCATTGAAAATGCATATACAGTGATATTAAAAAATTGATGGAATAGGCACATCTAACCTTGTATTCTCATACAGTAACGTCCAAAAACAAAGTTCAGATCCAAGTTTGTCAGAACTCTGGAAAAGAGTCAAAGGTTTGTAGCAACAAAGCAAATGCTTAATAAATTAAAAGATGACTTGATAACTAGGAAAAATTTGTGGCATTTTTACCTGCCACTGTCCCACCCTCTCTCCACACAGTGGCAGTCTTGAAACTGCCAGCCTGTGTTAACCACTGTGGGCCCTGGTGTCCGGCTGTGAAGAGAGCAGAGCAGACTTTAGTCAAAAATACGCTTAAGTCTCCTGTAACCTGTCCAGAGGATACTTGAAGGGCTAACAGAATACGTTCATCTTTCTTTTACCTAACTCAGAACTCAGGCTGAAAGGCAGTGGGGCTTTGGCCCAAAATACTTTAAGGAGAATTAACAAACTGCAAACACCTGAGGCAAAATATAGTCAAGCTATGTAACAGTCAAGATACTTAAGGCCTGGGAGGAAAAGGTGGGGAAGATTCTTTGGGAAATCAAGACTTTCAAAAGAACTTGTATACATACCTAAATGAAGATGCGCGTTGAGAAAAGTGTTAAGAAGATCCTAAGTTTTCACTTATAAGTGATCCCTAGGCTCAGTGTGAGACTAGTGTTGGAGGAGGGTCACAACACAGAACTGATATGCAAAGAATGGAAGAGGGATTTTTTGTTTGTTTTCAGTTTTTTTTAAGCTCCTGGCATTCCAAGAAATCTCTGCCAAAACATTAAGTTAACAGGAGCTGAAGGAACAGAGACCTCAAATGACCACACATGACAAGGAATACAGTTCTTGCAAAAATAGTTTGCAAAAGTAATGAAACAAATGGACTCTTACAACCTTAATAATAAAACAAAAAGCCCCCAGCAAACCCTGGGGAAGGGCAAGAATCTAATTTCCAGTGACCACATTATGACTAATTTTTAACAACAGCAAAAAATTGCAAGACATGCAAAAAAAGAAAAAAAGCCATAAAAAACACAGGAAAGTATGACCCATTCAAAATAACAAGTTTAACAAAATTTAACAAAATTTAACAAAATAATCTCCCCGAAAAATTCTAGACATGGGAGTAACTAGAAAAAGACGTTAAAGCAACTGTTCTTAAAAGGCTTAAGAGCTATAGGAAAACATGAACAAAGAACAGAAGGAAATCCAGAAAATGTATGAACGTAATGCAAATATCAATAAAAAGAAATTATAAAAAGGAACCAAACAAATTCTTGAGCTGAAAAGTACAAGTGAAATGAAAAATTCACCAGCAGGATTCAACAAATTATTTGCTCAGGCAAAAGAAAGAATCAGCTAACTTGAAGACTGGTGAATTGAAATGATTAAGGAGCAGGAAGAAAAAGAATGAAGAAAGTAGACAGGCCTAAGAGACTGATGGGACACCATCAAATGGACCAACATATGGGAATCAGAGAAAGAGAAAAGTTAAAGGAGCAGAAAGATTATTTGAAGAATTAAGGGATAAAAACGTTGAAAATTTGAAAAAAAGACATGAATTTTAAATCCAAGAACCTCAATGACTTCCAAGTGGCATAAATTCAGAGTCCACAGTGAAACATAGTGTAATCAAACTACTAAAAGTCACAGAGGAAATCTTGAAAGCAAATAAGAGAATCAACACATACAAGGGATCTTTGATGATATTATCAATTTGATCTTTCATTAGAATCATGGAGAAGACATGATACATTTAAAATATTAAAAGAAAAAAATCTTGTCAACTGAGAATTCTATATACAGAAAAGTATCTTCCAAAAATAATGGAGAAATTCAGATATTCCCAGATTAACAAAAGTTCAGGGAGCTTGTTACCACTAGATCTAGTCTACAAAAACTAATGGAAGTCATTCAAGATGAGTTGAAACACTAGTCAATAATGAAACCCGTAAGAAGAAATAAATATTTCCAGCACATGTAAAATATGGACAAATATAAAAACCAATCTTATTGTAAAACTGATTTGTATCTCCACTTTAATTTTCTACACGATTTGAAAGACAAAGACATAAAAATACATACATAATTTGTGATATTTAACAAAGAGTGGAGACAGAACTACATAAGAGCAAAGTTTTTGTAAACTCTTACAGTTAAGGTGATATCAATTCAATTTAGAGTGTTATAACTTTGGGTTGCTATATATGAGGCTCATAGTAACCACATAGACAGTATCTACAGAGGAGGAAATGAGAAGAAAATCTGAAGTCACTACAAATAATAAACACAAAAGATAGCAGTGACAGAGGAAAGGGACAAAAAGCTATAAAACATACAGAAAACAAATAGCAAAATGGTAGAAGTAAATTCTTTTTTATCAATTATTTTAAATGTAAATAGATTAAAAATTAAAATAAAAGGAAGGTAATAGAAGAATAAATTTGAAAAACACCAATGATCCTCTATGCAAGTTTGGTTCAGCATTCAAAAATTAATTAAGGCAATTCATCACATCACAGGAAAAACAAAAATCACATGATCCTGTTAGTGGATTCAGAAAAAGTATTTGACCAAAAGCAGCTCCAATTCATCATTAAAAACTCAAAGCAAACTAAGAATAGAGGAAGTTCTTCCTCAACCTGATAAAGAACATCTACAAAAAGCCTACAGCAAACACACTTATTGGTAAAACAAAGCAAGAGTGTCCCCTCTCACCACTACTTTTCAACATTATATTTGGAAGTCCTAGCTAATTCAGTAAGACAGGAAATGAAATTAAAGGTATACGTATAGAAAAGGAAGATATAAAACTGTCTTTGCAGCTAACATAATCTATGTAGAAAATCAGGAAGAATTGACAAAAAATGGAACTAATAAGTCATTATAGCAACATTGAAGGTTAATATACAAAAGTCAATAATTTTCCTATATACCAGCAATGAACAAGTGGAATATGAGAATGAGAAGACAAGCCACAGAAAGGGAGGAATTATTTGCAAAAGACATATCTGATAATGGACTGTTATTCAAAAAGTATGTTTTAAAACTTTTAAAACTCAAAAATAAGAAAATGAACCCAGTTAAAAGTGAACAAAAGATCTGTACATATATCATACCAGAGAAGACAGATGCCAAGCAAACATGGAAAGATGCTCAAAATCATGTCAATAGGGACATTAAAACAAGATACCAAATTAAACAAATAACAAATTAAAACAAGATACCACCACACATGCACAGTGAATATCTAAAACAACACCAAATGCTGGTGAAGATGTATAGTAACAAGGACTTTCACTGTTAGCTGATAGGAATGCAAAATGGTACAGCCACTTTGGAAGATAGTTTGGGAATTTCTTACAAAGCTAAACATACTCTTACCAAACAATCCGGCAGTTGTTCTCCTTGGCATTTACCCAAATGAGTTGAAAACTTATGTCCACACAAAATTCTGCACATGCTGTTTTTCTTCATAATTGAGAAAGCTTGGAAGCAACCAAAATTACTTCAGTAGGTGAATGTTCAAACTGTAGTATGTCCAGATAATGGAGTATTTTTCAGTACTGAAAAAGCAATATTATTCAGAGTTATGAAAAGACATGGAGGAAACTTTAAATGCATATTACTATGTAAAAGAAGCCAATGTGAAAAGGCTACATACTGTATGATTCAGCTAATGACATTCTGGAAAAGGCAAAACTATGGAGACTATATGATGGTTAATGTTATATGTTAATGGGGCCATAAGGTGCCATGATTAAATATTATTTCTGGGTGTCTGTGAGGATGTTTCCGGATGAGATTAGCATTTGAATCAGTGGACTTAGTAGACTGTCCTACCCAATGTGAGTTGGTATCACCGAATCCATTGAGGGCCTGAATAGAAATAAAATGCAGAGGAAGGGAGAATTTGTTCCATGCAAATTACAGCTGTGGTGTTCTTACGGGGAATGTCTATATCCCTCATTTCTTCTACATTTGTTAGTTGGAATTCTTATATAAAAAAGAGTTGTCCCTTCTACCTCATTTATTTATTCATTGTTTATATCAATATAGACTAGAGCATACTTATTTTTTATTATTTAGGTTTGTGATCTGAGAACCAAAACCTCAACCCTGAAAATGGAGGAAAAGTCTGAATATTATCAGAATCTAAGTTACGGTAACAGAAACCTACTTGGATGACTTAATCCAAAGGATATGAGGAAGACATACCTGGCAAAGCTGGAGAATTAGCCTGGAAAGGCTCTTGGAGTCTGGCGGCCCCCAGGCAGTGGCCCCCAGGCAGGACTGACCTGGGTGCTGTTTTCACCCTCTCTACCACTCCAACCAAAATTCAAATCCACGGGAAGTGCCTCTCCCTTGGCTGGAAGAGGAAGGGGGCTGATGATATTAATACCAGCCTGTTTCCATGAGAAAGAGAGAAAACGGATGAAACCACCCAGCTTTCAGTCCCTTGTAAATCAACCCTCCTTCAGGCCCAGGTCTTCCAGAAACAAAAGCTTAAGCCACGCCGCTCCCTCCCTCTTCCTCCACCACCCCATCCCGGATCCCGATCAGCAGCAGTATCAGTGGATTGCTCCACTCATCAACATACCCACCTCCAACCCCACTCAAAGCAAGCTCAGGATCTCTGACGCAGTCGTAAGCTTTAAGGAAAACAACAACAACAAAAACAAACAAACAAAAAACCAAAACCAAACAAAAGAACCTCGAGACAAGATGTGGGGTATTAGGACCCAGTGTCTGGGGCAACATTCTGGTCCCTTGGCCTTGAGCAAAAGTCTTCACCTTCTGGAAGCGTCTTCGCCTCTTCCACCGTGGAGGGGGTATAGTGCCCTTCATAATCTCTGAACTCTCCTGAGAGGTTAAAAATCCTGTAATTAAGATTTTAGAGTTCAAGTGCAACAGAGAAAGGCCCATAATGAGTATTATGTCATATGAGAAAATGTTGAAGAAATGGAGTACTCTTAAGTGTCCGTAAAACAGAAAATTAGACCTATTTCATGAGGTCATAGATTCTTAATGTCGGAGACCTTCTTTAGAGCTGTTTTCCAAACTCCTGATATGCATGAGAATCGCTTGGGGATCTTTTAAAAGTAGATCGGGGCGGTGGGGGGTGGGGAGGGAGGGACACTGCTTTGTACCAAGCTTTGTACTCAGCTTTGACGGCACATTGGAATCGCTTGAGGAGCTTTTAAAAAATACTTAAGCCTGGGCTCCTCCTCCCCAAACCCACAAACGATTCTTATTCATTTGGTCCAGAGTGCGGTCTGAGCATTGGGAGAGTCAAAAACTCCCAGGCGATTCTAATAGGCAGCGAAGTCTGAGAACCACCGCCCCAGACCAGCGCTTCTCCAACTTCAGCGCGCATGAGCACCACCTGGAGGGCTTGTTAAAACACAGCTCGCAGGGCCCCGCCCTCAGAGATCCGGACTCTCCGGGTCTGGGACGGGGCCCCAGATTTTCGTGTAGAACAAGTTCTCAGGTGATGCTGACTCTGCTGGTCGTGGCCTTGGGGGCCATCTGCTTTAACATTGATGTTTCCCATGTGGGAAACCAAGATGAAATGACTCGTTCAAGGTCTTCAGAAACCCTGACTCCGGGTCCGGGCTATTTCCTGAGCCAATCCTTCCAACTTCCTCTTCTGCGTCCTGCTTTCTTCCCCAGGTCCTCTGCGGAGCCGTTCATCACCAGCCCGAGCCGGTTCTCGGGCGCTACGGCGGGGCCGATTTCCGTGTAGTGAGAGGCCCTCGCAGAGCTGCCGGCACCCTGACAGTGCCCCGTGAAGGCTGGCAGGCTGGCACCGCCGCTGCCCGAAACACCGCGTGCGGGACTCTCACGCGCCCCTCCCAGTGGCTTGATTCTGCACCCGGTCGGTGGGAGGCGGAGGCCTACACAGGGAAAGGGTTGCCAAGGCAACGGAGGCCCTCCCTCCAGGCCCACCCTTCCCGCACCCCGGGCCCCTAGTGACCCGGCGCCGCTGCCGGGGCGCCGGCTGAAGAAAGGGATTGGTGAGCGGAGGGGCGGGTTCGGGAACCGAGAGAATAAAGGCGCTCCGGTTTCCGCCCGCGGCGCTGTAGGATCTCCGGCCGCGTGGTGCTCCAGCTTGGGTTCCCGCAGCTCAGCATCTCTGGGAGGCTCGGTCGGAAGGTCAGTGCGGAGGTGGCCGGACTTTACCCTGGCGGCTGTACCCCAGAGCAGACCCCCCCCTTAAACCGCCCCCGGCTCCGGCTGGTCGGATCGATGTGACCCGGGCGTGAGCGCGGATCTCCAACAGTCGCAGCGCAGCTAGGAGCCGGGGGTCCGGGGGCTGGGGTGGACGGGACGCCGCTCGGGTCGATCGGACGCGACCCCCGACCTCTTCCACTTTTCAAGGACACCCTCCACCCAGGAATAGAGATAGGCGCCGCTGTTCTCGTAAAACCGGTTTACCCAGTCAACTCCCGGAGAGGATGGGACCCCACACCCTTTCCGGCCGGAGCCAGGCTGAGGCCGGGAGACCCGCGTGCGGCTCAGCCCCCGCGCCTTCATGGGTTCCCTCTCCCCGGCAAGTGTGCCTGGGAAGAGGACGCCCTCTCTACAGAGCCGGACTGCCCTCTGAGACCCTCTGTATCTCACGCTTTTTAAAGCGCTGGCATTTTTTTCCAGATCATTTCTGGCTTTCGGATCATCCCCACAGTAAGTCCAGACTTTACCAGCTCGTCGATGGGAGTCTTTACATTTAGCAGTGTGCTAAGGGCTCTTCCTAGATCGCTCTGTTAAATCCTTTCAGTAATCTAGTGTGGTGGTCCCATCATTGTCTCCTTTCTAAAACTGAGGAAACTTGAGGTTTGACAAAGGAGTGTACCCAGACTCACACTCTGAACCCCTTACGCTGGTCGAGTGCTCTCCTGGGGAGATGCGGAGAGGAACCGCGCTGGAGGGGGGTTGGGGGACAGGTGGAAGGTACCCTCTGAGCGACCACGGAGATGTTTCCTCTTTGTCTTCTTCTTGGGTACCTGAACGCATCTCTTTTCTTGTAGGAGAAGAGGAGGGATGGTGGAAGGAGGGTTTGAGACTCAGCGAATCTGGTTTCCTACCCCTTCTTGGTGATTAGTATTTGCCTGACCTTGGGCAGGTTAGTTCATCCTGCAAAATGGAGAAAAGATCTCAGCTTCAGGGTTACCGGAGGGTTAGATAAGAGTTCAGGAAAGCAGGTGTTTCATCAATGCTCAGGAGTTATGAGGTGCCTGATTTTTCCTTGGGTGGGTACTGTTAAGAGTACTCATTTAATATTATTTAATGAACCGGAAGATTTAAAGGAGAGATTGCCTTGCAGATGTGTTTTATAAGTGTTCTTGGTCCTTAAAGCAGGCTAAGAGGGGGAAATGAAGGTGGGCACAGTCAGCAGTTTACTGGAGCAAGAAAGAGGTACTGGAGTGGGAGAACTGGAGTTTAGTTTGGTAGGCACTAACTGAACTGTTAGGTATCTGCAGACAGCATTGATCTCTGCTGGGCGAATTTTCTAGCTCCTCAGCAATATATGTATGTGCAGACCATTTGTTGGGGCTGGAAACTTTTTAAAAAAAATGAATTTAGGGGTGCCTGGGTGGCTCAGTTGGTTAAGTTCCGGACTCTTGATTTCAGCTCAGGTCATGATCTCAGGGTTGGTGGGCTCCAACCCTGTGTCAGGCTCCCCACTGCGAGCCCAGACCCTGCTTGGGAGTCTCTCTCTGCCCCTCCCCCGTTTGCTCGCAGTGCTCGCTCTCCATTTATTTTATAAACATTTTTTTAATGAATTTAAATTTTATTTTAAATTGTGGTTGCAATCACAGAATGTAAAATTTACCGTTAACCATTTTTAAGTGTACAGTTCAGTTGTATTAAGTATATCCACGTTACTGTGCAACAGTTCTATAGAACTTTTTCATCTCACAAAACTAAAATTATATTTCAATTAATTAAACACTGATATTCCTTCTCCTTTATCCCCCACCCCTTGGCAACTACCTTTTTACTCCTTTTTTCTGTGATTTTCATTACCTTAGCTTGTATAACTCATAAGAGTGGAGTCATACTGTATTTGGCCTTTTGGGACTGACTCATCCATTTGGCATAATGTTCTGGAGGTTTATCCATGTGGTAGCATGTGGCAGGATCTCCTTTTTCAAGGCTGAATAATATACTGTTGTGTGCATGTACCACATTTTGTCTATCCATTCATCTGTCAGTGGCTGGAGAGTTTTACCTTTGTGCTTTAGTGCTGGAGATACTACTTAATACGTTCTTAATTACTGTCCCCATGGCTAAGAATGATTAGAGCTAGAATGAGGGAGATCACAAGGCAGCAAGCACATGAAGGGAAATGGAGGGTGTACCTTAAGGAAAAGGCTGATTTTGTTGGTCTTAAAGAGTGTTTCAAATTAGAGTTTCTTACAATATTCCTGAAACAGAATTATCTATCTTCAGAGTAATCTTCTTCTTGGGTACCTGAGAAACTGAAGTAATTTTTTCAGAGAATAGGGGCATTCTATATTTTTTGTGTAGTGTAGACAAACCCTTGATATTACCTGTTTTCTCCTTCTAGTCTATCTCTTCCACATGGTGTTTGGTGAGTACTGACATGGAGCAGGTACTGCTAGGAACTGCTCAATAAGAACTCACAACTTTATGAGAGAGGCAACCATATTGTCTCCTGACACGTAAACCAACATGTCCAGATCCATCCTTCTTGTCTTCTTATCTGACTGCTTCCCCAGGGAGCCCATTCTTACTGTAACACACATTAGAGACCTCAGTATTATCCTCCTTGATTCCTTAACTAGCCCCACCATACCTATACCATGACCAAAGCCACTTGAGCTCTGAGTCTTTATCTATATCACCCCCACCCTTTTCCTGATATCCCTGCTGTCAGAGTTCTGTGGTTCATGCAGATAGGGTACATGCCAGGAGATGGAAGAAGTGACATAATAACCACCCTGGAGAGGCCTGGGTTTGAGAGGCACTCCATTATTTCTGGGGAGGAGTCTGTTGACCTTTTCCTTTTTTATCCCTTTGCAGTTAAAGTAAACCAGGTGCTTGGGAGAGAAAGTCTATGGACTATAATCTGATCTTTAAAGAGGGACTGAGAATCTTTGATGGTTTCCCTTTATACATGTAATAACTAGGGTGGCAAAGCAAATTTCACTTTAGAACAGCTCTTCTCAAAGTATGAGACAGATTTTAGGGTCCATGAGGTCAAAATGTTTTAAAAATAAGACCGAGATGTTATTTGCCTTTTTCATTCTTTCTCTGACAAGTGTACGGTGGGGTTTTCCGGAGTCGACATGACTTGTGATGAGCTTTTCCTCTGATGGCTAATGAAATGTGTGCTTGTGTCTTCTAGAATCTCATGTTTCTAGAACTTTCTAAGGGTAAGTAGGCTTGGAGTATAAATATGTGTTTTCAGAGATGAACTCAGTTTGTTTTTAGTACTTCTCCTACACGCTTACTAGCTATCTTCACTTGGACCTACTATTACCTCTCTGACCTCATTTTCTTTTAATAAGTCACTACTCTGAAATCTCTAAGTTTTGTGTATGTGGGAAAACACCACAAAGAAGTAAGTATGCCTTGTAGCCATGGTTTGAAAACTTTTCTAAATTTTTAAATGGTATAAAATTATTCTAAAATAAAGGATATTTATATATTTTTTTATATTTAAGGATAGATGGTTGGCTAAACAGGGAGATATTAGGAAATTTGATTTTTTTTCTACTCAAAGCTATACCATTCATGTTTATAAAAGCTGGGGGAAAAAATGAAGCAATCTATCAGAATTCCCTGAATAATGGAAAGGAGGAATTTACTCCAGAGACGTGGACAAAACTAAATAAGACATAAAAATGTGATAGATTGTGTCAGTTTTACATATGTTAGAAATTTACATCATGTGTTTTATGCAGCAGAACCTTTTTTGAATAATATTATGGTCCCAGTAGCATTATTCTGAGACCAACCATTGAGAGTCCTCTAAAAGAAAAATGAATTGAATGGCTTAAATGTACCTATGACGAGCTCTTTAAAAGCCAAAAATGATTTGTCACAGCTTTCCAAACTACCAGTGAAAAACCTATTGAAGCTTGAAGCAGGCTAGGTTATCAAATTGCAGCGGCTGGAGAAACACAATAAAGCCTTGTTGGGATTAAAAAGCATTGAAAGAAGTTATTAGCACTGTCACTTTCTAATGATACAGAAGCTTGTCAAATTAAAAATGTAGCTGCAAACATGAAGACTGCGTTAGTATCTTAACAAGTGAATTTTGCCTTACAAATGGAAGAACTTGCAGTCTTGGCTAGATTTGTCATTTTGTTTGTATTCTTCTGGTATCAGCACCAAATCAGTCATCAGAGAGCATCTTTTCAGTAAGTGCTTGGCAGCAAACACAAGTAGTGCCAGAGTATTCAGTGTAGAATAATGTTTTTGAATTTCAGGCTTTATTTGGGGACAACTGCATTGAATTTGCACTAATGGGGCAAAAACAGTGCTGACTAAACTACCGGTGCCTTTACCGGAATCAAGGCAGTGGCATCAAACGACCAGTAGATGGTCTTCTTCATGGGCTTTCAATAAAAAATAGAAAAGAAAAGAAAAGAAAAATTTGCCAGATTTACATAAGAATGCCCTTCATATAATAGTAAAAATGTTAAGCTTTATTAAATCTTGCCCCTTGAGGACCTGTCTTTTTAGGATGCCATGTGGTAAGTGGATGTACTTGTTCCATGTTGAGGTGTAATGGCTGTCTGGAGGTAAAGCACTTGAATGATTGAATTGTGAGCTGAACCAGCCCCTCCCCCCCCCCTTTTTTATAGAAAATTATTTTTGTTTCAAGGAATAACTGAAAATCTAAGGTTATTCATACTTGGGTGGTTGGAATACCTTTTTTTTTCTTTTATTTTTTAATGTTTATTTTTGAGAGAGAGAGAGAGAGAGAGTGTGTGTGTGTGTGTGTGTGTGTGTGAGCACAAGTGGGGGAGGCGGGCAGAGAGAGGGGGACAGAAGCTCTGAATTGGGCTCTGCAATGACAGCCCAGTGCGAGGCTTGAACTCACAAACTGTGAGATCATGACCTGAGCCGAAGAGGGACCCTTAATTAACTGAACCACCTGGGCACCCTTGGAATACATTTTCTAAAAAATGAACCAAGGACCCTTAATTAACTGAGCCACCTGAGCGCCCCTGGAATACATTTTCTAAAAAATGAACCAAGTGAGCTTGTCACTTCAAGGAAACAGCTAATGGTGTTTATTGCCAATTAACTTGTATACACCACTGTGAGCTTGATAGCTTCCCAGTATTTAGAAATTTTCTGATGAGATCAGTAAGACTTGTTGATACTGTATAGTGAAGTGTGTTAACATTTGGAAGCCTTGCATGACTTGCTGAACCAGTACCTGAAATTACAAAAATCATTCAGAGGTAAAAGATCTGTTCAAAGCACTAGATAGACCTGTGGGTTTTAATGTAACGGGGTCTGAAAGGTTCATTGATAATGGCTTCAGATTCTATATTGCAACTAACCTTTAAGAAACTACCATGTGTTGAGTTTTAGATAGCAATGATGAGTATCCAGAATTATCTGAGAAAGCTTTTCTTTTATTTATTTACTTATTTTAATGTTGTTTATTTATTTTGAGAGAGAGAGAGAGTGCACGAGTCGGGGAGGGGCAGAGAGAGGGAGAGAACCCCAAGCAGGCTCCACACCGCCAGCGCAGAGCCTGATGCGGGGCTCGAACTCACGAAACTCATGTGACCTGAGCTGAAATCAAGAGTCAGACACTTAAGTGACTGAGCCACCCAGGCACCCCTGAAAAGGCTCTTTAAACACTGCTCCCTTTCCCCACTCTTTCACTGTGTGTTGGAGTTTTTTATACATACTTAAATTTTAAGTCACAGATTGGGTGCAGAAGCACGTATGAGAATCCAGCTGTTTCCCATTAAGGCAGACAACAGAGATGTACAAAATGTAAAACAGTGGCACTCTTCTCACTATATTTTTAAAAAATATTTTCGTAAAAATATGTTTATATATTTACTGGTTGTAAAAGAATTTTATGTTAAACATTTCTCGGTTTTGCTAACAAAACAAACGTTCGATGTAACCCACATAAATAAACTCTTTGTCCTCAATTTTTAAGAATGTGAAGGGGTCCTGAGACCAGAAAACTTGAGAATTGCTGCCTTAAGACTATGGAATTGAACTTGGCCATAAGTAGCAAGGTGATAATCTTCACTTGGAAAAGTGATATGCTGTAGATGATTGGCAGGTTTTTTTCCATGCATTGTTAATCAGAGCGGTCCCATGATGGTGACAATAGTGCTGCTTGGTGTTTAAGAACTAAACTGGTTGACTCCCTGGCCCATGGCATATAGTGAGAGTGTGAGCTTCAAATGCTAAGCTGTTAGTAGTAGTGAGATAAGAACCAACTCAGTTATGAATTGTCCACATTGTTAACCTAAAATGCTTTATATTCGTTTAAGAATGTGAGCCTCCTCTGTGTTTTCCCCTTGTAGGGAAGGAGATGAATGGAGTCGCAAGTCTTTTGTATCTTCAAGGTTTGCTTTTTCCCTGACTTCAGCCTCTTTCACCTTTATTTTTATTTCTTTAATGTTTATTTTTGAGAGAGGGAGAGGGAAAGAGAGAGAACGCACGGGGGAGGTGCAGAGAGAATGGGGGACAGAGGATCCAAAGCCAGCTCAGAGCTGACAGCAGAGAGAATTTCAGGATCATGACCTGAGCCAAAGTTGGACGCTTAACTGACTGAGCCACCCAGACACCCCTTCTTTAACCTTAAAAGAAAAAAAAAACCCACTCTTCAACTATAGCCATCCATTATTTGCTTTGGGGAATGGAGAATTTTCTTTAATATTTAAATGTTCTGCCAAATCTATCTGCTTCTTGGCTTCCTTGCCATCCCCTTGCACTTGCTGAAAAAAGCGACTTTAAGGGTCAGAGATCTGGGGCATCCTGGGTGGTAGCATCTCAGAGACCAGCATGTAGCACCAAGGAGCAGACTGCAGAATCCCAAGAAGCTTTTCCACCATTTGACAAGGATGGTGATGGTACCATAACAACAGAAGCATCAGGAACTGTAACGAGGTCTCTTGGGCAGAATCTCTGAGAAGCAGAGCTACAGGACACGATCAGTGAAGTGGATGCTGATGGTAATGGCACACTTGACTCCCTGGAATTTCTGGTGATGATGGCAAGAAAAATGAAAGACACAGTGGAGAGGAAATTGGAGAAGCAGTGCATATGTTTGATAAGGATGGCAATGGCTCGAGTGCAGGGCTTGGCTGTGTGATGACAAATTTGGTGGAAAAGTGAGCAGATGCTGAGGCTGTTGAAATGATCAGGGAAGCAGATATTTGGTCAAACTATGAAGAGTTGATACACATTTTTTTTTTTATGTCTTTATTTTATTTTGAGAGACAGAGACAGAGAGTGAGCAGGGGAGGGGCAGAAAGAGAGGGAGACACAGAATCTGAAGCAGGCTCCAGGCTCTGAGCTGTCAGCACAGAGCCCGACATGGGGTTCGAACCCACGGGCTGTGAGATCATGACCTGAGCCGAAGTCAGACGCTTAAACGACTGAGCTACCCAGGCGCCCCAAAGAGTTGATACACATGATGACAGCAATGTGCAGATATTGTACGATGTATTCAATTTTTCCAAACTGTTTATTTGCCTTTTTTTGGTCACTTGTTTGTAAAAGGTTTCCCCCTGCTGTCCAACAATATGCATGTATAGTGATTAGGACTTCATTCCACCTTGTTTTTCTTCCCTTATCTTACTGTCACTGTCCTGACACCTTGAGAAAATCAATCTAGTCACATGTGGCATGTGGCTTCCTCTGGATTAATCTAGGCCCTTCTGTATACCTAACTTAGATGGAGTTGGTCAAAGGAGGAAAGATCTAGGTTAGGCCTTTTTCAAGTAGTTTTCTTTAGGAAGTGTCAGCATGTTGTAGAAGTGAGGAGCTGTGACTCAGTGTGGAGTATGGACAGTCAGCAATATGTACTTCAGAGTTGCATTATTGCAAAACAGATGTCTTATCCAGGTACTCATGCGCTGGTTTTTTTGTACTGCTGGTCCTGTGCTAGAAACATTTTTTTGATTGTTCCTTACTTTTTAAGGAGTAGTTTTTTTAATTTGAGAGAGAGAGAATCTTAAAGCAGGCTCCATGCTCAGCATGGAGCCCAACACGTAGCTCCATCCCGTGACACTGGGATTATGACCTGAGCGGAAATCAAGTGATGGTTAATTGACTGAGCCACACAGGCGCCCCACTTGCTTTTTAAATTTTGTTTGGCCACTTGAAGAAAACCTGCTATGGCACAATTTGCCTCAAATCTATTCCAAGTTGTGGGATCGTTTTCCAATTTAAAAAAATTACAATTTACTCCACCCTGGCCCCCTCTGCAAAAAAAAAAAAAAAAAAAAAAAAATCGGTGTTCTTACCTAACAACGATGGCTAAAAGGGTGATTTCTCCAAACAAAGGTCTTCCCGGGGACACCAGAAGAGATGCTTGGGCCTTTCCTGGAATTCGACCCAGAGTGGGGGCCTCTTGTCCAGTCCTGACCACCCCCACAGCAAGCTAGAGATGCTCCAGCAGAAGGCCCTCCTCTCCTTATTTGGCAACATTAGCTGGGACGAGGGGCCTCCATGCTTTGAAGGGCTGTGTTACTATTCCCACCTCAAGGTGCTGAGTGGCAGGCTAAGTTCACATCTAAAACTGGAAGTGTCTTTACCTGGCATCTATCTTTTCTCCTTGTATGTGCAAAATAGAATGTGGTGGAGATCTGGTCAGCTCTTTGTAAGGGGGCAGGCCAGCAGGACTGGCTCTGAAGGTTCATCTTCCAGCTAAGTTGGAAAGCTACCTGTGGAAGCCACAGGGCCGTGTTCACAGTGCAGTAGGCCTGAAGTTAGAGGGTGGGGACCAGCAGGGCAAGCGGGGTAGCTCTGATTTACTCTTATGCACGCTTGTCTGGTGCGGGGGATGGAATCAGGAAAATGGAAGTCCTGGTCTCTAGTCATGCTAATTGGACCATGTTGGCCTCCTAAGGCCAGAACTTATTTCATGGTCAGTAAGCAATAAAACTGGTGAGGAAGAGGAGGGAGACTAAAATAAAATGTATGCGATCTGGATGGAAAGGAGAAGATGGCCTTTTTTTTTTTTTTTTAATGTTTATTCATCTATTTTTTATAGAATCTCAAGCAGGCCCAGCACTGTCCGTGTAGAGCCTGATGCAGGGCTGGAACTCACAAACCATGAGATTCTGACCTGAGCCAAGATTAAGTGTCCGGTACTTAACCGACTGAACCACCCACGCGCCCCCAAAATGGCTTTTCTAAATGATCCTTTCTAAGGAGATGGCAGTAAACAAAGTAGTTACAGCTTACTAAATATTGCCAAGGGCCTTTTTACCTTAACCGTCTGTTTTTCTAGTCTGGTTCCTTCTAAAGGTAGCATCTGAGTGTTAGCACAAGATCTACAGGGCCCTGGATTATTTAACCTGGGGCCTGTTTCTGCCTTCTGGTGGCGGTGGACAGACTGAGAACAGTTGTAAAGATTTGAAGGCTTCACTGGAATCCACTGACTTGGTGTTTTTGGCTCTATATACAGTCACCTCCACTGTGACCATTAGATGCCATTGATGGCAGCATTGTGCGATTTCAGTTCTAAATCTCTGCCCGGCTTTTGTTTGCCTACAGCGTTTGATCCCCTTTTCACAGAGCCCAGCTCATGGCAGGCTCTTGACCGGCTTCCCACTCGGTAGCCTCTTTAGTTCAGTTCCTGACTCCAAACAGTTTTTTGGTCATGTCATGAGCTGACAATCTTAGTGTTCATTTTAGTTAAAGAGCTTGTGTTTGGAAGGGTTGGGAGAATAGAAGATTGTGTAATGAGCTCTGCTTTTCTGTTGCAGGGTGTTGGAAGAGCAATGCCAGTCGCTAGGATGCTGCAGCAGGTTGTGGGCCAGATGCTGGGGAGCCCAGCCTGTGGCTGTTGGACCTCTGCCCCGCTGGCCCGGTTTCTGGGCACCTCCCCTCGGCAAATTCCAGCAGATGCCAACTTCCACTCTGCCTCTTTCTCTGGAACAGACCAGCCACGCGTCTTAATTACAGGTTGGGGTGTGGGGTTTTTTTTTTTTTTTTTTTGCTTTTTTTTCCCCACATTTGCAGCTTGATTCTTATTTTCTTTTCTGTGCTGTCTCTATGTGACTTTGTGTGTGGAAGGTCTGCCATGTCACCAGCTAACATGTTCATCAGCGACTACTTTTTCCACTATTGGCTTCCTCCAGAATATTGCAAGCCCCAAATCCTTATTTTGTCATGATTGCCAGCGCTTCGTTTCCTTGTTGTAATTTTTTTAAATTTATTTTTTAGAGAGAGAGAGAGAGAGAGAGACAGTGTGAGCAGTAAGGGTCAGAGAGAGAGGGAGACACAGAATTTGAAGGCAGGCCCCAGGCTCTGAGAGAGCTGCCAGCACAGAGCCCTACGTGGGGCTCGAACCCACGAACCGCGAGATCATGACCTGAGCTGAAGTCAGATGCTTAACTGACTGAGCCATCCAGGCGCCCCTCGTTGTCGTAATTAAAAAAAAATGTTTATTTATTTATTTTGGGGTGGGGGGGGAGAGAATCTCAAGCAGGCTACATGCTGTCCATGAAGCGCCCAATATGAGACTCAATCCTACAAACTGTGAGATCATGACCTGAACTGAACAAGAGTCAGATGCTTAACTAACTGAGCCACCCAGGCACCCCTCCTTGTTGTAATTTTTTATAGTCTGAAGGGAGGATAGAGGGACTTGGGGACCAAGCTGCTGTGGAGCTCGGTGCCCTTCACTTCTCAGATCACTGGGGGGCAAGGGCTCACGGATGGGGAGTGTGCAGGGACTGGGGCATGGACTGTGCGTCAGGCGCATCTTTTCTTGGCCAAACCCTTCAACCTGAACCTGATGTCACCCGTCCCAAGCAGCTGCTGCGTGTTTGCATGTGGGTGACAGAGAAGACAGGTCAGGACCTGCCTGAGGAACCCGATGCCAACATCTCACAACACTGTTGATCTCTTTGCCGCCAGACTTGCTCCCTGTGGTCCTTGCCTCGTATACACCCAGCACTCTGAGTCCTTCCACCCCACCCAAGCCCACCTCTGATTTGATAGGTCCACTTTATTTCCTCCTTCCCGCCAGATCGTCTTCCCTTGGCTTTCTATCTTCATCACACTGTGTGTGTGTTTCTGTCACTGCCGCCTCCTCTTCTGCTGGAGAATGACTTCAGGTGTAGCCAGTTCCTATCTGCGCTGTCCTCCCTGGTTTACCCGCTTCTCTGTGCACTCCTTCCTCCCTCCACCAACAGAGCATCTTCTAGAACCCGGTGGTGGTGTTAGTGGGCTTGGTTCTAGTACCACGGTAACAAGTCCTTACATGGAACCCCACTTTCTGTATCTGCCTGCCTCATTTATTTCTCTCAGATGAAATTTGCAGTTGCATTCCCCCAAATGTACCCATAGCCCCCCATCTCTCCACTTCTGTCAATGGCATATTTTGTTTTCAATGTTTATTTATTTACTTATGAGAGAGAGTAAGCATGTGCACGAGCAGGGGAGGGGCAGAGAGAGAGGGAGAGAGAATCCCAAGCAGGCTCTGTGATCAAGAGTCAGATGCTTAACAACTGAGCCACTCAGGCGCCCCTGTTAATGGCATTTTTAAGCCTCTAAGCAGGAAGCGCTAAGATTCATTTTAAATTTTCTTCATGGCTCCTTGTCAATTCAGTTGTTTGCCCCTTTTCCAGTGACTTCCTGGTTTGTCCCCTCTTTCCCCTCTCCTGTCCCAGCCCAGTTCTATTGGAGGATGGGCTTCTGGATAATCCCACCGGAGGCTGATACGTTCAAACCCTCATACTTGGCCTTGAGTGTTTTGGCACCTGTTGCACACCATCGTTAGAGCCCCTCCAATAATGAGGGCAGGTCTGAGGGAGAATTCCTAGCCCAGGGAGCTAAGAAGTTGTCCGACTTTCTTGCGGTTTTTCTCTTCCTGCACCCTTGCTTTCTTTCCCTCAGCCACTCCATGCTGGAAAGAGTTTTGTCTCTGAAACTAATGTTACCTATACTGATCTCTGTCTCAGCTTGGAGGAGATGATTTTGTTCTATCAGGTCAGACTAGCGTTTTCCCTAATTAACTGAGATTGCCATATGGTCTTCATGTGTCATTGTGTTCTGGGAATAATTGAATTGGTTAGATTTGGATTAAAGATCCACTCTTTTCTTCTTCATCTAGGAGGTCTTGGCCAGCTTGGAGTGGGGCTTGCTAACTTTTTGAGGTAAGAGCCCAAAAACCGAAAATTGGAAATCTGAATTCTTCAGTATGTATAGCTTCTCTTTGGTGCCATTTTATTATTTAATTTTTCTCTTCCTTCTTGCCCCTTACCATTTTAACGGTGTCCTAGCTAAATGGCTATTTAGAATACATTTTGTTTTGCCTCTTAAGATCATACACTTGTA
Source organism: Cryptoprocta ferox (assembly GCA_028646485.1). NCBI lineage: Eukaryota > Metazoa > Chordata > Mammalia > Carnivora > Eupleridae > Cryptoprocta > Cryptoprocta ferox. Next base: position 49,122,660 of record CM053567.1, read on the forward strand.
GCAGGTCCGTGGCTCATCCTCTCCCACACTGGTCCTTTACCCTGTTTGAAAAAGCATTTTCACTGGACCAGTTATATCCTAGATGCACCTACTCATGTGTTTTGATTTTGCCCTTCAGGAAACGATTTGGGAAGGACAATGTGATTTTATCCGACATAAGGAAACCACCTGATCACATCTTCCACAGTGGTAAGAGATCAGTGTGTCTTGCTTTTGTTTTATCTTTGATTTTCAGACTACAGTTAGAGAGGCAGTTCATGGAATCACTGTGTACAGCAGCTTATAACCAGACTTGTGATTAAAAGAAAGGCATTGGGGCGCCTGGGTGGCTCAGTCGGTTGAGCATCCGGCTTCGGCTCAGGTCATGATCACGGTTCATGGGTTCGAGCCCCGCGTTGGGCTCTGTGCTGACAGCTAGCTCAGAGCCTGGAGCCTGCTTCAGATTCTGTGTCTCCCTCTTTCTCTGACCCTCCCCTGCTCGCGCTGTCTCTCTCTGTCTCTCAAAAAAAAAAAAAAAAAAAACATTAAAAGAAAGGCATTATTGGGGCACCCGGGTGGCTCCATGGGTTAAGCGTCTCTCTCTCTCTCTCTCTCTCTCTCGAGGTCAGCTCAGGTCTTGATCTCAGGGTTGTGAGTTCAAGCACTGTGTTGGGCTCCATGCTGGGAGGAAAGCACTTTTGAGGCAGAGTTGTGTCACTTTTTCTTTTCTTAAATGTTTATTTATTTTGAGAGAGAGAGAGACATAGTACAAAGGGGGAAGGGGTAGAGAGAGACGGAGACACCGAATCCGAAGCACGCTCCAGGCTCTGAGCTGGACGTGGGGCTCGAACTTAGGAACTGTGAGATCACGACCTGAGCCAAAGTCAGACACTAAACTGACTGAGCCACCCAGGCACCCTGAGTTGTGTAACTTTTAAAAATCTCATATTTTGGGAGCACCTGGGTGACTCAGTCAGTTAAGCATCCAACTTCAGCTCTGGTCATGATCTCACCTGAGATCATCTACGGGGGGTCCAAGGTCCACGCGGAGCCCATGGGAGAAGTAAGCATTGCCTGGCAAGATGACTGTGCTGATAGCTCAGAGCCTGGAGCCCGCTTCAGAGTCTGTGTTTCCCTCTCTCTCTCTGTCCCTCCCCCACTCACACTGTCTCTCTCTCTCTCTCTCTCTCAAAAATAAGCAAGCATTTAAAAAATTAAATAGATAATAAATAAGATAAAATTTTAAAAATCTCATACTTTTGTCTTCAGTAGTTCTGGGAGATGTCTGCAGTAATGCTGCTGTTTGCTCAAGGGTTACAAGAACAGGAGAGTTCTGAACTTGAAGTAAAGTTTTGGGATAATATTTTGGGTGTTATCTGGGATAACATTTTTGGAATAAAAACTTTGATTCCTGCCTTTTTGAGTGTTTAGTTAACTTCTTGGCTCAGAGGGAAAACAAACAAAAATCAAGTTCTGTAATGAGGAAAGGGAGCTTTAAAAATTTGGAGAAATTAATCCTCATATATCTGCATAGAACTGCTCTTAAACTACTGTGCACCCACACAAGCGCCTCAGACTCCTCTACTCAAGTTTTCTCCTACCTTGGAAACCTTTTTATAACGTCTGCGAGTGTTTTGTGGCTCCATGTAGGCATTTAGCTTACCGGTACTTACCATAACACCAAGTTTGATAATTACTTCCACTAACTGCCAATACTGGGAGCCTGAAAGCCTGGACCAGTCCCCAGAAGAGAGGCAGCAGTGAAGGAGAGGGTATGATTCGAGGGGCCTCTAGGAAGGGTTGAGTGTTATCATGTGGCCACTGGGGGCAGTTGCCACCGAACAGAATGGGCTCTACCTCCAACCTGACCAGGTTTGATGAACTCCTGCTTAAGGTTCTTCTCTACCAAGCTGTATATTCTTTCAAAAATCCATTTCCGTATTGCTTTTAAAATACGTAACTTTTCAACAGAGTGAAATCACTGTGTGCGTGTTGGGGTAGTATTAATGGTGCCAGCTCTGGAGCCAGCTGCCTGGTTGTGACCCCAGTTCCTCCACTTGCTCTCTGTTTTATCCTGGCTAGTTCTTACTTCTGTGTGCCTCAGTTTCCTCCTCAGTAAAATGTATCTCTCTCAAAGGCTGTAGGAGAGCTGTGGAGAGAGAAAGCCCATAGCACAGTGCCTGACAAGCGTAGGTCTTGTGTAAGCATTAGTTATTATTACCTATGGGGTGGTTGGGGTTTGTTAGTCTTTTCATAAGAAAAATGCTGCATAGCGTCCAAGTGGCTTAGTTACCAAGTCGACTCTTCACAAGTCAACAGGAGACGGGGAGAAAGTTCACTTAGCTTTTTAAACCCCAAACTTGCACTTCTGTGGTTTCGCTGTGTTCCTCGTAGGCCCATTTATTTATTCTGACATTCTGGATTACAAGAATCTTCGGGAGATCGTGGTAAACAACCGCATCACCTGGTTGTTTCATTATAGCGCTTTGCTCAGTGCCGTTGGAGAAGCAAATGTATCCTTGGCCAGAGCCGTAAATATCACCGGTAAGTTTCTGGGTCTTGCCCAAAATGACCTGTTTGCCGGTTTTTACAGTTCATCGGTAAGAGACTTTTCAGACCGTGATCACGTCTCTTCCTTTCAGGATTGCATAACGTCCTGGATGTTGCAGCAGAGCACAATTTGCGATTGTTTGTACCTAGCACGATCGGAGCTTTTGGACCTACTTCTCCCCGGAATCCGACTCCTGATCTCTGTATTCAGAGGCCCAGGACTATCTACGGGGTGTCCAAGGTTCACGCGGAGCTCATGGGAGAAGTAAGCATTGCTTGGCAAGATGACTCAGTGTTGCCTTTTCTGTTCATTTTTGCCTCAAACACTTGCTGAATCATCCTTGGGAGGGGACTCGTCCCTACCTCCTCCCCCTTCCCAGCCCCCAGAAGTGTCCCTAAACTGATTGTGTTTGCCAAGTGGCAGGTCCTGATAGCTCCAGAACTCCTTAGCCCTTGGCCACATGATAACACTCAACCCTTCCTGGACGCCGCTCAAATCGCACCCTCTTCTTCACTGCTGCCTCTCTTCTGTGTACTGGTCCAGTCTTTCAGGCTCCCAGTACTGGCAGTTACTGGAGGTGATTTTAAAACTCTGTGTTCTAGAGAATGTCAGATGACTTGGGATTTAGTTTTTTAAATGATCTTTGTCTTTATAACTGTACAGCTAATGTTGGCGTCTGCTCCTTTAGCTGATATATCAGTTATTGCTTTCATCTCCCACCGACCCCCCCACCCCCCCATGCGCTTTCTAATGCTGCACTGCGGGAACATGCCCGTGGAGAACTGTTCAGGACAATGAGCAGTGACTCTCTTCCAAACAAAGTCGGAAATCCCTAGAGCGGTGGGCTGATTCATTTTTTACTGTGTTAATAGGTCACCAGAGTGATGATATTTTGAAGATAAAAATCTCAGGATTATTTATCAAAGAAAAATGAGTGACTCTTAGTCTCCTTTCCTTTAGGAATATTTTAATAGAACTGCATGGAAAGATCTTTCACCAAAAAAAAAAGCGTTTTTTGTTTTTTTTGTTTTTTGGTGGGTTTTTTTGGTTTGTTTTTGTTTTTACTTCTATCTGAATTAAAAGATTGGTTTTAAAGTAGTTTTTCTCTTTTCTGTAGTATTATCATTACCGGTATGGGTTAGATTTCCGATGCCTAAGATACCCTGGAATCATCTCCGCAGATTCCCAGCCTGGTGGAGGAACAACTGGTAAGTGTTGTTTTCTGTTTCTGTCCCACGTAAGATGAGCTTTCTTTCTTTTTTTTTAAAATTTTTAATGTTTATTTTTGAGAGAGAGAGACAGAGCATGAGCAGGGGAGAGACAGAGAGAGGGGGACACAGAATCGGAAGCAGGCTCTAGGCTCTGAGCTGTCAGCACACAGCCCTATGTGGGGCTCGAACTCACAGACCGTGACCTGAGCCGAAGTTGGATGCTCAACTGATTGAGCCACTCAGGCGCCCCAAGATGGGCTTTCTTAGCGCTGTGAAGAGGTGAGAGACCGGCCATCTTTTTAGGTGTGTGCTGACCGAGGTCCTGCTTCCCTTCTGGGAGATGCATCTGAGAAGTTCATGGAATCCTACTGACTTGAACTTGTTAAGGGCAGCTCGTGCTGGTGCTGCAAATCCAGCTCAAGATTGGCCACCCACAGTGCTGGAATCCAATAGTGTCTAAAGACATATTTGTCACCCGCAATGTAGGAAGATACCAACTAGGAAATAGCCTCCTTTTTTTTTTTTTTTACAGCCTTTGTTTCTTCATGCAAGAGAGCTTTGTTTTTTTTTTTTCGTTTTTTATTATTTTTTTAATGTTTATTTATTTTTGATAAAGAGCGCGCGAGCAAGAGAGGGGCAGAGAGTGAGAGAGACACAGAATCTGAAGCAGTGCTGACAGCTCAGAGCTCGATGTGGGGCTCAAACTCAAGGACTGTGAGATCATGACCTGAGCGGAGACAGATGCTTAACTGACTGAGCCACCCAGGTGCCCTGAGAGCTTTGTTTCTTAATGCAGAAAATGGACTGTATGCATTGCATATTTTAGTTTATTTGTTACTATTTTTAAAAAAGTCTAGTTAATTAACATACAGTGCAATATTGGTTTCAGGAGTAGATGCATTGCATATTTTAAAAGGAGCATATGTATTATTATTATTATTAATTTGGACTCAAGCATGCATTATATTCAGTAACCCCCATATGAGGGGCCTGAGATACAATATAAAAGATAAATCTTGACAACATCTGAGGGATTTTAAAGGAGATTTTGGTTTGGCTTACTTTTGAAAAAGCTTTTGCCCTAACATAGTGCCTCTCCTGGGAACCTCTCAGGATCCTTGGTGTTTTTCAAGGGGTCTCAGAGGTCAAAACTATTTTCATATCAATACTAAGATGTTGTTTGCCCCTTTGTCACTCTCCTTTATGAGGGTATGGAGGAGGAGTTTGTCAGAGGGTGTGTGATGTGTGGTGGCCCCGTGGCCTGGAGACACAAGTGGGCAGGAGGCTCCAGCTTATCTCCCGCTAAAGCTGTGCAGCGGAGAGATTGTCACGAGTAAAACATGCTATTTTTTTCACTAAATTTTCTTTCCTTTGGAAAATATGTTCTTCAGATAAAATATCATACATATGAATATGTGGTGGGTTTATTGTCATTAAAAATTTTTTTTAATGTTTATTTTGAGAGAAAGAGACAGAGCACGAGTGGGGAGGGGCAGAGAGAGAGGGAGGCACAGAATCTGAAGCAGGCTCCAGACTCTGAGCTGTCAGCACAGAGCCTGACACAGGGCTCAAACTCACAGACCGCGAGATCATGACCTGAGCTGCAGTCGGACGCTCAACCAACTAAGCCACCCAGGCACCCCTATTGTCATTTTAAAATGGAGTAATATTTTTTTTTTAACTTTATAGTTTATTGTCAACTTGGTTTCCATATAACACCCAGTGCTCTTCCCCACAAGTGTCCTCCACCATGACCATCACCCCCCTTTAACTTTCCCCCTTCCCCTTCCACCCTCAGTTTGTTTTCAGTATTCAAGAGTCTCTCGTGTCTAACTCTTTTTCCTCCTTCCCCTCCCCATGGTCCTCTGTTGGGTTTCTCCTGTTAGACCTATGAGTGAAAATATATGGTATCTGTCCTTCTCCGCCTGACTTATTTCGCTTAGCATGGAGTAATATTTTTTTTAATTCTCAGTTAATTTCTGGTGCTGTAGATACTGACGTAACTCCCACTGAAGACCTCCTGGAGGGGGTCCTCAGTGTTGTTTAAGAGCATAAAGAAGTTCTGAGACTAAGGCCTTTGAGAACCACGGCCCTAATGCAAAGGGTTCATTTGCTGTTTTGTTATAAGACCCACAGACAGGATTCTCTTTCAGACTATGCAGTCCGGATCTTCCACGATGCTATAAAGAATGGCAAATTTGAGTGCAACCTGAAATCCAGCACTCGGCTCCCAATGATGTATATTGATGACTGCCTGAGGGCCACCCTGGAAGTCATGGAGGCCCCGGCAGAGTCCCTCTCCATGAGGACCTACAACGTCAATGCCATGAGCTTCACCCCTGAGGACCTGGCCCAGGAGCTTCTCAAGCACATACCAGAATTCCAGATCACGTACAACGTGGATTCTGTTCGACAGGCCATAGGTGGGTACATTGTTGCAAACCCCATGAAAACCAAAGTTAAGCTTCCGTCTGTGCTGGGAGTCCCCTGAAGACACAAAGCTCGGAGGATAAGGAGGGTCCTGACACCTTCTGCAGAAGGAGCTGCTGTTGAGCCAACAGATGCTATAGTTTGGGGGAAATAATATCTAAAGGGGGTGGAATAGTTCTATTCCAAATAAACAGCTTCTCAGCGTTTCACCATTTTATAGTTAAAACAAGTGGACAGTGTAAGAAAACATCCCTGGGATTTCCAATGCTGTGACTCTGCCACTGTGGCCCTTGAGCACTGTTTGAGTATAAGATCCCTACCTTACAACTTCGTGTCAGATTTTCATAGTGCATCTCAATTCACAGTGCCTGACAGGAGGCATGTAAGAGAATCTTCTAATCCAAGAAGGTGGCTGTGTATGCACATAATGGCCGCTCTGGTCTGCTCAAAGGAGGGATTTCAAAGAGTGAATTTCTTTGGTGGTACCTTGTACAGTAGACCTTCATATAAAATGTTCTAGATCTTTTTGCAAATCTAGAGCCTGAGTAACTTAAGCTTCTCTTCCGTGTTTTCCTAGCGGATAGTTGGCCGATGAACTTTGATGACAGCAATGCTCGGAAGGACTGGGGGTGGAAGCACGACTTTGACCTCCCAGAGCTGGTGACGACAATGTTGAACTCTGATACCAGAGTTGCCCAGGCTAACTGAGGGAATCATAATGGAGAGCTCCTGTATCCTGGACAGCTGTCAAGGGAAAACCATAACGACCCCAAGGTTATAGACCCTGAGGAACAGATTATTAGGGGTGGAAGGACTAATTAGAGGACATTTTGGCAGCTCATATTGAATTGCCAGATTGGAGAATCAAGTTGGCTTTTGCATTTCAAAGTGCTGTGGGTTTGGTGGTAGGACTTCTCAATCTTTGCTGTTTGCCTAAACTTGCCCAAACACACATATCACAGAATGAAGACTTAAGTCATCATAGTTTCCATTTAGTTAATGAAGATGAAGTGACCATTTGGGGGAAGGTGGAAGTATGTGATGTTTGTCTTTAATTAAATTTAATTTACATATCACTCCCAAGACTCCATTATTCTCTTGACTAGAGACCAAAGATTACATTTTAAAGACTATCCAAGAGGATCTCCTAATTTATAAGTATACTTTACTATCCCATCAGGACATAAAAAATGTTTGATATACAATCCCATGTTCATAATATACAAGAGATTTTAATACTTATTTATTTTTGAGAGAGAGAGCACATGAGCAGGAGAGGGGAAGGCAGAGGGAGACAGAATCTGAAGCAGGCTTCAGGCTCTGAGCTGTCAGCACAGAGCCCGATGCAGGGCTTGAACTCACGAACTATGAGATCATGCCCTGAGCTGAAATCAGACGCTTAACTGACTGAGCCACACAGGTGCCCGGTGAGCTAAGTGTTAATTACCAGGACTGTAATTCTCTTACTTGGCCACGTCAGTCTCCCTGAGGAGCATCTCTCAATATTCAGGTTTCTGGACCCCATCCCTTCAGATCAACTCAACAAATGGAGGTGGGAATCTCAAAAGGCCACTGGTTATTCTATTCCAGCTATGGCCTGCTGGGCCAGGTCCAAACACTCTTTTCTAAAGAGAACTTTTCTTGTGACAGCCTTTATAATATACACTTAGGCTGAACTTTCAGAAGACCTGCTCTATACCCTCTGAAGCAATTCCTATGTAAATTTATACAGATTGACTTTTTTCCAGCTACCTCGGGATACCTGTGGAATCACTGGAGAATGAAACTCCACAGATTTATCATGAGCATATTGGACAATAGCTGTCATGGACTAAAAGGCATTTCTATTATGTGCTTACTCTCAATGTTTTGTACTTGGAATTTTTTTTTTAATGTTTATTTTTGAGAGACAGACAGAGTGTAAATGGGGTAGGGGCAGAGAGTGAAGGAGATGAAGAATCTGAAGCAGTCCAGGCTATGAGCTGTCAGCACAGAGCCTGATGTGGGGCTTGAACTAACGAGCCGTGAGATTGTGACCTGAGCCAAAGTCGGATGCTTAACAAACTGAGCCACCCAGGCACCCCCTGTATTTGGTATTTTTAACTGCAGGGTAGAAACGTGAACTTTTGGATGCATAACTCGATTTAAAAAGCTGTTTAACTTTTAATTGGAGAACTTCTAAATAATTGAATTATTTAGTTGTTATTTTGATATAGTTTTTTCCCTACTTAATATAATGAAGCTTATATTCATGTGTATTATTTTCTAAAACCAAACAGAAATGAGTTTTTTTTATGTTTATTTATTTATTTTTGAGAGAGAGAGATAAAGTGGAGGAAGGTCAGAGAGCGAGGGAGAGAGAGAATCTCAAGCAGGCTCTGCACTATCAGCTCCGAGCCCCATGTGGGGCTTGAACCTATGAATTGTGAGATCATGACCTGAGCCAAAGTCAGATGCTTAACCGACTGAGCCACCCAGGTGCCCCGTGTGTTTTTTTTGTTTTTGTTTTTTGTTAAACACCTTTATTGAGATATATTTCACATAGTATTAAATTTACTCATGTAAAGCTTTGGGTTTTTTTCCCCCAGTTTTATCAAGAAATAGTTGATGTACATCACTGTGTAAGTTTAAGGGGTACTGCATGGTGGTTTGATTGGGAAGTGAGTAACACAATAGGTTTAGCTAATATCAATCGTCTAGAAATACAATAAAATGAAAGAAATAAAAAAAAACGAGTAAAGAAAAAAAATTCTCCTTGTGATGAGCACTCTTAGGATTGACCCTTAACAACTGGCCTACAGCTCCTACAGCAGTGGTAACTACAGTCATCACATTGTACATTACATCCCGAGTACTTCTCTTATCACTGGAAGTTTGTACCTTTTGACCACTTGCCTCCAATTTCCCCTTCTGCCATCCTCCACCTCTGGTGACCACCATTCTGACTGATATCTTTTTCTATGAGGCTGGATGGGTTTTTTTCCCCCACATGGTAACTGAGGTCATACAGTATTTGTCTCTGTCAGACTTATTTCACTTAGCATAATGCCCTCAAGGTCCACCCATGTTGTTGCAAATGGTAGGATTTCCTCATTTTTCGTGGCTTAGTAATATTCCATTGTGTATATATGCCATAACTTCTTTATTCACGTATCTATCGATGGACAATTAGATGGTTTCCATGTCTTGGCTCTTGTGATGCTGCTGTGGACATGGGAGTGCAAGTGTGTTTTCAAGTTAGTGTTGGTTTTTTTGGATCTATTTATAGAAATGGAATTGTTAGATCATATGGTAGTTTTACTTTTAATTTTTGTGAGGATCCTCCATACTGTTTTCCATAGTGGCTGCACCAGTTTACAGTCCCACCAACAGTGCATAAGGGGTCCCTTTTCTCCACGTCCTCGCCAGCATTTGTTATCTCTTGTCTTTTTGATGATGGCCATGCTAAAGCGATGTGAGCTGATACCTCAGTGTTGAGTTTAATTGGCACTTCCCTAATGACTAGTGATTGAGCACCTTTTCATGTACTTGTTGGCCATCTGTATGTCTGAAGAGATGTCTATGTAGGTACTATGCCCATTTTTGAATTGGGTTATTTGGTTTTTTGTTGTAGGAGTTCCTTATATTTTGGACATTAACCCCTCATCAGATGTGTGGTCTGCAGATATTTTTCCCATTCTGCAGGTTGCCTTTTCATGTTGTCGATGGCTTCTTTTACTGTGCAGAGCTAAAAACTTTGATTTTTTTTTTTTATCTTGTTGCTTGAGTTTTAGGTGTTGCTGTCACATCCAACAAAAAGGAAATCACTTATCGAGATGCAAGTCAAGGCTTTTCTGTTGGGAGGGGCCAGGAGCTGTCCTCAGCCTTGGCTATGAATTAACCCCCTGCTTGTATGTGTAAGCACAGGAACACCCTATGCATGGGACTGGCTTTGCTCTGGGGGCAATTAGCTCTGCCCACCTGCTTCTCACTTCCGCCACTGCTGGGCCACACAGCTTCCAGCTACTGGTCAGATGGGACTGGAAGACACTCTCTACAGTGGGTGGAGCTGTGATTCAACGCCTTGCCTGGGTGTGGCACACCACGCTGAAAGGCTGGCAAATTTTCTTGTTTAAGGCTGGCAAATTTAGTTGTTTGAGGATCTAGACCAGGCAGATCTATCTACACCCCGTCAAAGCCCTTAGAGTGCATCCCCAGCTTAGTTCTGCAGGTGAGCAGGGCTGCTGGTTGGGATTACTACTCGGGTGCTACAGGTATGAACTTGGTCTGCCAAATTCTGTGTGCTGTGTTGCAAGCCCCTCCGCCCTTCTGGCACAATCAAATTCCCTGTGGCTGAGTGGGCCCTGCAGATTCCCCAGCAATCCCTGCGGTGCAAGATTAGAGTAGAGGATCCTGCAAAGTGACCCACAATGCTGGGGGTGGCCAGTTATTACCTTTGGGTTCTCTTCCTCCTGGACAAACCAGGAGACTCAGGGGAGGCCTCTCTCCATGTGGTGCTGCACCGGCCTGGGGAAGGGGCGGTGTGTTTAACGTGTAGCGGCTCCCCATACCTTTCTAAGGCAGCATGTCTTGGTCTCTGTGGTGTGAGGTAGAGGAGAGGTGTGCTTCCTCCTCACCCCTCTGTTCTAGGATTCTCTCAGTGGCGTCTTGTTCTTGAAGAGTCATTAGTTCTTAATGAGGGTGAACAAAGTCAGGAACAGCCTATATTGGCATCTCAGTGATGTTATCCATTTGAGTTTATAGTTCAGTGATTTTTCAGTATAGTCACAGAGTTGTTCGGCCATCACTGTAATGTTAGGCCATAGCAATATCCCACAAAGTAATTGCCCATTAGCCCTCTCTACTTTAGGCAAGCATGTCTTTACTTTCTGTGTCTTTGGATATGCCTGTCCTGGACGCTTTACATAAGTGGAATCATACAATATGTGGTCTTTTTTGGAGTGGCTTCTGTAATATAGCATAAAGTTTTCCAAGTTCCTTCATGACGTAGCATGTATCAATACTTCATCCATTTCATTGCTAATAGTGCCACATTGCATGGGTCTACCACATGTAGTTTGTCCATCAGTTGGGGGATGCGTGGCTGGTTTGCACTCTTTAGTTATGAATAATGCTGTTACAAATATTTGTGTAGATAACTGTTTTTTTTATTATAAATTATTGTCAAAATGGTTTCCATACAACACCCAGTGCTCATCCCAACAAGTGCCCTCCTCAATGCCCATCACCCACTTTCCCCTCTCCCCCACCCCCCGTCAATCCTCAGTTCATTCTCAGTATTTAAGAGTCTCTTATGTTTTGCCTCCCTCCCTCTCTGTAACTTTTTTTCCCCCTTACCCTCCCCCTTGATCTTCTGTTACGTTTCTCAAGATCCACATATGAGTGAAAACATATGGTATCTGTCTTTCTCTGACTGACTTATTTCATTTAGCATGGAACCCTCGAGTTCCATCCACATTGCTACAAATGGCCAGATTTCATTCTTTCTCATTGCCAAGCAGTATTCCATTATATATATAAACCACCTCTTTATCCATTCGTCAGTTGATGGACTTTTAAGCTCTTTTCATAATTTGGCTATTGTTGAAAATGCTGCTATAAACATTGGCGTACATGTGCCCCTGAGAATCAGCATTCCTGTATCCCTTGGGTAAATTCCTAGCAGTGCTCTTTCTGGGTCATCGGATAGTTCTATTTTTAATATTTTGAGGAACTTCTCCATACTGTTTCCAGAGCAGCCACACCAGTTTGCATTCCCACCAATAGTGCAAGAGGGTTTCTGTTTCTCCACATCTTTGCCAGCATCTATAGTCTCCTGATTTGTTCATTTTAGCCACTCTGACCGGCATGAGGTGCTGTCTCAGTGTGGTTTTGATTTGTATTTCCCTGATGATGAGTGACATTGAGCATCGTTTCATGTGTCTGTTGGCCATCTGGATGTCTTCTTTGCAAAAGTGTCTGTTCATGTCTTCTGCTCATTTCTTCACTGGATTATTTGTTTTTTGTGGATTTTGGTGAGTTCTTTATAGATTTTGGATACTAGCCCTTTATCTGATATGTCATTTGCAACTATGTTTTCCCATTTTGTCGGTTGCCTTTTAGTTTTGTTGATTGTTTCCTTTGCAGTACAGAAGCTTTTTATCTTGATGAGGTCCCAGTAGTTCATTTTTGCTCTTGATTCCCTTGCCTTTGGAGATGTGTCGAGCAAGAAATTGCTGTGGCTGAGGTCAAAGAGGTTGTCGCCTGCTTTCTCCTCTAGGGTTTTGATGGTTTCCTGTCTCACATTCAGGTCCTTCATCCATTTTGAGTTTATTTTTATGGATGGTGTAAGAAAGTGATCTAGTTTCATTCTTCTGCATGTTGCTGTCCAGTTCTCCCAGCACCATTTGTTAAAGAGACTGTCTTTTTTCCATTGGATACTCTTTCCTGCTTTGTCAAAGATTAGTTGGCCATACATTTGTGGGT
>CM053567.1:49135395-49156375 GCA_028646485.1 Cryptoprocta ferox
GTGTCTTCTTCAGTTTCCTTCATAAGTTTTCTATAGTTTTCATCATACAGATCTTTTACATCTTTGGTGTGGTTTATTCCTAGGCATTTAATGGTTCTTCGTGCAATTGTGAGTGGGATCAGTTTCTTGATTTCTCTTTCTGTTGCTTCATTATTGGTGTATAAAAATGCAACCGACTTCTGTACATTGATTTTGTACCCTGCAACTTTGCTGAATTTATGGATCAGTTCTAGCAGACTTTTGGTGGAGTCTGTCAGGTTTTCCATGTAGAGTATCATGTCATCTGCGAAAGGTAAAAGTTTAACTTCATCTTTGCCAATTTTGATGCCTTTTACTTCCTTTTGTTGTCTGATTGCAGATGCTAGGACTTCCAGCACTATGTTAAACAACAGTGGTGAGAGTGGACATCCCTTCGTGTTCCTGATCTCAGGGGGAAAGCTCTCAGTTTTTCCCCACTGAGGATGATAATGGCAGTGGGCTTGGCTTCTCATAGATGGCTTTTATGTTGTTTAAGTATATTCCTTCTATCCCGACTTTCTCGAGGGTTTTTATTAAGAAAAGATTCTGTATTTTGTCAAATGCTTTTTCTGCATCTATTGACAGGATAATATGGTTCTTATCTTTTCTTTTGTTAATGTGATGTATCACATTGATTGATTTGTAAAAATTGAACCAAGCCTGCAGCCGAGGAATGAATCCTACTTGATTATGGTGAATAATTCATTTTATATGCTGTTGAATTTGATTTGATAGTATCTTGAAAATTTTTGCATCCATATTCATCAGAGATATTGACCTGTACTCTTTTTTTGCTCGGTCTCTATCTGGTTTGGGAATCAAAGTAATGCTGGCTTCGTAGAATGAGTCCAGAAGTTTTGCTTCCATTTCTATTATTTGTAACAGCTTGAGAAGGATAGGTATTAACCCTGCTTTAAATGTCTGATAGAATTCCCCAGGGAAGCCATCTGGTCCAGGACTCTTATTTGTTGGGAGATTTTTGACAACTGATTCAATTTCTTCACTAGTTATGGGTCTGGTCAAATTTTCTATTTCTTCCCATTTGAGGTTTGGTAGTGTGTGGGTGTTTAGGAATTTGTTCATTTCTTCCAGGTTGTCCAGTTTGTTGGCATATAAGTTTTCATAGTAATTATGAAATTACTGATAATTGCTTTTATTTCTGACGGATTGGTGGTAATAAATCCATTTTCATTAGTGATTTTACCTATTTGGGTCTTCTCTCTTTTCTTTTTGAGAAGCCTGGCTGGAGGTTTATCAATTTTGTTTATTTTTTCAAAAAACCAACTCTTGGTTTCATTGATCTGTTCTACTGTTTTTTTTGGATTTCATATTGTTTATTTCTTCTCTAATCTTTATTATTTCTCTTCTTCTGCTGGGTTTGGGATGTCTTTGCTATTATGCTTCTAGTTCCTTTAGGTGTGCTGTTAGATTTTGTATTTGAGATTTTTCTTGTTTCTTGAGATAGGCCTGAATTGCAATGTATTTTCCTTTTAGGACTGTCTTTGCTGCATCCCAAAGGGTTTGGATTCTTGTATTTTCATTTTCATTTGTTTCCATATATTTTTTTTATTTCTTCTCTAATTGCCTGGTTGACTCATTTGTTTTTTAGTAGGATGTTCTTTAACCTCAATGCTTTTGGAGGTTTTCCAGACTTTTTCCTGTGGTTGATTTTAAGTTTCATAGCATTGTGATCAGAAAGTGTGCATGGTATGATCTCAATTCTTTTATATTTATTGAGGGTTGTTTTGTGACCCAGTATGTGATCTACCTTGGAGAATGTACCATGTGCACTTGAGAAGAAAGTATATTCCACTGCTTTGGGATGTAGAGTTCTAAATATATCTGTCAAGTCCATCTGGTCCACTGTATTATTCAGGGCCATTGTTTCTTTACTGATCCTCTGTCTAGATGATCTGTCCATTGCTGTAAATGGAGTATTAAAGTCCCCTGAAAGTAGCACATTCATTCTAATCAGTAAGATTGCCTATGTTTGTGATTGTTTTATATATCTGGGTGCTTCCAAATTTGGTGCATAGACATTTATAATTGTTAGCTCTTCCTGATGGATGGACCCTGTAATTATTATATAATGCCCTTCTTCATCCCTTGTTACAGCCTTTAAAGTCTAGTTTGTCTGATATAAATATGGCTACTCCGGCTTTCTTTTGACTTCCAGTGACATGATAGATATTTCTTCATCCCCTCACTTTCAATCTGAAGGTGTTCTCAGGTCTAAAATAAGTCTCTTGTAGACAGCAAATAGTTGGGTCTTGTTTTGTTTTGTTTTTTATCCATTCTGATACCCTATGTCTTTTGATTGGAGCATTTAGTCCATTTACATTCAGTGTTATTATTGAAAAATATGGGTTTAGAGTCATTGTGTTATCTGTAGGTTTCATGCTTGTAGTGATGTCTCTGGTACTTTGTGGTCCTTCCAACATTTCACTCACAGAGTTCCCCTTAGGATCTCTTATAGGACTGGTTTAGTAGTGATGAATTCCTTCAGTTTTTGTTTGCTAGATAAAGGATTCTTGGCTGCATATTTTTCCTGTTCATCACTTTGAAGATTTCCTGCCATTCCTTTCTGGCCTGCCAAGTTTCGGTAGATAGGTCTGCTACTACCCTTGTGTGTCTATCTTTGTGTGTCAAGGCATGTTTATCCCTAGCAGATTTAAGAATTCTCTCTTTATCCTTGTATTTTGCCAGTTTCACTATGATATGCATGCAAAAGATCAATTCAAGTTACATCTGAGGGGAGTTCTCTGTTCCTCTTGGATTTCAATATCTGTGTCCTTCCCCAGATTGGGGAAGTTCTCACCTATGATTTCTTCAAGTACACCTTCATCCCCTTTCTTTCTCTCTTCTTCTGGAATTCTTATGATATGGATATTGTTCCATTTGATTGCATCACTTAATTCTCTAATTCTCCCCTCGTGCCCCCTGGATTTTTGATCTCTCTTTTTCTCAGCTTCCTCTTTTTCCATAATTTAATCTTCTAATTCACCTATTCTTCCCCTCTGCCTCTTCAGTCCATGCTGTGACCACCTCCATTTTATTTTGCACCTCATTTACAGTATTTTTAAATTCATCCTATTTTTAAGATCCTTGATCTCCGTAGCAATAGAGTCTCTGCTGTCTTCTATGCTTTTTTCAAGCCCAGTGATTAATTTTATTATGAAAATTATTCTAAATCCTTGTTCATTTATGTTGCTTATATCTGTTTTGGTCAATTCTTAAGCTGTCACTTCTTCCTGGAACTTCTTTTGAGGAGAATTCTTCCGTTACGTCATTTTGGATAGTTTTCTGTCCCTTATGAGTTTTAAAAGCTTGTTATGTGCTCTGGACCTGTGAGTACTGCTATATTAAAGGGGGATCATACACTGTCCAGGGCCTGGCCGTTCAGGAGGTGTTTTTTGGAGAGTGTTACTTGCTCTCTGTTATTGTGACTTTGGTTATTTTATTTCCCTACTCATAGTAATGTTTTGGGCCCTCTACCAGGTGCTTTGATTTGTTCCTTGAAGTAGCCATGGAAAGGAAAACAAGCAGATAAACAGGAAACAAAAACATGCAAACCCACAAAAAACTAAAACAAATAAACAACAAAAAACAATCCAAAAGCAAAAAACCAGAAACACTAGCTACAAGAGCAGGGCAGGGGTGGTGCTGATAGAAGAGCACTTACAAAGAGAGAAATGACGGGGGCGGGGGGGGGAGAAAAAATAAACATTGGCCAGGCAGAGAGACTAAAAGACTTAATCCAGAGAGACAGAAAGGAAAATAAGGGGTCAGGGGAAAAAGAAACGAAGATAAAGTTACCCAGACAGAGAAACTATATGGCTTGATTATTCCAGAGAGAGAGAAAGGAAAGGAAAGAAGGAGGTATAATCCAGGAGAATGGATTAAACATGTCTGTTTAAACAAACCAATAACCAGAGTAACCAGCTTAGAGGAAGGAAGACATAAGGAGAAACAGGAGAATATATCTAAATAACAAGAATTGTCCTAGAATTAATCCAGGCAGTGCCACAGTGCTGGTCTTGAGGAGGAGGCTGTCTGGTCCTGCAGGTTCTATCCTGCTCCAGTAGATACGCAGTTAACAGGAGCGGAGGGGTGTGGTTTGGTGCAAGTGGGTCCCATCCCCACTGTGGGCCCTGCGGACCTATCCCTGAGGCCCTGCATTGGTGGTGGTGGGGAGAAAAATGGCAACCACCCCCCCAGTCCCTTCTTCATGGACTGCGTGTCCCAAATCACTCCTTTGGAGCCGTCCGCACTGTGGTGCGGGTGCAGATGAGGCGTTCTGTCTCTCTCCGCCGACTCCTGTGTGCTGGCACTTGGCTGGGATTTAAACTCCTGCTCCCTATGCCCTGGTATTGGGGAAGCACCTCTTGATGTTGCCCAATATGTGGTCCCGGCTGGTTTTGTCCTGTGCCACAGCACTTCAGGGGAGGAGACTGGTTTCTCCTGCTGCAGATTGTGCCTGTGACCTACCTCTGAATCGGAGGTACTCTCCTCCTCCCCAGGTGGGCAAACAGGGCAGCCGGCTCCAGTCTGAAGAAAGCCCTGCAGTTAGAGATGAGATCTCTTTCCGTCCATTTGAGGTTTTTTTCTCTTGTCCAGATACAGTCCTACCCTTCCCCAGCTGCTATTTCTCTTCCCTTTGTCTCTCCGCAGAAGGGTGTCCCTCCCCTCTGTGCCTATTGGGCCTGTTTTATCTCCCCCAGTTCTCAATCATCCACCTATGGCCTGTCAGGTTTTCCTAGTTTCTCCCTGGTAGACTCAGTCTCTTTTCTTCCCAGACTCTTGGAGTTCAAAGTCCTTTGGCTTCAGTCCTTCTCTGAGAGATGCGGGAAGTACGGATCCCCCTACTTTTCCGCCATGTTAGCCATGCCTTCTTGCTAACTGTGTTTTGAAGCTCATTTATTATTGTTCACAGTTTGAAAAATAGTTCTTAAACTCTCCTAATTTACTCACTATTATTGTAAAGGAATAGAAATGAATTCTTTCCACAAGAAGGGAAGAAGCAACTGACTTGAGGTTGACCTTTCATTCCTTAGACCTTAGTCTTCCAGTGTTTCTGCCAGCTTCCTTGGATGACCTCATAATTGGGGCCCTTTGTAGGGCTTTGTTCTAGAATGGCCGTGATGTGCCTCTGTGTCACTCCACAGATGGCTCGGCCTGCCTCATGGCTGCCATCAGGAATGTTCAACATTGAGAAGCAGGCTCTGGGTAGAGAGTATTGTTGCTCTGTTTTGGACATTTCCTGCAGAAGGGGGTGGATGCTAATCATTTCTTAACTCACACAGGCCAGGTTGCCAATTTGTTACTGTATTTTATGGTAAGGGCATGAGTCTTTAAAAACAAACAAAACCCTTTTACATCTTTTCAAAATATTAAAGAATTCAAACAACTAAAGATATATAATGAAAAAAGTTGTCTTCTCCTCTAAATCCAATCAATAAGTGATGTTAACAGCATAATGTATATCAATATTTTCCCCCTATAGTATCAGATGATCAAACTTTCTTTTTCTTTTTTAAACTGTAAAAGGGCGAAGATAACATTTCCAAATGTTTTGAGAAAGAATCCCTTGCAACTTTTGCCGCCTAATATATTAGCTGTTTTTTAATATTTCCATCCAGTCTTCTCATGTGTGTTCCAAATAAATGTAGTTTTAATGTTTACCATTTAAAAATAGCTGCTTAATAATCCATTGAATAGAATACCATAATTATGTAACAATTTTACATTTTAATCACTTTTCTTAGGAACCTAAAAATACAATTGCTTGGCCAAAGTATAGAAAAACTTTATTTGCCTCTTAATTTTATGTAGTCAAATGCTATTTGAGGGACACCTGGATGGCTCAAGATAAACTGACTCTTAATTTTGCCTCAGGTCATGATCTCACCGTTTGGGAGATGGAGCCCTGCACTAACAGCACAGAGCCTGCTTAGGATTCTCTCTCTCCCTCCGTCTATGCCCCTCTCCCACTTGTACCTGCTTTCTCTCAATATAAATAAACATTTTTTTAAAAATGAAAGAAACTGCTATTGAGAAAGAATTGAGTTAATTTGTGAAGTTAGAAATTCTGCTCTACCATCACCTTCTTATGGTACATATTTATTTACCAAGATATGATCTACGTTTCTTTAAATGTTTTACTTCAAAAAAATTTATTTTTTAAAAAGTTTGGGGAATATAAACTTAGTTTTTAGCTGGAGAAACTTAAGAGTCTAATTGAAAGAGAGTTGAGGGGCCCCTGGGTGGCTTAGTTGGTTGAGCATCTGACTTCAGCTCAGGTCATGATCTCACAGTTCTTGAGTTCGAGCCCCGCATTGGGCTCTGTGCTGATAGCTCGGAGCCTGGAGCCCTGTTCTAGTTCTGTGTATGTGTGTCTCTCTCTCTCTCTGCCCCTTCCCTGCTTGCACTCTGTCTCTCTCCCTCAAAAATGAATAAACACTAAAAAAAAAAAATTAAGAAAAGAGATTTGAACTAATGTGATAAGGATACCAGATCTCGGCTAACTACCTCTAGCTCAGGGTATTGGTTCCATAAGCCACCCATGAGATAGTAATCCTGTTTTTAAATCACATTTTATTAAGATAATTTTGGGTACTCACTGTTTTGAAAATAGACATATGTCAGTTTTTGTGGTCTAATATGTGTGCTTGACTATGAGGGGACTAAATTAAACAGGCAATGCCTCATCTCTCCACTGTGAAGATTCCCCCAAAGCCTTTCTGCCAAACTTAAATATATAGTTTTTAGGGTTGCAGATGAGATGATAAAATATATAGCTTTAATATTAGTTGTGTGTTTCAAATTTGTTCATCTATTAACCAAGAAATGAGATTTCCCCTCATTATATTCACCTTTCATGAATGTTATTCAAACATCAAATTCACTTTTGAGATTAACTTTTGTATTTTCACAAATCAAGAGCAAATAATCTTTTGTTTTGTTTAATCCCAAACCACAAGTACCCCTCTGCATAATACCATTCAAAATCCATCCTGTGGTTGTCACACCATCACTCAACAGTATTGCTTTCAGGGATTTTTAAACAACACCTAACACTTGAAATTGTAGCTTCATGATCCCAGGGAGCATTAGCAAACACGTTAATTTACCGTCTGTTCTAACAGCGCCTGGTAATTAGCATCACTGAAGGTTGTCTGAAGCTAAAAATAGATTTCCACCAACAACATTCTCTTCAGGTTATTGATCCTGCTTAAGGTATTGAAAAGACTTTGTGATGTCTCATTTATAAAGTGAGCCTCTCTAAGGGATACTTTTGGAAGAAAATTTTGCCTTATATTGGGGCACCTGTAATATATTCTCTATTGATATATTTGTTTAAAGTCCTTGAGAAAAAAAGATTTAAGATTTATTAACAAGAAACAGACATTTTTATTTTGCCGAGTTCTTTATTTAAATTTAACTGTAATTCTCATGTAACTTCAGGAATCTATATAGATTATTGAGAAAAGTTTAAGGATAATTTAGTGTGCAAGAATTCACCAGAGTAAGCTCCCCTCCCCCAAGGATTGTGCTTTCCCATTATTTTCACATTCAAGGCACTGAGAAAATATATCATTAAAAGAATAATTTTAAAACATCATTAGAATATGCTATTTTTTGTAACACACCATTTTTCCACTAAGAAAGAAAAAACTTTTCCAATTAAACAGACAATGCTTTTACATTACTTGGAATTTTTATTTTATATCTTACTGGAGGACTCTTTTTGACCGTACTATATATAGGTTTTTATCACTTGTGCATACAGAAAAAAGAGAAATAATCAAATGCATATTTGGTATGCCTAAGACTTTGGGTATGACTTTTCCAAATCTCTTTTGACTCAGATGTCTCTTTTTTTCTACCCAGTGTTATTCTCTTAGCCAACAGGAGTGTTGATGATAGGGCATTTCTTAAAAGAATTCATAAAAACTAAAATTCGTTGCTTCTGTAAATCAGCTTTACAATTATATCATGTTAGTGTACTTTTGAACCTGCTTCAGGAATGTGGCTAAATGGATCTGATTCACCCCAACCTACACCTCCAAGAGTCCAAGGGCAGCCCCCACCCTGTTCTGGCTGCCATCTGAGGGCTGAAGAGAAGAAGAAGGAAGCTCGGCAGTAGCTGGCCACTGTTGGCCACTGTTGGGCCAACTACTCGCCTTTTACATTGCTGGGAGGGTGAACGGGTAAGGTGGGTGCCCAACTTGTCGCTAAGGATGGGGAGACATTAAAGTTCTAATGAAGACAAGCCAGTATTTCCATTTCTTTATTTTCTTTAATAAACTCATGTCAAAATACTTTTCTTAAAAAGTTCCTATGAAAGCAAAATTATTTGGTTGTCTTGCTGGGGAATACATAATTGTTAAATAACCGATTCCATTCGGCGAAATAGGTAGAACCTATCGCAACAGTTTGAAAATGCCTAGTTTCCTCCTTAAGCCCTAGAGTTGTTCGGGAAAAGAAAATTTGCTAAATATCTGCAATATGCTTTGAAACTAATTTTGTGATGTTTACCAAATTCTGGAAATAAAGTGCTGTGCTGACATATTTAGTCAGTCTTGAAACAGATGGGATTCTGTTTGAAGGGGAGAAATGAATAATTTTTGAGAATCTGTTTTAATAAAAGACTTAAAAACTGTCCCTGTTAGTGTTGAAATCCTGTCGTGTGGGAAAGGTTTATATAATTGTATGGAAACTGTTTTCAACACTTCCCTTCAATAAAGCCAATTTACAATTCCCTGGAAAGCCTCCTTTACACAAATAAACAATGTTTTTTATTTTATGTTTTAATAGTCACCTTAGTAAGTGCTTCAGTTTTGCTGTCGTTTTTCACAACAAATTATCAGGGAACCCAGAATGACTTCATAATTTAAAAAATATATCACTTATACCTCTCCTATTCCCATAGAAAATTTAAAATACTGCTTGGTATTTCCCCCTTTTCACTTAAAAGATGCGTGCATATTTACAATCTTGTTTCCCCTTACATTATTCATTTGTGTGCCATGTGTTGCTATCGACTCTAGTGAGGGTAAATGCATATGTAATTTTACTAGATCCCAATATTCTGCCACAGTTTATACATTCCCTTATTGAAGGACTTCTTGGTTGCTTCCAAGCTTTGGCAATTATGAATAGAGATGTTATAAACATCCCTGTGGAGGTTTTTGTGTGGATGTTAAATTTTCAACTCCTTTGGGTAAATACCAACCTTTGAAATTGCTGGGTCATACAGTAAGAATATGTTTAGTTTTGTAAGACACCGCCAAACTGACTTCCAAAATGGCTGTACTATTTTGAATTTCCACCAGCAACAAATGTCACATCTTTGGCAGCATTTGGTGTTGGGGTTCCCAATGGCTCAGTTGGTTAAGCATCCAACTCTTGGTTTCAGCTCAGGTCATGATCTCTCTTTGTGAGTTTGAGCCCCACATCTGGCTCCATGCTGACAGTGGGGGGCCTGCTTGGGATTCTCTCTCTTCCTCTCTCTCTGCCCCTCCCCTGCTCTCTCTCTCTGTCTCTGTCTCAAAACAAATAAATAAACTTAAAAAAGATTTTTAAAAAACTTGGCCATTCTTATAGGTGTATGGTGGTATTGTCATTTTGCTTTTTCAATTCCTTAATGACATGTGATGTGAATATCTTTTGCATATGCTTATTTACCTTCTGTAGATCTTCTTTAGTAAGGTATCTGTTCAGGTCTTTGCCCATTTTTTAGTTGGGCTTTTCATTTTCTTATCACTGAGTTTTAAGTGTCCTTTATGTATGTGGGATAACAATCTTCTTTCAGATGTGTCTTTTGCAAATATTTTCTCCCAGTCTGTGGCTTGTTATCTCATTCTCTTGACGTTGTCTTTTGCAGAACAGAAGCTTTTAGTTCTAAAGAACTCTTGCCTATTAATTATTTCCTAGAGCTTAATAAATTTTTACATACACATATCCTGTGGAGCCACCACCCAAATCAAGATATACAATATTTCTAGCACCCCAGATGGTTACCTTCTGCCCCCACCCCCAAAAGTAAACCACTGTTCTGGGATTTATCATGGTTAGTTTCCCCTGCTTTTCAGCTTCACATAAATGAACTCATACAATCTGTACACATTTGCGAGCTGCTTTTGCTCAATATAATGTTCTTTTAAAAATTATTATTACTGCATTCTAAGAATATACCACAATCCATTTGCCTTTAGGTGGACATTTAGATTTTTCCAATTTGATACCAGTATGACTAATGCTGCTATGAACATCTTTGTACATGACTTTTAGTACACACATGCATGCATCTATGTGGTTCTATACCTATGTGTCAAAGCACATTGGAGTGCATATAAAAACCCAAATCAAATGTTGAGGGGCAATGTTCTTTACACCAGCAGTTTGTGTGGGTCACATTCCTATTACCAGAGTTTGAGAATTCCAAATGCTCCATATTTTTGCCAGGACCTAGTGTTTCCTTTCTTTTGCATTTTAGCCATTCTGGTGGCTACATACTACTGTTGCAATGTGATTTTAATTTTTGTATCCCTGAGGCAGTGCAATAGTTTTCCATATGCTTAATGGACTTTTGGGATATCTTCTTTTGTGAAATGTCTGTGCAAGCCATTTGCCCACTTTTTTCTTGTTGAGTTGTCTTTGTCTTTCTTATAATCTTCAGGAGCTATTTAGACATTAGATATTCTGAATGTAAGACTCTTGTTATACATACATGTTAAAAATGGCTTCTCCTACTCTATGGATTGATTTCTACTATTGATGAAATCTTTTGATTAGCAGAGAGGTTCTTAGGTTTGATGAAGTCCTGCCCTCTGTGGTTAGTTGTGTCTCCTTTGAGAAATTCTTTACTTATCTCAGAGTCATGATACTAATCTCTGTTATCTAGTAAAAGTTTTAGTGTTTCACTTTTCACATTTAGACTTACAATCTACCTGGAATTGCTGTGCGTAGGCTGTCCATGTGTGGATCTGTTCCTGGACTGTGCATTTTGTTTCATTAACCTGTTTGTCTATTCTTACACTAATGCCACACTATTACTTTAACTTTATAAAAAGTCTTCAAAAAGAATATCTGACAGATAAAGCCTCTCTCACCTTGTATTTCTTCTTCAAAAGTACCTTGGCTAGGGGCACCTAGGTGGGTCAGTTGGTAGAGCATGCAATTCCTGATCTCAGGATTGTGAGTTTGAGTCCCATGTTGGGTGTAGAGATTAGTAAATAAAATAATACTAATAAAGAGAAATAAACCAGTAGAGCCTTGGCTATTCATGGCCCTTTAAATTTATATAAGATTTTAAAAAATCATCTGGTTAGTTTCTTCAAAATATCTCCTGGAGTTTTTATTGGGACTACATTGCATCTATAGATCAATTTGGGAACCAATGACATCTTTATACAATTGAGTCTTTAAATCCACAAACAAGGCCCGTGTCCCAATTTCTTTACATTTTCTGCAACTTTTCTCAATATCTGCTTTTCTTCTGCACAGAGAAAACTTACACATCTCTTGTTAGATTTATTCCTAGGTACTTCATTTTATTCAGTGCTATTTAAATAATATCTCTAGGGGCAACTGGGTGGCTCAGACGGTTAAGTGCTGGACTTTGGCTCAGGTCATGATCTCTCGGTTTGTGAGTTGGAGCTCTGTGTTGGGCTCTGTGCTGACAGCTTGGAGCCTGGAGCCTGCTTCGGATTCTGTATCTCCCTCTCTCTCTGATTGTGCTCTCTCTCTCTATCAAAAATAAATAAAACATTAAAAAATTTTAAAAAATAAAAATAAGTAAATAAACATTAAAAAAATTAAGTAGTATATCTAAAATTTTTTATTTTGTTTTTTTTTCTAGAAATACAGTTGACTTTTGTACATTGGCCTGTCTAAATTCCTTATTAATTTTTATAGTTCACTTATAGATTCTTTTGGATTTTCTATTTTTAAAAACTCCTGTCACTTATGAATCTTGACAATTTTATTTCTTCCTTTCCAATCTTTATGCATTTCTTTATCTTGTGTTTTAGCACTGGGTATGACTTTGAGCATGAGGTTGAATGAATGTGATACCCATAAGTACATTTGCATGTTCCCATCTCAGCAGGGAGGCTTTCGAGATATCACCATTCAGTATAATATTTGCTTTAGGCTTTTTATAGATATCCTTTATTAGATTAAAGAAAACCCCTTTCTGGTTTGCTGTAAGTGTTCTTACTGTGAATTTTATCAAATGCTTTTTCTGCATCTATTAAAACAATTACACAAGTTTTCTCCTTTATTCTGTTGATGTGGCAGATTACATAGATTAATTTTTGACAGTTAAATCAACTTGCATTCCTAGAGATAATAGTTTTCTCTACGTTATTGGATTTGATTTGCTAATATTTTGTTTAGGATATTTGCACCTATGTTGATGAGGGACATTAGTCTATAATTTTCCCTCTTTGTATGTCCTCATTAGGTTTTTGTTATCGAAATCATGCTGGTCTCATAAACATAAGATTACACTGAAGGATGTAGAGAAGAGGGCAGACTGACTCGACAACTTGAGACCAAGAATGATATGGTGGTTAGCTCCCTGGGTTTTCTTTTTGCCTTGCATATCTTAGATTGGGTGCTAGAGATCCTGGTAACTTGGAAATACCAATGGGTACAGACAAAAGAGGCCCAAGAAAAGCTTGCTCTCTCTAGCCAAAGAACCAGGAAAGAGGCAACCTAACAAAACAGAAAAAATTTAGAAAATAATCACTGTATTGAAGGCAAACTCCACAGAAAACAAAATGTGGCCCAGCCCCCACCACAAGAGCAAATGTCAAGTGGAAAGCCTAGACTTCTACCCTTGTCAGGCTGTAAGAGAAGCTCAAAAACAGTGTCAACCAACAGGACATAATTGACATTTATTGAACACTCCATCCAACAACAGCAGAATACACATTCAAGTGCCCATGGAACCTCTAGCAAGATGGACCGTATCCTGGTCCATAAAGCAAATCTCAACATATTCAAAAGGACTAACATCATATAGAATGTGATTTCTAAGCACAATGGAGTCAAAGTAGAAATATATAACAGAAAGATGACAGGAAAATATCTGAACACTTTGAAACTAAACAACACACTCCTAAATAATCCTTGGGTCCAAAAGGAAGTTTTAAAGAAATAAGTGATGGTGATTAAGGAGGACACTTATGATGAGCACTGGGTG
The DNA here is from genome assembly GCA_028646485.1 of Cryptoprocta ferox. Taxonomy (NCBI): domain Eukaryota; kingdom Metazoa; phylum Chordata; class Mammalia; order Carnivora; family Eupleridae; genus Cryptoprocta; species Cryptoprocta ferox. Next base: position 49,148,627 of record CM053567.1, read on the forward strand.
TTGTGTGGAAATGTTGAATCACTATACTGCACACCTGAAACTAACGTTACTGTATGTTAACTAACTGGAATTTAAATGAAAACTTAAAAAAAATTTAAGAAAAAAAATATGTGTCCCTAAAAATTGTTTTTAAATACATTTAGATACAATTTAATGAATTTAAAACAACATATTAGAACTTGTGGGAAACAGGTAAAGCAGTGTTGAGCAGGAGATTTATAAGATTTAATGCCTGTATTAGAAAAAAGGAGAAGCCTAAAATCTGTCATCTAAGGAGCCACCTCAAGAACTTAAAAGAAGGAAAGCAAAATAAACCCCAAGTCAGAAGGGGAAAGAAAATAAAGATAAAAGCAGAAATGAATGGAATTGAAAACAGAAAAAAAATAGAGTAAAGAAAACAAAAAGGTGGTTATTTGAAAAGATTAATAAAGTTGGCGACCCTTCAGGAAGGTAACAAATTAAGAAAGAGAGAGCTAAAATCCAACAAAGCAGCACCAGGAATGAAACGGGAGGGACGCGCGAGTGGCTCAGTCAGTTAAGTGTTGGACTTTGGCTCAGGTCATGATCTCCCGGTTTCTGGGTTCAAGCCCTGCGTTGGGCTCTGTGCTGACAGCTCAGAGTCTGGAGTCGGCTTCAGATTCTATGTCTCCCTCTCTCTGCCCCTCCCTTGCTCGAACTCTGTCTCTGTCTCTCTCTCTCTCTCGAAAATAAATAAGCATTAAAAAAAGAAAAAGGAATGAAATGGTGTATTACTACAGATCTTGCAGACATTAAAAGGATAACAAAGAGATACTCCAAATAGCTCTACAAATAGATTTGGCAAATCAGATGAAATGAACCAATTTCTTGAAAAACACAAACCACCATATCTCATGCAACATGAAATAGGTAATTTGGATAACCCTATAACTGTTAAGGAAGTTGAATTTGTAGTTGTAAAAATCCCATAAGGACTTCCAGTTTCCAGTTTTGTATATAAGACGCTGGAAGTCATGACTTTCTTGTAACAACACACTGAAAAATCAGCAACTCTTACATCTGTCAGAGAAGTGAGGTCACAGGGCAAACTGCCACCTCCAAAATCGGAGAAACTGACAGGTGAATGAATATAGAGAATGACAACTCCCCAGAGCAGAAACCCGGGAGCACAAACCACTTTGGCAGTTGCACGAGGTAGGAAGTCTGCACTGGAATTTAAGATTGGGAACTCCAGGCAGACTTAGTCATCTAGGGCCCCCCACTCTTTTGTGAATTTTCCTCATGAGCTTGATTGGGTTCTCATGAGAACATTAGAAAAAAATCCCCTCCTGAGTCTGGCTGGAAGAGGGGGAAATGGAACCAACTTGAAATATGCCAGAGCATTCTGTTCTTCCTAACAAGGAGAAACTGGTTAGCCAGAGCCTAACCTGCAGGGGTTTTATTGGCTAACTGCCCTGGCTCTAGCCTTCCACATAGTTGAAGTAAAACACCCAGCTCTAGCCCACTGTAGCCAATGGGTCCCACCTAAGGAGGGTGGGTGGGGTGTGGGACTAAGAAGCTTTTGTGAAGTTCACAGTCCAGAGGTAGGACTTATGATAAGACTGAGACCTACTCACAGGACTATAGAAAGCTCTCCCTCCCCCACACCTTATCAGCACATTCCTGAAGGCCTATTTACAGCATTTCCTTTCACCCAATACTTAATGTTCAGTTACCAAAAAATTACAAGACATACTAAAAGATACAAAACACAGTTTAAAGACCTGGAGTGAGCATGAGAACCAGATTCAGTTATGATGAAGATGTTGGAATTATTAGATTGGGAATTTAAAATAACTATGATTTCTATATTAAGGGCTCTAATGGGTAAAAGAGACAACACAAAAGAACAATGGGTAATGTAAGCAGAGATAAATTCTAAGAAAGAATAAGAGAGAAATGCTAGAGATCAAAAACATTGTAATAGAAATGAAGAGTGCCTTTAAAGGACTGGATACGGTTGACAGAAAAACAATCAAAGCTTGGGGATATCTCAATAGAAACTTCCAAAACTGAAAATTAAAGAGAAAAAAAAAGACTGAAAAAAACCCTCAGAACAGAATATCTAAGAATCATGGAACAACTGTGAAAAGTATATCACACACATAATGGGTATTCCAGAAGGAGAAGAGAAAAAGAAACAAAAGAAATATTTTGTTTTATTTTTATTTATTTTTAAAATATAATTTATTGTCAAATTGGCTTCCATACAACACCCAGTGCTCATTCCAACAAGTGCCCTCTTCAATGCCCATCACCTACTTTCCCTTCTCCCCCACCCCCTGAGTTTGTTCTCTGTTTTTAAGTCTTGTGGTTTGCCTCCCTCCCTCTCTGTTTGTAACTATATTTTCCCCTTCCCTTCCACCATGGATTTCTGTTAAGCTTCTCAAGGTCCACATATGAGAGAAAACATATGGTATCTGTCTTTCTCTGACTGACTTATTTCACTCGGCATACTTTCCGGTTCCATCCACGTTGCTGTAAATGACAGGATTTCATTCTTTCTCATTGCCAAGTAGTATTCCATTATATATATAAACCACATCTTCTTTATCCATTCATCAGTTGATGGACATTTAGGCTCTTTCCATGATTTGGCTATTGTTGAAAGCGCTGCTACAAACATTGGGGTACAGGTGCCCCTATGCATCAGCACTCCTGTATCCTTAGGGGAAATTCCTAGTAGTGCAACTACTGGGTCATAGGCTAGTTCTATTTTTGATTTTTTGAAGAACCTCCGCACTGTTTTCCAGAGCAGCTGCACCAGTTTGCATTCCCACCAACAGTGCAAGAGGGTTCCCATTCAAAAGAAATATTTTAAACAATAATGACTGAGGATTTCCCCAAATTAATGTCAGAAACCAAACCACAGGGAACTCTGAGATTAAGCAGAATGAAAACTCCCATGAAGGAGATCTTTCCTTCCAGACGGTTTCATTGTGGAATTGTACCGAATATTAAAAGAAGAATTAGCACTAACTCTACACAATCTCTTCTGGAGAATAGAAAAGGAGAGCATATTCCAGTTAATTTGATGAAGTTAGTATTATACTGATACCAAAACCAGACAAAGATGGTACAGAGAAAGAAAAATACAGATCAATATTTCTAATGAATATAGATGCAAAGATCCTTAATAAAATATTAGCAAATAGAATTAAGCGATATATCAAAAGAATTATACACCATTGCAAGTGTTTATCTCAAGGGTAAAGGTTATTTAAAATATTCAGAAATCAATGTAATCCATCCTATTAACAAACTAAAAACTTAAAATTACATGATCATATCAATCCATGCAAAAAAAAAAAACCCACAACTTTAACAAAATTCAACACCCATTTATGATAAAATCTCTCCAAAAAAAGAAAGTAGGAATAGAGAAGAACTTCCTCAATGTTACAAAGAATACTTACAAAAATCCTACAGCTAATATCATACTTAATGGTGAAAAGCTGAATGCTTTTCCCTTACTATCAGGAATAAGGCAAGGAGGACTGCTCTCACCACCACTATTCCACACTGTACTGGAGGTTCCAGCCAGTGTGCATTAAGTCAGAAAGAAAGAAGTACGTTAAAAAATTGTATAGAACGCACAGATCCTACTAGAGCTAATAAGTGATCTTAGCAAGGTTGTAGGGTGGGAGACTCATGAGCTGCCTTCGCCACTCTGCTCCTAGTTTCATCTTCTTCTGATGTGGGGCTTGAACCCACAAACCGTGAGATCATGACCTGAGTGGAAGCCAGACACTTAACTAACTGAGTCATTCAGGCACTCCTCACCTTCTTCTAATCACAGCTTTGCTCTGATAAGCATAATAAGTCTGAGCCACACTCCTGATCAGAATTCTTCAGTTAACTTCTTACTGCCCACAGAGTAAAATCTAACATCTCATGCCTGGCTTATGGGACCCTCCAGGTTTCTGCTCCTATCTGCTATCCAGCTTTGTTTAATCCCACTAGCTCCCTTGCATTCGCTCAAGTAATGCTGACCAGTTTGTGGTTGCCCAAACATTTCCTGTTCCTTTGCTTCAGAACCTCTATATTCACTTTCCCTTTTTCCTGAAGCATCTTTTCCTGCACTGTCATTCTTACTTCTGTGAGCTCAGTCGCCTAGGCCAATGCTTCACTGATTTTCCAAGTCACTACTTATTTAATTAATTCGTTAACTAATTTATTCATGACTGGAGTGGCTACAGGTCATTACATTCTTGGATCATTCCAACCTCTTCTCTGACTTCCACCATATCACACAGAGGACCATGACGTCAGCATGGGATTATCAAGTTCCTTATCAAGCACTTAGGTAGATCTCACAATGGTAGAACAGGTGGCTGCAACCTTATCTCTCTTAATTGTTTCCTTGGCAAGGGTTTCTGCTGGGTACTGGGGATCCTACACTAAAAAAAGAAATGGGCCCTCTTCTGAGTGCCTGAGAGTCTAGTAGAGAGAGAGAAACAGGAACAAGTCAAAAGGCAGTTACAATAAACTGTAATAGATGCTAAATAATAAATTTTTTTAAAAGGTCACATATGGAGCTCCTGAGTGGCTCAGTTCGGTTGAGTGTCTGACTCTTGATTTCAGCTCAGGTCATGATCCCAGGGTGTTGGGATCGAGCCCTGCATCAGGCTCCATGCTGGACTTGGAGCCTGCTTAAGATTCTTTTTCTCTCCCTCTGCCTCTCTCCCCTGCTCGTGCACTCTCCAAAAAAAAAAAAAAAAAAAAAGTATATGTATACGTGTGTGTGTGTGTATATATATATATACACATGATTTATAGGAAGGAGCACATAGTCTTGTGGTGAGGTGGGTTCCAGGGGGATGTTGGTCAGAAGCATTTTCCTCAAAAGGTGAAACCTCCTGGATGGCTCAGTCTGCTGAGCATCTGACATCTGCCCAGGTCATGATCTCACAGATCATGAGTTCAAGCCCCAAGTTGGGCTCACTGCTGTCAGTGCAGGACCCACTTCAGATCATCTGTCTTCCTCTCTCTCTGCCCTTCCCTGCTCATGCTTCCTCTCTCTCAAAAATATATAAGAGCATTTTTAAAAAGAGATGAAACCTAATACCTAGCCTCTGTACTGCGGACTTGTACATCTAACTGAATTTTTAACATCTCCAATTGGACATACAAATGGTATCTCAAATTTGGCTTGTCCACAATAGATCTCTTGTTACTGTCAGGAAAATCTGTGAAAGGACTTGAAATGGGCAAAAAAATTATTAGCACACTCTTCTGGGTTATCTGTGCCTTTCAGTACTTTTTAGTTATTTCACAGCTCTATAAATTAACTGCACGTAATGCAGATGATTCTTGTCCATAGAAATGCAGATGGATTTTACTTGGAGTTACCATTGGTTTCCTTCATCAAGAAGCCAGTTAAAAAAAAAAAAGCCAGTTTTGCATCTATTAAATTCATTTTGTCATTCTTCATTGTGTATGCACATGTGTGTGAGTATGTGTGTGTGTAATTCTTCTTTGAGTCAACTGTAACACCCTACTGGTTCCCTCGTTCATTAATGAGTTAAACAGAATCTTTGTGTATTTTATGTTTGTATGAGAATCATAATTTAATCTTTTTTTAAACAAATCTTTCAATAGTATTAGAGGTCATCCACCCAGACATACAACGTATCCGTGTGACAGAGCTACGTGACAGAGCAAGGTAAACTGTGTAGCCTGAGAAAGGTACCTCTCTGTTGACATAAGCCTGGGCACGTCTTTTCCAGATTTCCACAGGAAATCCAAAAAGCAATAGAACTTTAACTTTGCTGATTCTGTGTTTCTTGAATTTTATTTTTTCCCTCTGCATTGATTTTGTGCTTTCTTTTTATTTCTGGTTTCCACATCCTGTGAGCAATTCCCCCAGGTAGCAGCAATGAGGGAATGTGGTTTTGCGAGTTTTTTGAATCTGTTCTCTAGTGACTAAAAGACAACAGAGAATCTGGTTTGTTCATCTTTTTTTAGTTTTTCTGCTTGTCTCTTTTTAGCTCGAATCCATCAAGAGTTCTGTGATCATTGGGAAGAGCAGCTCTTTAATATTTTGTACAAGGTTAACTCCTACTCTTGTATTTGTGAAATTTGATCTTGACCTGTAGCTGAAATTCTGGAAACAAACCAAAAAACCTATAAGCTCTCTATATGTTTGTTGTTGTTGTAAATAAGGAAATTAAGTATCTAATACAATTCAGAAACATTTTAGAATCCATGTTTGTATAATTAAAATTAATTTTTGGCAAATGAGACTAGTTTAATCATTTTTATTTATTTAAAGTTTATTTATTTTTGAGAAAGAGGGAGAGAGAGCAGCAGCAGAGAGAGAGGGGAACAGAGGATCCAAAGCGGGCTCCACACTGACAGCAGAGAGCTCCATACGGAGCTCTACCCACGAATTATAAGACCACGACTTGAGCTGAAGTCGCACACTTAACCGATTGAGGCAAAACTATGCGCCCTTAAATCATTTTTATTTAAAAATAAATAAAATGTCACTTCTCTTATTTAGCAGGGTGTAACACAAGCATACATTTTATTTTACTTTATCTTTCCCAAATGTAGACAGGTTTACTTATTAAATAAGCCAATACTTAATGTTACTGAACACTTAGGATTATTAAATATGCAAATTTGTGTTTAACGAAATTCAGTCATTCTGAAAAACTGTTTCTTCCAACTGCAATTAAGTTTTTGTAGCTGAAGGGTAACTTTCTAAGATTTTAAGGCAGTCTACAACCTTGGACTGATATTCTTGAGTTAGTTTAGTGATAATCATTGGATATCTAGATAATGTCTAAATACTATAAAATACCCAAACATTGATCAGTGACATAATTTTAGCTTTATATGCTGTTGCTTCTTATTTTTTGTATCTTGGGGTCATATTAATGACTGAGTTCATTTTTGCTACTTGAAGATGTAAAAGGGACATGTGTGGCTGCAGAATGTTGTATTATGCATGGTTGTGAGTTTGCCATTCTGCTCACATGCTTGTGTAAGACAAACAGGTCTCTCTTACCCACCTTTCTCCCCATCCTCCCCTCCTTCCAGTTTTCTCTGTGAAACAGAAGGCACTTTTATAAAGTTATAAAATTAATCTGATGGTTGGGGCTCTACATGGAGAAATAGGGCCAGAGACATACAACTGTGCTTGGCTTTTGTTTGTTCAAGAAAAGAGTATTTTCCTCCCTAAAGCAGTGATTCTCAAACCTCTTGGGAGTTCCTTTAGACCGCAAAGCAGGAGCCCCTGTTATCCTCACAGGCACCCCTGCCCCCTCCAAATACATCTCTTACACATCTAATCCCATTTTGATACCAGATTCTCAGAGGACCCAGACTACCATGGGTCCTTCTTCCCTAGAAAAGCGTTGTTATTATTTACAAGTGTGTCTCTTGTTGAGCTTTGAGCTAGCTCTCTGATAGCTGAGTGTTCTCAGTCCACCCATCTATGCATTATTGAACTAGATGCCAGGGAACTGCATGCTACGTGAACATTGTATAAAATAGTATTTGAGAGAATTGTTGTGGGAAAGGAACGAAATCGTGTCGTGAAAGCCCAGTGCCTGCCACAGAGCAGATGCATGTAAGTAAGTGTTAGTTCTTTGGAAGCCTGGACACTCACCAGTCTCCAAGTGGAGCCAGTCAAATTCTAAGGGCAGGATCCAAAAGTGGTATTTCAAGACCTTTGCCTCTCAAGGAACCTGATTCAGCCAGGTTGGAAAGGATACATTCAGA
>CM053567.1:49156875-49177003 GCA_028646485.1 Cryptoprocta ferox
AATCCTCTGGACACAGTTTGGTTCCCCTGGCCAGTAGTTCCATCTTGAGGGGCTTCCAAAAAGCCACCTTATTCACATAAACTCAGGTGGCGTTGACAAGGGCATGTTGCAAATAACAGAAGTTGTATCTTTCATCGTTATCAGTCTAGAGCTGTCTCAGGAGCTAGGGATAAAAATCAAGTGTTATAATCAATAAGATTATCAATAAGATGCTCCTGTCACTCTTATCACGTAGGAAATTATAAGGGTTTTAGGAACTCTGGCCAACGTCTGGGGACAAAGGGCTATATATATATTTGTCATATCACAATATCATACTGCCCTACCCTGATGTCCAGCACAGATTCCTCGTTCTCCTTGTCTGGCTCTTGTATAAACCCAGTCAGTCATAGGGTCTTTGCTTTCAGGAACTCATCATGGAAGGCTTGATCTTTATCAACAGAGCCTGAGGGCATCCAAGCAAGGATGGGGGTCTTCCATCCCCACATGTAGCCCTGAAAACCAGATGGGGTATGTGTAGGGACACAAGCCCCCATTTGCCATCTTCAGAGCCTCTCAAAAGCCTTGATATTCAGACTTAAGAGGTTCCTTAGGTGGTCCATTCAGCCCAGTATTTGTCTCTGAGACCATGATGGTGGGGTTCAATGACTGTCTACTGTATTGAATTGAATAGGAGCAAGAAGGGATGCTCTTTGAAAGATTAAGGACAGCCTTGAAGGAAAGGGGTTAGGGATCTTCCTGAAATATCACTTTATGACCAGAAGCATTCTGCAGCCAGAAGACCAGATTCCAGCTTCGGCCCCATCACTTGTGACCTATGTGAGGGAGCAAGTCATGTAAGCAACCTGGGCCACTTTCCATCATCTGTCAACTCCCCTGGTCCCTGGCATCACAGCCGGCATCTAACAAATGCTAGCTGAATAGAAGGGAAAAAAATATAGCATCGAGTATTACACAACTGTTAGCCTTATGTAATAATTAATGCCATGAATCAAAAGTTAACGGGAAACCTGCCATATCAGGGAAAGAGTTGGTAGCCAGAATTCAGGTTGACATAGGTAATCCAAAGTTACATGAAAGCTCTCCAGATGGGTGAGGTTACTCAGTCTGGACAACTCAGACTTTACTGAAGTACCTGAACAGGTTTTGCTGGCTGTGCTTCTGCAACCGTCAGTAATGCCTCTACATCTCTTGTCTCTATCTTGGGTTCTTCTGAGGATGAACCAAATCCAGGTTCCTTGAAGTCTAGACAGTGGCTCACAATAACAGATTTCAGGGAGAAGGTTTAGATACAGAATGAATTCATAGACTAAAAGGAATTCTCTTCCAGCATAATGTCCAGGACTTTATAAATGCTAAGCTCAAAGCCAGCATAGTGACTCTTGAGACACGATGAGAGACCTTTCATCCGTGTCTTGGAACCTCTCTGCTTTTGTCAACCAATACAGGCAGTCCCAATCATTACAACCCAGGTACAGAAAGCCATTTATCTACTTTCTCAGGCCACGGCCATACTAGTTATCTGTTGTTGTGTAACAAACTTAGTGGCTGAAAACAATGCATAGTTATTATCTCGTAGTTTCTGTGGATCAAGAATCCAGGTGAAGATCTCTGCTTAGGGTCAAACAAGGCTGCAAACTAGGTGTTGTCCAGGGCTGGGTTCTCACTGGGAAGCCTGACTGGGAAAGAATTTGCTTCTAAGGTCACTCAGGTTGTTGGCAGAATTCATTTCCTTGATATTATATCACCAATGGCCCTGGCTTTTTGTGAGCTGTTGCTAACGGTCACCAGTCACCCTTAGCTCCCAGAAGGTGCTCCCAGCTCCTAGAGGCTTCTGGAAGTTTCTTGCCACATAGGCTTATCCAGCAAGGCCACTTATTTCATCCAGCCAGCAAGGAGAGTCTCTACAATAAATCTGCTAGCAAGCTAGAGTCTTACTTACATAATGTAACCTAATTAAGGAGGTGACATTCCTTCATCTTTGCTTGCTTTCTATTGGCTAGAAGCAAGATCTTGCTTACATTCAGGAGGAGAGGTTTTTCCCCCACGAGGCATAGATTGTGGGGGCCACTTATATTCTGTCCATTACAATGGCCACGTTTGAAAACCACAATACAGAGTTCAACATGATGTGTTAAATTATTTACTAAGACTAAGAGTCAAAGAGAAAAGGAAGTAGAGATACTTCGGTGTTACTTCTGTGTTAATTCAAGCCTTTCTTGACTTATGTTCTTCTTGGTCTCCTGCTGGAGCCTTCCCTAGCCAGGTGATCAGGACAGAACCATCTGAAAATGCTTTGCTAACACCTAACCCCACCATTTTAGAAAATGGTATCCTTTCTATATCATTATTATTTTTTTATTATTTATCAGCCATGCCGGAGAGATAGTCCTTCCCGTTGCTAAAAAGAAAGACTTCATATCTTACCTAACTGCAGTTTTAGCCTCTCCCAGGAGTGGAATTTTAAACCCAACAGTCCAGAATTTCCTGATCAGTGAGAGTGAGGAGTGAGATCATCTGCTTGATAAGACCCCTGCCCTTCCCCCTAAGGGAAGGTGAGCTCGCCTTAAGTAATCTTTTCTTTCCTTTGTCCTCCTTGTTTCTCCCTATAAAAGGCTTCCATTTTGAACTCCTCAGAGCAGCCTTCTGTTTGTTCGGTGGGAGGCTGCCAGGTTCAGGAATGGTAGAATTAAGCCAACTAGATCTTTAAATTCACTCAGATCTTTGATACCATCTTTCCTTTCACCTCAGGGTTTAATCTTAGATAATCCCAGTTTCACTCCCCCTTCTTCAGGCTCTCGGAGACCTTTGCCAGCTTCTGGCCCCACCCTCCAAGTAGCCTTCCCATCCCCTGATCCTGTCTATCAGCCAGTCTCAAAGGAGTTGAAAACCAAACTCAGCTGCACATTAGATGCAATATTTTTCAGGCAGAAGGTGTTGGCTTTTCTCAGATTCTCAAAGGTCCTCGTCTACCCCAGAAGGTAGAGAACCATGGTATTCGGGGATCGTCACCTGTGCACTTGGAAGAAAATTCAGACAGCTCATGTTTGGGGGCACGGCTGGCTGTCTTCTCCCACCCTCTGGCCAGGGCCTCAGGCCCAGGCTGGACAATCCTCCACAGCCCCAGCTGTCGGCCAGAGAAAAGCAAGGAGGTGAGTCGTGTGCCTCTGCCTGGAGCAGTTCCCAAGCCCCACTTAGCTTATCAGTCACTCTGCCCTTGCCTTGAGGCTCAGACCTTGATAGCTGATAGCATCCTCCCCTCCTGCCAGAGTCAACATAGCCAGGGGCCTGTGAAGCCGGTGGCAGCTCCTCTTGGCAGCTCCTAGAGAGGGGGTTGAAGGCCGCTGTGTTGCTAAGGCAGCAGGTGTGTTTGGCTTTCATCTTGACAGGTCCATTGGCTTCTCTCCTCATTTTTGATCCTCCAGGCCCTACAGCAGATCCGAGGGCAGCATCTCTTTCCTGCCTAGGGCTGTCTTGGATCTGTCATCAAGTAAGATCCACCGTTCTTCAAATCTTGGCCCTATGGACATTTCTCCTCCCCAGCAAGAATCCTGGTGGGACCCTGTGTTTCCAGACACCTGAGTCACATGCAGGAATGCAGCCTCAGCACCCAGGCAGGAAGCTTTGAACCTATGATAGACAAATGTCCCTGGAGTGTGACAGGGCAGGCTGCAGATGGAGAAGGACGGCCATTAGCCGAGCATTGGCAGACTCAGATATTCTCTGCGGTGTCAGCACTGCGGAGGCCTTCAGCTGTGTGCTATCTCCATGGCACTACGGAGAGTGGCAAGGACTCCACACCAGGGGCCCTTCCACACGCAGCCAGAAGAAAGAAGCAAGTTCTGACTAGAAAGGCATCCAAGGGGGAATGTAAGCTATGCATCCTGAAAAGCACACCAGCTTGGATAAACGAGTTATCACGGGTGTGATTTATGGCAAGATCATAGCTCCAGCACTTAGAGACCTGAGAGGGCCCTGACTTCTCATTCCTTGTGAGACTCAGTTCATAAGAGGGAGAGAGGGAGATCGCGCTGGTTGTTGCTGGGAAATGATACCAAACGACCTATTTGGAATGGGTGTCTCCAGCTCAGACTGGGTGGGTGCAGGCGCAGTGGATGACACTTAGCTTTCTGGGGTCGGACTGAACCGGGCAGTCTCAGGGAGCGGGGACCCACATCTGGTCTGAAAGCAACCTGAAGCCTGAGCCTGTCTGCTGCTTTGGATGATGACATTGATGACTGTGCCTGCAAATGTGCCTGTGGGCAGACTTTCCCGCTGGCATTGGGCAGGCCCTGGACCACGTGGGGCAAGGTTAGAAATAGGTGCCTCCCAGGATCCAGAAGAGAAGTTCCTGCCCATTGCTGTGTGGCATCTCATAACAGGTTACACAGATGCAGAGAACATTCACCAGGGCCTCCGTTCAGGGTACAAGGGAGAGGAAACAGTGATGAACAATTCTGGTGGGGGGAGGTGACAGAGTGTGCTAGCTCACCATTCTCTGTCCCCAGAGTTGGCACAAGAGCAGGGACGGCACCCTCTCTGTGGCACGGAGTGGTCTTGTGTTCTGAGAACAGAGCTTGGAACTCAGATCTGCCTCCAGGTCACCGTAAAGCCCTAACAATGGGAGCTTTAACTATTAGCACAAGGACAGATGGCATCAGTAGAATGTGTGGGAAACCAGTGTTCTCAAAGGGAGGGTAAGAATCTCCACCCAAGGTTTCTCATCTGTGGTGTGGTAAATGCAACACAAATGTGCAGATATACGGGAACCCTCGGGGTGAGCACACTGCTTCAGCTGCAGCAGGTGTCTTCATGTGGCATGGGTATTCTCATCTCCTTTGTGTGTGGAAACAGTGGGGTGACAATGATCCCAGGCTGAGCTGGGAAACCACACGGCAAAAGGTGCTTCATAAGAGCCCCACGGAATCCTTAGGAGTGGGACAAGGATTGGAGAAAGGCTAGAAGAGACAAATAAATATTGTGTCTGGTCTCTTTCTGTGGCACATAGGGAGAGAATTTACATTAAAAGCAACAGGAACATTTGCAAAGGGCTGGCAATACTTTTCTTAGAGGAAGAGGTAACGAAGAGCATTTATTCCCCAGGATGTCAGAGACCTAGTCAGGGCAGATGCTCCCTGAGAGAGAAACTTCTGGAGCAGAGACTTGACCATGCCTCCCAGGGGGCCACATGTCCCAAGTTTGGCCTTCCGGAAAGGCAGCAGAGCTGAGGGAGATGCTGGCATGTGGCCTGAGATGAGCTTGCTTCCTGTCACCTCTCATATCTGTAGTGAAGTTCCTAAGGTCTCAAGTCCTCAGGGAAAGTGGGGAGAGGGCTGGGCTTTGTGTCTGATTGACGCCGGCAGAACGGAGGCAGCATGGTGAGGGCACCCCCAGGCTGAGGGGGATCATCCAGTTACCTTGCCCTACATCTTAGTCTGATCCAGCTGCTATAACAGAATACCATGGGCTGGGGGCGGGGGGTGCTTAAACAACAGACATTTATTTCTCACAGTTCTGGCCAGAAGTCCAAGATCAAGGTGCTGACAATTCAGTGTCTGGTGAGAGCCTTCTTCTTGGTTCATGGATGGCCATCTTCTTGCTGTGTACTCACACAGCAGATGGGGAGAGGGAGCTTTCTGGGGTCTCTTTATAGGGACACCAATCCCATTCATGAGGGCTCCATCCCCATGACATAATTACCTCCCAAGTCCCCATCTCCTAATATTGTCATATTGTGGGGTTAGGTTTTCAAAAGATGAATTTTAGGGGGGGTGCATTCAGTCTAGAGCATCTTAGCTTAACCACACTTAAAACGAAAACTCCAGTGATTGCTTGGGCCCCAGTAATGTGAACTTCTGCCTCTTCTCCTGTGTTGCTACTCACAGCAAGGTGCACCGACCACGACCGCCTGGGATCTTGTTAGAAATGCAGTCTCTTGGGCCTCACCCCACGCCCGCCAAGTCAGAATTAGCAAGCTCCCAGGCAACTTGAGTGCATGTGAATGTTTTTGAGAAACACTGCTCTACCAGATACTAAGTTAGTGATATGGAAAAGCATGGTCTCATGACAGAAAGGCATGGCCCAGGGAGCCACACGGTCGTGGTTTCAAATCCTGACTCCACTGCTCCTGCCCATGTGACCCACTGCAAGTTACTTACCTTCTCTGAGCCTCAGTTTCCTCACCTGCAGAATGAGGACAATCATGGCACCAACTTCATGGGACTAGGGGAAGAATTAAATAGGCTGATGTATGGAAGTACCTGGTACTATAGTAGGTGCCTGGTGGATGAGAATTTTCTTTCTGGGGCTTCCTTCTTGGCATGTTCTTCACTGGCCGGGCTTGAGAAATCAGTGTCTTTAAAAGCACCCAGGTAGGGGTGCCTGGGTGGCTCAGTCCGTTAAGCAACTGACTCTTGATTTCCATTCAGTCATGGTCTCATGGTTTGTGAGTTCAAACCCTGTGTCGAGCTCCAGGCTAACAGTGCAGAGCCTTCTTGGGATCCTCTCCCTTTCTCCCTCTCTTTCTCCCCCTCCCCTGCGTATGCTGTCTCTCTCTCTCAAAAATAAATAAACCAAAAAAAAAAAAAAGAAGAAGAAAAAAAAGAGTGTTTCTTGATTTGTCTCTCTCTTTCTCTCAAAAAGAAACAAACAGCAAACAAACAAAAAACAAACAAACAAACAAACAAACAAAACCAAGAAAAGAACAAAGCACCCAGGTAATTCTAATGCAAGGGCAGGTGATACTGTTTCATATCACTTACAGAACCTAACGCCTGGAATTGTGCCCCAGAATGCCCTTGTCCATCTGACGAGGCTGACTAGTGTTGGAAGGTAGAGCTCTCTGTGGTGGGAAAGAGACACTCTGCATAGCCATGACCGTGAGCAATGTGGTGGCGAACCAGATTTGCCAAGGCATGGCCTGACACCCATAATGGCTCATGGTTGTCGAAAAGACAGGGAAGACACAATGCAGGTGGCAGATTTGTATTAGCCATTTGAGGAGCGTGGCTGGGAGAAGGAAGAGACTTGCAATAGTGAAGAATCAAAGGGACTTTTAGGAAGGACGAGAATTGAGATGGTATGGGGTGGGGGAGGGTGACTAAACTGGTATTCATGCAACACGTAACATTTTCTTCTGTAGGTCTGCCTTTCTTGAATCACTTTTTGGGGGAAACTGTATAAAGGGACATACATATAGAAAAGTGCATGAAACAGAAATGTAGTTTAATAATTATAAAGAAAAGTCCTGCGAGGCCACCAACTAGCTCAAGAAGAACCATGCGAGTACCCAGAAACAAGTACGGGAGTGTGGATCATGGATTCCTTTGCAAGAAAGTGCACATATACATGGTACTTTATTATGATTTTACATGGCGGGGGGATCCCAGACACAGGTAGGGTAATACCTCTTGCAGGGTCACACATGGCTGGTGAGCAGAATTCAAACCCATGTATGGGCGTCTGACTGCAGGACGGTGCTAACCGGGCAGGGCTCTGGTGTGGAAGCTGGAGGGCGTGATTGGAGGGTCAGGCCCCAGAGGAGGTGGCAGTGTGGGATAGGACTTGGGGTCTTGCGTTCTCTTCCCTGAGCAGGGAAGGATGGGGGGAGAGGTAAAGAGCAGCTACTTTGGAGTGAAGGGAGCACACCCCCGATTCTCAGCATGGCTTCCCAGGCTTCTCATTGCTTCCTGACCGAGGGAGTGGTCAACCTTCAGTAAAACTTGAGACAGAGCTCCCTGGAATCTTCCTAGTAGACCAAGGGGAGCTTGGCAAGCAGGTCCAGGAACTGGCCAGCACAGCATCACCGAATGCAAGATGTCCATGGAGTTGATGGAAAGGCAAGGGGAAAGATGGAACTACTCCCAAAGGGAAGGTTGCCAGCTGAGCTAGCTCAGTGCTCCCTGACCCCACGGCTCTCAAGAGAGTGGGACTCTTTCCAGAGAAAAGTGCTCTGCTGGATTGGCTTGAGGGCACGTTCTGGTTTTCAAGTGAGATAAAATAGAAAACAAGGCACCTGGTCAATGACAGGTCAAGGTAAACCCCTGCCAGAAAGTGTTAGCATTCTGAGGCCATGTGATCATATAACCCTCGAGTTAGGATGTTTCTGCTTTTCCATAAGCAGTGGGAATTTCTGAGACCTGTTTATATAGGGTTAGAACCTCTCATAAAGGATACTGTGACAAGTGTCATATCATATCTGCCCTGGCCCTCCAGCTGCCCAGTTCCCACACCTCCGTAGGTAAACTTTATTCTTACTTTTGTAGGCATCTTTCCAGAGGTTTAAAAATGCAAATCCCAGGGGTGCCTGGGTGGCTCAGTTGATTGAGCATCTGACTCTTGATTTCAGTTCAGGTCATGATCCCAGGGTCATGGGATGGAGCCCCGAGTAGGGCTCTGATCTGTTAATGCAGAGCCTGCTTGGGATTCTCTCTCTCCTCCATTGGCCCTCTCTCCACCTGTGCTTTCTCACTCTCTCATTCTCTCTCTCTAAAAAAAAAAAAAGATTCTCTCCATCTCTTCTTCCCTTTCCTTACTCACACACACACACTGTCTCTAAAATAAAAAAAATTAAAAAATGCAAATCCAAGCAAATCAAATACTAGATTCTTACTCACCCCTGACACATACCTTTTTTTAGACATGAAAGTAACCTATTAGCGTACACTGGTTTGCACCTTTCTTTTACTCCTCAATTTAAAAAAAGTGCTAAAATACACATAACATAAAATTTATCATCTTCCCTTAACCATGTCGCTCTTTACCAGTGAAATGAGCTCGTGTAGGAATAGAGGAATTACACCTTGGGACAAGCAAACTCTGGAGAACCATACGCAGGCCTGAAGAGACAATGAGAAGGTCAGATTTACTAGGTTTTAGGAAGAAACTGGTGAAGGTTTTAATCACAAGTTCGTAGGGAAAGAACAAGAGTTCAAGGCTGTAGCAGTTTCCATGGACCGCCCGCAGTGGTGAGTGTGCTGTTCCTGGAGCAGGGGGCGGATTTTCCTTTTTTTCCCCTGAAAAGCAGGAGATAAAATTCCTATGTAAAAATGTCTTCCTTAATCAAGATAGTTACCTTCTTTCTGCCCTTTGTGCAGTATGAGGGAGTGGTGCGCGCATGACAGCGCCCCCTTCCGAAGTCATTTCAAATGAGATTGTTTTTATTTTCACAACCGTGTTCCAATGTACAGTTCAGTGGTAATAGGTACATTTGTATGATTTGCAACCATCACCATCCATCTCCTAGCTCTTTCCATCTTGCAAAACTGAAGCTCCATCCACTAAACTATCCCTATGCTTCCCTCCCCTCCCCAGCCCCTGGCCACCCCCATTCTACTTTCTGTCTCTATGAATTTGACTGCTCTAGGGACCTCACATAAGTGGAATCAAACAATATTTGTCCTTCCGTGACTGGCTTATGTCACTTAACAATATCCTCAGAGTTCATCCATGTTGTCGTGTGTGTCAGACTTTCCTTCCTTTTTAAGGCTGAATAATATTCATTTGTATGTATTTCGATTGTCCATTCGTCTGTGATGGGCACTTCGGTTGAATCCACATTTTGGCCATGGTCAAGAATGCTGGTGTGAACATGGGTGTACAGATATCTGTTTGAGTCCCTGCTTTCAACTCTTTTCATAGATACGCACCTTGCTTTTTTTACTCAACAGTATCTTTGAGATACTTCCCGAACAGTGTAAGACCCATGTTATATGCGAAAAAATCTGAGTCCCGGAGAAAGAAATGTTGTTGACATTGGAGCTGGGCCTCCAGACATGTGTCTTACCCCCAGACCAGTGTTGTTTCTAGTATGCTGCTCTTTCTAGGCATTCTTTTATTTATACAAAAATTAATACTGGTTCACAAGCTCAGGGCCTAAAAGATACCACCAATCTCTGAATAAGTGAAAATGAAGAAATCGGAAATGTTTCCACCTCAGAGCTGCACTCCCCTTTGTTGTTCCCACACACACACACACAACAGTGATGCTGGGTAAAAGTGGCTATGAATTCAAACATGATGGACTGGACAGGCACCTCATAATTTATGTGCATTTTATTTCACATTGTAACATAGAATCAAAGCATCCAATTTCCTTAACTCAATGTAAAGGGAAGATTTGCTCAATAAACTTTACTGTTGAATGTACTGGTCAATGTTTTTATTATCTTCACAGTGTTCCTTATTTGGGGGAAGAAGGGAGCATCCTCATAGTACCTTGCCATGGGGATGCTGTGTGACCCATTCTAGTGTCCTGTCTCCTTGACAACACTAGTATCCAATGATATCTGTTATGGGTTGAATTGTGTCCCCCCTAAAAATTTTTATGTTGAAGTCCTAATGCACAGTACCTCTGAATGTGACCTTATTTGGAGGTAGAGTCTTTAGATAATCAAATTAAAATACAATTGTAAAGGTGGGCCGGAATCCAATATGAGTGATAACCTATATAAGAAGGGGAAAATTGGACAGAGACAGACATGTATAGAAGGAAGATGATGTGAAGACACAGGGAGAAGAGGGCCATCTACAAGCTGAGGAGAAGGGCCTGACGCAGACCCTTCCCTCACAGTCCTCAGAGGGAACCAATTCTGTTGGTATCTTGATCTTGGACTTCTGGCCTCCAGGGCTGGGAGACACAATACATTTCTGTTATTTAAGGCCCTTGGTTTGCAGTGCTTTTTGTTTTTTCTTTAAAAATTTTTTATTGGCTGTTCTTGTTTGTTTTATTTATTTATTTATTTATTATTTTAAAATTTATATCCAAGTTAGTTAGCATGTAGTGCAATAATGATTTTAGGAGTAGATTCCAGTGATTCATCCCCTATGTTTAACACCCCATGCTCATCCCAACAAATGTCTTCCTTAATGCTTCTTACCCATTTAGCATATCCCCCCCACCCACAGCCCCTCCAGCAATCCTCAGTTTGTTCTCTGTATTTAAAGAGTCTTTTATGTTTTGTCCCCTTCCCTGTTTTTATATTATTTTTGCTTCCCTTCCCTTATGTTCATCTGTTTTGTATCTTAAATTCCACATATGAGTGAAGTCTTTTGATATTTGTCTTTCTTTGACTGGCTTATTTCGATTAGCATAATACCCTCTAGTTCTACCCATGTAGTTGCAAATGGAAAGATTTCATTCTTTTGTATTTCTGAGTAATACTCCATTGTATATATATACCACATCTTCTTTATCTATTCACCTGTCGATGGACATTTGGGCTCTTTCTATGGTTTGCAGTGCTTCTCAAAGGCAGCCTAAGCAAACTAATAATTCCTTTTTTGAAATTGGCAAGTGGACAATGGAAGGAGAATATTCTCTGTTTGCCAGACATGTTAAGCTGGAAGAATGTGAACTGGGGTGTTGGAGGTGTCTTTCCCAGATGTGGGAAGAAATGCTGTCTTCAAAACTGAGCCAGATGGAGGTAAGAGATGGATGGGGAGGGAAAGGCTTGCAAGCTCTAAGGCCTTTCCTGTCCCCGGAGCCCTGTTCCTGAGCCCTTTCTTCAATCCTACATGCTCTCCAGCACCTTTCCCAGCACTCTTGGAGTGGGTTGAGGTTGAGAGAAAGTCCTGACCACACTGTGTGGCAAGCATGTCTGCTCTCTGAAGACCTCTTTCCTGCAGCCATTTGTAATGAGCCACTTCCCATAGGCCCATTCTTTCCTTGGCGCCTTATATCTTGTCTCAAATTTCTCCATAGCTACTCTATCACTCAGCATTCCAAATCCATAGTCAGCCACACTCTGCCTCCCACCCCACCCCAAACCAGGTCCTCCTCTCCAGCTGCCGGAATCAGGGGCAGAAGTTTATCACCAGCCACTGGCCATGCTCATGTAGAGGAGAAGGGTCATTCTACTAATTAGAAAGCCAGAAAATTGTTTCCATTTGCCTGGCATATGTTCCAGAGCAGGCCTGGGACTGAGGTGAGGTCAATGAGGTACTCTTCTCAGGTGCAGAATTTAAGGAGGAGCCAAAAAACCCCTTAAGTATCAATATAAGTAACATTTTAGTGCAATATTTAAAAAAATTATGGTGAAATGAGTATAGTTCAGTGGCTTCCAGTACAATTCACATTGTTGTGCAACCATCACTACCACCATCTCAAGAACATTTTCATTTTTCTAAACTGAAACTCTGTACCCATTAAATACGAACACCCCACCCCCAGTCCCTGGCAACCACCATTCTAATTTGTCTTTATGAATGTGACAACTCTAGAAATTTTATATAAGTGGAATCAAGCAGTATTTGACTTTTGTGACTGGCTTATTTAACTTAGTGTAACGTCCTCAAGCTTCATCTGTGTTGTAGTGTGTGTCAGACTGTCCTTCCTATTTAAGGCTGGATAATATTCCATTATATGGACATACCACATTTTGTTTATCTCTACATCTGTCCGTGGACACTTGGTTGCTTCCATCTTTTGGCTGTTGTCAATAATGTGAACATGGGTATACAGATATCTGTTTGAATCCCTGCTTTCAGTTCTTTTGGCTATAGACCCAGAAGTGGAGGTGCTGGATCATTTGGTAGTTCTACTTTTATTTTTTTGAGGAAATGCCATACTATTTTCCACAGCCCCAGCTGTGCCATATTACCTTCTCATCAGCAATGCATGTGTTTCAATTTCTCCACCTCTCCAAAACTTGTTTTTTTCTTTTTAAAATCACTTTATTAATAATAGTCATCCCCATCAATGGGTGTGAAGTGGTATCTCATTGTCATTTTGATTTGCATTTCCCTAATGATTAGTGATGCTGAGTATCTTTTCATGTGTTTATTTGGCCATTTCTGTAGCCTCTTGGGAGAAAAGTCTATTCAAGTCTTTTGCTCCTTTTTAAAATTGGGTTGTTTGTTGTTGAGTTTCAGAAGCTCTTTATATATTATAGATATTAATTCCTTATCATATATGTAATTTGCAAGTATTTTCTCCTATTCTGCATGTCTTTTTAATCTAACAATGTACGTGGATGTACAAAAGTTTTTTATTTTGATGAGCTCTAATTTATCTATTTTTCATTTGTTGTCTGTGCTTTTGGTGTCATAGCCAAGAAATCATTGCTAAATGCAATTAAAAAATCAAAACTATTGCAAAAAAACCCATATGAATCAACTATCAAAATCTAACCAACACAGAAATCTACATGGACTTGCATCACTCACCCTACTCACCTCACCCAATGTCAGCCCTGTCCCAATCCCATTTTTACTTAAAATTTTTGATATTTTGTTTATCATGGGTTCAGGAGCATTAATTTTGACCTTTGAAAAATATTGCATTAAAACACCAGTCATCTTGGTTACTGAATTTTTAGATGCCTCCTAAAATTTTGTGCCTGAAGCAAATTCCTGTCTCATCTCACTATAGTGCCAACGCTACTCCAGAGACAGCAGTTAGCCAAGGCTCACCAGGGCCATACAGTTGTCTTCATACTGGGCCAGGTCTCTTTTAAGACTAGGTTGGGCATCTAGAAACCTACCTCCACAGAGAAGCCCTGTCCCTAGTTAAATGGCCAAGTGTCCATTACACTACTCATCAAGACCTCCACTAGTGGAGGTAAATGTTCAACAACCAACTCTGGGTGGAATGGGGGTGGGCAGTGTGGGCAGCATGGGCCCGGTTTATAGCGCTTTTAGATTTCCATGGTGTGATTGCTCCCTTCACAGGTGACATTAGACCACAAACAGGATGTTGCTGAAGGCAAAGTTGGAAAGAAATGGCAAATGGGCACTCAAGCTGTGGGAGATGTGAAAGGAAATGGGGGAGAGGGGCAGAGTCTCCTCCTAGGATGTTATTATTTGGCTCTGAAATGGCAACATGTCAGCCAAAGATTAAGGAAAACGCATGTATAATAAAGGAGATTTAATGCAGAGAATTGGTTATCCAGGTGATGGAGGGGATCAAAACCAAGCAGGGACAGTACAAGAACAAGAGAGGTAGAAAGGCATTCCATCCCTAGGTGGAGGGACAGAGGGAAGAGGTGATGAAGGTCATCAGAGCCAGGGGCTCGGGTCCCCTGGAAGAATCTGAGCCCCAGAGGGACTAGTACAGCTGAAGAGATGCAGATGCTTCTGGAGATGCATCAGGGACGGAGACGGAGGGAAAGAAATACTCTGGCTTCTCTTCTCCTCTCACCTTTCTGTCCCCACTAGTGCCTCCCATTGGGGTAAACCCAGATGACAGCAGAGAAGGGGGCTTGCAGGCTTCAGGATGCCCGCTTAATATACAACAGAGCAGGGAGAAGGTGAGGAACGAATATGAGAGCAACCAGGCCCAGGACTGGCATATCCAGGTACTGGGCACCTAGCATTGGTCCATTGGCACTGTGCCTATTACAAGGGCAATGGGTACAAATGGCCTGGCCCCATGCTTTTGAGTACTGCTTGGTGATGAGACAGTTTATGGAGGGAAAGGGCTCTTCAGCTTTAATTGCTGAGGACTCTAGGGGTAAATGTGAAACTTACACTGTTCCTGCAGAGCAGAAATCTTTTCCAATGCATGGACCTACAGGTAATGTGCTTGAATTTCCTAACAAGCAGAGGAGATATTTGAAATGTTTGATAACTTTAAGGGATAACCTGAATTGTTAGTGTTGCAAAGCAGGTTGGAAATCACTTTTAGATGTACAAATAGTCACTTACATAGAAACTGTGAAATAGGAGTGGTTACATGTTTTTTAAGTTTATTTATTTATTTTGAGACAGAGAGACAGAGAGAGTTCTTGTGCATGAGCGGGAGAGGGGCAGAGAGAGAGGGAGAGAGAGAATCCCAAGCAGTCAGCCCTGTCAGCGTGGAGCCTGATGCAGGGTTCGATCTCATGAATGGCAAAATCATGACCTGAGCCAAAATCAAGAGTAGGACACTTAACTGACTGAGCCACTCAGGTGCCTTAGAATTTTTTTAAATGTTTTTTATTTATTTTTGAGAGACAGAGAGAGACAGCTTGAGCAGGGGAGGGTCAGAGAGAGAAGGAGACACAGAATCCAAAGACAAGCTCTAGGCTCTGAGCTAGCTGTTAGCACAGAGCCCGACACGGGGCTCGAACCCACGATCCATGAGATCGTGATCTGAGCCTAAGTCAGACGCTTAACCGACTGAGCCACACAGACGCCCCGAAAAAAAAAATTTATGATCAGTGATTTGACTTAATTAAATAATATTGTAAAAAAACTCAAAATCTTCTTCAGCTATATAAGAAAACTTTTTCCAGTATTAAAGCTGATAGATTATTTTGATGAATGATAAAATAGTTAACCTGTCAATCTAAATAGAGATAATAAGAAGATATAACAAATGAGGAAATAGTGAAGAAGTATGTCATTGTAAGATAAAAGAAAATATCAATTATAAAATAAATATTATTAGTCTTAAATTGTATGTAAATGTATTTTTGATGCCAAAAGTAAAAGTTATAATGAATTTTAAGTTCTTTCAGTGTGGCTGATTAATGTTCACAAAGCTCTGTTGATAAAATTAAACCAATTCTTTAATATGACAATTCAATAAACATTTTTATGACCCAGTTGATAATAGAAATATTGAATAAATAGGAATATCAAATAGTATTACATGTGCTAAGAAGTTCTTTAGTGAAATTCCCAGTAGTCTGGTAGGAGCCAAGAGAAGACGCAGCACTAAAATCTAAATTGTTGATGCTGAGAGAAATGTACTTTTTTTCTTTTTTTTTTGAGAGAGAGAGAGAACACACAAGCAGGGGAGAGAAGCAGAGGGAGAGAGACAGAGTTTTAAGCAGGCTCCAAGCACAGTGTGAAACGCTATGCAGGATTTGATCCCATGACCCTCAGATCATGACCAGAGCCGAAATCAAAAGTCAGAGACTTAACTGACTGAGCCACCCAGACGCCCCAAGAAATGTGCTTATTAAGACAAAAACCCACCACCAAACATCAATCTAATGTGGAAGTTGCTGAAAGAGTTTCACGTGATTCCCTAAGTTGAATTGCGGCTCAGGCAAGAGTATCATCTGGTACTGGAAATTACTGCAAAAACTTCTAAAAATAAAGACATGATTTGGAAACTACCAGAATGATTTGATGGTTTATTTTCATAATAAGTTATATCTCTTCATAAGCCATTGTGGTATCCATATAATTCAGTTTATTTAGATATGAAACAGAAAAGTGTTTTTGCTGATTTGATTTGCATATGATTTACATGATAGTTCTTGCTGTCAAATCCTTTCAGATCGCAGCTGCACGGGAAGCTGGTTTCACTGAGGGGAGACTGGGGCTGAGTTTCAACTGGTAAGTTAGGAGATGGGCTTCAGCTACACACTGCGCATGAATACGAGCAAAAACACACGAAAGCGCCTGATATGGCAGGCTCACTAGACAGCCAAGTGTGGGCAGGAGAACTTACTCATTGTTTCAGTTATTCGTTCAATGAATAATTATAGGACATCTACTGCGTGCCAGACACTGCTTTAACTGTACGGGATACTTCAGGGAGCTAAGAAGATAAAGATTACATCTTTCATGGACCTTACTTCAAGGAGAAAGACATAATCAAATACGAGTGACTTACTTAAAAAAGTGAACAATTTTGGTGTTCGACAGTTATACACATCTCTGCCACCAGGGGGCATCCCAGTGCTGATCAGGTAGACCCAAACCAGAGAGCATTTAATAATGGGTTGCTGTTTGCTGAGCATGGTTGTGAGAAGACACGCAAAGATAATTTTGTGTGTCATGAGCAAGGGGTCATTTACATAGGGACCACGTGTGTCTAAGGAAACCAAAAATCAGGTCTGTGTCATGCTTTCTGCTCCATTTGTGTTTCACATAAAGAAAATGTACTGAAGGTTTATTAACGTTACATGTTATAATGGGAAGAAAGTTAAGTGGAGTTCACTTTTTAAATTTGTCAAATGAATGTGTGTGATGTGGTATCAGAGAACGAAACATGAATATGTAAAAACTTTAAGGAGGATGGAGGACTGCAAATGCAAGGGGTGTCCATTCTGTCCTGATGTTACTACCTCTTGGTGTCTGAGCTTCTCACCCTGGAAAGTAGGAATAACAACCTCTGCTTTCCTCCCTCTGCCTTCAAAAGCCTGAGCCTAAAGGGAATGGTGCTTACCACAAAGGTGCCTCTCTACACCTCCTCCTTTCACAGAGAAATGTTTGTGATTTGAGATATACATATCTACGTAAAACATGTGTTTTAAAATTTGTAGGGGAAGACATAAGAAGACCTGTGGACTGTATTTGCTTGATTCGGCATTTATGTAAAAAAACAACCCCAGGGCATCTGAGTGGCTCAGTAGATTGAGCCTCAGACTTTGCCTCAGGTCATGATCTCTTGATTTGTGAGTCTGAGCCTCACCTTCAGCTCAGAGACTCTTTGGAGCCTCTCTCTCCCTCTCTCTGCCCCTCCCCTGCTCACATTCTCTTCTTCCAAAAATAAATAAACATTAAGAATAAAAATCCGAACTGTAAAGTAACGTTGGCAATTCTCAAGTAGCTTGAGGATGACGGGCTTGAGGCTTACAGTCCTGTACAGGACAGCATTCTGTTCTAGATTCTGCACGCTGGGTCTGATTTAACTTACTCTTTCCTACTGTGGCTTCTAGTGCTCTGCCAGGATTGTACTTGGAAATCAGAAAATCCGGACGTGGACCTTTATCTTCCCCATTCTGTGAGTCACTGGGAATGATCTCATGGGATTTCAGAAGGAAATAATAGTTGGTGTTAGGACTACATCCAGGAGAAAACAGCCCTGAGCTGATCAGGAGGGTCTAGCACTGACTTTTGAGTTCCGACCGTGTCTTATTCATTGCTGACTGTCCAGCTCCTTTCTAATAATGCCTCACTCGCAGAATATTTGTTGAATTGAAATACTAAGTAGAGCATAGTTAAACACAACAAGCAGAGTTATAGCCACTCAATTCTTTGAGAAATAATGGGCTGAGCAAAAAAAAAAAAAAATGAGCCTTATATCACAGCATTACTTCTTAGATCTGTTATCACTCTGTTCTGTTAATGATACGTTATTGCTCCTGGTGATTCTAGCTAATTACGTAACAACTGAGTTACTTTTCCCAGGGACAAAAGGATGGGAGGCAAAGCGTGATAGAATATGGAAAATAAAGTTGCTTGGCATTGTACTTGAATCCGGAGTCTGTCGTTTTCTGTGTGATGTAGGGAAAGTCATTAATTTCTCCGAGCTTCAGTCTCCTTTCCTGTAGTAATGGAGATGACACAGCCTCTTAGTCAAGAGAGGATGTGAGGGTTGAATAAGAAGTGTAGGTGAAGACATCTGGCCATGGATCATCCGATCCAATGCAGCTATGAAAGGCTCATGGTGATGGTGATTGTAACTGTGTGTAGGGATGGCCGGCAACTGATACGGAGAAAAAGTCAGCAGAACCCACAGGTGACCACACACAGGGTCCTGTCCCTTGTGCCATGGGTATAACTTGAGGCCAAGAGAGGGGAAAGGTGTTTCACAGAAGCTCACTTGCTGTACATCTCCTTCCTTCTAGCCCCTGTCTCCAGGGCTCCATAAAGTAGTGCTTTTCCTTCTCATGTTATTTGTTAATGTTTCCTAAACCTTCTTTTTGTTCCCCAGACCGCTTAAGGTTTTTTTTTTTAAAATTAACTTGATTGAGTTAAAATTTACTGAGGCATAATTTATTATGCCCCCAAACCCCATTTTGATGAACTCAAACAAATTGATAAATTCATACAACCACATCCAGGATACAGAATATTCCTATTACCTCCCAAATCCCCTGTGTCTCATTCCCACTCAGCCCCTGCCTCCACTGCAGGTAACCGCTGATCTGCTTTCTGTCACCATAAATTGAATTTGTCTTTTGTAAATGAAATTATACAGCATGCACTCTTGTGTTTCACATCTTTCCCCCAGCATCATATTTTTGAGATTCATCTATGCTACTCTCTCAGTAGTTCATTCTTTTTATTTCTGAGTAGTGTTCTATTATATAAAGTGGCACAATTTTTTATCCATTCATTTATTAAAGGACATTGTAGGTTGTTTTTCTAGTTTTTTGTTTTTGTTTTTGTGTTTTTACTATTATGAATAAAGATGCTATGAGTGTCATGTACGAGTTTGTGTGGAAATCTGTTTTCCTATATCTTCGACTTATACTGAGGAGTAGAGTTGCTGGGTCATGTGGTAAGTATATGTTCAACAACATAAGAAATTCTCAAAATGTTTTTTTTCCTTAATATTTATTCATTTTTGAGAGAGAGAGTGCAGGAGAGAGAGGAGGAGGAGGGGAGACGGAGGTTCCAAAGTGGGCTCTGTGCTGACAGCAGTGAGCTGGATGTGGGGCTCAAACTCACGAACCATGAGATCATGACCTGAGCTAATGTCAAACACAAGCGACTGAGACACCTAGGTGCCCCTCCCAAAAATATTTTCTAAAGTGGCCGTTCCACTTGCAGTGAAGGAGAGTATGCTCCACATCATTAGCACTTCGTGTTGCCTTGGTATTGGCCTTTTTAATTTCAGTCATTTTCTTGAGTGTGAAGTGGTGTCCTATTGTGGTTTTCCTTTTCATTTCCCTGATTAATGATGTTGAACATCTTTTTATGTGCGTATCGGCCATTCTTATATCTCTTTCTGTGAAGGATATGTTTAATTATTTTGCCCATTAAAAAAGTTCTGATTGCTAATATATAGAAATACAATTGATTTTGGATATTGACTTTGTAATTGAGACATTGTTAATCTCATTTATTAGTCCTAATAGCTTTTTGGTAGGATTGTTGGGGTTTTCTGTTTTCTGTTTGGTAGGTTTTCTGTCTACATGATCATGTACCTTGCACTAAAGAAAATTTTACTTTTTACTCTCCACTTTTTCTACCTTTTATTCTTTTTTCTCTCCTGATTACAGAGGCTAGAATTTCCAGTTTACTGATGAAAAGGAGCTTTGAGAGAGAGGATTTTTTGCCTGTTTCCAAACTGAGGATGAAAGCATTCAGTCTTTTGCCATTAAGTATGAGGTCAGCTCTAGGTTTTTCATATTTCTTCATCCGTTTGAAGAAGTCATCTATTCTTAATTTGCTAAGAGTTTTTAACATCGATGAAAATAGAATCTTTTCAGGTGCCTACGTGGCTCAGTCAGTTAAGTGTCCA
>CM053567.1:49177503-49292503 GCA_028646485.1 Cryptoprocta ferox
TTTGTGTGTATTCTCCCTCTTTCTCTTTAATTGATCATTTTAGCTAGAGGTTTATCAACTTTATGGATCTTTCCAATTAACTTACTTTCCGAATCCTTGATTTTCTGTATGGTTTTTGTTTCTGTTCAATTGATTTTTGTGTTAACATTTATTATTTCTCTCCTTCTGCTTATATCAGGTATGTTGTTCTTTTTTCTTTCTTTATTTAAAAAAAAGTTTATTTATTTATTAATCTTGAGAGAGTGTGTGTGAGCAGGGGAGAGTTGGGGAGGGGGGAGAATCCAAAGCAGGCTCCACGCTGTCAGCACAGAGCCCGATATGGAGCTCAATCCCATGAACTGTGAAATCATGACCTGAGCTGAAATCAACAGTCAGACACTTAACAACTGAGCCACCCAGGTGCCCCTCTGTTTTCTAAGTTCTTAATGTAGAAGATTATAAAATTTATTTTGGAATTGTATTCCTTTCCAATATAAATATTTAAAGCAAATTTCCCTCTAATTATTGCATTAATTGGAATATCACAAATTTTGATATATCATCCATTTCGCTTGGCTTGAAATATTTTCTAATTTCCCCTTGATTTCTTTTTTGACCCATGAGCTACTCAGTAAAATGTTGCTTAATTTTCCATTATTTGGAAATTTTTCAAATAAACAGGTCTAGGGAAGGACAGATTTGTAGATTCATTTGATTTAACTCTCACGCCTTCTGGCTTCTCTAGGACGTGGTATGCTCAAGACTCTTCAACAGCTATCTCTAACATGTTCTAAAATAATGTTTTCTGTCTGTTTTCTATGCCTGATATTTTCTGAGGTTCAGGCGTGAAGTCTGCATACCAAGGATGCTTTGAGGTTGGCCATGCCCAGAAGGCCAAGTCTTGATTTGCCTTATTCATGGACAATCGGAAGGAGCACCAGCAGAGGGAGCCAGAGACCCAGACCAGGGGAAGTGACCATCCCTCCCTAGGATGCCCACTGGCTCAGTTCAATCATAACCGTGGGGCAATGCTTTTCTTTCTCAGGATCCAGACAGCCACTTTGTGTAAACACTTGAGGTAGATGAGACATAAAATAATTCTGAGGCTATTAATTTCTCTCACATTTATTGAAGGTCCTGACTATTCTGGGCTCTGAATTAGGTCCTAGGAGTTTAAAGAGGAAACGTACAGTCTTAATGTGGAGTCAGCGTAAGCATAGGAAAAGATCAAATGCGTAAAGGGGCGGAGATAAAATCACACACACATTAATATATATTAATCACGGATCTAGATAGTAGGTCAGAAATATTCTGATGTTAAGAGTTATTGTACAGTTTTTTGTGTGTAAAGTCAAGATTTTCACAGTTAACAATTTGACATTTGGTGACAAACTTCAGGTTGGAATTTGAGCTGGTCCAGAAAGAGAATCACACACCCAAACTCCTGAGGTTATAGAGGATGTTTATATAGTTTTGGTTGTTTATTCTTTCCTTTCAGTCACTTTTCCAGTTAGGTTTTGAAAAAAATTATAAGTATGAATTGCATTATTTCTTGAACTTAGGTTAATATTAAGCTCTAGAAAGCCCTTTCCCCATTCCCCCCCCCCCCCCCCGTTTTCAAACAAACTCTGTGAGTAAAAAGGACTTTGCTTGGGTGCTAATTTACATCTTGGCGTGCTGTCAGGGCCAATGAAGGTGAAAATATGCTGTTTTCTGGAGAGGAAGGTGGCCATCTGGAGAGAGGGGGGCAAATCAGAGAGGCATCTTCCCTGAAGGTTTAAAACAAAACAAAACAAAACAAAACAAAACAAAACAAAAGCAAGCAAGACCATAAAATCAAAATGAATGGAGACACATCTAACTGAGAACAATTAGTCATGAGGAAACACACTATAAGGAATGGCAAGGGCTTGTGAGTATAATCATTTTGTTTCTAACTCATGGGAAGAAAGAAAGAGGGATAGCAGAAAAATGGAAGAGGCAAATTGAATTACTTGAGTCACCATCTTAGTTCTCTCTCCTGGAGAGAAAGCCCAGATTTTAGCTGCAGGTTGAGGAAGACTGCAGGAGCTTTGGAATCAAGGGAAGCGCATGAGGGGGAAACTCCGGAGTAGTCCAGGTGTTCTGAGAGAACAACTAATGGAAAGATGCAAAACTTCATCGCTTTTCATTATAATCGGAAAATGGTCACGTTAATTAGGAACTGGAGCTCGGAAAAGTGAGAAGGAAAGCACCACATGAAACAAGAGCACCACATTTCAAAACTTATTCTACTGTTTTCAGGTTAACGGCTTTTTATTTTCTTTACGGAATGGAGATAAAACATGAATTTCAGCCTAGATAGCAGGAAGGAACCAAAGTGTTGTATATACACCCTCAGTTTCTATCATCTCACTTCCCTGGAACTGGTGCGTTGCTTGGCACCAACTTGATATTCAACAATATTAGCAGATTAATTAAATGGTGACAGAGTGCTCCAACGAGGGATTTTGATTTTTGAGTGGTGCAAATAGCATCTGAACTTTGAATTTTTTAGCAAACATGGAAAGTGATGGCAATCTCAAACGCCAAGAAAATAAGCAAATATCAAGGTGGTGTTGCTCTAGGGGGGAAAAAACCCACATGTGAATCGATTCCTCAGTTTCTCCAGCAGAGGGCACTTTAGGATTTCTTTAACACAGTTGGGTCTGGATGACAAAGGTCCGAAAAAATCGTCTGTTTACAGAAGGAAGAACTTCACAGATTTGTTTTCTCAGACCTCTGGGAGATTCTGGCAAGGGGATGTGGAGGCGGAGGGGCTGCAGGGAAGAGAAGGTGTTGGGGAGTCCCAAAGGAGGATGCATTCCCAGCTCTGCACCAGCTGGGCAGCGACCTTAGCTGATAGTCACTTCGGCTCTTGAATCTGCTTCTTTTTTTAAAAAAAAAATATATATATATATTTTTTTAATGTTTATTTTTATCTTGGAAGGAGAGAGAGAGAGCACGTGCGCGCGAGTTGGGGAGGGGCAGAGAGGGAGATGCAGAATCCAAAGCAGACTCCAGGCTCTGAGTTGTCAGCACAGAGCCAGAAGCAGGACTTGAACCCACAAACCACGAGATCATGACCTGAGCCGAAGTGGGACACTTAACCGACTGAGCCACCTGGGGGGGGGGGGTCCCTGGACCTGCTTCTTTGTACGAGGAAAAGATCACACTCTGATTGCTAGAGCTCTCTGTCCTGACAGCATGTGATATACCCTGATGGGGTTCGTGAGCAAATGGCTAAGAAAGAATTCTTGAGATGTCTTTGGTGCAAAAAGGTGATTTTATTTAAGCATGGGGACAGGACCGGAGGGCAGAAAGAGCTGCCCTGGGGTTGTGAGGAGTAACTGATTATATACTCTTAAGGTAGTGGGGGTTAGGGATAGCATAAGTCTCTAAGGAGTGTGAAAGCAAGGCTTTTGGGACCTTGAGGGGCTAGCTACTGTTAAGATAAGGTTACTTTTGGTCTTTAATAACAAAACAGAAACATTAAGTAAGGCAGCCCTGAGTTGCTTGAGGAAGGCATCCATCAGTGGGCTGCAAGCTGTAAGGAGATTTAATTTAAGCTAATTTCTCTTGCCTTTGTTTCCCTTATCATATCCCACCTCAGCAGCGTGGGGTCGGTATAAGGCCATGGCTTCTTTTATATTTCGTATGATTTAATTCTGGTTATGATTTAATCACGATTTAAAACATGGCAAGTCTGTGTCTCTCCTCTCCCTTCTCCCCTGAGACGGATCACTCCCCAAGGCCCCTCCTTGCTCTCTGCTTTGCCCCTTGAAGGGGAGGCTGTCCTCTCCTCTAAGGTCCAGGCTCCCAGCATCACAGCCCCTGTGATGAGGCTCATGGGTGTCCTGCAGTTCAGCACATCTGTGATTGATGGCATCCCGCCCTCCCCACTGAAGGGGTCGGGCATTCAGTGGTGGAGGCGCCTCAGAGATGCTTCAGTACTTCAGAATCCGTAAAGGAGTCAAGATCCCATTCTTTGGAAGGCTTCTAGGCCCCGACCCAATTTGTCTGCTCCTTCCTAGCAATCGAAGTGGGAGCTGGGGAGGACGGTCTTTGTCAGAGCCAAGAGTCTTGGCTCTCCCTCCCAGAGAGCCGTAGTTGCTGACTTGCCTTTCATCCACTTCCTGAAAGGGACCACTCAGGAGGGTTTTCTAAGGGAGACTCACTGTCTCCTCTGCTAGAAATAGAAGTGGCTGGAAACTTAGAAACTTGCTCTTAGAAAATCTAGTCCTGTCTCCTGGGGCACCCTGGGACATTTTTATGATGGTTCATTCAGTCTTATCTTTCTTTAGAGTTAGCAGAGCTCAGAGAGCAGCCCTCACCCCAACTTTAGGCTGGGGTGGGGGACAGGGGATGTGGGATTCAGCAGATGACATTTTGTGTTCCTTTGTCTCTTGCAGGAAGCAGCAGTAGGGATCCCCTCCCTCCCTGCGTCTGGCCCCCAGGCTCCCCAGGGTTTCCGGGTGCCCGTCCTCTGTAGGCTGAGCTCTGGTCACTTCAGCAGGGACCCTGAGGAGCTGCACAGGAGGTGGCCTGTCAAAGCTGGGGCAGACAGTTGGAACAGGCACAGAGATCAGCAGTTTTGCTCAACCTGGGGTGTGGACTCAAATAGGCTGTGGGGTGCCTGGCAATTCCTCTGGCTGCTGGGCTTTGGATCCACGCCTGCTCCCTGAGAGTCAAATTTGGGAACTGTGATTTCTGGGCCCTGTTCTAAGGATCTTATTAAAGTGGGGGGGAGGGTGGCTCCCCCCTGGGTGGCTCAGTGGGTTAAGCAACTTGGTTTTGGCTCAGGTCATGATCTCACAGATTCCTGAGTTTGTGAGTTCAAGCCCCACGTCCGCTCCAGGCTGTGTGCTGACAGTGCAGAGCTGCTTAGGATTCTCTCTCTCTTCTCCCTCTCTGTACCCCTTCCCTGATCTCTCTCTCTCTCTCTCTCTCAAAATAAATAAATTTTAAAGGAAAAAAAGGTGGGGGATTCAGTGCAGGAAGGGAAGGTTATTTCATGTTCTCTGACTTGGTGTAAACTCTGTGCTTTAGAAAATCCTCCCCTCTTTTGCCTTTTCCTGTGTCTTCTTTCTTTCTTGGCCTTCTCCCCCTTTCCTCTCTCCAGTCCTCCTCCACCCTCTGGTTTTCTGCTCTGTGGTCAAGGGGAGCAGAGCCCAGAGCCAATGGGAAGGAATGGTGTATCTTTTACCAAAGAACTGAAGTTGCTGGTGTCCACAGAGGGATATTTGTCATAGGACCTACCTGTGACCTCTCAGGAGAAAGCATCCATCCCTGAGTCCCATCTGGTGCAGCACAGGGTCCGGCAGCAGAATAAATCCAGCACCTGTCTCTGCAGGCTAAGGCCAGGTCTCGAACTTGTTTGATGTTGCGTCCCTTCGGTAAAAAGTTTTGTGCATATCCCCCTGACAGATTCATACTTCATACAACGTATTACTGTACCAATGCCTTATGCACATTTCAAGCATATTAAAAATAGAAAGAGACTAAAAATATGGATAGAAGTTCTTGTCTTCTCACCCCCTCTTCTACCATCATGTGCACTTCCAGGTGCCTGTCTCACACAGTGAAGTCTACTGGCCCAGGTGTCTAGGGTTTTCAGGTCACTCAGAGTGAGGTGGGGTGCTCATCAATATCCTGTTCAAGAACATTCCCCCTCCCCTCTGCACTGGGCACATGGTAAGCTTGCACTTCCTCCTCTACTGGAGGCTTGGCTTGGCCACATGACTTATTCTGATCAAAGAAATATGAAAAGTGACAGGAATCACTTCCGGGTGTAAGTTGTAAGAACCAGGGATGGAGGAAGAGGGAGGTAAGGAGGAACAACCAGTGTCTTAGTCTGCTCCAGCCACACAAAGGCCCACAGACTTGTGGCTTCAAAAGCAGGCAGGTATGGTCTTAGAGCGCTGCAGGCTGGAAGTCTGGGATCAAGGTGTCCACAGGGTTGGTTTCTCCTGAGGCCTCTCTCCTTGGCTTGCAGATGGCACCGTCTCCCTGTGTCCTCACATGGGGTGACATGTCTCTTTGTGTGTGTCCTGATGTCCCTTTCCAGTAAGGACACCAGTCCTATGGGATTGGAGCCTATGCTAGTGACTTCATTTTACCTTAATGACCTCTTTAAAGGCCCGATCTCTACATACAGTCACATTCTGAGGTATGGGGCACTAGGATATCAACACTTGAATTTTGACGGGACAAAACTCAGCCCGTGACCGTGACCGAATGTGAAGCCTTTATTTCCCAGTGGAGGCGCAGGCAGAGGTGCAGACAGGCTCTTGAGAAGCTGCCGCGCTGCAGGAAGCGCGGAAGGCGCCTGCTGAGCTTGCAGAAATCTGGGGCAGTTTCAAGATGGCCTCCGTGAGCCGCCTGCCTTGCGGTCTACTTCCTAACTCTTCCGATGGTTCCTTAGCCCCCAGTTCCCAAATCAGGTCCTTCCCCTCCTGAAATGCTGACACTTGCACATGCCCAAACACTGACTGGTACAGATGGGACAGGGCGGAGAGTGTTCCTTCTGCTCCCCAGCCCCGTGCTACCCAAACCCAGCCATGGCGCCCCTTCCGGTGCGGCTCACAGTGCAGTGGGTGGAACTCTCCCCTTCAGTGCCTAGTGAGGCGAATATCCCGGAGGGAGATGAGGGGGCTGGCTTGTCATCTCTTAACTCAGGTTTCCCGTGGGACTCCGGATATTCTTTGGCAAGTCATCCTTTTTTAGTGCTTTAGAGGTCCCTGTGTGGAGAAGCGGATGGGAAGAAGAGCGATCGATGAAACGGTTTAGGAAATACACTACGTGAAGCCGAACCGGACCTTGCTGGATTATTTCCCAGGGAAATTCCACACACTCCCGGTGCCTGTCCCTGTCAGCCAGGGACATGTCCGCGGTGAACTTATCACCTCACAGTGAGTGGTGGAGGACTGTTTTCCAGAGCCCTCAAACATTTGAGGTTTCCTTTCCTGAATCAATTTCCTTAGGAGACCGCCTCGCTGTCTCCATCACTGTTTGCTCTGAGCCTGTGAACAGGGTATTTAAAAATAGCCGAGTCTGAAAGCGTCAGTGTGCCTGAGTGGTTCCCATCGGAGAGGGCCCGAGGTGGTGATCGCCCTGACTGGACTGGCATGGCCGCCTTTGGCCGCACTTGCCTTCCACCTCCAAGGCTCCCACCTCAGCCTTCTTCCTCCTGCCGGCAAGAGCACAGGCTGCGTGGCTTTGACATAGAGAGGTTGGGGGAGATGCTTCTGCTCCTGCTGAGAAGCCGAAAGGAATATTGTCAACAGAGTTGAAAACCCCCTGTCTAAATAAGATAGTTAAGATCTGCAGGAGGCTCTGGAAGCCTCTGTTTTGACTGACATTGCAAATCCACGAGACTTAACACTTAGCTGGGGCCACCAGGCAGCTAGCGTAGCATCAGGCTATGTCCCTGAATGGAGAAGCTAGCTGCACCATCCCTGAAATGTCACTTCTGCTCTCCCCATACTCTGGTCATCACCTTCCATTCAGTCTCCAGACCTCTAAATGTTGGAGTCCCAGGATGCTGTACTTAACCCTTTTCTTTTATGTCCTCTTTTCCTTGAAGAATTTATCCAGCTATGGTGCTTTAAAAATCATCCAAATACCCAGATCCAGAACCCCCAACTTATGTCTCCAACATTGGCCTTTTCCTAAAGTCCAGGTTCCTTTATCCAACCACCTACTTACTCTCCACTTGGATGTCTAATAGACATTTAAATGTACCATTGGGCCACCCCTCTGTCCCAATCATGCTCCCCTCAAAGTGTCTAAATCTCAGTAAATGGCACCCCCTCCATCCAGCTGTCAGCCAGAGAGGTGTTCTTAATTCCTGTTTCCTTCACACTCCACATCCAAGCTATGGGTGTGTCTGGTTGGCTTTATCTCCAAAGTGTATCCCAAAGTGTGTCTCAAAGTAAACCCCAAGTCCACCCACTTATGCTTCCTCCCTCCCTCCCTTCCTTCCTTCTTCTTCTCCCACCCTACTACCCTCTCTCCCTCTGTCCCTTCTCTTTCTCTCTTTCTCTTTCTTTGTATGTTTGCTGTAACAGGAACAAGGTAAAAGAAAGCAAATTTCTTCTCCTTATATAGTATCCTCTTTTGAAATATTTTTATTTCACTTCTTCTAACAGCAATATACAAACAAATAATCATAAAAAATAAGATTATAAATTGTCAATTGATTATGTAATAGCACTTGGTATTGCTACAGGGAGGAGGCCTGGGGATAGATCAGACCAGCTCAAGCCTACCCAGGCTCTCCGGGCCTCTGTGATCTCTGCTGAGTCCATGAAGGCATCACACAGTGCCGTGCACGGCAGTGTCAATGGAGACCTCGCATTTAACACCCAGGGTTCTTGGGATGACAGAGAGATGGGCAGATAATGAATTAAACTGCAAACAATATTGTACACACATGGTAAGCCAGAGCAATGCCCTCGGGTGCTGGCGACACAGGTGAGGCTGCAGCTAATTCACAGACATCTCTTGACCACCACAAGGTAGGCTCTTCACAAAACTGAACTGACTTGATTAGTTATTTGTGTTCCCTGTGAAAATAAGAGAGCTAACAGACACTGGATGATGAGTAAGGGGATGTACCTAGTCTCTCCCCCTCCACTTTCCTCTCTGGTTCCCTCCTCTTTGTCCTCTGTTCTTATCCCAAAATAAAATTCTCTTGTGGTGAACTAAGCAAAAGAGCTGAGACCTATTCAAAAAAGTGTGCCTTGATCTCAGTTTCCTCTCAGAGAAGAAAGGAAGGGACCATTAGGTTAACAGCTAAATTGCCCAGTTGATGCCAATCAATTGGGTTGACAAAATCAATGAAATCACTCAGCTTTAGTTAAATCCAATTTTTTCAATTACTGTAATGACTGATTTCTAGAAAGAAAAAAGCAATTTGGAATTATTTTCAGAATATGGAATGGGCCTTTCTGCATGGTTTTGAGAATGTGTACCTGTGTGCCTCTCCAGAGTGGTGAGTGTGTGCGGGCCAGCCTGCTACCCCGCCATCTCAAGGACTCATCTCAGAGAAGCCTGGAAGGAATGCCTCTGTAGGACTTGGCAGTGCTTGTACATAATCCCTGAGGAGAGACAGCGTGGGGTAGAGAAAATATTCTCCTTTCCTGCCTGAGGGGAGCTGGTCATAAGGGTCTGGCATTCCACTGAGGTCTTTTCTGTGGACCAATCCTCTGGGCCTCAGACTTCAGTCACTGCTCAGAGAGTCAGGCTGAAAAGAAATCTTGGCTGTGGTGATATACCTTCTTCGAAGGAAGTGTAAATCCTCTGGCTCTTTGAAATCACAAGAGACCAAGTTTTTTCCTAACTAGGGACCATTTACATCCTCTCACTGCCTGTCCACAAAAGAAAAACAACCTTCCTCATGTGGGTCAGGATGTGTGTGTGTGTGTGTGTGCGTGCGCACATGTGTGTAAATGTGCATGGACCCCGATGAGACTATACAGGAAGATGAAACATGAAAGAACACTCTGCTTCGACTATGGAAATGTGATTGGTAATACATGTTCTGTGGGTCCACTTTTCAGCCATTGCTCTGAGTTTGACCCAAATATTCTGAATTGCAAAGTGAGAGCTATGTGTGAGAGCTGAAGGAGGTGGAGAGTAGAGGGGTTGGCAGTTTGTGGGTTTGGCAAAGCATTAGGACCATCTTTGGGGTTCAAGTTCATTAATAAATGATCTGTCTAGGCATTATTAATAATGATTAAACCTGTCGATATTCTATAGCCACTAAAGAGCTGCATAACCTGAAGGAAGTCATCCTCCTTCCCTGGCTTAACTCTACTCCTTTATGAACAAGAAGGCATGGCCAGATGATGTCAAAAGCCAACACCCCCCCCCCCCCACTGCTGGTGGGAGAACACATGCCACGTGGCATTCTACCAGGTTCACTTTCCTACCCTGTTGAGGTCTTAGTCCTCCCCTTGCTGATCGTCATGCTTGTTGTTAGGGAGAACTTTTTAAAATCAAATCCTTAACTTCTGTACTTGACCTACCCAACTGGCATCACCATTTGGACAAAAATCAAATAGTTATTAACAAAGTTAGCAAGAGATTAGTAACAGTCTGACTCAATTAAAATTAGTTATTTAAATCAGGCACAGAATCTCAGAGGGGGCTCAGGGCAAGCTTCTGAGCTCCCTCCAGTCTTTCTGGGGAGGGCAAGAAGGGCATAAAGGTGACACCACCAGGAAAATTTGGTTACAGGAAATCTGCTGATAGATTTGCCTAGTTCACTTGGCCACTACCCTGGAGGTGGAGGGTGGAGGCAATAGGGCTCTTTGGAGACTGTGATTGGTGTATGCAGCCAGGGCAGGCAACAGGGGGCATCTGTGCTTGCTCCACCCAAGTTGCATTGGTGTGTCCTGGCACACGCTGTAAATCATTTACACGGCACTGGTAGTGCCAAGGTCTAAGACTGACAGCAGCCTGGACCAGCCTCTCACCAGAGGCACTGGCTGCAGCTGTGGGGCTTGGGTTCCCAAGCTCCACTTTATCATTCCTTCTGGTTTTCCCTTCCTGGTAGGTCTCTGTCAGGGCTGCTGAGTCACCTATTTAGGGTGATTTTGAGCCAGTAGTTAGAAGACAGCAACAAGAGATGGGCTCATCTGACATACCTACTCATCTCCTCCCTGGGTGCTCAGTGGTTTTGGCAAAGCTTTCAGCAAGAATCACAGTTTTTGGGGCCCCCCTCTGGGATCCCAGATCATAGCACCAGTGATTCTGGGAAACAAGAATGTGGGTCAGTGAGGGGAGGATGGAAACGTGTTATGCTGGGGGCCAGGTCTCACTGAACATCTGGATGGAGATGAACACTTTCTTCTGCAGAACACTTGGTGTTACAGACAGTTGGGTTCCATGCCTGGGGCCCCTGAGAGAGCACCTTCTGGGAGTCTGGGGGTCCATGGTTCACCAGACACAGGAAGCCCTGCCTCTGGGGAGACCCACTCAAGGTGACTTAGCCTCAACTCCCTTCCCAACTCCTGAACACTCTCTTCTGGCTCCTTTGCCCCCTTCTAGGGCTTCTCAGCACAGAGAGAACCTCCGGGAGTTGATGTTCATCTTGGTGACTCCAATGAGCTTGAGTGGTGTGGAGAGACTGAAGGAGGAGGCGAGTGGGGAGTCACAGAAGAGATCAGACAGCTCGTCCCGTTCCTCCAGCTCATAGGTGGCATCGTTGAGCATCCTCCTGTGCAGGTCGCAGGTCTGCTCGATCTTCAGCTTGTTGATGTCACTGCGCAGGCGCATGAGCTGTCTGGCCAGCTGCTGGTCCTGTAGCCGCATCTCCATCTGGAAGGGAGGAGGTGAGGCATCAGCAAAGAGGTGGGCTGGGGGTTACAGCTCCAGAGTCTCTGACAAACATAGACCCTCTCATCAGAGAGCTAATTAATAGCTTGCATCATCGGTTGGCCCACCTGGAGATATTAGCATGTTCCCTGCTCAGGGAAGTGAGAAGATGTACCTAGCAAAATGACAAATGGGGACAGATCGGTTTCCCAAACAATACTCTGTGTTAGGCTAGATACACTGTCTAAATCCTGGAATAGATGCATGTCAGTCCTGGCTTAAAGGTACAGTCTCATTATTTACAGATACATACAGATGGAGTAAGAGTATAATGGAATGCACAGGAGTGATAAATACAAATTCAGGAGCATGGTTACCTCTGGGTGGAAAGGAATGTGATGGAGGAAGGCATATGTGGGCTTCAGCTATATTGGTACTGTTCTATACCTCATGTTGGGTGGTGGGTATACTGTTATTATTCTGTACACCTTTAAACAATTTAAAATGCCTGCAGTATTTCTTAATAAAGCTTTAAAAAACCCCAATGCTAATATTTGTTGAATGTCTTACTAGGAACCAGGCACTGTTCTAAGCTCTTCAGGTATGGATTTGTCTGCTCAGGCTGCCATACAAATTACCACAGCCTGGAAGGCTTAACCACTAGACATTTATTTTTCATAGTTCTGGAGGTCAGGAAGTCCAGGGTGGGCTGATTCCATTCTTACTGAGGCCCTTCTTCTTAGCATGCAAATGGCCACCTTCTTGCTATATACTCACATGATGGAGAGAAAAAGCTCTGCTCTCTCTTTTTATTAAGGATGTTAATCTCATAATCTCTTATGCCCTCAAATCTAACCACCTCCTAAAGGCCCACCTCCAAATACCATCACACTGGGGGTAAGGGCTTCAATATATGAATTGGGGGAGGGCACAAAGATTCAATCTATAAAAGGCATATTAACACGCTACAGTTAATCTTCACTACAACTCTGTTAAGTAATATCACCACCATAATCCGCAATTTTGAAATGAAAAGGCAGAAGCTCACAAAGTCAATTATTATGTGATCACAAAGGTCATGACAGAGCTGAGATCAGAAACCCAGACAATCAGATTCCAGAATGCAAACTACTGACAAGGAAGTTCTGCCTCTTCAGGTATTGTTG
Organism: Cryptoprocta ferox; assembly: GCA_028646485.1. Lineage (NCBI taxonomy): Eukaryota > Metazoa > Chordata > Mammalia > Carnivora > Eupleridae > Cryptoprocta > Cryptoprocta ferox. The sequence continues at coordinate 49,189,989 of CM053567.1, forward strand.
ATATGGAGCTAGTTCTGTGCTCAGTGAACTAATAAAAGCCTCATGATATTTTTGGTGGCTCAGTGTTTGTTTTTTTTCTATTGAGGAAGGGATGTGATACTAACGCCTCATCTGGTCTAACACCTTTACAGTTTCCCAAATTCACCTACATGCTGACTTTGTTAGTACAGTGCAGCCAACCCCGAGGGATCAGCCTGGCGGTTTGGCTGAGTATTTTACAAGTCCGGAATGGTGTCAGTGAGTTGCTCAGTTTCACAGTTGAGCCAAGGCAGAGATGGGGATTGGAGCTCACAGGACCTCAGGCTCCCAGCAGAGAGCACTTTATCCATTAACAACACTGAGACAGGTCATCATCTGCTCCTACTTGACATATTTGATTCCTTCTCGCTGTTTACTCTGCCTGTAATTGCAAGTGGCTCTTGTTTTAGCATTTTTGTGCCTCAGTCTCAGCTATGCCTTTCCCTTGGTGTTTGGAACCAAACTGATTTGGAGAAATCAACCATGAGATCCCAGAGGTAACCTTCCCATTGTTATGCAGGTGAACATAACTGTTTTCACTTGTTCCCTGTTAAGGTTTGTAATCCAGTGCACTGCCTGGTAGAAAAGTGACTTCACCAGTAAGTATTTTATTGTTTTTTTTTTTTTTTTGCTCTCTTTCTTTTTTTAATGTACTTCTGCAGATCCCCTTTCTCTCCATTTTGTAAATGAGAAAAATCAAAATAAAAAGTCTTGCATGGGGATCAGCAAAGTAATTAATGGCAAAATTGGGATTAAAGTTCATAGCCCCCAGTCTATTAGTTTATTTCTCAATTAGTTTACTTCTCAATCCTTGGGCATAAGAACCCAAATTTATTGCCAATCAGAAATTCTATTGATTTAGAAGAGCACCAAATTAATGATGGCAAGCTCATCACCGAGCAGTTGGTCATTCATTCATTTGTTATGGAGCCCTTAGTCATGCCTGGAACTGGGCTAGGTGTTGTCTAAAACCCCTCTGAAGGAGATAGTGGTCAAATCTGTCTGAAAGACAGTGCCAGCTCACACTCATTGCTTCTAGGAGTCTTGATTAAACCATTTTTCCTTGGGGGTATTCTATAATTTGGAGATAGAGTTCTTTGAAAAGATAGGAACCTCATGGTTTAGGTTTGAACTTTGTCAACAGGAATTGGATCTTAGGTCTGAAAAGATCCTTTAAAGTTGGAGAATTTTAGGCTTGAGCAGGTATCTGGGAGTATCTGTGAGATGCGGCCTGCAGGGGTGCTTGGTGGAGGAAAAAGTCCATTTTTCTATGGCCAATAGATCCAGTCAAAGGTCAGAGAACAATTTAGGATTCAAATCCCATCAGAGTCAGCTGAAAAAGAGGGGGTGATAGGAAGGCACGTGTCCTGTTCCCTTTGACTGGACAAAGGCCACGTTGGTGGAGTTACTTCACACATTCATTTAGCTTGGATTCATTCAACTCTGCATAAGGGAAAGAAGAGAAATAAAACCATGTTTTCAACAGGGCTGAGGATTCTAGACATTCTCCTTGTTTGTGCCCCAAAGGAACACGAGGGAGACTAGGAACCTGCTGTTTCCCTAGCAGGCCCTCGTTCTGAAAGCGCCTCAGTGTGAGTACCTGCCTTAGGAGTTGCTCAGAGTCTATATTTTGTTATGACCCTTGAATGTAATCAGCTACTGCATCTGATGCACAGAGAAACAGTGTTTGTTACAACACTACAGGGAAAACCGGCGGTGTTGGCCCTATTCTCACTGAGGGGTTTTCCAAGGGTGACTCTGTGCCTTAAACATCAATTTGAGGCCCCACTTAAGAGGGAACTCCGCTGGAATCAGACCAAATCCATACAGAAATGAGCTCCCATGGCTGAAAAAAAAACCTAAGAAAAATGTGCAGGGCTAAAAGGATTTTTGTCCCCCTAATTTTTTTCATTGTAATAAAACACACATAACAAAATTTTTACCATCTTAATCACTTTGAAACATGCAGTTCAGTGACATTAAGCACATTCCCATTGATCTGTGGCCATCACCACCATCTCGTGACCTCTTCATCTTGTAAAACTGAAACTCTGTACCCATTAAACATTAACTGCCCACCCCCACCACCATTCTACCTTCTGTCTCCATGAATTTGACCACTTAATGTACCTTATATAAGTGGAATCATACAGAATTTGTTCTTTTGTGATTGGCTTATTTCACTTAGCATAATGTCCTCAAGGTTCACACGGCTAAGAGGCTTTTTAATAAATTAAACTTTCTCAGAAATGTTTGGGGAACACCAGGAGAATGGCAGCTCCTGAGGAGGGTGCCAAATGAGAGCTGTGACATGGTTACAGAGAGCAGGGTCTGGGCTGGGGATGGAGGTCCTCCTTCCTTTTTCTTTCTTCTCTGCCAAAGAGGCACTTGGCAGAGAAGACATTATCCCCCATCTTCTGCCACATACTGTCAGGTGCAGTTTATATGTATTGTTTCACTGCAACTGCTCACAGCTCTAGATGATAGATATTTCTATTTGTTTCATGGACAAGGAAACTCAACTCAGAGAAATTAAGGGACTGTCCAGGATCAGCCAGCCTGGGCAAGGTGCACTCTGATCACCCTGGGGCCCATCAGAGCCCAGAGCTTGTGGCTTCCCCATGGTTCCCACTCACCTGGAGGTGGTCTGGGTCCCAGAGGCAGTAGAAGTGGGAAATCCATTGCTCTGGGGTTAGAATCTGGGTTCTAGTGGAGCCCCCTCCTCACTAGCTGTATGGGTTTGGGTGAGTCACTAACTCACCTTGAACTTCTGTCTCTTCATCTGGAGAAAAGGGATAATGGCTATTTCAAGGACTATGAGAAGCATATTAGGTAATAAGGGATATGCCAAGTAAGCTGAACAATGCCAGTCAAACAAAGGTAAGAGGTTCACTGTTCATGCTCTTTCTCTCCAGGCCTAGGTGTAGAATGTGGAAACTGGCCAGAACCTCCCACTTTTAAGACTTTATTAAAGAGACTGAGACACTGGCCCTAAAACCTGGTCCCAGTGACTCAACTATCAGTGTGGGTTTAATGCTCTCCCTGGCAACAACTCAACTGTAGGATGTGCTGATTTCTAATTCCCCTTCCCAGGGTGGCCTGTTGTTCCTGCAGAATAAAGGCGCTTGCTGGCTTCTCAGAGGAGTGCCTACAATTCCAGTAATCCTGTAATTAGGGCATAGTACTTGGTGAAAGGGGGAGAAATGTCAGTGCATTGTGACTGTCAGCACATTGTGGTAAAAGGGTGTGTTCCTACCGGGTGAGGAAGCTCACGAAGGAGCAGGTGGATGATCGGTGGCCTTGCTACAATAGCCCATGCATGTAGGATGGCCAGTTGAGGAAATTCACAAAAGTACCTAATGTGACAGGGCTCTGCTGTGAGGTCTCTGTAGCCAAGTCTCAGGGGAGCTGGAAGAGGGGCTGACTCCTGCCTTTGGGAGGGGTGGAATAAAAAGGAAGGTTGCAGTAAACTGACATGGAGAACAGTATGGCAGTTCCTCAAAAAATTAAGCATAGAGTTATCACATGATCCAGCAATGCCTCTTGTGGGTATATTTCTACGAATTGAAAGCAGGGACTTGAGCAGAGACTTGTACACTCGTGTGGATAGCAGCATTATTCACAATAGAGGAAGCTACCCGTGTGTCCATCAACTGGTGTACAGATAAACAAAATATATCCAGAGGACAGCATATTATTCAGCTATAACAGAAACGAAATCTGGACATGTGCTATAGCATGAATGACTCTTGAGGATGATATGTAAGTGAAAGAAGCCAGACACAAAAGGACAAGTACTTTATAATCCCACTTACATGACAGACCTAAGTAGTCAGACTCACAGAGATAGAAAATAGAGAGGGGTTGCCAGGGGCTGGGGGATGGGATACGAGAATGAGGAGTTAGTGTTTAATGGGGACAAAGTTTTGGCTGGGGGAGAAGGAAGCACTTCTGAAGATGGATGGGGCTGATGACTGCATAACAATGTGAATGTACCTAATGAGTTGTACACTTAAAAATGTTAAAATGGGGGGCACCTGGGTAGCTCAGTGGGTTGAGCGTCTGACTTTTGTGCAGGTCATGATCTCATGGTTCCTGAGTTCAAGCCCCATGTCAGGCTCTGAGCTGACAGCATGGGGCCTGCTTGCGATTCTCTCTCCTTCTCTCTCTGTCCCTTCCCCTGCTCTCTCTCTCTCTCTCTCAAAGATAAATAAACATTAAAAAACTTTTTTTAATCTTTAAAAATTAAAACAATGGTTAAAATGTTAATTTTATGTTATACATTTTGTTATATTTTACCACAATTAAAGAAACAACAAAAGCTACAAATTTGGGGTAATCATTCTGACCTGGTTTGCCCAGAACCTTCCCAGTTTTAGTCCCCAGAGTCCCATGTCCTAGGAGTCTCTCTGGTCCCCAGCAAACAGGGATGGCTTGTCACTCTCCCTGCAGTAAGTGTGGATGTTGTAGGCGTTGGCAATGAGGACCCATCCTGGCAGTCAGACTCATCTGTGTGATGCATTCTTTTTTTAAGTTTATTTATTTTGAGAGAAGAGAGCACAAGTTGGGGAGGGGCAAAGAGAGAGGGAGAGAAGCCCAAGCAGGCTCCATGATGTCAGTGTGGAGCCCAACACAGAGCTCGATCCTATGAACCGTGAGATCATGACCTGAGCCGAAATAAGTTATATAACTTAACTGACTGAGCCACCCAGGCACCCCTGTGTGATACATTCTGTAACTGGAGTGGCACTGGGAACTGAGCAGACACTGAAGGAAGCAGAGTGGTCTGGCAGGTTGAAGGCCATTCTGAGGTAGGTTGGAGGAGCAGTCGCCACAGAAAGAGGGACTCAGACCACCTGGCAAGGGGAGAGAGTACAGTAAAACCTTGGTTTGCAAGGATGATTTGTTCCAGAAATGCTTGTAATCTAAAGCACTTGTATATCAAAGCAAATTTCAAGAACCATTGGCTCAGTTGTGATCATGTGACCTTCAGCATCACGTACTACTCGTATTGCAAGACATCCCACATTTATCAAGTTAAAATTTATTAGAAATGTTTGCCCATCTCGTGGAACATTAGCAGAAAAAGTTACTCGCAAACTGAAGTTTTACTGTATTTTGTTCTTTGGCAATGGCCTTGCAGCCTTTGGGAGAAGCAACATTTTTGTGGAGATCTGGAGAATTTGCTTCCTTCCTCAGCACACTTGCCCACTGGCTCTGTGTTCACTTGCTCAGTCTAAAACACTGCATGATGCTTTAGCTTTCCAGGGAAGCGAATGCCTTCATTCCCAGTTGCCAATGTGATGGGAAGAAAGTTCGAACACTTTCTTGGGTGTGCTATTTGCGGGTCTAAAATGTCCTGAAGATTTAAGGAGTTCAAAAAAATAAAAAGACGTGTGACTATCAGACTATTGGGAGCACAGGAAGCAATTCTTCTGAACGTGCGATCTGTACCCACAGCAGCCTCTGCTTCCTAACATGAGTGCTCATGCCTGGCAGGTCAGACACAGCCTCCTCTGTCCACGCAAGTCATCCTGGCAGCCCTATTTGTGATCTGTTTCATTTCTATTCTCTAGTTCTTCATTTTCTGGAGGACCCTGCAACTTTGCCTTTCTCTTAGTTTGGAGAAAACAACAAGACAGGGACAGTGGCTTGAGACAAGGCCCTGTGCACACTTGCGAGCACATTTGGGGCAGAGATTTGCAAATCTATTTCTAAAGCTTACCCCAGAGAAACCCCAGCACCCAGGGCAAACCAGCGCCTGGGCAAACCAGCGCCTGGGCAAACCAGCATATCAAATCCAGATATGATTGAACTGGATTGAGGACCAGTGGGAGTAGCACAGTTCCAGGAAGACAGAAAGTATCCCAAGGTGATCAAGGGCATTTTGTTTAATTCCTATTTCTGAGGCTCGTATCTAAGCCACCCCAGCCTGACAGTTACAATTAGTCTCTGACTGATGTTGAAGAGAGATGGAGTATAAAATCCGGGCTATTTTCTCAGCCATGCATGAAAGGACAGAATGCGCTCTATTCTCCACGAGACTTAATTCTTGAACCTTAGAAATAGTTTTTGTAAGCTGTCTGGTGATTTTTTATATAACTTAACTGAAAGGTCCAGCTTATTGTTTTAATCAGTGCTGTGTAGGAACACACTTAGAAGCCTGGAGAAAATATTATTCATTATTTGATCTTGTGTTTGGCCCCTGAGAAAGAGCCAGAATAACACTGTTAGGAAAGAAAGTAAGCGGTGCCATTGAAATGTGCTGCGGGAGGCAACTTTAGGGTCTGGGAAAAATTTTTTTGTTTTTTTTTTTCAAACACCCCGAGAAACCAAACTGTTCATGGACTGGTTTTCAGGCAGAGCTGTTGACTCAAGTGTTTCTTAAAGGTCCCTACTCTGGTGGCAGCGGGCCACTGTTTCCAGCAAGTGTAGGCTGCATTCATGGCCACCACACACACACCACGGCTGCTGCCTTTGGGCAGATGCCAAGCTGGTCCTGGGTTCTCTTGAATGTCACTGGCCTGGGGTGTGGGTGGCCAGGAGGGCACTATGGCTCCCATCCCCTGGGGCAGAATAGGACTCTTCTGTCTGTCTGGGCTCCTCCGAAGGGCTCTTGTGGTCTCCTTGGAGCCACTGTCTGCTGGGAAGGAAGGCTTGAGCAGAGCCTCAGAGCCAGGGCAGAGAGCAGGGGGCGCTTCAGGCCCTGCCAGGGACTGTCCCTCCTCTGTGGCAAGAGTCAAGCCCTACGTATATGATAAGGTCGTTGATTTTCACACTTGGAAGGTCCTAGGCCAAACTGCATCTTCACTCATGAGGCAGGCCTTAGGGAAGGACAGGGCGATGCATTCTGAACAATCCCCAGATCTGTCCCCAGAGGCTTTGGGTTCTAGTTGGCTTGGGTCTCAATGTTTGTGCAACGCCAAAATTAACATGTTGAAATCCTAATGCCCAACGTGATAGTATTTGGAGGTTGGACCTTTGGGATGTGCTTAAGTCATGAGGGGTGAGCCCTCATGAATGGAATTAATGCTCTTATGAGAGAGTCCAGAGAGATCCCTCACCTTTTCTACCCCATGAGGACTCGGTGAGAAGTCTGTGACCCAGAAGAGGGCCCTTTTCTGACCATGCTGGTCCCCCGATCCTGGACTTGCAGCCTCCAGACTGTGAGAATTAGATGTCTGTTGTTTATAAGCTACCCGGTCTGTGGTATTTTGTTGCTGTAGCACCAAGGGATTAAGACACAGGCCTAGATCAGCCCCTAAGAGGATAAGTGGCTCTGGGCAGGTGATGTGACCCCTATATGGAAAGGGGATGCCGATCACCTTCCCCTACCTGATAAGACTGCATCCTGGACATGAGGTAGGCCTAGAAACTGTACACCCAAGAAAGGAATGTTGCCAGGCTGGGAAGAACAAGCCCAGACTCACATGCCCACAGTCACCCAACACTCTATACCTTGGGCTTTTCTCTGCCCCCCCCCCCCACTGTCTGTGCTGGGCCCTACACTCAAGAGGCTGGACAAGTCTTTCCCCTTCTTCAAACCTTTCAAAGGTACAACCAGCCTTCCAGGCTCCCTTGCTTTCTCCAGCTTTCAGCTCTCCCATTCTGAGCCTCTTCTCCACGGAAGCCATGCTGGGTCCTTATTCTCTCCCCTAGAACCACTCTTTCCCATCCCATCATCCTTCATCCAGAGTCCTTGCCCCCCAAACCCTGAAGGTTATATGATATTCCTCACCATGGGTGCCTCCTACCACAGCACCTACACAAGGCACCCATTGTGTTTGTTTACGCATCTGTCTCCCCACTAGGTGGTAAAACACCAAGGAGAAATTAAGACTGTGTTCATCAGGCCCATCCCAGTGCCTGGTACATAGCTCTGGTGCTCAAAATCCATTTGTTGAATGAATGAATGAAATCACTCACTCACTCACTCACTCAATGGGTGATACCTCCCCACAGCCAGGTTTTGATTTTCTACAGCTGGGACAATCCTAGGACAACAATTCTTGACTTTCTCACCCATGCTGCCCTCCAGGCCTTGGAGAGGAAGTGAGTAGAATGACCAGAGCATTGGCTCGTGGGTTTCAAGTCGTTCACTACTACTCTCTAGTGGTGCAACTCTGGCCAAGTTGCTCAAGCTGTCTGAGCTTCAATTTCCTTGTCTGTGAAATGGGCATAGTAATAATATCTGCTCTGAGAATTCAATGAATAACACATATAGAAGGTGCTTTGTATAGGACATGAGGTTCCATAAGTTTTAGTTCCACTTTATCCCTTCTTCATGGTCAGAACTTCAGGGCTCAGCGTTTCGTTGTTTCCTGTATGACACTCATCTCTCCTACTGTTATAGGAATCATTGTGTGCCGAGGCCCTGTATCATTCATCTTTGCTCTCCAACAGGGCCTGGAGGAGAGCTAGTCACCAAATCAAGCCTCCCACACACGTTGCAGATGATTACTTACACCTGACACCTGTGTTGCTCTTCACACATAAGCACAGCCTGGTGGGACTGGTAGGGAAGTATTAGCGTCTCCTTCATCACATGGCTTATCTGGGTTCACGGAGCTGGTAATGCCAAAGCACTTCAGAGTTTGAGACGGAGGCCGGGGACCCTCCCAGGCAGGATGTTCTTACCTTGGCAAGTGTGGGGCCTTCTCCAGCTTCCCAGCCACTGCCCTAGACAGTCAGCAGGGGCCTTGCTGGGCCAACAGCCAGTCCTAGAACTGTGCCACTCACTCTGGGTTGCAGTGGGTCCTGCAGCCAGACCCCAGGAGGGCTGGCTTCCTTGCCTCTTGAAACCAAGATGCTCTTTGGCCAAGATCTTTTGCGGGGACTGTGTTTCTGCTCTTCCACAAGCTCCTTGCATTGCCTTCAGAATTTGCACCTACAGGAAGCACTAACCGTTCCAGGCAGGGATGGCACTTCCTGAAGAGATTGCTGGAGATCAGCTTTGGCCAGGGCAGTTGTCAACTGAATGAAGGGTGTTGAGGCGCCCTGGCATCCTTAGAGAGCCCTGAGAAGACCTATAGATCACCAGTGTTGGGACTTCTAGACTTTTCCTGGGTTCGGGGCTTCCCGGTTTGAAAACTGATGGAGTGGGAGCTTCGTGTCTGATGCCAAGCAAGCCCACGAACTAGCCAGAAGCACTGGCTGGCCACGAGTGACGGAGAGCTGCTGTGGGGACAAGAGCCCTGCGGAACTGGGGCTTGTGTGAGTAACCAAGGCTCCCGTGCCCCTGTAGTTTCTATCTATAGATTCTCACTGTACCTTCAAGAGGAAGCGAAGCCAATCTATTCTCTGCCCCACCTTTCAGGCATGATTGAGGCCATTTTGCTCTCCAAAGTCATTTCACACTCCATTACCCTGGAGCCTGCCTCCTTAGGAAGAACAGATGGTTTGGGCCTCATTTGCCTGGGGACCTCACGGCAGCCTGTGGCACTGGGGTGAATTCAGAACCCACCTCACCAGGGTATTTGCTGTGCCTTGGAGCATCTGGGACCCAGCTCCCCCTATCACAATCCAGAGTTAGGGCGTGAAGGGTGTGCCCCTCCCCCACATGCTCCTGGGGCTTAGGAAGGTCACAAACTGGTGAGTACAGTGGATTACGGCCAGCAGTAACCATGGGGGCTGCCAGCAGAGTTTGAGCCAAGGAGCGGGTAGGATGAAGAAGGCTGGGCAGGAGCATGTGAGAGCTGACTGATGGGCACACTCATGGGATCTCTGCATTATCTCCCTCCCTCATTGAAAAACGAGGGTGATCCGCCCTTTGGCTCCCTCTTGCTCTAGCATTCTGTGGTTCTGTTCCTATTTCTAGTTAGCGCTATTCGAATTAGCACTATTAGAGGAGTTTGGTCCTCCTCAGGCATTCATGCTAGAGGGCATGCCTGCACTGGATGGGGAGCAATGCGGGAGGCAGAGAAGCCAGAACTTCTCACTGGCTTTGGACTCTCCTTCTCCCCCGGCTCCTGAGCGGCTCATGAGCTCCGGCTGTGCCGTGGCTCCTGAGTGCCAGGGCCTTGGTGCAGATCTAGAAACCATTTCCACTGCCAAAGGCTCAGCTGCCTTGAGTGAGCCTCTCTATCACCTTTTCCTGGCATTTGCCTGCTCACTGGCGGTGTGCCCAGGGACGTGACCAACAACAGCCTTTGGGCAGTGCTTGGGTTTTTTTGGCCCTGGTGGCAGCTTGGGGACAGGGGTGGTTCCAGAAGCTTGTAAAATAATACATCCCTCAGAAAGGGGCTGTTCAGCCTGGGCTTGAACAGTTTCTTCCGATCCTATGTGCCACCAGACCTGGCCTTTGTATTAGAGTAATGAAGACTTCTCAGAGAGGGGGCGGGGATGGAATTCTTGGTAGGAGTGCAAAATCAAGTGAACTTTCTTTCTGGGAGTTGAAAGAATATGTTGAAGGAGAATAAAACTTCATGAAATACAAAGTGCATTCATGCTCATTTGATCACAGGAGGAAATCTGTTTTATGCAGCAGCCATTCAAGGCAGAAGCTGAGGTCGGGCAGATCTGGGTCAAAACCCCTGCCCTGCCGGTTGATCTTGGCCAAATTACTTTATCTCAATTTTCCCATCTGCAAAATGGGAACGATGCCTACCTTAAAAGAGCACTGTGCATACGAAATGGTGTAATGGATATAAATGAGCACATTTAGTACATAGAACCTGACTACTTCAGGAACTCAGTAAGTGTTCACACCCTTCCACCTCTGTCCTCCTCAGGTTCTCTTTACAACACTCAGCCAAGCAGGTATGTATTATTTCCATTTCACAATGACAAAACCTAGGGCTATGTTAATTGGTTTTCCTAAAGTCACACAGCTAGGATATAGTAGGACCTGACTGGAAGTCTAGTTAGTTACACATTTTATGCTTTTCCCACTCCACCTGTGACTGGTTAGGGACCCACTGCATTAGAACCATCCGCAGGCACTTGTCAAGCTCCTGACACCACCCCAGATTTATGGAATCTGAATTTCCACAGAGGGTTGGGAAGAATCTGTATTTTTTACAAATATCCTGGGGGCCTCTTCCAACAGTTACTACACACTAACATATTGTAACTGGGAGGGTGCCCATCAGAGGAATTGGGTTTTAATTATTATAGGAAGAATGTGAATGGGAACTCAGGAGAAGCCTAATGTCAATTATGCTTAAAGCCATGCATTCGGTTGCTTCAGCCAGGGATCTGTGGATGCCCCTTTGGCTAATTTCGTGCACCGTAGCTCCCTAAAGCATTTTGAAACGAAATTTACTATACCTCTAGTATAGCTCTCGCTGCCCCGGGTCACTGTGTTTTGGGTCTGTCTCCTCCATTAAGGGGGGCACCTCGTAGAGAACCCTGTCCCATTCACACTGGCCCCCACCCGCACACAGCTCCTCAGCTCAGGCACTCCGTGGACTCTGGCTATCCTGGATGAACGGATTGGATGAAAGGACCCTGCCTGTCTCTTACAGCCCAGGTCTTCTGTCTGCTGCTATTCTGGATGGGTACCACAAGCAAGCCTCTGCTCTGCTCCTGTCTCCCCTTCCTTTCCACTTCAAGACAGTCAAGGGAAGGACAGAGGCAAGACTTGATTCTTGGAGTGGGGAATTTCTGCGGATTCAGGCCTTATGTTTCTCATCTCAGTTTAGGAAATTCTGTGCCTTTCTAAAAAAGTCTGTAGATTACAAAGTGAGGCCTGTGTACCAATTACACTGGCAAGACAGACAGGAGCCTGGGACTTTTCTTTCTTTTGCCTTTTACGTTTAAGTCTTTTTTCTTCCTGATTATATGTAATCTATTCCTTTTTTGGAAACTTTAGAAGCTACAGAAAAGTCCAGAGAATAATATTGATACCCAAAAGTAAAGATCATTGATGTTTTGTCCTATTTCCTTTGCTGGTGCCTTAGTTTATAAATAATAACCATTGAATGGCCAGTATGTGGCTGGATTAACTGAACAGAATCTTCTCTTGCAGTCTGTTCATGCCAGACAAGCTGAAAGCCCCAAGCTACATGGAGAAGACCTAGAATCGGGCAAAGGAACACTTAGATTGGAAACTTTTTGTGACTCGAATCCCAGCTCAGACAGCGCCTCCCTGGATGGCTCTTAGCAAACTATTATCCTTATCAGGAAATGGCCACAGCTGCCCCAGGCCCTGTTAAGGGTGATTATGAGGCATTGCTAATAACTCTCTGTAACCCTTTACACGTGTCCCGTTTACACATGTAATTAGCAGGGTTTGAAATACAGGCTCTCTGACAACTCCTGGTCCTACTGATTAGAGCACTGAATGTGAGTACCTATGTCTAGTACAAGGTAAGTGATCTGGATCCAGATCTAGGACATGGGGGTCTATGTCTTCATTTGGCCATGCCCTTGCATATGACCTTGGGGTTAAGTCCCTTAACCTCTCTGATCTCAGGCTTGTCATCTTTCTGAGCCTGAGTCTTCTCCTCTGTAAAATGGGAATAGCAAATACGTCAAAGCCTTCCCACAGGCTATTATATGTAAACGTGCTTTGGGGACCATACCATGCTCCCCGGATGTTTCCTAGAAGCATCATCCGGGTTTCACCTTCATATTTCTCACTTCCATGTCACCAGAAGTTGCTTGGTGAGTTTGAACTGCCATTCAGCTGTATAGCTCAGCAGAAATGGATAACCCTGGCCTTGTCGGCTGTGCCTGGGACACACCAGTCATGTGCTTGCCAAGCAGGCAGCACAGGCAAGAAAGGGTTAATCAGGAGAGGCTGAAATCAAGCTGTGGCCACAGAGGGGCCAGCTGAGTTCAGGTCCATGACCTCCTGCCACCTGCCACGGCAGGCCCTAGAATTATTAAAACTTGTCAGGTTCCTCTTCCCTTTTTCTAACAACAATAAACACCTTTCTGGGGGCTTTCTGCAGGGACCAAACACCTGCATGAAACTGCGAGAAAACTATCTGTCGCCGCCCAAGGATTCTTGCCATGAACACAACACCTTAGGAAGCTGGAATGTTTTGTCTTGTTTTTAGTTTTGGCACCACCCAGGCCAAGAGAAGATTTCTCCCTTTTCTTTCTCTTTCAGGTTGGCAAGGGGAACATTTTAGCAGGGTTGAAGAGAGAAGGCAGAAGGGAGTGCCCCCTCTCTCCTTGTGCTACAAGCTCTGGGACCAACCATTGTCAGAGGTTTGTGAAATGTTCTGAATTCCAGACTCAGCTAGAGAGCTGGATCCCACAGCGTCTGGCTCAGGCTCGGGCTAGCTCACTCTTTCCTGAAGGCTTGCCCCCATACTAGGCCACTTGGGCACCTAGCGAGGCCTCCCCAGAGGTGAGAAGTTGAAGGCTGGGACCTTCTGACAACACGAGCAGTCTGGAACCAGCAGAGATGCACCATGGCCACTTGACTGACCTCTGAGTCAGTCTCCTGCAAAGACAGCCTTCCATAGCCAAATGGCCACAGGTTCCCTGCATACTTGGAGAGCCAAGGGCCAGGACTTCCTAGCTGGGAGGAGTCACTCCAATGGGGTTTGAGGATCTCTACTTTCCTTGTATCATCCAACACAGGAGCCTGAAGGAAATGTCTGCCCTACCTCCAGGTCCCCGGAGCCTGTCAGAAGTGACCTGTCATTTTCCCTGGGGGTGAAATTGGAGAGGAAGAGTGAACCCGCAAGGGAGCTCTTAGGATCCTTTCTTGCCTTGGAAATAAGATTCAGGCAGTCACTCTCTGCCTTTGAGCTGGCCTCGTAGGAGGCGGTGGGCGGAGCAGCCCGTCCATCCAGACCCAGCACTGCCTGCCTCTATAAGAGTCACCATTGACAGCAGATCCTCCCTGGGTTTATTAAGTGCTCCTGGGACAGCCCTGCTTTGATCCGGGCCTGCCCTCTGCTGGGCACAAACCCACTACTGAGCCAAAACTTCCATCAAATTGAGGGTCTGGCATCATGTAGGGAACACAGCCACCTGATTGACTGAATTGCAGATTTTTAGTCTGTTACCTTGGCCATATCGGGCGAAAAGACAAATTTGCATATGAGCCTGACAAACTGGCAGAGGGAGCCTGCCCAGGTATAGAGAAAACTTATTTCTGGGCTTAAAATAACACAGAGGTTATTTGAAACCACTTTCGCTGGGTTCAGAAAACAGGTTAATTTTTAACGACATCTTCAATGATCTGACAGATGACGAAGGAGGAAAACAAATGGCATGGAGTTTAATGTTTTGACTGCAATTTTAAAAATGTGAGAATGGGCAACAGTCCGAGGATTTTACAAGTTGCCTTTGTTACTATTTAATCCCCGAAGTGAAGCGGGCAGAAATGCATGTTCAAGGTGGCCTGCCAGCCTGTATTTGAGGTGCTTTTGACCTCAGACATACAATCTGATGGAATCTGTTTCTTGGACGGCTCAGTGTGGGTTGCTGAGATTTCCTTCTCAGAGGCCCTTTTACTGGCTGAGCTCCAAGCTGATAGAGTGGTTATGGCAGTGGTGAGGCTCGGGGTGCAGGCCTGGGGATCCCTGGGGCTTCCCTCTGAGGTCCCATCTTGGTCCCCTGGCCTCAGTCTTGCGTGCCTTTCAGTCCTTGGTTCCCCAAGTGTGGTCGTGGATCAACAGTGTAGCATTACCTTGGAACTTGTTGGAAATTTGAAATCATGGACTCCCATCCTGGACCAACAGGATCAGAATCTTCAGTTTAACAAGAGAGCCAGGCGATCCACATGCACATTAATTTGGGAGTCACTGCTCTAAGAGGTGCTCCGGAGTGATTTCTGGAGCACAAATGTGGCCCTGTCATTGCTCATTCAGCATGCCTGACTGGGCCCTTTGCGGGAGGGCCGCCTCTCCTGCCTCATCGCCTGCCTCTCTCCCCATAGCCCTCTACTCTCAATGGTAAAGGCTGAGCTCAAGCTCTGGCCCTGCTTGTCATATCATCCTAGGCAGGGTATCTGACTTCCATGAGCCTCACTGTACTCATCTGTAAAATGGAGATAGTATCAGCAATCACACGGGTCTGATGTAATAATGGAGTGAGGATAGGACTCTCTTTCAATCTGGTTTCTCCCCCTGGCCCCATTCCCATGCGTTCTGCTGACTGCTGGCATCTTTGTGAACACACGTTTTTAGGAATCACAGAGCAAAATCAATTGCCTTTGGAAGATACTATGTAGTATGGTGGCTAAGGAGAGCATGGACAATGCAACCAGCTGGGTCATTGTTCAAATTTCTACTCTCTTGCTTATTGCTGCACTTCTCTCTGAGCCTTAGTTTACTCCTCTGTAACATGGGGTTAGCAGGAAAGTGATGTGACAATCCAAAGAGGTAAGTAATGCATGTGAAGTGTCTGGCACACAATAAACACTCAATTAGTGACAAATCTCGGTATTATTATTATTACTATTATTACCCACCCCCGTTAGCACAGAGAAATGGTGGGGAGGGTGGAAAATACCATCAAATAAACTGTGCAGCCATTCTCAAAAACAGTATGGAGTGTCCCCAAAAAGTTAAAAATAGGACTCCATACGACCTAGGATTGCAGTACTAGTTATTTACCCAAAGGATACAAACATACAGATTTGAAGAGGTACATGTACCCCGATGTTTATAGCAGCATTATCAACAATAGCCAAATTATGGAAACAGCCCAAGTGTCCACTGACTGATGAATGGATAAAGAAGAGATGGTGTGTATATACAATGGAATGTTACTAAGCCGTAAAAAAGAATGAAATTTTGCCATTTGCAATGATGCGAATGGAGCTAGAGAGCATAATGCTAAGTGAAATAAGTCAATCAGAGAAAGACAAATACCGTAGGATTTCACTCATATGTGGAATTTAAGAAACAAAACAAACAAGAAAAGGGAAAAAAGAGAGGCAAACCAAGAAACAGACTCTTAACTATGAAGAACAAACTGATGGTTACCAGAGGAAGGGGGTGGATGGGTGAAATAGGTGATGGGGATCCAGGAGGCCACTTGCTATGATGAGCACTGGGTGTCGTATGGAAGTGTTGAATCACTAGATTCTACACTGAAACTAATATTACACTGTATGTTAACTAACTGGAATTTAAATAAAAATTATTAAAAAAACCACCCCTACTACACTGTATATTAAAAAAGGGGGGGGGCACCTGGGTGGCTCAGTCGGCTAAGCATCCAACTTCAGCTCAGGTCATGATCTCACAGTTTGTGGGTTCGAGCCCTGTGTTGGGCTCTGTGCTGACAGCACAGAACCTGGAGCCTGCTTCAGATTCTGTCTCCTTGTCTCTCTCTGCCTCGTCCCTGCTTGCACTCTGTCTCTCTCTCTCTCTCAAAAATAAGTAAACATTTAAAAAAAAGGAAAAAGAAAATACTGCAAATGTAAAGCACTATTTAATGCTGATATCCTCTGTACTTATTTAAGACAGCCTTCGGCAGCCAAGTTAGTTCTGACAATTAGCGACTCTCTCTCTGCCTACAGGGCGTTGCTGTCTACATCACCCATGGTTGTCCTTGACCTGCCTTCTCTCAGCACAGTCTGGCTAGGGCACTCATGCTACTTGGTTTGCAATGGCTGGGCAAGAGAAATGAGCAGAGCCTGCTGATCTATAGCAATGCTTTTCAATCAAGGTTGCAGTTTGGAAGCACCTGGAGAGCTTTAAAATCTACTGATGCCTGGGTCCCCCATCCCCTGCCCCCGACATTCATTTGATTGAGCTGAGCTGTGTCTAGGCTCTGGGACATTTCAAGCCTTCCCAGGTGACTCTAATATGCAGCTGGGGTTGAGAGACACCTCTGTCATCTAGAGGATGAGGAGAACAAGTTCTAGAGATCTCCCTCCTGGTTTACATACAGAATTCCTTCTCTAATCTCCACCCCAATGGGGGGCCCACGAGGAATGTTAAATTTATTTAGAAAGCAAAAGCCTCCACTCCCAGGAGCAATAAAACCTAACATGGACCCAAAGCCAAGTAATTGAATCCTTGATTGATGGGGATATTTTTGTTCTATTTATGAAAACAAATTAAAGCAGTTCAGCCTCAGGAATTTAAAGAACAGCTTCCACAGGCCATTTTGGCCGCTGCATGTCCTCTTTCCTCACCTCTTAACTCCCCCACCCCTCACCCTGTGAGTACCCAGTGGCAGTAGAGCATCCAGAGACACAGCGCAAACCCACAGGTGCCCTGTCTTCTACACAAGCCAACTTACACTCCAGTTACTAAAGACAGACACAGTGGAATGGTGTGTTTGAGAAGCAGTTCCATCATTAAAGATTAAAACCAAAAAAGATTTCCAATTAATCAGACACCTGAGTCCCTGATCCTCCCTTCCCCCCCCGCCCCAATTATTTACTTCAACCCATGAGGAATTCTAGGCCCCAAAGGGAATTTATTTTTCAGGACTTTGCAGAACAAACCAGGGAGGCCTCCGCCTACCCTGTTGACACAAGAGTTACAAGTGGCTCTGGAAGGCACTTGGCCCTTGGGTGCTGGCTCACCTGTGGCCAGAGTGGCCTGACTGGACAGGTGTGACCTGGGCCACCGGTGATGAGGAGGCACAGGAGTTGAGATTATGGGGATGATTTGCATCATGCCCAGACCAGTGATTCTCCCCTGGGCTATGGGCACAAAGCTCTGAACACCCATCCCCTTTCTCACTGCTGAGAAATGCCACTGATGGAAGCCTGCTGTGCCTGTGGGCGGAGAAGAGGTCAGGCTGTGAACCCCCCAAACATACCTGTTGCTCATGCTCATTCCCCCAGCCCCACCGCCATCCTGACTTCTGGGCAGATTCCCACTCAGCCTCTGGGGTTGGGGGCGGGGGTGGGCAGCCCAAGGTTTTCACCGTAGGCCTGATCAGCCACGCCACCGGCTGGGCAAAGCTCAGTATGAACAGAGCACCTTGGGCTGAACCTGAGCTCCTCACAGCAGCCCCCTAGCCACACAGCGTGCCTGCACAGCCCTGCGCTCCAGCACAGTGCCCAGGCAGACCGCTGCTTGCTGAGGAAGGCCCTCTGGAGCCGCCAGCAGTAGGTTGGATGGAGGCTCGGAGGGTTTCAGAGAGGAGGGGCATCACAGTCCAGGAACACCCTTAGTGGTCCAGGGATGGGAGTATGAGACTCTGCTCCAGGAGGGCACTGGAGAAGGAGGGGGCATAAGTACCTGTGATGAGGGGCTGATTGGCATGTGGACCTCGCTAACCACACAGTAATGAGGTCTACCCTTGATAATAGGAAAATGGACAGATATGCAATTGGGAGGGATGGAGATGGGGGGAGAGAGAGAGATAAAGAGAGACACAGACAGAGGAGAGAGAGACAGACAGAGAGGGAGAGGGAGGCATCATTTCCGGGGATTCCTGGAGGAGCAGCCACTTACCAGTTCCTTCCTGAGCCAGGCTATAGCTTCGTCGATACTTTCAAAGCCTTCCAGCTTGCCAGTGGGCTGGGGCCCAGGGGCCCGGCTGGCACTCCCGTTAGGCGGGGCTTGCTGTCTGGGCTCTCTCTTGGGGGACGAGGGCTCCTCCTCCCCACACTCCCCCTGCTCAGCAGCTGGTCTCGGGAAGGGCCACGTCTGCTCCTCCAGCCTGGCCTGCCATTCCAAGTAGGAGGGCCTTCGGGTCTCCAGCCTCAGTTTCTCCGTGAGGGCCTTCAGGCTCCTGAGATGGTCGTCAGGAGGCAGGGTGGCTCCAGGCTCTTCTTCCCCACCTACCACTTCTTCTACTTGGATCTGGGGCACAGACATTCTAGAGTCTGCTGGGGGAGCCAGACATGGGAGGTGGAGGGGGGGCGCTGTGGAAGTCTTGGTGGGTGGCAAGGCTGGGTCCCACTCTGGAATGATCTCATCCAGCTGGGGTCAAGGCTCCTGAGGGCATCGCTAGGAAGTGAGCAGCTCCCGGAGCCAAGGGGAACCGCGGAAGGGCCCCACGGAGCGCCTTCCGGAGCAGTTGTGGAGGTTCAGGATTTAAGATTCTTCCCGGAGTCCTGTGGCTGCCATGCTTCACAAAAGGCAGGAATAGACAAGCGGGAGCAGGAATCTTTGGGGGGCAGATTTGCCAAGAAGACTGTCAGTCCTGGAGGCACAGGCGGATCAGAGACTGGCAGGGAAGTGGGACTGAGCTACCTCCTCAAGGGGAAGGGCAGGCTGCGAGCAGCTGCTGCTGGTGGGAGGCCCTGCAGGAAGGATGAAATGATGTCAGTGCTAGTCCCTCCTCTGGCAGGAGGCCTGCCACATTCTTGAGCTCCTCAGGAGGGGAAACTGAGGCTCAGAAAGGTTAGGGGACAGGGCTGCTGATTACTCGCTCGGGACTAGAAGCGAGGTAACTTTAACGCCTTAACTCAATGCAGAGAAGTTAGTAATAAATCAATGCTCTGTACAGTGTTTCACCATTTATGACCCGATTCCACCTCCATTATCTCCTGTAACCCTCATGGCAAGTCTGTGGTTACTTCTTTGTGTCCCCATGTTACACGCCAGAAAGCTGAGTGTCTGAGAGGTTGTATGACTCAACAGAGAGCTCCTGGAAATTAGCAAGGACAAGGCTGGGTGGTCGGATGCTGAAGGCTCAGGTCTCTCCTCTGGGCAGCAGCTACCTGTGGGTCCCATGGCAGACACAGCTGTGCGGCCTCCGGGGACGCTGACCCCGCCCCCGGCCCCGCCCCCCACAGCCCCCACTCCCCCCACGGGTTCTTCCAGGTCTTCCCGCACACTCTCAGCTTCGTCCTCCAAGAACAACACCTTACCTCACCTCTTCAGAGGAGGAAGCAAATAAACCTGCAGCAGCTGAGGGAAGAGCCGACCTCACTCAAGGAGGATTATTAAACCGAACAAGGCTTGTGACTCACCGTTCTAGAAAGATGGGTCTCATATTCACCTAAAATGCCCACATTGCAGAGCCTTATGGGCAAAGGGCTGTGGCTCTCTGATCCGCTTTGGCCTTACCAACTCTGGAGAGGTGATCTGAGCCGAGGCTCTTGCCTACTGTCAGAGCACCGCAGGGTAGGGAAGTCACCAGGCATTAGAGTGAGGCCCCAGTCTCCAGCCGCGCGACCTTGTGCCCACAGGGTCCCAGCAGTGGAGATGGGTTCATCAGAGTAGGACGTTTGACTCGGACCGGGGAGAGAAATCCTTCGTTCTCAGGGGGAGTTTTAAAAACGTATGCAGAGGGCATGCAGAGAAAGAATGAACCGGCATGGAACGATGTCCAAGACAAAGCTTACAAGAAAAAAACGAGACATCCATAATCTGGAGAGTACACTGTTGGTGTGGGAAAGGAAGGGAAGGGACAGATTTTTTTTTTATTGACTTGTGTTGCCCAAAAAGATTTCTGCAAGGAGAAAAACTAAAACAGAGATCTGATTACTTGTCTGGATGATGGGAACTGGGCATGGGGATGTGTGTGGGCAAGCACAGGAGGAGCAGAGAATTGGGGAGAGGGAAATAAAACACAGGCTCAGTCCCCCAGGGAGGCCGTGGGGCTTCTTTCCCACGTAGCAATGGAGATACTCAAGGCGCTTGGGGCGCCTGCGTGGCTCAATCAGTTAAGTGTCTGACTTTGGCTCACGTCATGGTCTCACGGTTCGTGAGTCTGAGCCTTGCATCAGGCTCTCCACTCTCTGTGCAGAGCCTGCTTTGGATCCTCTTTTCCCCTCTCTCTCTGCCCCTCCCCCGCTCATTCTCCCTATCCCTCTCCCTCCCTCTCTCTCTCTCTCAAAAATAAATCAACATTAAAAAAAGAAGAAGAAGAGAGCTTGCCATCTTTCTGGACTGTTTCTACAATCTCTACCTGCAGCATGATGTGACCTAAGGAAGTCTGGCGGCCCTACCCATGCTCCGAGGCTGGTCCCCGTTTTGGGACATCCCTGAAGAATGAGGAGAAATATTCTACCCCAACTAATGGCAGAGAAACCCAGTTCTCACCTCTAGGCACACTGTTGGGAATCCCCTGAGGAAATTCCACAAAAATATTCCCAGGCCCCACTCCTGGGGGTTCTGGGGTGGGACTCAGGCATCAGCATATTTTTAAAGCTCCCCAGGTGATGTGAGTGAGTGGCTAGGGTCGAGAACCACTGGTCTTGAAATAGAAACACTAGACTAAGGATCAGATGGCCTAGCTGTAGGTGCTATCAGGCTTGCCGAACCTCAGTTTCCTCGCCTATAAAATGGGGGTGATAATAGCCATTTCTTAGGTGTGGGGATTGGTGGAACTAAGGTTTGTTCGTACTTTCTGCAGGTTTAGCATGCTCTGCAAATGTGGGGCGTTCTCTAAGGGTGTGTCTGGGCAGCCTCGAGGTCACACAGACTTCTTTAGAATCTCTCCAAATCTAAAGACCCATTAGCAGCCCCTCCCAGGCGCCTCTGCCTCTTTGCAGAGGTGCCAGGATCTGTTCTGAGTGGCGGCTCTACCTTACAGGACTTCTCTCCACTGACAGGGGAGCTCTGATTATTTCCAGTGACGACTTTTGGAGAGGATCTAATTGCAAGCAAACCATGAGCAGCGCTCCCCACACCGCAGCTGTGTGAGCAGATGACGTCGATTCCAAGTCTCCCTTTTCTCTCCCGGAGCTGCACACTCACTGCAGAGGACAGGGGCATCTGTGGCAGGAGGGAGGACCTGTAAGGGGAGGGTGTTCCTTTTGGTGTGGGAAACAGCCAGGACTCGATTACTTTATGGGGCTGCCTCTAAGGGCGGGGGAGTTTATTTTAATCGGTGGTTTCTAAAGCACTCCAGAGAAAGCCTGTGAAGACAGTGTCAGAATGACTTGGAGGCATCAACAGGAGGGCCAATGCCTTATGAATCACCTAATGATGATCCTTTGATCCTCTGAGCTTAGGGAGTGTGTGAAAGTGCTCATGCGTGTGCATCCTCTCCCTCAAGCCTCACAGTGGCCCCGAGGATCAGGTGGGATCACCCCATATCACGAATGAGAAAATTGAAGCTGGGAGGGATGGAGTGAGTCACCCATGACCAGAGACAGTCCTAGCAGTGGGACTTGGGCACAGACTTCTGACTCTGGTCGGCCTCTCCACTCCAGAGGGTGTGGGCCTTGGGGTTAGACCCCCGAGGGGCCCAGTTCTGTGATCTTGAACCTGTCGCTTCACAACTACTCTGTGCTTCTGTGTCCTCTTCTAAGAAGTGGGGGTAACCAGGACTGTCTATGTAATTTGCTGGGCGTGGTGCAAAATGAAAATGCAGAGCTCCTTGTTAAAAAGTACTAAGAATTTCAAGACGGCAACAGGAGAGCATTAACGCAACCCTGGGCTCAGTAGGGCTGCCTGGGTTTCTTGCTCCTGAAGCCAGCCCTTGAGGGAATAATATCCACTTCCTGGATCATTTCAAGGACTAAAGAAATGAATACTGAGCCCTATATAGCAGGCCACCTGCTATATAGTACGCCCTAGACAAAGTTATACTTTAAAAAATATTCTTCTTCTTTTTTCAATGTTTATTCATTTTTGAGAGAGAGAGAGAGAGATAGAGACAGAGTGGAAGTAGGGGAGGGGCAGAGAGAGCAGGACT
Organism: Cryptoprocta ferox; assembly: GCA_028646485.1. Lineage (NCBI taxonomy): Eukaryota > Metazoa > Chordata > Mammalia > Carnivora > Eupleridae > Cryptoprocta > Cryptoprocta ferox. Next base: position 49,212,477 of record CM053567.1, read on the forward strand.
CAGAATCTGAAGCAGGCTCCAGGCTCTGAGCTGTCAGCACAGAGCCTGATGCTGGGCTGGAACCCAGGAACCTTGATATGGTGACCTGAGCTGAAGTTGGACACCTAACTGACTGAGCCACCCAGGTGCCCCCCCCCCAAATATTATTCTTAAGATGATGAAAGCTATCAGTGCTACATCAGTCAGATCACCAGATAAGCCACTTGGTGCTGCACTGCGCAGTCATCCTGTTGGTTCTTGACCTGCCAGGTGGCCTGAGCCACTCCCCGCACCCTACATCCTTCCCTGGAAGCTGACTGAGATGAAGTCAGTTGACCCCACCTTCAGCCAGATGCTCAAGTCTCCCGCTCAGACTCTCATCATGCAGAGGTAACTAGCAGGTCTGCCACAGGAAAGAGAAAAACAGCCCAGCTTGGGAAAATACCACTCTATATCCTTCAGTCCTTGCTCATATTTTAAACACCCCTGCCCACAGCTCAGGATCCGGGGGGTGATCCAGCCTTGACAGTGTGTTATCCACTCGGTAAGAGCAAGGGCAGGTGGCAGAATGCCTCAGCTCTGGTCCCAGGTCTGCTACCCATAAACCCAGTGCTGGGGCTCAGCTCTCTCCTCACCGGCCTTATGAGGATGCTGTGAGGATGGGCTGGCTCATACACGAAAGCTCTCTGCAACCTTTGAAGAGCTGCACCCACCTGAGATTATTATTATCATTGAGGCATGTGTGGGGTGTGGAGAGGTCTGAGTCAGGGACTCATCCTGGGACTGCTACAGCCCTGTCACACGTAGCAGGCAGGGACGGAGCCCTAGACTGCTTCCCATGGCCCCCAGCACATCCAGGTGGTGAGGATTCTCTGAAACAGGATCTGTTCTCTGTTCTCCTGGTCATCAGACGGTGTCCCAGGGAGCGCACCCTCCGGATGCCCTGGTGCCTGAGAGCCCTGTATGGAGCTGTTCCCTCCCCTCCAGCTGGGCTGCCGGGAGCTGAGCTGGAAGGTCACCCACTTAGTGGGCACTCAATGGGCGCTGAACTGGTGGAGAGGGGCCAGCCAGGTGCCGGGGAGCAGAGGCCAGCACTGGACAGCTTCCTGGTCTGACCGGGCAGTAGGGACAAACCAGAGACTCCGGAGCACAGGCCCTGGGAGGAAGAGCCCTCTGACACCTGGGCAAACAGAGTTTCTTCACATCTAACCTAAGTCCTTCCTGCTCCAAGGAACACATTTTCTCTCGCTCTGAGCTTTGCAAAGGCAGACAGCCCAAGGAGGACGAAAGCCAGAGGATGCACCCAGAAAACCAAGGCCAGACCCTAACCCCACCAGGCCCAGGCGTGCCCTGCCAGGCGGGCCACCCGGCTGCAGGGGGACATGAATCTCCCTGCAGCAGAGGACAAGCCTCCGGGGCGCATTGGTCTTTTTGTGGTGGCGACATACCAGCGCCTGGGCGGGGACCTACATGGCACAGGAGGGCCGCTGCTCAAACACGCTCCTGGCTCACTCAGGCCCACTGCGGCTGCCGCGAAGGAGGCCGTGCCAGCCGTGAGCTAATTCCTGGGCGGCTGGAGGAGCCAGGTGGGTGCAGCTCAGTCATTCAGCCAATTATGACCATGTCACGTTATGACCTAATCTGTTTACTTGGACAGCTTTCAAACCCACTTCCTCATGGACTCCGAGGACAGGGAAGGCTGCAGGGGCTGCTAATCCTCTCCCTCTGTCTCTGGCAGTATGAGCCTGGTAGTGTGGTGGCTCTCACTCCTTACTGCTCTCTGTTCTAAGAAACCCAGAAGCCACCCTCTCCCTGTCTGGATCCCCGGGCTCGTGCCTGCCCCGTCTGTTCTGGGGTTCTTCGCTAGAACTGTTTCATTGCTTTTCCACTGTATGCAATTTTTCCAACACCCCCGTGCCATTGAGGACCATGCTGCCTTGCACCCTTGTGGCTTTGTACAGGCCATTCCCTCAGCCTGGATCACCCTTCCCTCCCTTCTACCCCTCATTTCTCAGGGGTTTTCTTTTTCCAGAATTTTTTCTTGACTTGCCCAAGCCGTGTGTGCCTGGGATGCAAGGAGAGCTTATCAGAGAAACAATTATGTCATCACAACAATATGAGCTGACACTTACTCAGAGCGGACGACGCCAGGCATTATTCTAGGAGCTGTATGTGTACTAACACATTTAATCCTCACGGCAACCCTATAAGGCAAGGATTAACCTGGTCTCCATTCCACAGAGGAAGAGACTGAGGCACAGCAAGGTTGAGTAGCTTGCCCGAGGTCACAGGACTAAGGAAGGGGAAAGCTGGGATTTAACCTCTGCGGTACAGCTCCGGGCTGGCTCACAACCCAGCCATAGCACTTCTACAAGACACTTTCGTGATGGTTCCTCTACTGGACCCTGAGCTTCAGGAGGGTGAGAACCAGGCTTTGTATCCTGGAACATGCAGCACTTCACACCATGCTGCTCTCTCTAGACGTTTGTGGAATGAACCAGCCCAAAGATTCCCCCTGCCCCCACCCTGTGCACTGTGGTCTATACTTGCTCAAGTCTGAGCCAGTCTGGACAGGCTCAGAGAAGCAGAGGGGACCTGGTCCTGGTACCCTCACCACCTGTTCTCATGAGACCTGCCCTGCCCTCCGCATCCCAGATGTAGGCTGCCAGGCCCTAGGAAGACAGGAATAGCCTTGTCTTGCATCAGGTGCCAGGACTGGGAGCTGGAACACAGGGCAATCTGGCATCACAGGTGTAACTGGAGGGCTTCCCCTGTGTCCAGCATCATGAGGTAATTTCTACCCAGGGTCCTTTCCCTCTTCTGGAAAGAGCATTTCTCTGTGTGCTTCCTATGGGATGGGCATGCCCTCTGTCCTGAGTAGGTGGTCAAGCTACCTGACTCAAGCCGGGCCAATCAGAGCTCTCCTAGGTTTCTGTACCAGAATTATCCAGAAACCAGCTGTGTTCCATGCTGACCCTTGGTTGCTGGGGGCCATCTTGCTCACCACAGGGAGAAACTGTGTTTCTGACATTTATAACCAACATAAGCATGTGCTGGACAAAGAATATAAAACAACACAGTGGACATTTGTTGGTATTGGTCTGGTTTGTTTGCCTTATCTTGTTTTCAGGGAGCTCCTCCTTTTGTGCTGGACAACACACAGGTTGGGTACCTCTGCTTCACTGGAAGGAGAGGATCAGATCCTCCCTCCTTCCTGTCCCTTGCCCTGACAGCCAGGAGTGTGCACATGACTAGAGCTTGGCCAGTCAGATGCTCAGACCCAGGCCTCAGGATCCAGTGTGTGTGAGGCCCAGATGGAGAAATGGTGAGGATTAATTTGTGGCCCATGAACCTTGGAGACGCTGTGAAGTGCATGGGAGGTAGCGTCATCTAGCCAGGTCATCCCTGCTAAAGGACTGTGGGAGGATGTGACATATAATAAGAATATATACAGTGTTTGGTTTCCATCTCCAGTTTCTGATACAGAGCTCCTAAAACCCTTGGAATTTCCTAAGTGATAAGAGCAATAAGAATATTTCTTGTTGTAATAGCTGGTTTTTGTTCTTAGTTCTTGAAGCAGCTCTAGAGCCACAGAGGTGATAGGAGTGTCTTATTATTCATGGCAAGCCTACTTTCAACATTGACTGAGTTTATGTTAATGAGGCCACTCTTAGAAAGCCCCCCTTAGGATGGGGCTGCTTGCCCTTCTGTGATGAGAGGATTGGAACTTTTAGCCCCACCCCTGCCCTGGGGGGAGAGGGGAGGGGCTGGAGATTGAGCCAATCACAAGCAGCTAATGATTTAATCAATCGTGCCTACCTAATGAGCCCCCATAAAAACCCTAACTGAAGGGGTTCAAAGAGATTCTGGGTTGGTGCCCAGATGGAAATTCTGAGAGGGAGGCACACCTGGAGGGGCATGTGGGCTCCGCACCCCTTCCTCACACCTTGCCCTGTGCACCTCTTCCTTTGGCAGGTAAATGCAAGCAAATGCTTCCCTGAGTTTTGCTCAGCCATTTTAGCAAACTGGTGAATCAGAGGAGGGGGCTGTCGGCCTTTCCCAATTTAGAGCCAGTAGGTCAGAAGTACAAGCGACACTCTGGAAAACAGTATGGCAGTTCCTCAAAAAATTAACAATAGAACTCCCCTATGACCCAGCAATAGCACTGCTAGGAATTTACCGAAGGGATACAGGAGTGCTGATGCATGGGGGCACATGTCCCCAATGTATAGCAGCGCTTTCAACAATAGCCAAATCATGGAAAGAGCTTAAATGTCCATCAACTGATGAATGGATCAAGATGTGGTTTATATATACAATGGAATACTACATGGCTATGAGAAAGAATGAAATCTGGCCATTTGTAGCAACATGGATGGAACTCGAGGGTATTATGTTAAGGGAAATAAGTCAGGCAGAGAAGGACAGATACCATATGTTTTCACTCATATGTGGAACAGGAGAAACTTAACAGAGGACCATGGGGGAGGGGAAAAATAGTTAAGGAGAGGGAAGGAGGCAAACCATAAAAGACTCTTAAATACTGAGAACAAACTGAGGGCTGATGGGGGTGGGGGAAAGGGGAAAATGGGTGATGGGCATGGAGGAGGGCACTTGTTGGGATGAGCACTGGGTGTTATATGGAAACCAACTTGACAATAAACTATAAAAGAAAAAAAAAAGAAGTACAGGCGACAACCTGGGACTTGCCGTTGGAATGTGAAGTGGCTACAGTCTGTGGAATTGAGCCCTTACCTTGCGGGATCTGACACCGACTTTAGCTACATGGTGTCAACATTGAGTTAAATCAGAGGACACCTAGTTGGTGCCTGCAGAGAGTGGAGGGTTGTTTGGTGTGGAAAAATCACACATCTGGTGTCAGAAGTGTTTGGGGGATATCGTGTGAGGGAAAACCTAGCACCCCTCTGAGTGGGTCTCAGGAACATACTTTAATTCACAGGGACGTGCCTGCCACTCTTTGGTTTTTGGAACTGCCTTGGCTCTGTCTGTTTTCTCCCTTGGGCCTTTGCCTCCTGCCAGTTCTGTGAGAGCCATGGGTGACATTGTTTTCCGTTGCTTACTACCAAGATCCCTGACTGCAAGGAGGGGGAATGCAGAATTCATTTGGGGAGACGAAGTACCTAACTGAGGGCTAAGCCCTGTCCTAAAACAGCATGACACCAAAAAAATCTCCTCTCCCCACATTTGCATGTGTCGCTTAGAGCCGGGTGGTCTCACCTCCAGTTGAGAATCACAGGGCCCCAGTTTGGAAAGTGAGGTTCTTGCAGTGTCGTGACTGCAGAGCTGTGGCGAGGCTGAGATGAGAGAGAGTGAGGGAAAGGGCTTGGTAGATGATAATGTGTTCTATAAACTTAAATTAAGGGTGGCTCAGGCCACAACTCACACCTGAAATTTTTTCTTTCCTTTTCTAAAGCAGGTAATTCTTTTTTTTCCCCCCAGGTAGGTGAGGGGTCAAGGGGTCTGGGATGTGGAGGCGGAGCTTTGACAAGGCAGGCTTTTCCGGCTAGGTTTAATCATAAAACTCCGATGCTTATCGTAATCGGAGAGCTCAGGGCCCTGACTCAGACCTGACCTCCCTGGTAGTGGTGGCTCAGACAGGCTGTGAAATTCTAGTCCGTGTTCTGCAGACTTGCAGGAGTGCTAACGATCCAGGCTGAGAGGCCCCGAGGGGGTGGGGGGTACACAGTCTTGCGCCCTACAGAGCTGCCCAGAGGAGCCAGGGAGCTCCGAGGAGCTGCCAGAAAGCCCGTGTTTTCTCTCCTGTCAGAGGTTGCCATGGTGACTGAAGCAGGAGGGGACACCCGCTGGTCTGGCCCTACATAGCTCATCTTTATTCCATGTCTTGGTCTGAGCTGGTGTCTGGAAGGGAGCGCCTGAGGTGGGGGAATGACATTTTGCAGAGACTGGATGGTGGGTAGGGGTGAAATGTGCTGGGACATTGTGCGTGTGTGTGGTGTGTGTGTGTGCATGTGGTGTGTGTGTGTGTGTGCGCGCGCACACATGTGTGTGATGGGTTATATTGTTGCTTGTGTGTCCTAGGCATGTGATTGGGGATGACAGTAGGGAAGGTGGATAGTATCAGGATAGTGTAGATCAGTGGGGCCTTCCCCAGTGCCCCCATGATCTCAGACAGCTCACCTGCAGGGGCTGCGTGCTGCCTGCCCAGGAGAACCCTTCATTTTCCACTTCCTGGAAGTCATCTGTCTGCTGCCTGGATGACTCCTCCTGGCAGCCAGCCACTGTGACAACCCAGACATGTCTTCTAAGACATGTGTCTGTGCTCCCTGCCCTCCAGCCTCAGCTCCATCAACTGACTTCTGCCTGATCTCATGCACCCACTTCACTCATGTCGGCTCTAATGCTACCTCCACACAGAGACCGGCTCTGACCATCCTATGGAGATATCCTTCCTTCATTTTAATTCGTAGCTGCTGTCACTCTCCATATACCTATGATATTATATGTTGATTTGTTTACTTGTTCAGTATGTGTTTCACCCACTAGAATGTAAGCTCCGTGAGGGCAGTGATGTTCTCTTGTTCACTACTGTGTCCCTAGCACTCCAAACAGAGTAGGTGCTCAAGAAACTTGTTGAATGAATGGATGGCCTGCCTGGGACCTCCCTACTCCTCACGAAGACTGAAGCTCTGCTTTAAAGCTCAGCTGAGAGGTTGCTTCCTCTCAACAGTCCTCTAGGACACCTCACTTGCCAGGTCATTCTTTCTCTGAATTCTCCCGGCACTGGTTTCCATCATGCTCTCTGCACGGTGGCCTGTTCGACCTTGAACTGCGGGAATGTCCCGTCTCCCTGACCAGGACCAGATTTCTAGCTCCTCAATAGGAAGGGTGTTGCTTTCTCTTTTGTGTCCTGAACACAAGGCTCTGCAAACAGTAGGTGTTCAATAAATGCTGAGGATGGCGACACTGTGAATTGGGGAACACACTCTAGCTGGAGTAGTTAGTTCTACCTCCACACCTGTCCAGTAGAAGACCTCCTACAAGATCATCAGTAAGACTTTCAAGGTCAGAATGCATCTGAATTAGGGAGCAGGTGGCTTGGGGGGCTGGCCTCAACTTTATGCTTTAACCTTCCTCCATGACCTCATGGGTGAATATGACTAAGTCTTCAAGCCTCGTTCAAACACCACCTCGTTCTACATGTTCTCTCTGAATGGAACCGATCACTTCTTCCCCTAACAAAATTTGTTTGAACTTTTCTGCACAACTAGCTTTAGGTAATGACCATTTGTCTCCTTGGATCATATTACTTTGTTACATTTGTGATGTACCTGTTAGATGGACAAAGATGTCTTTAGCATCCCTTCTGTGGGGACTATCCCTGTGTCATTTCAGTGTTCAGAAGGGACTGTGAGTCATAGATCCCTGCCCATCACCCCCACCCCCAGGGGTGCTCATGTGACCCAGACTTAGACATTCATTTTAGCCCTTACTCTGGCAAGAGTGACTGGTCCAGTGGATGTATGCATGGCCAAGCAGGGCTAGTCTGGATATTTTCGTGGGATTTAAATATAGGCATCGGAAGAAATAGGGTGGCTTTTCAGCCTGGAGTTTCCAGGGTGCATCTTTCTCAGCCTAGTGAAGAAAACTCATTTGCATTAAGAAGGAATAAGGCTTTAGGAAGGAGAACAAAAGGAGAGACAGAGACATGACATCTTCAGAGCCATTGACCCAACAGTCCCCAAAGACATAAACCCCCCAGTTCTATGCACTAATAAACTCTCTCCTTTACTTGAGCAAATTTAAAGCTGGACTTCGTCCCCTGCCATCAAAAGGGGCCTAAGTCACCTCCCTACACTAACTGGGATCTGTCTAGGCACAATCTGATTCCAATTCTTCCCCTTACTTCTTATAGCTACTTGCTAGATATCATCAGTTCAATTTTATTGCATGTTGTCTGTATAAAGAAAAGAAATATATAAGTGGCCATTCTCTCTCTCTGAACACAGGATTAAAAATACAAATTCCTAGAACAAAGAGGAAGAGGGGAAGAGAACCATCTTCCAGTGGCTACCATGTACCAGGCACTGTGCAAACATCTAGCTAAAGCCTTGAAATGGCCCCGAGAGAGGGTTAGTGTTATCCCTGCCTGACAGGTCATACACAGGTAAGTGAAGAAACCACCATTTCAGACCAAGTTTTTCCAACCCCACCATTGTGACCATGTCCCCAGGGTAGCTTCATATGTAGAAAAGTAATAGGAACACACGCTTTATATTGTTTCAATGTTTGAAAGTTCAGGTTCTTAGGAATCCCAGGGGCAAATAATAACATTTAAATATTTCTATGCGGGCGTCTGGGTGGCTCAGTCAGGTAAGCATCCGACTTCAGCTCAGGTCATGATCTCACGGTTTGTGAGTTCAAGCCTCGCATCAGGCTCTCCACTTTCAGTGCAGAGCCTGCTTCCGACCCTCTGTTCCCCTCTCTCTGCCCTTCCCCTGATCATGCTCTCTCTCACTTTCTCAAAATAAACAAATAAACATTAAAATAATAAAATCGATATTCTTAGGGCAATGCTTTATTTGCCTAGAAAATTGATCAGGGCAGTTGAGGAGGATGAGACCCCAGCACCTAGACTGCAGTCCCTCTCTGTTGACACTACAGCATGGGGGGCTCTTTCCTGGGCTAGAGCTCCCTTCTGAGGGCAGGGCCTGGCAGTGAGGGGACCTGGGCCTAAGGAAAGTTCCACCATGCATGACGGTGAAACCCTCCTGGACAAGTTACCTGACTTCTTGAAACCTGAATGAAGTGGCTGGCATGGGAGCATGGGAGCCAGAACTCCTTTCTTTCATCTGTGGTCTTTCTGTTGGGGGGCCTGGGGACTCCCAGGCCAGTCCCAGGGGCAGCTGGGATGCCTGAACCCAAAGCTGCTGGCAAGGAAGGGCAGGCCAAGGGGTGTGGAGCCCAGTCTGGGACCCCAGGAGGTGGAGGGAGGCTCAGTGGGCTGTGTTCCTCACTCCCCTCAACTTTCCTGCTCCTGGCGGCCCCAGGCCCCTTCCATCCAGGGTCACAGTGCTGCTGCTGGCAGATGCGAATGAGACACCACTGGGGACAAACTCAGCCTAGGGTGGGATAGAAAACAGCTCCTGGCCTGAGAGTCAGCTCCAGGGACCCTGTCCCCATCCCTAGCGACTGCAGCAACCCACTTCCCCCTCAGGGCTTCTGCTTCTCCCCTGCAAAATGTGCAGTTTGGGTGCAGCAGCCTCTACGCTTCCTTCTACCTTGACATGCACAGAGTCTGGACCACAGCAGCTGGTGGGTTGTCACCACGTCACCGAGCTGCACCTCTGAGGGTAGGGAGCAGAGCCACCCACTTACCCACACTCCCCCGGGGGTGTCTCCCAGTGAAACTCGGTTTCTGACGTCCAGTGCTAATGGCTGCACCTCAATTTATCATTCAAAGCTTCTGTTTCCATACCTGAAAAAACAACAATCACAAGCATTTTTGAAGTCACTCTCTAAAATTAAAGTTTACAATTTTTCCCCCATCCATTACGGTCTGGGCTGGAGAGGCCTTCCTGAGAGTTCCACCATAGACAAACTACAAACCAGAGACATTATGAAACTTGTCTGGGTCACACAGCTTGGTGAAGGGGGTTGGCTGGGCTTGGATTCCTCCTCTGACTCCAAGTTGAGCTGTTGTTGTCTAGAAGACAGGGAAACCTTGTTTCATCTCGTTGGGATATTGTGAGGCAAGAAGCTATAAAAAAAACTCTTGTTAAGACCTTTGCACATTCGAAGTGCTCAGCCCATGCTGAATAATTGATGGGCTCTTCTCCCGGCTGCTCAGAGAAGATGCACAGGCCTCCTGCTACACATAAGGCTGGGAACGTGGAAACCTTGCCTATCATTCTGCCTGGTGAAAGAAGTTGCCAAGAAAATCACCAAGAAAGAGTTTTGCTTTCCTGTTGCTGTGGGGAGAGGCCCCGGCTCCTGGGACCTGCGGATCTAATTTATTGCCTCACTGAAAGCAGAGGGAGAGGGCTGCTGCAGGGAGGGGGCTGCCGGGCCACCCAGAGTTGACGCCACAGTGTCCTTTCCAAGGCTGTGGGGCCCTGGGAAAGGGCTGCTCTGCTCTGACAGGCAGGGAGAAAGGTGCCTGAGAATCCTCACATCCCGAGGGGAGGGGGGACAGAATTAGCCATGGGAAATTCGGGAGTCTGAAGCAAAGGTCCTCCTCCATGAAAACGCCTGACAAGGCAGAGATGCCCAGGAGGGGGCCGAGGCAGCCTGTTGTGGCCCCCACCCGACCGCCACATGTGACCGCAGCACTTTGCTGGCCAAAGGCCATGGCATTGGGGATTAGGGGGCAGAAAGCAGACACAGAATGGCCTTTAAAGCAATTTGCAGAGATCAAAGAAGAACACAGTTCAAGCGGGTGTTCTGGCTATAAAAGTAGGGAACATTTCAGAGCTGACTGAAATTCGGGGTGCCATTTCACAGCTAAGGGCCCCGGGGTGTGTGCCGTCCCCCCATGGGGTGTGGCCCACCAAAGTGTCTCCCGACTGGCATTTGTCTCAGCCCCTAAACAAGGCAGATTTTGGACTCTCCAAATCCATGGGACAATTGGCTTCAACTTCAAATAAACAGAATCAACAAACTCCAGCTCAAATGGGAATTTGTTTGGATGATGGGCTTTCTATTTCACTCTGCATTACAAGTTCCAAAGCCTAATGATTTAGCAAGGACTTCCTAAGAAATGTCATGGTATGCTCTGTGCTTATGCAAGTCGTTTCACTTTTGTGCTCTGCCTGGGTGTGCTTACCTTTCCAGGGATCGAAGGGTCCTTCGAGATTCCCTGTGTTTGGGCAGGGCCTGTCATAAGGGGCTGGGGGTGGGGGGTGGGGCGGGGGCGCATCCAGCATGCACTCAGCTTGTTGACCGAGCGACGTCCACGCTGTCCATGGTTAACTCAGGGTGCAGCACTGCACCCACACTAGGGTTTGGAGAGAAGGCTTGGCTCAGGCAGCACACAAGCAGAACAGGAAGTGGGAGTTGTGACCTTGCTCCCCACTTGGGTCAGATTGAGTTGAGTGTAGCTAGGCTGCAGAGCTGCCTGAGTTCATACTTCACAGAGGGTAGGACTCAGTAGCAACAGAAAGAGATACAGCAGGTCAGGGCTGGGGCAGGGCTGGGTGTTGATGGACAGGGGTTGATAGCCCAACTCTAACACTTACTAATTCTACGACCTTGGGTAACCCTCTAGGCTTCAAGTTCCTCATCCATGAAATGGGATTCATAATGGAACCTACCTCAAAGCTTTGGAAGGATCCAGCGAGATAGGGTATATGTGAATTCTTACTTATGCCTCTATCTATTAGGACTGTCCCTTCCTGTCCATGACAACACTTGGTTGGGCTTCTCCTTGGCCTATCAGAGCAATAAATGGCTATCAAACCATTAAAGTTAGCTCATGTACATCTGTGTGCTCCAGAATGTTCGGAACATCACTTTACTGTCAGCTCAGTACTCGAAGTTGCACAAAGTGTCTTTTCTAACCTGTAGCCCTGACCAGAAGCCACACTCCTAGAGGGCAAGATCATTGTCTTATCTGTGATCCAATATCTATTATTGATCTTAAAACCGTTTGTAGATGGAGTGAAATGTTCTGTGTGGTTTCATTAGGCCAGCTGCAACAAAGGTGCATTTAACAAGGGTGCCTTCAAATCAGGACTCCCCACTCCTGGTCAGCAGCCCCAAGCACAGGGTCGACATTCCACAGGGGGAAGGTGCTTTGGCTGTCTTTCTTTTTCTCTGCTCAACACTGGGCATTTGATAATTAACAGAGGAAATGTTAGAAATGCATTCTCCTTGGTGAAAACAGAGGTATTCAAGATATGTGGGTTGGTCAAAATTATCTGAGGCACTCTTGACCTTGAAAGGCAGGGTGAAAGAATCTCATGAGCTCTCAGGGAAGGTGCGGCCAGGGCACCTAGTGAGACAGATGGCTGTGAGCTCACTGAGTCCACAGAACAAGCTTTAGGAACTCTGCTGGACTTGTCTGCAAATTAATAGTTGTTCAAAAGATGTCTACATGTATGGCAGAATTTGGTCTGAGGTTTGCTTTCATCCAACCTTTTCATGAGGTTTGCCTTCACCTTCCTCAAAGTTTTTAGTGGCTTCTGTCAAACAAGTAAACAAACAACAAAACAAAACCTGAGAATTATGACCAAACGGGCTTAAGTCAGTTCATAGTAACTCAGTGTCCCCGAGGCACAGCACACGTAAATGCTCATGGGACTAAGGAGGTACTGTCAACTATGGGGGGGGGGTGAGGGGTGAGGGTAAGGGGAAAGTGAGGGCTCTAAGCGGCCTCCCAGTCAAGGATCCTGATCCAGGACCTTCCTGGGTCCTTATCGCCCTGAGAGTTCTTCAGCTGGCCTTCCGGGGCTGAAGTGCCCAGCTCACACTCAGAGGCTCTGTTGGCCTCCTGGAATGCGGAAACGCTGCTCAGCCTTCAAAAAGCCCTGAAACTGTGGCCACAGTGGAGGTCCCTGTCTGGGTCACTTATGTACCCAGAAAACCAGCTCTGAGTTGGGCCATCCCTTGGAAGTCTCACGGGACAAGCCCTATGAGGAAATCTTTTGGGACCCACTACCAACTACCACAGTTAGATCAAATACTGGGGAGGGGGATTTCTGTCCATACTGGAGAGATTGCTTGAAGAAATGGGGCTCATTCTATACCTCTGGATAAGCTGAACCCCTGCCCCTTCCTGGAGGGGCTCTGCAAAGGCTGCTAGACAGGGGCCTTGGGGTGAGGAGGCCCCTGATGCTGGAGTGCTCGCTATTCCTCTAGTCTTAGGGATGAGAGCCTTTCTCTGAAGGGCAGTGCCCACAGGGAGCCGGGCTGCTGCCTCGTGCAATCTCTTCTCTAAGGGGTTTTCCTGGGTGAGCACTGTTGCAGGGTCAGGGTAGGGGTCGGGTAGCATTCAGGAGGGAAGCAGATGGTGTGGGGAGTGCAAGCCTCTAACTTCTCCTGTTTCCCACCTTCTTTCTCCTTTTCTTTCCTTTCTCTCCCTTGCTTCTCCAGATAGACATGACGGGCGGGGGGGGGGGAGCGGGGAGCTCTGGGCTTTCATGCACCACGGCAACTGTCCTAACCATGGAAAAGCTGACACTTGCAGCCTTCCAAACTCCTGTTGGCAACTGGACCCACTTCGGTGACCCAAACTCTACAGGTTGATTGCCAAGTGTTTGCTAAAGCCCTTTCTCACCTCCAGGCTCATCCTCCCCCCTCACACCCTTCTCCTTAGCCCCTTTCCATGCCTTCCAGGTGTGCCTGAGGACTGCTTCAGAATTTGCCTTTGAAGCCTTCCTCTCTTCTCAGCCCAATCCAAATCCCAGTGTACATTTGCGTATTGAGAGCCATCCTGGCTAGTCCTCAGATATTTCCAATCAGGAAGAACTCCCTCACTCCTATTCTGTAAACGGGAGCAAAGCGTTCGTTCAGATTATCATTCATCTTTCAGCTTTGTGAGTAGCTCAACATCCCAGTCAAGCAAAGAGCCATTGCCAGTTAAAGCACAGCTCCCAGAGGAGTCTGAAAATTCCAGATGCTCTTGTGGGGCCATGGGACTTTTCCACTAGCAAAATTTACCTAGAGAAAACCACCTGACTGTGTGAGGAGCCTAACAAGCAGTTTCTTCCCCCTCGGTCTGAGGCTCTGTGGGTCTCTCTCAGCAAAAAGTTAGGCACTGCCTTAATTTACTTCCCCACCAGAGTCCCTCTTTGGAGGAAGGCCAAGCTGGTAGACACAGAAGCTCGACTACTAATTTCGTGGAAATCCATGCGTGTACTTGGGAGGACGAGACAGGAACAAGTGCATGAAAAGTTGGAGGACTTCGAGTGGGCAAAGAGGAAAAAGGGGGTGAGGGAGGTCTCTTTTCTCCACTCAAGGCAAGTGGGATTGAAGCGAGCCAGCCCCATTGCAGAGACTTTCAGGCTCCTGATGCAAGAAATGGGTTTTCTGGCTCCACAGGATGGCAAGGGACATTCCCAGGACACTAGTTGAGCCGTGCCACCCAGCTCTCATTTTCTCTGGGTGCAACTGGAGTCAGGCATGTGAAGCTGACCCTCCCTGCTCTTTCACTAGGCACCTGAGCTCCATAGAGTTACTGAGTCTCTCGGGGTCCCATCAGCAAAATGGGCGATATTCTCTCCAAGGGCGATTGTGAGGATAAAATGCCCAATGGATGTGAAGCGTTCTCAAGCCGTGTCTGATTGGTAAATGCACTCAGGAAAGAGCTGTCATCTTTATCCACTCTAAGTACAGCTCATGGCTGCTTTGCCAAACCTCTTAAAAACATGCTAGCAGAAACTAGCAGACGTGGTCAGGCTAGAGGCGCCATGGTCACCTCTGCTCTCCCAGGACTTTGTCCAACACTCTCCATCCCTTGCCTGGTGGGCGGCAGGACCATCTCTGGGGCATCAGAAGGGAAGCTGCTTTTGAGCCATGTCTCCCTTGGGCACTTTGGGGATTTCCCTGTTGATGGGGACCTGGGCTCACCCCACCTTGGTTTCACCAGGAATGCCTGGGAGTGGTTGGAAACTTAATCTGGGAGAACATGCCTGTGGGTTTAAGATGAGGTCGTGGCCCACCAACCTAGAACAAACCTGCCTTCCAGACCTTCTCAAGGGGAACCATATACCACAGAGAATGAAGACCAGATACAGGCAATAAGGGATTATTTTTAAAAGCAGAATATCCAACCTGACTTGGTGGAAGGAGACACCTGTCTACTAGCCAAGGACCAAAGACCTTCTTGCCTTCTCTGGGGGTGGTGAGGCGGGGAGGATTGGTGGGGATGTTGCTGCAGTCTCAAGGCTGAGCTGCTCATTCCCCTGGGGCCCTTTGGGCTGTGCAGTCACCTCTGATCACACTGGCCTCAGCCCTTCAGAACACCCAGGGCCCAAGTGCCCTGGGTGACTTCTTCTGAGTTAGGGAGGGCAGGAACTTCACGGTCACTGAGCCTGAAGTAGGACAGAGGGGACAGGGTGGGCTCAGAGATGACAAGCTGTCTGGGAGTAGACCTGGAAAGACTGAGTTAGGCTCCTCCCTCTCAGACTGTGTACCCCAAATCTCCATGCAGATCTTAACCGTGGACCGGGCCAGCAAGGAGATGGGAGATGGAATCCGACAGGCTGTCCGACTCCCTATGAGGGAACTGAGTGAGCTCCCAGGGGCGGACAGGATCGGTGCTCCCCAGCCCCGGGCCAGGCTGCTCTCTGCCAGTGCCTACTCTAGGGACCTGAGGCCCCGAGCGCCCGGCCACAGCCACACCATCTCCAGTCCGACGCCCAGCCCCGACCCCAGCCCGGACCCCAGCCCTGGGAACATCCCCGCCCCTGACGCGAACCTACCTTGTGAGGCGGGCTGAGGCCCTTTCCAAGGGTGTTACCGAGATCCCCGCCTCTTTCTCCGGACGCGGGCTACCCGCGCCCCAACCTCTGGCTCCAGCCTCCGGGGCTGAGCCGGCTTCTGCCTTCCTTTCTCTCCGCTCCCGTGAATTCTCAGCACTATTCTTTTTTTAAGGGACTTTTTTTTTTTTTTTTTTTTTTTTTTTTTTTTTGCGTTGCGTCAGGGCGGTTGCCTGGCGACGGCGGAGCTATTTCACCGCGAGCGGTTTCAGTCCGGTCCCCTCCAGCCTCTCATTCAAGCCTCTCCGCGCGCCGCTCCGGGGACCAGGACGCGCGGGGTCCCGCAGACGCGCAGCCGGGTCCTAAAGCCCTTCTAGTTGCTTGTTCCCCGCCGGGACCTGAACCAGAGCCGCCGCCCAGCCGCAAGTAGAAGCAAACCACAGGCGTTTGCCAAAGCCTAGACGAAACCAAACCCAAATATCCATTTTTTTTTATTATTATTAAACCCGAAACCAAGGCAGATTTTCCCCTAAGCATGGCAACGTGGCTTTGCCACTGTCAGCAGTTTGCCTGCGTGGAGGGGGCAAGAGAAAGACCTTCCAGCGGGCATGAGCTAGCCTAGAGTCTACACTCCATCCACAGGCGGCTTGAGTTCAGACTATCAGCAGCAAATCCCGTTATTGAGGACATAACATACGCCACACCATAACAGCGACTCTGCAGGGCAGATGTGGGCATTTCCAGCTTACGGATGAGGAAACTGAGGCTCAGAGAGGCTAAGTACAAGCCCAGGGGTTAAGTAGAAACAGATGTCTTCCACGTCTGTCTCCCAGACCTGCCCCAGAGCACGTGTTTTCCCCACAAACCACAGGGTGCCTTATGACACTACTACTATGTGCCCTGTCAGCCACTGGAGTTAGTTAGAGTCTAAGAGCCAGTCCGTGCTCCACCAGAGGCTACAGGTCCAGGCACCTACAACGGATACAGGACAGCTGCTTAACTGCCACATCCTGGCCTTTGGGGTTAATCCTTATTGGAGACACAGGGCTCCAGTCTAGAGCCTAAGGACTCCAGTTCCTCCCAGAACTCCTGACCTCAGGGCTGATTACTGAAAGTTGGCTTCATTCTTAGGGCAGCCTGAGACATGACCAAGTCCCTTTCCTAAGACATTTGAGGTTGGCAGGATCCTTCAACATGATCTAATCTGCCATCCTCACACCCACACTGAGGGTGAGGGCAGGCGCTGTTTTCTCCATGGACAGATGTGCACATGGAGGTGTGGGGCTGCACAGTGACTTGCCCCAGGTCTCCTGGGCTGGGCTGGGCTGGTTGGGACAACTCAGTCCCCACAGATGCCAGTTACACGTCCACAGCCAGAGGAAACTCTTCAAAATGGAAATCCAAGCCTGGCTTCTCTTTGCTTAAAGTCCTCCAACAGCCCCCATTCCTCCCAAGATTAAAGCCCAGCATAGCCCACCTGGCTTGTGTGTTCTGGCTCTGCCCACCCCTTGGGGTCCATCTTGCATTGCTGCTCTGCTTTCCGGACAGACACTCTCCCAAGTCTTTCTCCACACCTGCTTTTTCCACATGGGGCTGGCGGCACTTCTGCCTCCTGAGGGAGCCCCAGGTTACATGTCCTTGTAGCCCTACCTACCTCTCCTTCCTGAACCAGGTGTGATTTTATCTTTATTTGTGAAGTTATTTGATTAATATCTCTCTCCTTCTGAGGTTGTAGGCTCTAAGGGGCAGGAACCATGTTTGCAGGGAGTCAGCGTGGTCCAGACTCAGCATTCTCTTGGGCTGGCCGTACCTGGCCACATGGCCCTGTGCTGAATACTGAGCATTTTCCCTACTGCTCTCCAGTGTATTCTGGCCCCAGCGTGTGGAAAGTGCTCCAATGTCTTCTTGGTGGAGCCATCCCATCCCATCTGGAAATGCTTTCTACTTTTTTCACCCTCCTAACCCCTCATTTGGCCTTGGGCTCCTGTTCTTCTCTCTTTTGAGCACTGTCTTCTGTCTTCACATAGACAAGCAGCCTGTCCAGGGCAGGGATGGGGTCTTACCCTGTGCCTCCCACTCTGCCTGGAAGATGCCTGGGCAAGAGGGTGGTCAGTCAGTGATGAAGACCAGGACAGTCAGTGAGTGGGGGGAGAGGAGGAGAAGGAGAAGGAACCAGGTTGCTTTTGGAACAGTCTTAACCCTAATGTCTAACCATATGCAGTGGTCAATTGGGTTTTGTGTAGAGCTCTAGCATAGCATAGGGCATAAAAATATTCTCAAAAAATATATGATGATG
Source organism: Cryptoprocta ferox (assembly GCA_028646485.1). Classification (NCBI taxonomy): domain Eukaryota; kingdom Metazoa; phylum Chordata; class Mammalia; order Carnivora; family Eupleridae; genus Cryptoprocta; species Cryptoprocta ferox. Next base: position 49,230,150 of record CM053567.1, read on the forward strand.
TAGGTTTCACGCTAAGTAAATAAGACAGGAATACCAAATGTCTAAGTAAATGAGACATTATGGGGTGCCTAGGTGGCTCAGTCGGTTGAGTTTCCGACTACGGCTCAGGTCATGATCTCATGGTTTGCAGGTTCGAGCCCCGCATCGGGCTCTGTGCTGACAGCTCAGAGCCTGGGGCCTGCTTCAGATTCTGTGTCTCCCTCTCTCTCTGCCCCTCCCCTCCTCATGCTCTGTCTCTCTCTGTCTCAAAAATAAATAAACGTTAAAAAATTTTTTTAAAAAAAGTAAATGAGACATTATGAAAGCTTTAATTCTAATATCTAAAGTCTAATTTATTTATATGTGTAGAAAAAAAGGACTGGGAGGGTATATGCATACACTGGCTGTGGTTATCTCTGGGTGGTAGAGAAACAGGCTTTCAAAAGTCTTCTATAGACTTGCATTAATTTTCTGTGCTTGCTGAAATGCATAGTTTTTGTGATTGGCAACATCAGGAAATACTACTACAAACTAAAAATGGCCTTGTGTTTGGGGTACCTGATGTCTCCTGCTCTGCATGGCCTTTCATGCCTTTTATGTGGGGATCTGTGAGGCTGGGCTGGAGCCCAGTGATGGGCGGGGGATCCCTATGGCCCAAAGCGACAGGGTCATCTGGGGGCTCTTCCCCTCCATCTGTCTGTGCAGACCAGGGAACACTGGGTCAAGCCTGGGAGAACAAGTCAGGACTCTGAGAAAATACGCTGGTTCTAGGGCTGCCTTGCGGGTCAATCCAGTTATCCAGTTTGACGTTCAAGTGGCAAGGCGTAATGATGTATGAGATGGCCGGCCCAGGTGTCTGCACCACTGTAGTGAGTGTGCAAGTTGGCTGACAGCAGCCTCGCTGACATCAGCACAGAACTTTACAGGTTATGAGGCAGTTTCCCTTCCAGCTGTTCCAGGATGGGTGAGACAATGTCTCTCTTGCTTTTACAGAAAACCTGTGAAATAAGGGAGTCAAGAAATAGTCTCTCTCTTACCTGCGAGGTGCCAAACTTGGAAAGGTTAGGATACTTACTCAAAGTCACACAGCTGGTAGTGGTAGGGCTCCCAGAGCGGTCTGACCCAAGCCTAGGGCACTTCCTGTCACTGCGTGCTGACCCTCCAGTCCCTGCAGGAAACCGGCAAGGCAGCCTCAGGGACCACAGCGTGCTAGACCCAGGCACGGTGTGCAGGGATGACCTCATTAATAAGATAACTTTTTTTTTTAATGTTTATTTATTTATTTTGAGAAAGAGAAAGCACAAACTGGGGAGGGGCAGAGAGGGCAAGGGAGAGAGAGAATCTCAAGCAGGCTCCACACCACCAGCGCGGAGCCCAATGCAGGGCCCGAACTCAGGAACTCACAAGATCATGACCTGAGCTGAAATCAAGAGTCAGACGCTTAACTGACTGAGCCACCCAGGCACCCCAATAAGATAACTTTAGAACAAAGATTTGAAGGAGATGAGGGAGTTGGTCATGAGGTATCTGGGGAACTAGCAGAAGGAACACCCAGGGCAAAGATGCCTGCTGAGGAAGAGCAAGGGGGCTTCACGCTGGAGTGCAGTGATGGGGGATGGTCACAAGAGCTGTGGGAGACGACACCAGGGAGGTGACAGGGTGGAGGTTCTGGGGCAGATCCTGTGGACCTGGCAGACCATTGCAAGGCCTCGCCTTTCCCCCAAGGGACTGCACAGATTGCACGGTGGGGCTGGGTCTCTGCCTTCTCGGCCTGCCCATATCACAAAGCTTTATCTAAATTAGTCTCATCGGTTCCCGGTGGAGTTTCTAAGCTACTCAAGGGCAAACTCCATTGTCTAATGCTCCTGTGTATCCCTCTTGGTGATTGAAATTTGGTCCCCATTCACTGAATGAGAGAAGGAAGGAAGAAATTTGGCCGTGTTGTGTGGAGGACATGGAGGTGGGTGATACCCTCTCTTGCTCCAGGGAGCAATCAGGATTCGTGGTGGTGGGACAGAGTCCACTAGCTTCCATCTTTGGCATTTAGGAGAGACTTTTCCATCCAGGGGCCCAGTGTTGCAAGAGGATCCAGGAAGTGCTGGTCATTTGGCATTATGCTAGCAACAGTAATGGCTCCTTCCTGCCCTTATCTCTCAGAAGGCATTAATTCAGGCTGAAGCACTGAAGGGAGATGGAGGCCAGCTTCCCCTCTTGTAGGGAACTCATTAGTTCAATGAGCACGTGTGGACAGCTCACCGTGTCACCTGGTGCTAGGCACTGGGGTACAGCGCCTGCAGCACATATCGGCTAATTATTAGGCCGATAATTAGCAAGGCATCCACCTGAGAACTGAAGTCAGGGAGGTGATGGATGTCCTTGAAGCCCAGATGAGGAAGATGAGTAGGATCTGGGTAGGAGAGTTTTGGGGGAGGCCTGAGGTGGAGTGTGGCAGGAGAGAGCATGTACCAGACAGAAATGCACCTGAGCAGACTACAACAGGGCATGATGGGTGATATAAGGCCTTTGGATATGATCCTGAAGGCAAAGGGTGAAGCAGGGAGCATGTCATAGCTTCTGTATCTCAGAGAGGCTAGATGGATGTGGGGACAAGACAGGAGGCAAGGAGACCAATAAAGAGATTGTTTCCATTTTACTGGTGGTGAGAGGCCATAAAAGTCTAGACCCAGGGCAGGGAGTGGCTCACTGCCTTTCCCGGGTGACAATGGGTGACAGGAAAGGAGCACGGTGAAGGGAAGCAGCAGGTGGCTGGAGGCAGGCAGAGTCAGGTTCAAGTCTCCTGGCTGCTGATGTGTGCCTGTAAAAAAGGCACTCGAGTTTTCTGAGCTACATTTAATTCCTCTACAAAATGGAAATAATTGTTTTAATGTTTTATTTATTTATTTTTGAGAGACAGAGAGTGTGAACAGGGGAAGGACAGAGAGAGGGAGACAGAGAAGTCCAAGCGGGCTCTGTGCTGTCAGTGTAGAGCCCGATGCGGGGCTCGAACTCATGAACCACAAGATCATGACCTGAGTCGAAACCAAGAGTCAGACACTTAACTGACTGAGCCACCCAGGTGCCCCTAAAATGGAAATAATTTTAATAGTACTGTCCTTATAATGGGCAAAAGGGCCTGCCTTGGATCCTGTGCTTTAGAGAACCCTGCTCTGGGCCTCCTCAAAGTAAGGTGGCCATGGGGCCGGAGGACATGCCCTCTCAAGGTCCACACCTTCCCTTCTACTCAGAGCTCTAAATATCCAGGACCCAGGAATTTCCTACCCAAATTTGGGCCTGTACAGGCCTCTTTCCTGGTCTATGGAATGCGGGAGTGGGTTGGGGTATCCTCTGCTTAAGCATAAGGGCCCTCATCTAGGAAAAGAAAGAGTGAGGGTCTTGGATGGGGCTGAGGCCTCACTCCCCAGGCCCCATCCCACCTAGTTCCAGGAATCCAAGGGTGTAGAATTAGAACCTGCCTTTGAGGTTGTTATAAAGATATATTTGTCAAGGCAAGAGGAAAGAACAAATATTGTCTAATAGTTTGTTAGTCTGGTTTATAACTCTCAAATATTTAGACACATGGCATATGGGCCTCCATTTATACATTTGCTTTGGACCTCTCAGATGTTAGTGGTGGGCTTGATTACAGGCCTGCCTCTCTGGTTTGTTTAAGAAGCAAAGCACACTGCATCCTGCACTCAAATAGGAGCTACTGCTATCTGGAGCACTCTCTCCCTCATTGTGGATTCACAGTATCTCCTGCAGAGTTTGTTCCCTTTATCTTGTGGACACTTGTAAGAATCATCATCTAGAAGATGCTGCAGAGAGTATTTCCAGGCCCAGAACCAGCACATTCTAGTGACAATTAGAAGGAGGCCTCCCTGGGCATGGGCAGCATTTGGTGGAAACCAGAAATGAGTCCACTAATGATGGCAGTGAAGCAGCCCTGATGGGCAGGGGAGAGCTTTCTAGATTCTTCGAAGCATTACCTCACCCAAGGAGCCTGCTTCCTTTGAATGATTGAAAGAGCCCTGGAAAAGAACCAGGAGATCCAGATTCTAATCCTGGCTCTGTGACAAATTAAACCTGTCCCCTCAGATGGTTTCCTTCTCACCAAATTGAGGGGTTCAAGTTCTGGCATCTTCTGACCCATGATTCCATGATACTTCCTACCCATCTGTCATGCTGGGCATTGGCAGGGGGCAGGACCAGAAACTGCAAAGTGGGAGGATCTGGCAGATACTGGGCCAGTAAGAGGTCAAAGCCAGCTAGACAGAGGCTGGGATGAGAGCTAGCAGGTGAGACGTTCATGAACAGCTGTACCCCCATATCCTGGAGGAGAGCCTGCTTGTTCTCTGCCCTGCTTCAAACCAGTTGGGGGTGGGGTGGGTAATGAGGTGGTCACAGAGCCATAGGCAGGATGAGGAAGCCCCTAGAGCCTGCCAGAGAACTCTGCCCCTTAAGGACCAGAGCACAGAGATGCCCAGTTGCTTCACAAACTGAATAGTGCTCCTAGAGGCCAAGACAACAGCTACTGCTAATGAGTTTATTCTTTTCGTTTCCACCAGCCAATATCTGATGATACCAGAGGCCAGGGGTGGTGTCAGCAGGAGATGTTGTCACACACAGGCATGAAGTCCAACTTAATCATTCTATCACTAAGGAAACCTAGACCATATACATGGGCTTTACAGGCAGACAAAGACCAGGTCACAAAAGATAACAGAGTCCTGGTCATCGGTCACAAAGCACTGGGGAGGGATTCTAGGGGAAGCCTGTCCATGGATCTTCATATTCAGCCCCTTTTCCAGGAATCCTAGCTGGAGGACAGAACTCCCTTCCTGGGGACAGAATCCCCCTTATATTTAACTGCTTTCCCAACATCAGCTCAAACCAACTGCCCCCATAGATGCTAAGGCAAGTGGGATACACACTTTCTCTCGCACACCATCCTGACCAGTGAGGTTGGCAGGAAGTACATTGTAGTGCACAGTTCAGGCTTCGGGGACCTTGGGTCCAGTCCTGACTCTGTCTCTTGCTGTTGGGCTTCTGAGCCTCATTTCTCCTTTACACATTGGGGGTAACAGTATCTTCCACAGTGGGTTATTGTGAAGATTAGAATTAATGCCTATAAAATGCCTGACATAACATTTGGCACAGAGTAGTCACCCAATAAATGATGTTTCTTCTGTTGTCTGTGTGCCAACTGATTCTTCGATTTTATACCATCTGAAATGAGGTGTGCCTGTCGCTCTTTCTAGTCTAACACACAGCGTGAGCGAATGTTAAACAATCAGGCTGGCAGTACTCTCGAATATCTTAGCTGCCTTGTTTGTCTTCTTTGCACATGAGGTAGCTCTGTTTGGAATCCGACACCAAGAAAATAGGACGGAGCATGGAGCAGACAAACATGCCCCGTGGTTGGGCCACAGATTTTAGGCACAGACTCAGAGCACTTTCTGGTGGGGAATGCAGCAAGCCAGCTCGGCATGGTCGGCTGCCATTCTGCTGACTAACATCTCATGTCTAGGACTGTTCCTGGTTCACAGAGAGAACTGGCAGCAGAGAGAGAATAGATGCAGGCACACAGAGATGGGCTTACACTGCACTCAGGGATGGGAGAGGACCAAGGCACAACTACAGATGGATGAACACAGAGAAATCACTTCTGCGGGATCCCCTGATAAATCACTTTCGGGTTAATGTTTCATGATTGGCTCAAAATGTTTAGCAAACAGAATCAGCCTTCCTTGAATATGGTTGGTTGTGATGATGTCATAAGCTGTAAGAAGGAAAGAGAGAATAAGAGAGAGACAGAGAAATAGGGGGAGGGAGAATGGAGGGAAGGCCCAGGTAGTCTAACTGTTGTAGGAAGGGCCGGGTCAGCCTGGGGCTAAGAGTTGTGCAGCTAAGCTTTACCCATGGTGTGCTTCCACCTCAAGACAGCCTCACTATACCTTCTCTCTGTAGGACCCACTCTGTTCTCCTTCAACCTGACCTCCATTTCCAGAGCCAGTTCCCCACATGGGCATTTCTGCATCCTTGCAAGTCAGGGCTTATGGTGCTGAAGAGTTGGATTCTCTTTGAATATTACCAAAGGGGGGAAATGACCTGTTGGCAGTAGGGAGAGAAGAATAGCTTAGAGCAATTATACAGAATCCCCTCAACCCCATCCCACCCCCCACCGGCCCTTCTTACCCTGAAGTCCAGCTGTGCAAAGGACTCAGGCCTGTGCAATCTCAGAGTCAGAAAGCAATCTGATGGAGCCCAGAAGGAATTAATCAGATGCCAAGTTTAAAATAAGATCCAAACTTTAAACATCATAGTCCTTCTGAACTATGTCTTTACAAAAGACTTCTTGGGGCGCCTGGGTGGCTCAGTCGGTTGGGCCTCCGACTTCAGCTCAGGTCACGATCTCACTCACGTTCGTGGGTTCGAGCCCCGCGTCGGGCTCTGTGCGGACAGCTCAGAGCCTGGAGCCTGCTTCGGATTCTGTGTCTCCCTCTCTCTCTGCCCCTCCCTGCTCATGCTCTGTATCTCTCTGTCTCAAAAATAAATAAAACATTAAAAAAAAAGATTTCTTGCCATGAGAAGAACATGGCAAGATTAGATTTTTAATTTTTTTAACGTTAATTTTTGAAAGACAGAGAGAGATAGAGCGCAAGTAGGGGAGGGGCAGAGAGAGAGAGGGAGACACAGAATCCGAAGCAGGCTCCAGGCTCTGCGCTGACAGGCTGACAGCAGTGAGCCCAATGTGGGGCTCCAACCCACAAACTGTGAGATTATGACCTGATGGCGGTCGGATTCTCAACCAACTGAGCCACCTAGGTGCCCCAGAACCATTAGATTTTTTAAACCCACTCACATACAAACATGCCTACACAAATATATCCTGTACCTGCAAAATATGGGGTTCTGGGCTATTTATACTTGTGTGATCTACCTTAAGTGTTAAAAGGGAGTAGAGATGTTTAATAAACGTGTAATAAATCTGGTCAGATTTACATATTTGTGGATCCTAGAATACATAGATTTTCTAATCTTTCCCCAAGTGTATTCTGTTTCTCTCTTCTCTTCTCCCAGTAGCCACTCCTCTAACTGGAATTGGTGCCCCTCATCTATACTTTCCTGTCACTTGAGGCAAACAGCTACCTAACACTTCACTCGGAGGTCACTGGTCTCTCGTCTGTCTCTCATACTAGATTCCAAGCCCTATGAGGTGAAGGATGGTGCCCTGCTTCTGTGCCCAGTGCCTGGGACAGGGCTGGAACTTGGGGGGCCCTCAACTGGTGATGCTTGTCTAAGTGAATGAATGAATGAATGAATGAATGATTGAGCATGTATTCTTATAAATCCTCTGCTAAAGAAAGAATGGGAGGGAAATGAGCTAAGTCAGGGAGGGCAGGAATGTTCTGGATGGGCAGCTGGCTGTGGGACGGGCAGGTTTGAAAGCTAGGCCATTTATCCTCTCCCACCTGGAAGTGAACTTGATGGGACTCCCCGAGTTCACTCCAGGTGTGGTCTGGTCACCACCGGCCTTGCCCTCTCTGACTCACAGAAAGACAGGGAGGGATCTCTTCCCTGTTACTAGTGGGCCTGTGTGATTGTTTCTCTTCCCTAAGGAGCTAAAAGGGGTAGTAGATTATTTTCTTTCCTTTTCCAGGAAATCAGCAAGGGGAGAGCTCTGCCGTGTCCTTTCTGTAAATGGAGAGGCTGAGGCTAGAGAGGTCACTTCCCAAAGTGCCTTTGCAGCCTACAGCGAAGGTGGCCCCAGCGTGTTTCAGGCCTCAAATTTACTCCTGCGGTGGTTGTCCCTCCTGATGGCTTGAGCCAGGGAATGGGGATTGGGGCCCCCTCAGGCTTTCGGCCCTGTGTAGGCTGGAAATGCTCCTGCGTGTTTGGGATGCTGTTTTGGGCTTCCGTGGAGGGGGAGGCGGGGGGGGGGGGGGGGCAGGGCTGAGGCAAGGCCAGAGTCAGTGGGAAAGAAATAGGCTAGGTTGGAGGAGGCAGTGAGGGCAAAACAGTGGGGACTCACTTCTCGAGACGCCAGAGGGGAGAAGTGAGGCCCAGGGGCCAAGGCAGCCTGGGTCTTCTCGCTGCTGACTCTGGGCCCAGCCTGGCCAGACCCCGGCTTGCTGCTTGCCACAGAAGCCTGTTCCTGGGTGAAGCCATGGACAGAAGTTTTGGGGCCTTTGGTTTTGGTTTTGGCCCCTTTTCTTTTGCAGATGTGGAAAATTTTAGAAATAAGGAAATCAAAAGGCTCAAAAAGAAAGAAACAATCATACATATTTTCACCACTCATAATTATTATTCATATTACAGCATCTTTGCTCTATGTTTTTCCACAGTATATATTAACAAGCATACTGGTTGTAAGTAGTTTGATTCTTTTTTAAACAATTGGAACAGTATAGGGGAGCCTGAGTGGCTCAGTTGGTTAAACTTGTCTGACTCTTGATTTTAGCTTAGTTCATGATCTCACAGTTTCGTGAGTTTGAGCCCCATGTCTGGCTCAGTGCTAACAGTGTGGAGCCTGCTTGAGATTCTCTCTCTCTCTCTCTCTCTCTGCCTCTCACCTGCTCGTGCTATCCCTGTATTTCTCAAAAAAATTAGAACATTATAGGTAAGGCTAAGTCTCTTTAGTCTTCAAAAATTTTTTTTTAATTTTTAAAGTTTATTTATTTATTTTGAGAGAGAGAGAATGTGCAAGTGAAGGAGGGGCAGGGGGAGAGGGGGAAAGAGAGAGAGAATCCCAAGCAGGCTGTCAGTGTAGAGCCAGATGTGGGACAGGGACTCACGAACCAGGAGATCATGACCTGAGACACTTAACCGACAGAGCCACCTAGGTGCCCCTGTCTTTTTTTTTTTTAATGTTTATTTATTTATTTTGAAAGAGAGAGAGAGAGAGAGAGAGAGAGAGAGAGAGAGTGTCTGTGTGTGTATCCTCGTGAGTGGGGGAAGGGACAGAGAGAGAGGGAAGAGAGAGAATCCCAAGCAGGCACAGTACTGTCAGCATTGATCCTGATGCAGAGCTCAATCTCACAAACCATGAGATCACGACTTGAACCGAAACCAAGAGTCAGATGCTTAACCCCTAACCGCCAGAGCCACCCAGGTGCCCAAAGGCTAAGTCTCTTTTGACCAGCCTCTTTCACTTGCCCCTCCCCAGTACTACTCCTCTCCCCTCCTCCCAGAAATAATCACTGCTATGAGTTTGGGGTATATTTTCTTTATTCATGGTTTTCTTTTTATATACATAAGTATACAAACCACACAAACACAGTTTCATTTTGTTTGTATTTTTTCCCAATGACATATTCCTGTATGTAATGCTTGGCAATTTGCCTTTTACCTCCCCAATAGGGTTTGATGTTAATACACATAGATCTGAGCCACTTGGATCCATTCCCTTCCTGATGGATATTTCCATCGTTCCCAGTCACAGGAAGGTGGTATCATCATCATCTACCTGTGCTTCTCCAATGTAGGTTCCTGGGGGTGAAATTTTGGGGGACTAAGCCCTTTTCCTTTTTGTTAGATGCTAACAGATTCCCTTCCATATAGAGATGTAGTCCTTTGCATCCCAACTGGTAGGACACATTTACCCATTAACCAAGCCAACTCCTGATACTGTCTGATGTTTTCACATATGATGTAGAAGAATGGTATCTTGCTTTTACTTTTTGTTTCTCTGGTTACCTCTGTGGTTGAGCATATATATATATTTCCCCCTATATGGATGCCCAAACACTCCATCATTTACTGAACCATTTATCCTCTTCCCACTGGTTTAAAATGCCAACATTTTAATATATTTTATGTTCGCATATGCACAGATCTTCTACTCAGTTCTAGTGATCAAGTTGTCTATTCCTGAATCAGTCAATACCATAGTGTTTTAATTATTATAGCTTTATTATATATCAGTATCTGTCTCAGTCATTCTGGGCTGCTATAACAGAATATCATAGATTTGATGGCTTGACAACAAACATTTATTTCTCATGGTTCTAGACACTGGGAAGTCCAAGGACAAAGTGCTATAGATCTCGTGTCTATTGAAAGCCATCTTCCTGGTTTGCAGGTGACCACCTTCTTCTTGTGTCCTCATTTGATGGAGAGAGAAATGATCTCTCTCATGTTTCTTATTATAAGGGCACTAATCCCATTCATGAGAGTTCCACCTTCATGACTAATCATCTCCCAAAGGTTCCATCTCCTAATACCATCTCTTTGGAGGTTAAGATTTCAACATATGAATTTGGGGGAGGGGGACACAAACATTTAGTCTATTACAGGGCCAATATTAGTTTGCTAATCCTAATAGAAATTCTGTGAAGGTAATTACTATTCTCTTTTTAAAGATGAGGAAATTGAAGCCCAAAGAGTTAAAATGATTTGTCCATGGCCTGTCTCACCCAGTACCCAGGGCCGAGATGGGCTTTAAATGGGGTTCTGTTGATTCCTCTGCTTGTTTTGTTTTCCTTAGCCTTCCCACTCTTTGATCTGATCTGAACTGTGCATGGTGCACTACAGAAAGCAGCCTCATCCCTGAGCTTTTGTGAGGAGCACTGAGGAGTTATGTCCTACACTGACATAGTGTCCCCTGCAAGAGGACCCACCGAATAACTCTGGAGCATTGAATAGACTATTTGTGACCTGAGCCTCAGAAGAACTGAGCTGCTTTGAGCAACTGGTTTGGTTTTGATTTTGATTCTTGAGCTGTGGTGCTCTTTACTCTGGGTACTCTTCACTCTGGGTTCTAGAAAACTCAGAGCCAAGTGCGTGGCCCTCCTTAGCAAGTAGTGAGGACTTCATAGCAGGCTTTGGGCCTACTGTCCTCATTCTTGGCTCTGCCTTACTTTTCTACTTATTGTCTCCTTTGACTCATTCTTCCCTCATCTACTTTTTAAATGTTTTATTTCAGTGTATTGTTGATGAATATCTTTTTAGTTAGACTTCAGACCTTTTTTTTTTTTTTTTTTTTTTGGTAAGGGGATATAAAGGAAAAGTTAAGCCATTTCAGATAGTGGTGGGAGCCATTTGGAGCCTGATCCAGTGAGTTAGAAGATTCCAAAGTTGTGTGGGGGCCTCTCCCACCTCAGTGGGGAGAATACCCCATATTCCATCCCCTACAGCCACTGTGTCTCCCCAAACTCAGTCCCAGCACTGGCCTGTTTCTCCATGCTTCTGGGGCTTGGTCTGTGTTCCACTGAGTTGCCTGTCTCAGTCTCAGCTTCTGCTACTTCTGTGTAGAGGCCAGGACCCTCCTGGGCACTCAGCCCTGAAAGAACTTCCACTGATTCAGCCATGACTCACTAGCAGTGGGTCCCCTGCAGGACTGGGGGCCTCTGGGGGGTGGTCTGGAGAAGGCCTAGAGTTGCCAAGCTGGAGACATTGCTGACCTCTCTTTAAACAATTGAGAAAGTCTGATTTGTGGTAGCTCAGCCTTCAGGGTTTGAAGCTCCCGGAACATCTGCTCTCAACTCAAACCAGTCATTAGTGGGATTGTGGAATGGAAATCTGGGAAGGGTTTTCTAAGCAGTGAAGTGTTGGAGAGAAACGAGGACTGGACTGTGGGTCAGGAGACATGGAATCCAGTCCTGGTGTTACTGCTTGCCAGCATGCAGCTTGAGCCCATCTCTTTCCTTCTCTGAACCCTATAAAATGGGGATAAGATCCAGATGAGGATTCCTTCAGTTATTCAGTAAAAATGATCTAGCACCTTCAATCTGCTAAAGACTGTTCAAGGGGCTGTGGATACCGTGATGGATGGAAAGGTAAACTCCCTTCTTGTGGGGCTTATTTGTACTCTAGTATGGGCAAAGACCAGCAGTAGCAACCTAATAAACCAATGAACAAGGTAACTTGAGCTTTTGATAAATACCATCAAGAAAATAAAATGGGGACTCAAAAGAAAATACTGGGGAGAGGGGAGTTAAAAGTGCCAGAGAAGGCCACAGATGCCTTGTATTGAAGTGACAGCCTTGGGGGTGGAGATAAATGTGATTCTAGATCACATTGGAATAGAGCCCAAAAGATTTGCTGATTGGGATCAAGAGGATGATTAGTGGGCATTTTAGACTGAGTATGAGTCAATGGCAGTGTTGATTCATTGAATCGGGGAAGAAATAAGTCTGGGAGGGTAAATTGAGAGATTGGTCATGGACATGTCAAGTTTGAGATTCTAGGTTGACACCCAAATGGGGATAAGATGAAGGCAGTTGGGCACCCTGTTTCAAAGTGTGGCCTAGAACTGTAGAGCAGACTCGAAGGGCTCACACATGAAGAGCTAGCAGAAGTGTGGATGCAGATTTCCAGGGCTCTTTATACATGTTTCAACCATTCCATCCTCTTTCAAATGTCCTCTCACTGGCCCCCTCTCTCAGTGGCTCAAGAATCCCAGTGCTAGCCCCAAACTTCCTCTGTGGGCAGCTCTGTGGCTGTTCCCACTTTTTAGCACAAAATCCACACCCGTTACCTCCTGGGCCCCTGGGCACAGTTCCCAGTTATCTGACAAGTAGGAAAGCAGCCACAGACTACCTTTCACTGAGGTATCAGTGACACTGGACCTCTTTCTCTCTGGTAGGGTATTTTTCCTTCTCTTTTTGGGGGGTAGGAGGAGGGCTCATGTCGGGGCAAAGGAACAATGTCCCAATCCAAAGGTATTATTATTGATGAAGTTATTGGGGTGTGTTAGGTTGGGTCGTGGCTTTGAGCAGTTCAGAACCCTCTGAGGCCTTAGGATCTCCATGTGAGGAGCTTTCTTGGGCAGGGGAAAGCCTTTTGTCCTGAGGGAACTTTAGAAGACAAAGAGGATGCTGGCTTCTGGTAAAGGGGTGCCCCAAAGACCCCATGTGGCAGCTCTCATCCTTGCATCAGGTATGGAAATTATAGGTTTGGGTTCTGGTGACACAGCTAAGGTCAGTGAACTCTGGGATAAAGAAACATCTTAGAAACTCTACAGATAAGCTCCATTGTCTCCAGGTTGATACTAAAGTGATGGGGTCCCTAATGAGCATCTGTATCTTGCCCAGTATGAGATCTTTTTCCCTGTCAGTTCTTTTTAAACCCCACAATCAGTCTATCCAATAGATACTGGCATCTCCATTTGCAATTGAGGGTTAGGATGGTTGATTAAGGAGGGACCTGGGGCTGTCACCCAACTTGGGATCTTTACCTCATCCCCAAGACAAGGTCTGGGATTTTGGCAAGAGGGCAGGTGAGCTCTGACTTACCCAAGGGTCCAGAAGAGAACAGTTCATACTCAGGGACCTAGATGGGACTCAGGGCCAGCCCCATCTCAGGGCTGCCAAAGGAGGCCAATGGAGAGTAGAGGATGTCAGTGTTATTCCATGGAAGGTGTTTTTCAAGTATGGTGCATCTGCCACCTCATCCTTTGGGCACTACCACCCTGATTGACCCAGCTTATTTGTTTTCTGCCTGGTGTGGAAAACACCCACACAGTAGCTCTAGCCTAGTGTCCTCAGCAGAGAGATGGGTACCAGACACAGACTCTCTGAGTATTTATTCAGCTCAGCCTTTTACTAACCTGGTGACTTTGGGTAAAAGTCACTTACTCTCTCAGGGAATAGTGCAAAAAACCATCTTGTAGAATTATTTGAAAACTAAAAGGCATAAAAAAGGTGGACATAGTAAGGTGCAATCAAAGTCAGCTGTCATTATAGTTATCTATACAGCAATCAAGGGGCTCTTGTTGGCCATGCTGGGGTCTAAAACCAATCTCTGTTGTCAGAGAGGTAAAGTATTATGGCTGGTCATATTGCCTTCCCCTGTGACTAGGGAGCATGTCTCTTACCAGAAGTAGAGGGATGGGAAATTTTGAGAAGCAGATAGAAAAAGCCAACAAAACAAAACAAAAACCAAAGCAAAACTAAAAACATCAAATTCTATGGTCTTCCACAGATTGCCTCAAACTGTTTTGTCTACTGTCTTAGAGAATAGTAGTCAACTTAAATTGGTATCTCAGGAGGACTTAGCCTGTGGCCATCCAGAGTTGAGTGTCATGGAACTTTGTATTGGTTGGCTAGGGTTGCCGTAACAAAATACCACACACTGAATGGTTTACATAACAGACATCTATTATCTCATTGTTCTGGAGGCTGGAAGTCCAAGATTAAGGTGTTAGCAGGTTTAATTCTGAGGCCTCTCTCCTTGGCTTGCAGATGGCCACCTTCACCCTTTGTTTTCACATGGCCTTTTCTTTGTTCATTTGCATGTCCTTTGTTATTTTTGTGAGTTCAAATTTCTATTTCTAATAAAGATACCAGTCAGATTGGAGTAGGGCCCACCTCAATGACCTCTTCTTAACTTAATCACCTCTTTAAAGGCCTTGTCTCCAAACACTGTCACATTCTGAGGTTCTGGAGATTAGGGTTTCAACATATGTATTTTGAGGAGGACACAATTCAGCCCAGGACTAATTCCATGCACAGAATTCTGAGATGTACAGAATACAGACTTTAGGAAGTTTTCAGAAATCATCAACAGGAACTCAAGAGCAGCAAGATGGAAGAGATGCATAGGGAAAAATATGGCGTTGGAGCTTCCAAGCCCAAATCTCCATGTGTTCATTTACCAGGAAGCTCTCAGAAGCCTGTTCTTTTGTTTTTTTTAAGGAGGTTTCGTTATATAGGCACAATTAATTAAATCATTGGCCATTGGTGATTAAACTCAATCTTCAGCTCCTCTCCACACTCCAGAGTTTGGGGGGTGGGACTGAAAGTTCTAAAGCTGTAAACACACATAAAATCACAGGTTGGTTTCCCCGGCAACCAGCCCCCACCCTTAGGTTATCTAGGGGCTTTCCAAATGCCACCTTATTAGCATAACAAAAGACACCTTTGACATCTCACCAATTAAGAAATTCTAAGGATTTTAGGAGCCCTGTGCCAGAAACTGGAAAAAAAGACCAAATGTATTTTTCACAATATCATATGAAGACTTGAACATTTGCCAGTTATCTTTATCCTGAGTCCACTTCTCCCCCTCCCCCTGCCCCCAGCAACCCCTGTTAGGCTTGTTTTGTTTTTCAGTCAAGATGTTCTGCTGCAAATAACTGAAAACTCAACTAGAGGGATTTTACAATCTCACAAAACTGGAAAGTCTAGAAGTAGGGAAGACTTCAGGCGTAGTTTAATTCAGCAAGCCAACAACATCGAAAAGGACTGGTTCCTTTACATTTCTCTGCTCTTCCATCTGCACTTTTGGCTTTGCTCTAATCCTTCTCTATGATCCTAGGGTAGCTACCATGAGTTCCCACATTGCAGAGAGAGGGAGAATTAGTGAAAGTAGGAAGTTCAAATCAAGCTCTCCTATCTTATAGTTTCAAGCAAGAACTCTCTTATTCACCCTGGTTGGATCCACTTAGAACAATTTCCACCATTTAACTGATAGCTATGGTCTCAGGGATGAGATATACTGATTGGTACATGGGTAGTTTGGGGCCAAGTTTCCTCAAATCACTTGGACTTGAGGGAGAGGAGAGGATCCCTGCACAAAAATTTAAGTTTTATTAGAAGGGGGAAGGAGAGTGGACATTAGATAGGCAGCCACAGATATTATGACATTTTCCAACCCACTCAGCTGCCCACTTCTGGTAGGTAGGCAATGATGGGGGTCCTCACCCCTGTATTTTGGATGTGAAAAGGGTACTGTAATGTAGCGAACGTGATGCAGAAACCGAGGCCAGATATGGAAGTAAAAAAGCCTTTATTGGGAGTGCTCTCGGGTGAGGTTCCCTGGTCCGTACAGAAAAGAGCCAGGGAAGTTGTGCCTGGGAGTGGGGTGGTGCATTTTTATGGCGTTGGCTGGGGCGGGGGGTATAAAGTATTGACATGTTTATGTAAGGTGATTTGTTGGTAGCTGTTTCTTGTTCCAGGGAGGACGTGTCTGTTGTTTAGGGTGGAAAGGTTTGATGAATGGTTCCCTTAAAGGTCTCCAGGTGGGGGAGTGTTGAGGTAGTGAGTGGTTTCTTGTTATCTGGGTGCCTGAAGGTCATATCTGCCTCCAAGGCCAAACAGGTACAAGTGCAGACTTTACTCCAAACCCTTCTCAATTCTCCCTAACAGACATCTTTGATGACTTTCTTGTATATACTCTACATCTGCCACTCATTTCTTGCCTGGTTCTGATGGGTGAGTGGGCCAACTGCCCAAATCCATACTATAGTTCAGATCCTAGGGGATTTCAAGTGCTTAGAAAATCCTAAACAACCATATCAAGGCTCTGCCCATCCTTGTTTTTGCATATTACTCCAAGTTGAATTCTACCTCATGTTCAGCTCTCCCCTCCCTGGCACAGAGGGCAGTTTGAGGGGGTTAAGAGGCCTTTCTAAGCAAATAGATACAAGTACAGTGCTTTTCTTTTCTTTTCTTTTCTTTTTAGTTTATTTATTTTGAGAGAGAGAGAGAGAGAGAGAGAGAGAGAGAGAGAGAGAGAGAGAGAGAGAAAGCACAAGCAGGGGAGACAGAGAGAGGGAGAGAGAGAAAATCCCAAGCAGGTTCTGCACTGTCAGTGCATAGCCCAACGTGGGGCTTGAACTCATGAACCATGAGACCATGACTTGAGCCAGTACCAAGAGTTGGACACTTAACTGACTGAGCCACCTAGGCATCCCTATAGTAAAGATTTGACACTGACAAGTCAATATAGTGTCTTATTGCAAACCATTAGTAAAGCTGTGCCAATGTGGACATGCCAAATGATTTGTGCTCCCTGCCCTCCCTGGAGAAACTTGATTTTCCCTCACTGTCACTTGTTTCATAAGCCCAGCCAACACAACTGTAGTGATGATAGCAAACTTCTGCACAACCTTCAAGTGTTGTTGGTGATGATAAGTGTCTACACAACATTCATGTGTCATTATAGTGATTACAGTAAATGTCTACATTACATTCATATGTCAGGAATCATTCTCAATGCTTTGTATATATCAGCTCATTGAATCTTCACAAAACCCTAAGAGATCCTAGGGTATTATTACTGGCCCCATTTTAAGACAAGGAAACTAATCCCAGCTAGGTTAGACACTTGCCCAAGTTCTTGGGGCTGTTAATATCTATGGCAGGGTTTGACCCAGGTAGTCTTGCTCCAGACTCCAAGGTCTTGACCCTTAAGCTATTTAGGGATATGTGAGGACTTACTTATAAGGACCCACATTCTTGGGGCATTGTGCCTTTGATTTAAAAGAGAAGATAATGAACATTTTCTGAGTGCCTATTGAGGGCTAGGCACTTTGCATATCTGCTGCTCAAGAACCCTCAGAATTGGGTTTTGTTATCTTAATTTTAGAGATGACAAAGTTGTAGCTGGGGGCAGTTAGGTGACACAGCCAGGGAGTTTAGAAAACTGGGATTTCAGCTCCAAGCTGTGCAGTAGTAAAGCCTGTGCTTTTCACTCCGGATCCAGCTAATTCCCAGGGTCACAAAAGTCTCTTCGAGGTCCTTCATACCAGTGTTTTTGGCTCTTTGGGGCTCGATGACTGAAAGGTGGTGAAAATCAATTTATGTCAAAACCAGTGTTTAAAAAATGAAATAGATCAGAAAAGAATAACGCACACAGAAGAAAGGAGAAGAGATAAAAATAGAATACAATAGAATAAAATAAAATATATAAAAAGTAAGGAGAATTGTTTTTTGGTGAAGCTTTGTATTTAGTTATTCACATTTAGATACTGAGTTGTAATGCAAACTGAGTCTCAATAAAAAAAAAATTGGATGGGGGTGCCTGGGTGGTGGCTCAGTCAGTTAAGCGCCTGACCTCAGCTCAGGTCATGATCTCACGGTTTGTGAGTTCGAGCCCCACATCAGGTCCACTGCTGTTAGCCTGTCAGCGTAGAGCCTGCTTCAGATCCTCTGTAGCTCTCTCTCTGCCTCTTCCCCACTTGCGCTCTCTGCCACAAAAAAATTTTAAAAATTTAAAAATAATTGGAAGTCACTGCTCTGTGCTCTCCTGATCCTTTGTTTGTAGGCATCTTCTCTAGGACCCAGGAGTTATGATATTTATGATGGGCCCTGTACCCTCTCCAGTTTTGAATTGAGCTATTTCTGAAAAAACAAGTCCATGTTTCTAAATGTTTCCTCCCCACATTCTGGGTCATCTCTCTTTTGATTCTTCTTCTTTTAAAAAAATCTAGTTTTAGTGTCTATTAGAGTAATATATGTATGTGGTTTAAAGACTTGTGAGAGGCTTGTTATGAAAACAAAGGGCTTTTTTTTTTGCCTTTGCCAACTGCCTGCCATTTACTGCTTCCCAGTCTTAGCATTTCCAACTGATACGTGTGACATTTACTTCCATTTCACCAAATAGCATGCTTAGACTCCTATTTCTTGATTTTTAAGTTTTGGACAAGATCTTTGTACTTCTTACTATGAAATATATTTAGCTCTTGGTCTATCTGAGACACCCTGTTTATACAACCATCTTTCAAGTATAGCTATATAATAATTTTTATTAGATAAGTATTCATTGTTTGTATTATGATTATATAAACTCTCCTCACAGCTGCAAGATATAGTATACTATGCTAATTTTTTTCAAACACAATATTAAGTTTTCCCTGGATATAATTTACTTGATTTTTCATTTGCCTAATTATCTATGTGCTTCTCACTAATTCAGCCCTCTCCAAATTAATTGTCGCTAGTTGTATAAATCTCTTCTCAACACATTCAAACATGACAAGCAATATGGTAATATCGCCTTACTGGAGAAATCCCCCAGAGGCCTCTGACCTGCTCCAAAATATATGGGTTGCTTCCTAAGACAGCTTCACAGCTGTTTTCTTGAGATTTCCCTGCACCTCTCCTGAGAGTCAATGTTTTAAGGTGTTGCATGTCCCCAAATGTCTTTATTCTACTCTCACTCTAATTAATAGTTTGGCCTAAGACAGAATTCTAAGTTGGAAATAGCTTTCCCTTAGAATTTAGAAGACATTATTACAGTACATTCTAGCTTCTAGTGTTACTTTGAGGAGTCCGGAGCTTTTTTGGCCATTGGTCCTCTGTTCACTAGTTTTCTCTCCGGAAATGTGTGGATGTTCCTTTTACCTCATTGTTCTGAGATTTTGTGATGCAGTGCCTGGGTGTAGGTTTATCTTTATCCACTGAGCTGAACATTCAATGGGTCTTTTCAATCTGGAAACTTATGTCTTTCATCTCAGACATTTTCTTTAACTAGTTCTTTGATAATTTCCTCCTTTATGTTTTATTCTTCTATCTTTGTGGGCTTTTTATTTGTCCTGTTATTTGAACCTTCAAATAAGAAGTTTATTGGAACTTCTTTATAGTTCTTTAATTTTCACTTCTTTTCTCCATCTTCTTTATCTTTTACTCTGTTTCTCTGAGATTTCTTCAGCTTTATCTTTCAGCCCTTCCATTTCTTTGTTGATTCCTAAGACTCTTTTTATTTTCAAAGTCTCTGTTTCTCCTTTTTTTAAACATCCTGTTTTTCTGGTTTCATGGTTCTGTATTATCTGCTAACTCTCTAAGAATATCAGTAATAGTCTTTTCGAAGTTGCCCCTTCCTGCATAGGCTCTGTTTCCTCCAAGTTGTTTTCTTTTCCCTCCTGTTTGCTTTGTTTTTGTGTGATATAGTGAGTAGATGTTTTTTTTTCAAATACTTATTCTTGATTGGTTACTCATATTTCAGGGTGGTGTACTCAAAATTCTCTTTGGAAGCTCTGAGCCTATGGGTGGGGGGTGGGGGAGGACTGTTCTCAATATAGAATGTTATGAATTGGGCAGTTTCCATGGGAACTCTTCATGATAGCATCTTAAGACTCTGGGCTGGTCAGAGTACCCAAAGAAGACCTTTCTACTCTCCTGCTTGGAAACATAGGCCTGGATGCCTGTGCTTTGCATCGAGTTGGGAAGAAAGCTGAGGTTGGCAGTTCTCAATCTTCAGTAAGCAAATTTTCACTTACTCCCTCTGATATCAGTATATAAGTTGTGTCTTCAATTGTGCCTGGAGTTTCCCAGTACAAAGTCCCTTTGCTATAACCTCAACAAGAGAATAAACCTCCAGTCTTTGCTGGAATGAGGAGAGGCAAATGCCAAGATGTATGTTATTATTGTATTTATTTGAAGTATGTGTGCTGAGTAGGACAGAAAAAGTAAGGGGGTGGAGTCTAACTGCTTTTTAGGTAAACTTTCATTAATCATTCTCTATTTCACAAACTTTTACTCTCATTTTAAATTTCTGAATCTTCTGGAGATTCTGTATTGAAAATGGGGTCTTGTCTTTACTGATTGCTCTAGCTAAAGGTTTATCAAAACTACCTTTTTGATTTTCTCTTTTTATTAGTTTGCCTTCTATTTCACTGATTCCTACCCTGATGTTTATTATTTCCTTCTGCTTACATCGGATTTGACTTACTCTTCTTTTTCATTGATTTTAGATATTTCTTTTCTTCTCTTATGTTGACATTTAAAGCTATAAATTTTTGTTTCTGCCATAAAATTCAATGTGCTTTTTTCAAATTTTGATTCAGGTCAGGATATTTCCTAATTTCTCTTCTAATTTCTCTTTTTTTGAAGTTATTTAGAAATGTGTTGTTCAATTGCCACATATTTGGAGATTTGCCAGATTTATTTCTATTATTGATTTTTAATGTAATATCCCTTGCGGTTGGAGAAAGAACTTTGTATAATTTTAATCTTCTCACTGTCACTGAGGCTTGTTTTATGGTCTAGCATAGGGTCTCTCCTGATAAATGTCTTATGCTCACTTGAAAAGAATGGATATTCTGATGTTGCTGGGTAGAGTGTTTATACACATCAGTTAAATTGAGTTAGTTGATAGCATCTCTCAGGTCTTAACATTACTGATTTTCTTTCTACTTATTCTATCAATTCCTGAAAGAACACTTAAAAATTTTCACTATAATTTGTATTAAAAACTACATTAAAAATTTTTAATGTTTATTTTTGAGAGAGAGAGACAGAGTGTGAGCAGGGGAGGGGCAGAGAGAGAGGGAGACACAGAATCCGAGGCAGATTCCAGGCTCTGAGCTGTCAGTACAGAGCCCAATTCAGGGCTCAAACCCACGAACCATGAGCTCATGACCTGAGCTGAAGTAGGACACTTAACCGACTGAGCCATGCAGGGACCCCTAAACTACATTTTTTAATTCTGTCAGTTTTTACTTCATATGCTTCAGGGTATTGTTGTTATTGTTGTTGTTTTGTAAGTGCATACACATTTATAATTTTGCACAAATTCTAGCTTTACTGACATTTTGTTACTATAAAATAACCCTCTTTTCTCAGTGATAGCCCCTGCCTTAAAGTCTATATTGTCTGATATTAATATAGACAATCCAGTTATATTTATTGTTTGCAGCATATACATTTTTCTATCTTTTACTTTTAATTTACTTGTTGGTCTACCTTTACTGTTGGTCTTAATTTAAAGTGCATGTTTTGTAGCTACCATTGGGTTGGAGCTTGCTTTTCTTTTTTCACTCTTAAATGACCTTTGCCTTTTGATTGAAATGTTTAATCCATTTATATTCGATACAATTATTTGTATTTAGAGCTATGACTTTACTATTTGTTTCCTATTTGTCTCATCTCCATTTTGTTCTTTTGTTCATCCCTAATTGCCTCCTTTTGTATTAAAAAATATTTTTGGTATATCATTTTAATACCTCTTTACTTTTTCCCTCAGCTTTATTTAGCTGTTCATTTATTTATTACCATGTTGTTATAAATGGCAGGATTTCCTTCTTTTTAATATATATTAAACTTTTCTTTATCATTCATTGATTCAAAAACACCTTGTTTCTGTATCCTGGCTATTGTGAATTTAATGCTGAAATCAACATGGGAATGAAGATCTCTTTGAAATACCGACTTCATTTTCTTTAGATATACACTCAGAAGTGGGATCATAATGTAATTTAATTTTTTTTTCATTTTTTAAGGCAACTCCACACTGTTTTACATAATTGCCTGTACCAATTTACTGTCTCACCAACAGTGTACAAAAATTTCTTTTTCACCACATCCTTGCCAACTTGTTATCTTTAGTCACTCTGATAATAACCATTTTAACAAATGTGAAGTGATACTTCATTGTGGTTTTGATTTGCATTTTTGTGATGACTAGTGAAGTTGAGCACCTTTGCATGTACCTGTTGGCCATTTGTATGTCTTCTTTTGTGAAATGTCTATTCAGGTCTTTGCCCATTTGTTTTGTTTGTTTGTTTGTTTGTTTTGTTATTGAGTTGTATGAGTTCCTTGTATATTTTGGATATTATTCCCTTATCAGACATGGGTTGTGAATATTTTCATCCATTCCATAAACTGCCTTTTCACTTCATTGAGTTTTTCCTTTGCTGTGCAGAAGCTTTTTTTCATTTTATGCAATCCTATTTAGGGTGTTTATTTCAATCTGAAGAACCTGAGCATTATTGTTATGTCATGTCTAGTGGTGATGAACTCTCAGTTTTTGTTTCTCGGGAAAACTTTATATCTCCTTCACTTTTAATGGATACTATACTGGTTATAGTATTCTTGGTTGGCAGATTTTTCTTTCAATACTTTAAATGTATTATCCAAGTCTCTCTGGGAATGCAAGAGTTCTGCTAAGAAATCCACTCATAGTCTTACGGGGATTTCCTTATATGTGATGAGTTTCTTTTCTCTTGCTGCTTTCAAAGTTCTCTTCGCCTTGACTTTCGAAAATTTGATTATAATATGTCTTGATGTAGTCCTTTGTAGGTTAATCTTATTTAGGGACTTTTGAGCTTCATGAATCTGGATGTCCTTTCTCCTACCAAGATTTGAGAATTTTTCAGCCATTATACATACATTATACATACATTATACATGGAGCCCTCCTCCATGCTCATTACCCATTTTCCCCTTTCCCCCACCCCCCATCAACCCTCAGTTTGTTTTCAGTGTTTAAGAATCTCTTATGGTTTGCCTCCCTCCCTCTCCTTAACTATTTTTTTCCCTCTTCTGCTTCCCTATGATCCTCTGTTAAGTTTTCTCCTGTTCCACATATGAGTGAAAACATATGGTATCTGTCTTTCTCTGACTGACTCATTTCACTTAGCATAATACCCTAGAGTTTCATCCACATTGCTACAAATGGTCAGATTTCATTCTTTCTCATTGCCGTGTAGCATTCCATTGTATATATAAACCACATCTTCTTGATTCATTCATCAGTTGATGGACATTTAGGCTGTTTCCATGATTTGGCTATTGTTGAAAGTGCTGCTATGAACATTGGGGTAAATGTGCCCCTAGGCATCAGCACTCCTGTATCCCTTGGGTAAATCCCTAGCAGTGTTATTGCTGGGTCATAGGGGAGTTCACTGTTAATTTTTTGAGGAACCTACACACTGTTTTCCAGAGCAGCTACACAAGTTTACGTTCCCACCAACAGTGTAAGAGGGTGCTTGTTTCTCCACATCCTCGCCAGCATCTATACTCTCCTGATTTGTTCATTTTAGCGTCTCTGACCGGCATGAGGTGCTATCTCAGTGTGGTTTTGATTTGTATTTCCCTGATGATGAGTGACATTGAACATCATTTCATGTGTCTGTTGTCAACCATCATATTTTAAAATCAGTTCTCTCTCTCATCCTTCCAGAAATCCCATGATGCATAAATTGATTCATTTGCTGTTTTTCTGTAAATCATGTAAATTTTCTTCACTTTTTTCTCATTTCTTTTTCTTCTCTAACTAGATAATTTCAAATTGTCAAGTCTTTGAGTTTGCAGATTATTTTGCTTGATCAAGTCTGCTGTTGACACTGTCTATTGAATTTTTCATTTTATTAATTATATTCTTCAGCTGCTGAGTTCTTTTCAATGATTTCTATCTCTTTGTTAAACTTCTCATTTTATTTATGTATTGTTTTCCTGACTTCACTGAGTTATGTATCTGTATTCTCTCATAGCTTCTAAGCTTCCTTAAAAGAATTATTTTATTATCATAGATTCATAGATTTCCATTTCTTTGAGTTCAGTTATTGAGAAGTTTTTGTGTTCCTTTCATAGTGTCATGTTTCCTTGATATTTAATTTTCTTTAGAGCATTGTGTTGATGTTTGCACATTTAAGGAAGCTATAACATCTTCCACACTTTACAAACTGGCTTTAGTGGGGAAAGAACTTCACCTATGGATAGGTTCTAGGGCACTGGCTGGGTGAGGTGCTATGGCTCCAGCTCTGGGGGGCATAGTTTTAGCTCCAGATCTGGGGAAGACACAGTGGTATAGTCTCTGTGTGTTTCTGGAAGCTGAGGCCAACATCAACAAAGCGGTTCTTAGCAGCCAAGGTAGCAGGTGTTCACAATGAGGGTGATAGGTCCTTAGGTGTTGGGGTCCATGTTGGCAAAGGTTGTTGGGGTCCTCCTGTTCGCTTTATTCCCCACAGGGTAATGTTGTGGCCCAGAAGATCTTTCTTGGTGCTTGGTTTGGCATGCAGTCATCCTCACTGTAGTGGTGATACCAGTGTCTGATGCACATTTAAGTGATCATAATGCCAGGTGTGGTGCATGAGCATGTGCAGGGCAACTATAGCTCCAGGGTCTGGGGTGTAGACATGCTTGTTGCAGCAGGAGCATTGGTGTCTAAGATGTAAGCACATGTCAAGTGATCATAGCTCTGGGACCAAGGACACAGGTACAGTTGTTGTAGCGGTCAGGCCATTGTCTGAGGCATGACTACATGGAGCAGCTGCTGAGCTAAGGTCTGGAGGCACATGTGTTATTGTTGAGTAGGGGCAGTGGGGGATGCAGCAGTAGCACCTTCTCAGGGCAGGGAGCATGGCAGTGGCTTCTTCTCTGGATGGGGAACACAGCAGTATCAAGAGTATCAACTCCAGGCAGCTTCATCATCTGAAGGCAGCACCAATAAACACTATGGGAGTCTTTGGTGGTGAAAGCTTTGGGTGTCTGCAGCAGTGGTAAGGGGTGCTGGGATCCTCTTGATCTCTTTCCCCCCTGTGTGGGGAGGTCATGTTGAGGGAATCTCTCTTGGTACTGAGTTATGTCAGACTGGGGCATAGGGTGGTCTAGATAAGATATTTGCTATGCTTTTCTATGCAGTCATTTTTGGATTTGTGCTCCACCAAGTTGCTGCAAGTTCTTCATTGTATTTCAGACTTCTCCCAGTGCTATTTTCATTTGTTTGTAGTTCTTTATTCTATACTTTTGTGGTTGTTGTCTTTTATGGAAGGGACAAGCACTGAGACATCCTAGTGTGCTAACTTACTAAGATCTCCTCTTGATTTACTTTTAACTAAGTTTCTTTGAATTTTTTTCTTTGGTCGCTGCCCTGGGGATTACAATATGCATCTTCAATTTATCACAATCTACTTTAAATTAAAACTGATTTTTTTTGACAAAAAAAGAAACTTTGCATTAGTATAGCTCCATTTCACATCCCCCTATGTTATTATTGTCATATTCATGTATATGTGTTATAACCCCCCATTATCATGTTATCATTCCTATTTTGAACAGGAATTTTAAAAAGTTTTTTAAAAGTTAAGAGAAGAAAAGTTAATATTTATATTATTGTATATGTATTTTTTATTTGCCATCATGCTGCCCATTCCCAGTAACTTTCATTTCCTTTTTGTGAACTGGTTACCATCTGGTTTCTTTCAGCTAGAAGAATTTCTTTTAGGGTTTTTTTTATAGTGTAAGTTAGATAAAAAACAAATTCTCTCAGTTTTCTTTATCTGGAAAATGATTTACTTCACCTCCATTTTTAAAAATAGTCTTATTAGATAATAAATTCTTAGGTGGCAACCATTTTTTAGCTTTTATTTATTTTTTTATTTGAGAGAGAGAGGGAGAGAAAGAGAGAGAGAAAGAGAGTACATGAGCTAGGGAGAAGGTCAGAGGAAGAGAGAGTCTTAAGCAAGCTTGATTGTCCTTGTCTGTTTGGGCTGTTATAACAAAATACCATAGACTACGTGGCTTATAAGCAACATAAACTTATTTCCCACTGTTCTACAGGCTAGGAGGTCCAAGATCAAGGTGCCAGCAGATTTGGTGTCTAGTGAGGGCCCACTTCATAGGTGGTTATGTTTTCACTGTAATCTCACATGGTGGAAGGGAGGACAGGGCTCTTTTGGGCCTGTTTTATAATGGTATTAATTTTCATTCTTTTCCAGATAAAGACTACTGAGGGAATTTGATTCTATCCAACTTACATGAGGCTCCATTTTCATGACCTAATTATTTCCTAAACGACCCACCATCTAATACCATCACATTGGGCATTAGGTTTCAACATATGAAGTTTTGAGAGACACAAGCATTCAGATGATAGCATTAACTCTTTGAGTTAATGTCATTTATTAACACTGGGGAATTTTCAACCATGTTTTCTTCAAATAATTTTTCTGTGCTATTTTCTTTTTCCTCTCTTTTGGGGCTTCTATTAAATTTATATTTGAACTCATTAAATTGTCAGACAGATCTCTAAAGCTCTGTTTATTAGTTTATTTGCTATTGTTATTTGGATTGGATAACTTGTATTGCTCTGTCATCAAATTCATAGCGTCTTTCTTTTGCTATCTCAGATATGCTATTGAACCTATGTAGTGAATTTTCAGTTAGTTTTTGTAGTTTTTAGCTCTAGAAAATCCATTTGATTCCTTTTTTTTATAATTTCCATTTCTCTGTTGAGATTCCCTTTTTCTTGGCTCTTTAACATAAATTCCTTTCAGTTTTTGAGAATATTGCCCTTTTAAACATTTTATTTTTATTTATTTATATATTTATTTTTTATTTTTTTAGAGAGAGAGAGGGAAAAAGTGCAAGCAGCGGAGAGGCACAGAGAAAGAAAGAATATTAATCAGGCTCCGTGACAGGGATGGAGCCTGACACAGGGCTCGATCTTATGATTGTAAGATCATGAGCTGGGATGAAATCAAGAGTCAGATTCTTAATCAACTGAGCCACCCAGGCACCCCAAGCATATTGCTCTTTAATTCCTTGAATTTAACTATAATATTTGCTTTGAAGTGTGTCTGCTAAATCCAACATCTGGGCTCATTTGGAATGAGACTGATTTTTTTTTCTGGTTATAATTTCCTATTTCTTTGCATGTATGGTAATTTTTAGTAGAAAACGGATATTGTAGTGACTCTGAATTCTATTTTATTTTCCTGAAAGTTTTTGATTTTTTTGTTTTACTAACTTACCTACATCTAAATTGTGAAGTTTTTTTCTTCCATGTTGTGTAGCCACTGGTACCACTGTGCATTTTTAGTTTTAATATTTTATTTTGTTTTTTAGTCTGGCTTTCTAAGGGTAACCCTTGCTTCTGCATTGTTTAATGGTCAGGCATTATTTGTACAGAAGTTATGCTCAGACACCTTGAATATGTAAACCTTCTACCTTCTGCCGCCCCAGCTGTTTGTGGTTGCAGGAACAAATTCAAATCTACAGAAAGTTTTTAGGTTTCCCTTGGCTTTCACTTTTTACTTCACTCAGTTCTCCCCAACTCATGCATATTATAGCAGTCAGTCAAAGATGTATGGGGTGCTTATTAGCTTAGCCTTTTCATGGCTCTCTGGGTGTTTTTCTGCCCACTCTGAACAGAAGCTATAACCTTAAGCAAGTAAAGTTGCAGATTTTCACTTCCTGTCTAGAACTGATTCCATGACCTCTGACCCATAAAACTACTGATTTTCATCTCCCCATCACAGACCACATCTGTCACCACTAGCTGGTAAAGCTACTGGTTTTCACTAACAGCCCTGAAACCAAGCTCACCATTCATTCCCACTTGAAAAGTGGTAGAACCAGTAAGCAAGAAGACCACAGACTCATGGTCATTCTAATGTAGTAGCAGTTTTTCAAGTTTAAACACTTCTCTTTTGTAATGTTTATTTATTTATTTATTTATATTGAGAGAGAAAGAGGGAGAGAGAGCACATGCATGCACAGGGAAGGGACAGAGAAAAGACAGATAGAATCCAAAGCAGGCTCCACACTGTCAATGCGGAGCCCTGTGTGGGGCTTGATCTCATGAACTACGAGATCATGACCTAAGCCACAATCAAGAGTCAGACATTTAACTGACTGAGCCCCCCAGACACTCCAAGATTAAATCTTCTTAATTTTTTATCTGCCTCTGGCCATTTTCTAGTGCCCTGAGATGGTTGGTTTCAACAACTGTGTCTAGTTTTATACTTGTTTTCTTCAAAGGGAGATTGCCCAGGTGTTCATACCATAATTCCTGCAGTGGATCTTTAATTGGATTATTTTAATGTTTCTTCTACTCAAATATTATTTTGCCCACAGCTTTTGATTTTGATCAGAAATGTAATGGTGTCAGGAGACTGATATAGATACATGGAAGGAGAGCTCCAAATTTTGCATAAGTTACCTCAAAAGTGCAAAAATAAATGGGGGAGCTAATGAGGCTGAACACTAAATGGGGGGTTTCGGAGTCCAGTCTCAGTGCAGCCATAAAAGTCCTCTCTGAGATTCTCTAACACACATGTCTAATAAGGACACTCTAGTCTCACCTAACACGTTTCACTGCTTCCTATCTTCTCCCCTGGGTCCTGCCCCTGCTTCCCCTCTGCCTTTCTCATGGATTCTATGACTCTCTGAGGGTGAAAATGGCTGAAGTTAATTTTCACTTCTGCTCAGATATGTGAAACCCAAGAGCAAGGTCATTTCCTCGTTCTTTTCTGAGTGGCTGCTAGAATCCATTTTTGGTTTGTTTGAACCCCTGTCTCTTGGAGGTGAATAGAAAAGTGATGTATTTTTTTTCCAGACCACAGAGAGGACAGCTTACCCTCCCCTCCATGCAAACACTCACATCCCCTTTGCACTCCAATCTTGAAGAACTGAACCAGAGTCAGAAGAAAATAGTTTTTTTTTTCTTAGGAAGATGGATTTCCTGTTCCCCACTATACTCTCAATACAAAATTTTATCCAAGAATCAATTATTTAGTCATTTCTTTAATTGCACATAATTGGACATAACTCAGGCAGCATCACTGAGTCCTCGTGCAGTAGAAGACTCAACCTAGTAACTGCCTCTGAGAGTTTGAAGGAGTCTTAGTCACAATTCATGTTCTAAATCATCTCCTTGGTAACTCCTCCCAATAATCTCTGATGCTTCTATAGCTCCTGCCTCTGTTCTACTACTCTGCCTTGTTGGGCTTCTATAGCCACATTTACCATACCCCTTATAATGTCTGTCTACCAGACACCTTTCCAAGTTCCCTAGGCTGACTCCCTCAGAGGAGGGTCAAGCTTATTTATATCTCTACCCCCAGCCTCTAACGTGTGCTTATCAGAGAGCAAACATTCACAAAATTTGTTGTGTTGATTGAATTGAAATAACAAGATTAAATAATCTCAAGTCAGTAATTTTTTAAATCATACACTTAAGGAGTTTGAAATTCTTTCCACTTGTGTTTAACACTTAGATCCAACTCTCAGGTGTCAGGAGATGCATAAATAATAAGTTAGTAAGACTCTGATTCACTGAGCACAAGTGGTTCTGTATGCTGTTCTGTGCTCTTCACTACCAAGGATAGAAAACAAAGCAGTATTAAGGATTAGATTTGGAACTTAGATTAGGTGTATTCACACCAGCTACCAGTTATTTGAAGTTTACTATGCGTTAAATACTGTAATAGATATCATGTTTTATGCATTAATCCATTTACTGTCACAAAAACTTTTTGGAGAAATTAAGCAGATTGTTTCTAAGGTGTCTTAGAACTCCGAAACTCTACGTTGCTGCTGCTATTGCTATGAACATCTGTCGCAAACCTCTTGCTTTCTGAAAACTCACAACAACTTATTGTCCTAGTCTTATAATCCATGAGGAAACTGAGATCTGGACTGTGGTCCCAGGCCAGGAGTAAAGCAAGCCTGTCCGAATTATGTCTCTGCCAATGCTCCCAGACATAAAGGCAGGAAAGGAGCATGCCATGGGCTCCCTTCTGTCCCTGGATCACAAAGCAGGTAACCAGTGGCTTACCATGTCTGGCTGGACCCACAGCCTCCTGAGGTTGTCTCAGTAACCTTCTTGGTCCTGTTGATCCCTCAGCTGGTGTAGTACAGGACAGGCAGGACCTCACCACTCCAGACGGTTAGCTCCATCATTCTCTGCTCACCTGAGTTTTCAGAGTCAAGTGAAGTGGCACCAATGAAGAGGTTCTGCAGTCAGAATCAATGACTGGCGAGAATGCCACTTTTTTTTTTTTTTTTTTAGAAATGAGAAATCACATTTATTGAGAGCCAATTCTGTGCCTGTCACTCCCACCCATTATGTCATTTGTGCCCATAGTATCTCTGGGCTGGGTGTCACTGGTGCTATTTGGAAGACAAAACAAAACCAACAAGGCTGAGAAAACAGCTTCCCAGTCTCCTGTAGATGGCACAAGGCAGCAGAGACCAAGCTCTTTCCTGTCTTGCTCTGCAAGGCAGAGCAAAATACTTTGTAGAGTTAGCTTAGAGGTTTACTAACTCTGCCCATTTTGGTGCAGAAAAGCATCACTCATGTTATTAAACCAAAATCCCATGAGAAAACTTTCTAGTGGCAGAGGGTCATTGGGACAAGTGGAGCCCAGGGCCTGAGAAAGACCAGCTGCTTGCGGTCCTTCCTCCCAGGCTTTTCTGGGTCAGCAGTGCCCACTGGACCCAGTGAACCCACAGAAGTCTTCAAAGAGCTCAGTGGGAGGGGAGTGGCTCCTTGGGGGAAGCTGGTGAAGCTCTGACCACAGACCCGGGAGCCAGCCACCTCTGCCTAGTGCTCGCCTCCAGCAGGAAGCCACAAGCTACATTAGCTGATTGAGACAACAGGCATGGGATTTTTCTTTGGGAATGCATCAGGAGTTGCTGGTTATAGCTAGAAGACTGCTTATTCCCAAGGGTGCCAGGATTTAAAAAGCTATGGTGAAAAGCTACTGAGCGTTTGTCAAGGTAAGATTGCATCTTCTAATTTTTTGACCATCTTATGCTTTTAAACTGTGCGAACAGTGTTCTGAGGCCTGTGGTTGGGAGAGTGGGCAGGAATATCACTCTGGATGTTACAGAGAAAGAAGACAGTAACATGATCTGAGCCATAGCTATGAATAGATTGTCCAATCATTTGTTGGTTTCTACTTTGGAAAATTTTTTTGGTTGTGTGTGTTTATGTTTGTTTCTTTTTCTTCTTTTTTTAAAAATATTTTTCTATGTTTATTTATTTATTTTTTGAGAGAGAGAAAGAGAGAGAATGCACAAGTATGAGAGGGGCAGAGAGAGAGAGACACACACACAGAATGCGAAGCAGGCTCCAGGCTATACACTATCTGCACAGAGACCGATGCTGGGCTCAAATTTATGAACCATGAGATCATGACCTGAGCTGACGCTTAACTGACTGAGTCACCCAAGCACCAAGCACCTTCTCTCTTTCTTTCCTTTTCCTTTTCTTTCTTTCTTTCTTTCTTTCTTTTTTTTTTTTAATAAAAACTCATCCATCCAAGTAGATTCTGCTTCTTGGGGGTTCTAAGCTGGAAAAGTCAGTGAGTGTGCCACAGAGTAAAGAGAGGAGAAGACTCTGGGGTGGGAATATGGGTGGGCACACACATGCCGGCTGTGTGTGGGGTGGGGGAGCCTCCGGGCAAATTACTCAGCCTCTCTATAAACCAAGGTAATGGTACCTAAGAGGCAGACATGATAGAGGTTAGCAGTGATGGAAAGGGAGTGTCAGTGTGGCTCAACATAAATGATTGGTTGTTGCCCTTTCTAAATGTTGTTTGTTTTCAAATAAGGTTTTCCATTTCTCAGGCATCAGGGGTCAGGTGATGAAATAGGTTTAATGATTATTTTTTGGCTAAGAGATCAGTTCTGAGAAGAAAAGAACAGTTGATAACATATTTTGAGAGGATTTTTTTAAATTCTAAGTTGTTGGTTTTTTGGGGTCTGTTTTTGTTTTTGTTTTTATATTCAAGTTAGTTAACATACAGTATAGTCTTGGTTTCAGGAGTAGGACCCAGTGATTCATCTCTTACATGTGACGCTCAGTGCTCATCCCGAAAAGTGCCCTCCTTAATGCCCATCACCCATTTAACCCACACCTCCAATTCTAAGATTTTGACAACTGTTCTAGTCATTTTGCAATTGACCACTGCTTTCACTATCCACATTACCAAGGAACTAAAGAATTATTATCATCGGGGTGCCTGGGTGGCTCAATCCGTTAAGTGTCCAACTCTAGATTTAGGCTCTGGTCATGATCTCACAGTTTGTGAGTTTGAGCCCTGTGTGGGGCTATGGCTGGCAGCACGGAGTCAGCTTGGGATTCTCTCTCTCCCTCTCTCTCTGCCCCTCCCATGCTCCCTCTCTCTCTCCCTCCCACTCTCAAAAATAAATAAATAAACATTAAAAAAAAGAATGATCATCATCATGCTTTCATAGTTATAGAGAAAAATTCCACATGATATGGGTAGATGCATCTCTTTTCTAGATAGAGCTTGACTCTGCTCACCTTGAGTGTGGAAGGGACTTAGAATAAAGTATGGAAAGGGAAAAACATTAACTCTATAGTGGAGAACGCCAGCAGATACTACTTTAAGCAGGTGGTCAAGGTTAACGTCTCGAGGGATAAGTCGTGTTATATTGTGTAACTTTGACTGTGGTGAAAGGAGAAAAGTACTTCCCCTCTGTGCTGTTCTTCCCCCAAACCCTTAACCCCAGTCTCATCATGAGAAAATGTCAGATAAACCCAAAGGGAAGGACAATCTGCTGAACATTTGACCTTCGCAATTGTCAAGGTCATGGAAAACGAGGAAAGATGGGGAAACTGTCACACATCAGAGGGGAGTAAGGAGACATGACAACTAAATCTGGAGTTAACATCTGGGATGGGATTGAATGCTTCCTGGTGGTGTGACCTTGGACAAGTCATCAAATGTCTTTGTGAAAAGTCCTTAATGAAAAATAGGTGAAATCTAAATAAAGCCTGGAGTTTAATTAATACCATTGTGCCACTGTGAATTTCTTAGTTCTGGCAAGCGTACCATGGTTAGGTAAGATGATAACATTAGGGGAAGCTGAGTGCAAGATATATGGGAAGTCTCTACACTATCTTTGTAACTTTTCTATAAACCTAAAATTATTCCAAAGTAACAAGCTAAAAAAATAATACTCATTCTGCCCTAGAGCAGACATGGTCAAAACGTGAACATGCTTGGGGAACCCAGAATCCATGGTCGAGTGGTCCCTACCCTCTCTTTGAAGTTTCTGAAACATAGCAGGCCTTTTGTATTTATTTATTTTTTTTACCATTGTCTCTCCCAACCTTAGTTCTAGAAAGTTCTATTTCTCTTTGTGGCATTTCTCATCACTTATTTATTCTTGCATTCAGCACACATGTGTTGAGCCCTCACTCTGTGTCAGAGACTTTAGGGTTACGTACCCCACCCACCCTCTGTTTGGCCACTGGAGCTCACTGTGCTGGTTCAGGCTCTCAGGCCTCCAAGTGCATGCCTAGAGACCCAAACCTGACCTCTCCTCAGTGAGGAAGCAGAAGACCAGAATGGAGGCAGGTGAGGGCCCCAACCCTGTGTGGAATACCAGGATGGAATCTGCCATCCTCTGGGCCAACCATCCCCACAGAATCTGTGGCCAGCCAAGCAGCCATGAGCTGTGCTGGAAAGTAATTCCCTGCGCAAAGCTGTGGCCTGTGGCTCCTGCTGGAGTGATGCCCTGGCCTTGGGAGCTCACTGGGTTGCCCTAGAATCTGCAGCAGTTGGACGGAGCCACCAGGGGCCAGCATCCTTGCTTGGAAGGTTCAGGCTTGTGTGGGGAGGTAAAAGGGGAGACTGAGAAAACTGACCCCCCCCCCACAGTTCCCCCCACCAGGCAGTAGAGCAGGTGTGCCCTCGTTCTATGGTGATGTCCCAGCCAGATTAGAGAAAGCAAGTGAGAAAGAAGAAAGAATCATGAAGCTGTAGGAAGACAGCACTTAGATAAAAATCACAACACTTAGATGCAGATCAAAACTAAAAGTAGTGATTACCACTGGGCCTAATGTACCTTTCCTGCCACATCTCCTGCTCCCCCCGACTGCTAACGCATATGTACTGTGACTGGGCCAGCCACTTGCTGCTCTGAAATGCACAGGGGAGGGGGGGTTGGTGGTGGTGGTAGCCAATGCTCTTGCTGCTCCCTCGGTCTGGGACTCCTTCTCCACTTTCTCATCTGTGCAAGACCCACCTGTTCTAATTCTCCTACCTGGTGCCACCGCCTTCTTTTCTGTCACTAATACCCCAATCCATTCCTGTGTCCCCGTGAACCTCCATCACATGCTTAGGGCTACTTGTTTGCAAGAGTTCTGGATCTGAGCTCTTCCAGGACAGGGATCTGGCCCCCTTTCATCCCTCTCTGGGTCCCAGTGCTCAGAACAGTGTCTGGCTCAGGGCGGGTACCCTGCAAAATGGTCCTTGAGTGAAAGAAAAAAGGATAAGTTCCTGAATGCAAGTGAATATTAAGCCATGAGGAAGAAAGCTCAGAGGAGGAAAAACATGTAAGATTTAATGATCACCCTTAGCCCAATGAGCTAAGGAGGCCATTGTGGATGAAGATGGCTATCAGCAGGTGTCTGCAAGGCGGTGCTGGCCAAAGGAAGATGGGGGATCTTGGGGCCAGCCAGTTCTGCACCAGGACCTAGCTCTGCCATTTCCAGCGGGGGGGGGGGGGGTATGGGCAAATGGTCTAGTTGTCTGTAAAATGGAGCAGGTGCACTCAGGTTCAAGCACAGATATGAGAATTAAATTGAACAAGATGATTGGCGCTGGAGGCTGAGGCATAGAAGAGCCTATGCCATGGTCCCTGCTGACCCTGCATGACCTCTGCTCACCACAGACCACTGTGTACTTTCTCACCAAAGGGCTGATGTTTCCCAAACCGTGCGGTAGAAGGAGGCTCCCTTGTGTGCCTTGTCATCACCACTTTCTTCTGGCTTCTTTGTGTACCTTGATACCTAGGCTGCTGTGCTAGGATGAAGGTGAGGCAAGCAAGGCACCTGGGAGGCAGAGTTTAAGGAGACCCTCACGCTCAGGGGCACTCAAGCCCAGGAAGTGTTTGTGCATGTTTATGTAGTGTCTACAAGGATCTGAGATGATTTGTGCTTATTGGGTCGGGAATTCTGGCCTCCAAGACCATGGAAACTTGAGTTTCATGGGGTCTTTGAGCTCTGTGAACTTATCTGCAAGCTTTTGTGGACATTTACATTCTTCTCCACAGAGTGCTCCTGGTTTCTATCACAGTCCCAAAAGGATCTGCCAATCCGAAATGTTTGGAATAACCAAGTCAAATATTTAGTAATGATAGTTTAATTTTATCTCTCAGTGTATTGTGGTCCCAGAATTAGAAAGAACTTGGGCATAGGAATATGACAAAGCAGCTGTGGCTGAGAGGTCCTCTCGCATAGAGGGTGGATGGCCAGCCTTATGGACCAGAGGGCTTGAGTTCAAGGTTTAGTCCTGCTACTTCCTGGTGGTGTGACCTTGGACAAGTCACCAAATGTCATTGTGAAATAATAACAGTTTGACCTCACTCTCTACTGGCATTACTCAGGTAGGTTACTTTTACCCTGGAGTCTTATTTCTTTGTTTGTTGGTAGCAGCCCATCATGGGGTTAAAAGAATAAACCCCCAAAGCCCTAATTCTTAGTTGAGTTGAAACTGAAGAGTATACAATATTTCCACCTAGATTCTATTCAGTTCTCCATGTGAGAACCACCAGAGGAGTCCTTGTAATTTGAAAAAGCACATTTCACATTGTAATGCTTAACATTTATTTTTATGCACGATATTTGTCTTGAAATCTGCAAAAGGGAGACAATGGTTTTATTATGTTTTTCAAAGAGGCCATGAGTTCCCTATGATTGAGAAACATGAATCTAGATGTTTGGGGTGTTCCTTGTCTCCCTCCCCCCACTATGAAGCTAGTCAGTCAGAGCTGTGTGTCTGGATCTCAATGCTTGGGGTGTTCAGGGAATTGCATTCCAGAATCAGGCTTGGGCACCCTTTCCTGGTGAGAGCATACCATCCTAGGCTTGAGCTGAAGGCTGCTATAAGAAACAATGTAGGAACCTCACAGTGTCATTGTTGCTGAGGTGCCACTGAGGCTGTTGTCCACCATGCCACTCAGGATCACCCTAAGAATAGCTGCAGGATAATTACTTTCAGACTCCAGACCTGGGAAATCCATGCTTCTCCAGAGCAAAGGATGTCTTAAAGACACTGACTCTTCAAACCGATAATTTCCCACTCTGTGCTTTGGACTGCAGGACACTGAGAGCCTAATTTGCATCCAACCACTAGCAATTGGGTAGCCCCATCTCATGGTCTGTAGTTCTGTGTATGAGCTTTACCCTCAAATTT
This sequence comes from Cryptoprocta ferox, assembly GCA_028646485.1. Taxonomy (NCBI): domain Eukaryota; kingdom Metazoa; phylum Chordata; class Mammalia; order Carnivora; family Eupleridae; genus Cryptoprocta; species Cryptoprocta ferox. Next base: position 49,266,529 of record CM053567.1, read on the forward strand.
GTTTTTCTGCCCTAATTTACCCTTTGGTCTTGATTTCTTCATTTGTTTTCCTCTCCTATAGTTTCATATTTATTTTTATGCATGGCTTCAAATCTTTTTGGAAGCATCGGAAAATGAGTAAATCAATGAACAAAAACAGAACAGCATTTTTGAAAGAGCTTGTTGCATGATATGGGTGCTCAATAAGAATTAGTTCCCTTTCTGTATACAAAACAGAGACCAATTCCTTGTAGTTTTTGTTTGTTTTGTTTTGTTTCTACAAGGGCACCACCTATGGTGAGATACTCAGCTGTGGGTCTGTTATACAAACACAGCTTGTTTCACTGCCTATTCTTACAGATATTCCACCTTGTACTGCTACAAAGATTATATGTAGTTATTTCATGTTAAGTTCTCTTAATTCCTACCATTTCTATAGTTGAATCAAATTTTTTAAAAAGATATTTATTTATTTTTAAAAAACTATTTCAGGGGCGCTTGGGTGGCTCAGTTGGTTAAGCAACCAATTTCGGTTTAGGTCATGATCTCACAGCCTGTGGGTTCGAGCCCCGCGACATGCTTTGTGCTGAAACCCCAGAGCCTGGAGCCTGTTTCAGCTTCTGTGTCTCCTCCGCCACTGATCCCACCCTGCTCTCTCTTGCTCTCAAAAACAGATAAACATTAAAAAAAAAAACTATTTCATTTGAGGGGTACCTGGGTGGCTCAGTCAGTTGAGCGATGTCCCACTCTTGATTTTGGCTAAGATCTCACGGTTCATGTGTTTGAGCCCCATGTCAGGCTCTGCAATGGCGGTGTGGAGCCTGCTTGGGATTTTCTCTCTCTCCTTCTCTCTCTACCCCTCCCTTGCTCACACTCTCTCAAAATAAATAAATAAACAAAAAAATATTTCATTTGAAGATGGGATCAAAAGTAATATACGGAAAAGGCTCAAACCTATTTTCCCTATGCATTAACGTGGAAAAGAATAATTTCCCTTTTGTGGTACCTGTCTGTCTTATGGACAGCCTGGCACCTGTCAGTGCAGCAGGGGCAGGTGAGGTTAAGATAAGTATCTTCTAGACTGAAAGCAGTGGGATGCTGGTAAATGTTCAACAACCACCTTTCCGGGAAACACATGTACACACACATACACACACATAAGTTTATTATACATTTTACTGGTATAAAGAATATATAACACATAATTTACAAATAATAATAAAATATGTAATGTTCTTGGGGCCTTGGGTGGCTCAGTTGGTTAAGCGTCTGACTTCAGCTCAGATCATGATCCTCCAGTTTGTGAGTTCAAGCTCCATGTCGGCCTCTGTGTTGACAGCTCAGAGCCTGAAGCCTGCTTCAGATTCTGTATCTCCCTCTCTCTCTGTCCCTCCTCTGCTTGTTCTCTGTCTCTTTCTCTCTCTTTAAAAAATAAACATTTTTAAAAATTTAATATAATATTCTTTATTATAAATACCATAGAGCCATCAATTCTCCATAGAATGCTTTTATTGACTTTTGCCAAATTCTCGTATCCATGATCAAGCTATGGCTGCAAGTAATGCACACATATAGGATTGGCATGAACGTCCATTGATATTTTCATTTATGTTAAGTAGACCAAAGTGACAAGGACATGTTGGAATTGCACTCATGAGGCAGTAATGTCACTGGCTTCTTCGCTAAATTGGATAAGAGTTTTTAATTACTCAAAAAACTTGTCTCAATGCCTTTGTGCTATTAACAGCTATAATTAGAGCACATTTTAATGTATTATCTACATTATTTTAACATTTTCTCCATCACGGAGAAAGTCTGAAAAATCAACAAAAAAGCAAATCAACCCTCGAAGTCCTTTCCTATTTCTGTGGTGACAACACTCCTACCAGATTGCCAATTTCAACCTGCCAACGTGGCCTGGCTGAACATGGGGCTGGGAAGAGATGTGCAGCAGCACACCACTATCCAGCAATTTCACTGCACAGACACAACTGATGTAAATGACCTCAAGAACAGCGATAACAGTGAAATGTAGTGGAACAACTGGGAAATGATGACATTTGGGTGTTTATTACCTTCGTTTTAAATATAATTCATTAATTGTATTTTATATAATTTAATTTTGATTTTATATAATTTTAATTTTTTATAGTTTAATTTTGAATAATGATGTGCTTAACAAACAGCTCACAAAGTTCCCCAGAATTTAACAACTGACTCTTACAAACCTGCCCGAGTTGGCCCCAGCACACTGCTGATGAGAAGCAGAATATCTCAGTTTCAAACCACAGATCAGCGTCCTGGTCTGCATCTGACTTTGCGAAGCAGGGACCAGTGGAAAATAACTTGCCCCCTGGGCTTTCCTGAGTCCTGAGACTTGCAAAAGAGGCCCAGGTTTCTAGAGGGTCCTGCTGTCTGCTTGGTGGCAAGAAAAGAGGGGGAGGTGTATGGCCCTGGATAGAGACCCTCTCCCTGCAATGGTCATGCCCCTGCACTGACCTAACTTTGGGAGACCATAGACCCTTGATGAGTTTCATGGAGCTTATAAGCTTCTTTAACTTGCATGCAAGCTTTTGTGGACACAGACAACCCTCTACAAAGAGTGTTTCTGGCTTCCATCAGATTTTATCCACCCAGGAGGGTTTGGGACTTGCTGGCACAGGAAGGATTGACTTCTGGCTAACTGCCGGGGGGAAAGTGGCTTTCCCATGTGCTCTTGAGTCAACATGGGAGTCTCTTCCTTCTCCAAGAATCACTCCTGGGAGGTCTTTGCCACCAACGTCAGCTAGACGTAGAAAGCAGAGATGCTTCCTCAACTGGAAACAGGGCTCAGTGAGGTACACAGTGCTCGTTGTTGGCAACTGTCTGAGGCCCAGATTGGCAAGGAGACACCTGCTCACATCTGTCTCGACAACCAGGTCTGGTGGCTCTGTCACAGGTGTGGAGGAGATAAGGGTGGGGTGTCACTTGTACCCATATTTCTGCTGGGGCCAGCTCCCAAACTCTCCTCCCGGTTAAATAAATCTTCCCAGGCTCCTTAGCTCCATGTTGTCACTCAGACAAGCGGCCTCTGAGAACAAGCAAATGGGAAAGTAACACCCTCAGAGAGGCTTCTGGCTCAGAGATGAAGGACAGGTCCTGTGACTGAGGTCTTCCTCAGAGCTTGGAGCCTGGCCTTTAGAGAGATCTCATTTGCTTACACAATAGTTTCCTCACAGAAAGGTCACACTCCTTTGTGTCGTAGGAAAAAAGGTTTAAAATCTTTCTCCATGAGGCCCCCTTGATGACGTTGAGCATGGAGTGCAATGCAACGTTCATTGGATTCCTGCAAAATGACTCCACAACATTCATCCCAGTGGGTTTGGAGCCTTCTGTTTTCAAACCACGTTCCTCTAATTGCTGCCTGCACATAAAGCCACTCTCTTATGACGTGTGCTCCACCCTCTTTCCCATTCCCCCCTCCTGTTTCTGTGCTGTCCAACCCACCACAGACAGCCTGTATGTAAGAAAATTAACATCTCCGTGTTGGTCTTTCTTTTCCTGTTGATTGGAAAGCCCGTTGACAATTGAATGAAGAAAAGGCATGAAAAAGAATGGGGAAGAACTGTGGGCCCTTGGGAGCTGACTCTGTCCATACAGAATGTTGTCATAAGTTTGATATTTAAGATCAATGAATCTTAAATGAACTTCTCTGAATCTTTATGGTTACATACTTTTAGTTCCTTGCACGTGGGAATGGCTGCCAGCCAGACTCCACAGATGTCTCCAGTGTGGTGGTTTGCCATTGGAGGTTGGCCTGAGTGACTGAGGGTGTCCCCCCCCACCTGCCCCCTCTTCTGCCAAGATTCAGCCTGAGAAGGGAGTGCTCCTAGTATCAGTGTTGCATATCCTGGAGCTCTCTGGCATGTGGTGTGTAGGGGAAGTTGTCCATCATGGACCCTGTTTTAGGGATTTTATAACTAGAAAGACAAAAAAAAATTCTTTAGGAAAGGGAGTTATTGATGTAGGATATGCTCTCTCTGTGTCTCACAGACATGGACACACACAAGGACACACAAGCACACGCACAGATACATGGAGGCGCACACACAGAGGCAACACATGTACCTATCAACAAGGACAAAACATCCCCAAACCCACTGTCACCAAGGCCATTGCGACAAAGTAAGGAATAAAGTCTGCTCCATAAAGAGGTTCCCAAGCTCCATGCATTTTGTAGAAACCCTGTTGCTAAAGCACCATCCTCCCTGAAGTTCTTCTCGTTCGTTGTTTTCATCATACAAAGTTCTCTGCTGTCAAATGGCAAGAGGTGCCTGTCTTCTAGCCTGAGTGGGTCTTGAGAAGGGAAGGAGCATCCTCCTCCCCTCAGCTCAAATCCCAGACTTGTGTGTTGGCAGCCAGCAGCTCCACGGGGGTATGCGGGGGGTCACAGGAGGCACCCCCCCCCGCCTCTTTCCCTGGGGCTGGCCTTCCTTTCCCTGACTCCACACTGAAGACACAGGGTCTGAAATCCTCAGGATCTTTGCCTCGTCTTCCACCACCCTGCTAAGGGGTGACTGAGTCCCCACGGCATCTTCTGGAGGAGGCTCTGTTCCCTGCAGAAGAAATCTAAAGTGTGAGGAAAGTGCGAGTCTTAGCAAAGGCCAGAGGGTGTGCTAGAACACTCACCAGTTTCTCTGACTCAAGGCAATGTTGTCATAACATCTGTGATAGCCTCTGTCTCCTCCTTTCTCAAATTTGTCCCCAGATCTCTGCTGCTTTAGCTCAGGCCCTTGCTGCCTCTAGACTAGATGACTGCCACATCCATAGAGCTCCTGTCTTCAGCCCTCAGTGACCTGCACTGCAGTCCATCCTCTGTGTGGTTGGCAACGTCTCTCTGAAGCTCAAATGCAGCCTTGTCACCCCCCGGGGAACATTTCTGTTGACTCCTCAGTGCCTGAGAACAAAACCCAGGCCTCCAGGGATCAGACGTCTTAGTCTGCCATTCTAGCTTCTCTCCTGGCACATTGGGCCCAGCAGTCCTGTCCCCAGTGACTCCCTGTTGCCCATCACACCGCAAAGCTTGTGCTGAGCCCTCTTCTCCACTTGAAATGACCCTCTCCTGGAGGAAATCTCCTGTGCATCCTTGAAGTCCCAATCCCAAGGTCTCAGCCTCCATGAATCTTCCTGTGGCTGTGCCACCCTGGCCCAGGCACCAGCAGACATGGCTGATGACTTCTTCCAATGAGCCCAGCAGGGGGCTAAGGTAGCAAGGACCTCACAAGGCGAACACAGCTCTCCACCCTCATTCCTTGTTTGCACAATCCCAATGTGTTGCCAGTTCCCAGTGGCACACTTGGAGGGCAGAGTCCCTTTTCTGAGGTCACACGGATAATCAGTGACCAGCGTGACCCTCAGGCTGGACCTCCTAGCTCCTCACTCTGTCTGGCCTCACAGTGGGGTGTCTCTAATGCAGCCTTCAAACCACCTTGAAGCTCTCCCATGACCCCTTTGTAAATCTAAGGGGTAGACAATGCATGGCTGAGTTTGTCCCTTTGCTTTATTCCCTTTTGCCTCCCCAAGGTCATATGTATTTGGCTCATTTATCATTCATTAAAAAAAATGGGGCGCCTGGGTGGCTCAGTCAGTTAAGCATCTGACTTCGGCTCAGGTCATGATCTTACAGTCCATGGGTTCAAGCCCCGCGTCGGGCTCTGTGCTGACAGCTCAGAGCCTGGAGCCTGCTTTGGATTCTGGGTCTCCCTCTCTCTGTGCCCCTCCCCCGCTCACTCTCTGTCTCTGTCTTTCAAAATAAAGACATAAAAAATTAAAAAGAAAAAGAATGTGCTGATTGCAAGAACAATGAGGCTAAGGAGGAATCTTTGGAATTTTTGATAAGGACACCAACTTCAGAGAAAGTAGAAGAGTGGGTTGAGTGAGTCTATTATGAAGGTGGTCCTGGCCTCTGGAAGAACATCTGGAAGGCTCAGTGAAGTCATGATGGAGTAAATCCGTGTGGGGTGAGTGTAGACTTCAGTCCACACTTGTTGAGCAAAAATAGAACGCCTAGTCTGAACATCTTGATTTCTGCTGGGTAGTGAAAAATAGCCCCAGTGAGCTCAGTGCTCTCTCCCTTTCTCCAGGGCTGGGTCCCAGTCCTGGGGGGTCCTCATGGGTCTTAGGACTTTGGGGCAGCCCATATGGTCTTCTTCATCAAGCCTCACAGGTTGCTGCTAGGATGTCTAGTTCCAGCCTCTGACCTGGGTCAAGTCTTCCTCCAGGACTTCTGTGCCACAACATGGGTGCAGGAGTCATCATGCCGCTCCCCTCCAGCTCTGGGCCAAGGGACTCTGGGTGAGACAACCTGGGTTCCTGTATTGCCCAGACTGACTCACTGCATTTCCCTTAGTCTGAGCCAGGAGACTTCTCTTGTTTTTCCTTTCTGTTTCCCTGTGGCAATGGCTTAAATGTGGGCGACGAGCAAGATACTAAATGAATAGAAGAAGAAAAAAATCCATTCATATCTTAAAAAAACGTTCTGTTCTACCTGCTGACAGAAACCCTGGGTAAGCAACACTGGATTGCATCTTTGATTTTTTTTTCCAGTACAGAGTACAAATGTAAACCTTATTTCCAAACTGCATCACAAACTTTGGGAGCTGTGAGCATGCCCATGGTTCAGGAAGAATAAGGGGAAGGGTACTGAGGCAGGAGAGGGAGGAAGGATGTTTTGCCAACCAGTTCCAGCTGTGGAAGGAATGGACACAAGAACTTGGAAAGAAGCAGAGTGCCCTAGCTTCCTACCTGTGGCAGACCACTCCACACCCAGTGATCCTAGCCCCAGTGAGTCCAGCCTGGACCACCAGATTGAGATGCAGGTGGGCGCTGATGGATCCTGCTTAGGTGGGGGCCTGTTGCTGCCTCTGAGGAGGACAGATTGCCCTCATTGGAGGGAAAGACACCACCCACATCTCAGCTTCTGGGAGCTATCAGAGGAAAGGAAACCAACACTCTAAAGGAACTTTAAAGGGACTGGAGCCTAGTGACGCCAGTGGAGATAAAGGATCCAGCTCAGGAAACCAGCTAGTACTTAGAATCTAGAAGGGGCCAATCAGAGAATTCCAGTGGGCAGACTTGAGAGTTTGGGGTGGGGGGATCCAAGCATTCATGTGGAGATAAAGCTGAAAGAATGCCAAAGATCAACCAGGCATTAGGGGTACAAATGACTTTAGTGAGACAGGACAGTGACCTCAAGTTAGGACTGGAGGAGGAGCCTGAAACCAAGACGGGAAAGAAACTGGGAGAGCTGAGAAGAGGATGCCCAACAATGCCAGCCTGTGCCAAGCTGGTTCTGTCCCTGAGGCTGTGTTTCTACAGCTGGGCACTGGTCTTGCCATCTTGGCTGGGGGACTTCCTCTCTCTGGTCTTCAGGTTCCGACTCTGCCAAAGGAAGGGGTAGGCTAAGTGGGCTCTGAGCATTCCTTCCAGTCAACACTTTGCTGTGTCTACTTGGCACATAATGCATATTGATCAAGTGTGGAATAGCTGCCACTCCTTGAGCGCCGAGAAATGTGCCATTTGTGCAGTGAACTCCCTTAATTCCTGCCCGGTTGTTGTCATCAGGAACTCTGCAAGGGCTAGAAGGCCAGAGCCCAGATGCAGACTCAGGTCTGTGTGACTCCAAAAACAGTGCTCTTAACTCTCGATTATTCAGTCTATCAACTGCCCACTGCATGCAGAGCACTGACCCAGGCCAACGGTAAGGGCAAGAGAAGCTTATCACCCACATCAAGGCAGAAACCAAACACATGCTGTGAGATTGCAGCTGATCGAGCCACACACAGCAACTGAGCAAAAATGGACAGCCAAGTGTGCATGATGCTCACTTAGCGTCTGGGAAACCTCTGCCTGAGGAAGCATCCGGCACAAGCTTGCTCTCCAGAGAATGCCTCTCTTGTCCTGTGGGCTAGGTCAGCACCTGTCAACTTGACTTTTCCCTTGCTGGGTGAGCATCACTCCTGTCTACCCAGTAGCTGGAGCCTCCTTGTCATCACTTTTCATTTCTCTGTTTCTCCCCACATCTGCCCACCCTTAGGAATCAGTCCTCTCTTGAAATTCCTCCTGCCCCACTGTCTCCCTGCCCTGGAACTGTCAGCTGTCCATTGCTACTTATTGTGACATGCGCTAAGCCAGACGCGTGCTAGGCCTGGAGGACACAGAAAGGAGAGTTGCTAAGTCAGACGTGTACAGCCATCCTCTCCACCCCCATCCGTCTGTGATGGGGTTGTCGCCGAGGCTCTGCCACATGCTTTGGGGACATCAGATGAGGAAGCCATTCATTTAACCAGGGGCAGGAAGAGCCAAGATGGAGGAGCTGCAGGAGGAGGGGTTTCACAGGGCCCAAAACCCTTGCGTGCAGCTCTGGGGCAGGGACTGCCGCCCCCTACTGTTCACATCCTCCCCTCCCCCGCCCCCTGCTTCGGGAAACGCCCAGATGAGAGGGAGGCAGTTAGAGGCTCGGCCTGGGGAAATTGAGCCAGAGCGCACACTGCTTTTACGTGGGAGGCTCTGTACTAATGACTAGTATGCTGACCATGACCTTTAAGAAGGTCAAGTGGCCTCCTGATGACTGAAGCTGCCGCCCCTCCAGCAAGTTGCACTGCAGGAAGCTTTTCTGTAATTTTCTCTTCATGTCTGTTTGAGAGCAGCCAACCTCCCAGGACCCACGGGGACCCCTTGGGGACTCCATGCCTGTTTCCAGCATCAGCAGACATCGAACGAGTCATTTACCTCTGCCTCTGTGGGTCAGCCCACTTGTGCATGGCATGAATCTGAACACCAGAGGCTCACATGGATTTAGACACTAATGTCCTCAGGCTGCTTGCATGAACCAGTCTCCTCGTTGGCTAGACTCAGATGCTAAGGACCTAAAGCTGGAGGGTCCGTCACAGCAGGTGGTGGAAGGTGGGAAGAATGAATGTGCTCTCACTGCTCTTTCAGTCCCAGGCTTGGTTTGGTGTGTAGGAGGGTCTGGGAGAGCTCTGCTGGGGTCTGCCCGCCTGGCCTCTCTTCTCAGCCTGCTCAGAAGGGAAGCCACAGAAAGATCCGGCTGTGCTGCAGATGGACAGCACCACAGCCATTTGCAAGAACAGGCTGATTTTGTACAGATTTATCATTTATCTCCTTACCTGACAACCGTAAACATTCTGTAATACCAAAAAAAAAAAAAAAAAAATGAAAGCAGCTACAAACCATCAATAATTCTACTAACCTCGCATTTTTACCCAAGAGCTACTTGTCTTGGTTCATATGATACAGTTTTTAATGGCTGGAATTGTAAGGGACATGGCAGTTTGGATTCTTGGATTCTTTGGAAAAGCATCTTTCCGTGGCTCTATATCTTCACAACGATCATTTCTATGGCTGCATAATTTCCTTTTATTGTGTTAACTCTAATTTCAGCATTTCAACTGGACATCTGGTTTGCTTTTTTTTTTTTTTTTTTTAAATAACATGTAGTTTGCAAAGCCATTCTGAACCCCATGACACAGCTGAAGGCTATTCTTTCCTCATCCCTCCAAGGAAGGACAGCCAATTACACAGGGAGCCCAAATGCTCACTTTGAGGGTGGAGTCAGGTGGATTTTGAATTACATTTTATGTCATGGTGACAGTGGCCAGAGTTCATCCTCTCCCATCAGCTCCGTGTTGTCAGCCACCATATTTGCTGGCCAGGGCGACCGATGTGGTCTTTGGCCAGAGAACAGGCATTCCTCTCTGTGAAATGAAATGACTCATGGAGAAAGAAAACCCAGGGCTTTGGCCTCATCTGTCCCAAGGTTCTTAATCAGAGGTCTGTGAAGTGCTGTGCGCGTTTTTAGGGGGAAGGGTGCTGAAAGTGGGCACGAAATTTAATACGTATGTACAAAAGTGTATTTTTTGAGAAAAATCTGTACTTTCACCAGATTCTCAAAGAAGGCTATGACCCCAAAAAGGTTTTATTTATTTAGTTGAGAGACAGCGAGAGAGAGAGAGAGAGAGAGAGAAAGAGAGAGGAGAGGGGCAGAGGGAGAAAGAGATAGAATCCTAAGCAGTCTCCATGCTCAGCACAGAGCCTGACATGGGGCTTGATCCCATGATTCCGAGATCATGACCTGAACTGAAATCAAGAGTCGAGTGCTCAACCACCTGAGCCACCTAGTCACCCTAAGCCCTGCCTCCTACCCTGTCTTTTAAAAGACAACTCATCTCTTCCCCCCCACCCGCCCCCGCCCTGCCTCCTACCCCAGCCACTGCTCCTTTTGGGAGTCTGAGATTGAAATGAAAGAATCCTAAAGATCTATGTCTATATGCAGAGGTCCAGTCATGGTACGGAAAACATATTATCCCCATTTTAAGGATGAGGAAATTGAGGCTCAGAAATACTTCTAAGGGCAGGGTGCCTGTGTGGCTTAGTTGGTTAAGCATCTGACTTTGGCTCAGGTCATGAGCTCATGGTTCGTGAGTTCAAGCCCCACGTCAGGGTCTGTGCTGACAGACTGGACCCTGGAGCCCGCTTCAGATTCTGTGTCTCCCTCTCTCTGCCCCACCCCCACTTGTGCTCTCTCTCTCTTTCTCTCTCAAAAATAAACATTAAAAAATTTTTTTACAAAGAAAAAAGAAGAAAGTAAATACTTCAAGGGGCATAGAGCCAGCACGCAGGGAGCCTTGGATCTGAACCCAGGTCTATTTCACTACCAAGTCTGTATATGCATATACCCATTATGCTAACATGCCCTATGGTTAAAGGAATTGTTTCTGTTTTTATTTCTTTAACCAAAGGTAATTGCTAATGCGTTAAAGTGAGAGGCTCTGCTATGATTATGGCCATCCATGGTGCTTCACTAAAGGAAATGTTTCGGCATTTTTTAAAGCCTTACATTTTTCTCCGGGGAGACAGGCTGGTACAGACATATTTGTGGTTGGCTAATTATTCTTTCCTGCTACAAGCATTAACCATAGGAGGTGAGCTGTGTTTATCAAACTGAAATGTTGTCACTCAAGGTTTAAGGAGCCAAAGAAACTTTGAAATTCAAGAGACCAAATCCAACAGTTCAACCCAACGGGTGGGAGATTTCGGCTCATGATTCCCTGAATGTCACTGGGGCTTTTCAAACAGATGTTTTTATTATCAACAAGGGATTTGGCATGTAAATGACTTTGGCTTCCTAAGTGTGTTGATTTCTTTTCTCTTAGTATTCCTGTGCTAAATCTCCTTAAACCCCAGTACATACCTGGAAAAATGTAGATGGGGCATAATTCAATTTCACTCTTCTTGCTTCCTCTGGGAATCTCTGCTAAATTAGCCCCTTATTATTACTGCAAATTGGCAGCACTAAAAGGGGAAAGACTTCCTTAATGGTTTGTGTGGTGACAGACGGTAGCTACACCTGTGGTAAGCAAAGCGGACCATAGACTTGTCAAATCACTACTCTGTACACCTGAAACTAATGTAACATGTGCGTCAACTATACTTCAATTAAAAAAAGTGAGGGAAGACTTCCTGAAATATGGGAAATAATTATGCGATAAAAGAAAGGAAATTATAATTTAATTTTGGGCATCTTAGATGTAATTCAACAGCAAACATTAAATCAATGTGCTTTCCTGGCCCTAAAACATTGGCTAATAATCAATAATCAGTATTTAGAATAGTACTGGCTTTGGTATAAATGATGCCTTTCTGTCATTTTCCTGGTAAATTAAACTGTTTACGCTTTATGGCAATGGAGTGCTGGGGGGAGATGGATAAAAAGGCATTTTTTCTTTTTTTTATGTTTACTAATTTTTTTTGATGGAGGGGAGAGGGGCAGAGAAAGAGGAAAGAGAGAATCCCAAGCAGGCTCTGCACTGTCAACACGGAGTCAGATGCTTAACCGACTGAGCCACGTAAGCACCCCAAAAGGCATTTTTTTTATGTTTGGGCTTCTCTGATTAATTAATTCATCCACTTATTCAAAACAAGAGAAAGATTCACTGCATATCTAATATGTTCTAAATGCTGAGAACGGCCCAAAGATACAAAGATTAAAAGAAAAATACCCCCTTTCCCTTAAGGCACTCACAGGAGTCTAAGTTAGAAGACAGGCATTAAACCAAGGGCCTAATATATTGTGGTTGGTGCTATTAAGAAGTTCCGGGGGTGGGGGGCAGGCGGCTGGGTGGCTCAGTTGGTTAAGCTTCCGACTTCAGCTCAGGTCATGATCTCACAGTTTGTTGGGTTCGAGCCCCTTGTCGGGCTCTGTGCCGACAGCTCAGAGCCTGGAGCCTGCTTCAGATTCTGTGTCTCCCCTTCTTTCTGCTCCTCCCCTCCTCATGCTCTGTCTCTCTGTTTCTCAATAATAAATAAATGTTAAAAATTAAAAAAAAAAAAGAAGTTCTGTGGGCACAGGGGAGGGATGACCTGGATACACGGTGCCAGGAAAGGCTCCCCAGAGCTGGTAGTGTCTGGACTAAGTCTTTTTTTTTTTTTTTAATTTTTTTTAAACCTTTATTCATTCTTGAGAGACAGAGACAGAGCAAGAATAGGGGAGGGGCAGAGAAGGAGGGAGCCACAGAATCTGAAGCAGGCTCCAGGTTCGGAACTGTCAGCACAGAGCTGGATGCGGGGCTCAAACCCACAAACCACGAGATCATGACCTTAGCCAAAGTCAGACACATAACTGATTGAGCCACCAGGTGTCCCCTGGACTAAGTCTTAAATGAAGATTAGTCCTTCAGTCAGACCCAAGGAATGACACCCAAGAAAATCATGTTAGGTATTCTTTAGCTCTTTTCCAGAACCTGTTATCATTTCTTAACGTGGTCTAATCAAGATTGTCAGCATGAAAAAATGTCACTGAAATCAACCTGACAACATGTCAGTTATCCGACAGAGATGTGGGTAGTCTGGAAGATTGATGGTTCTAAACTTTGGCTTTTTAACTTTATAGTTTACAAATTGCCTTAATGAGTTCATATGATCCTTTAAAGCAAGTGGGAAACCTAGTCTTAGCCGCATTTTATAGACAAAGCAGCTAAGGCTCAAAGAGATTCAAAAATCTTGTCCCAAATCATACAGGCTTCTAAATAAATAAATACGGTGATTTCTTGATGATTTGGAGCCACTACCATAATATATTATTGTGCCATGCTATAATAACAATGATAACTGACATTTATTTAATGCTTACTATGTGGTAAGGCACTATTCTAAGTACTTTACATATTTCATCTTATTTAATATAAAACCATTGAGGAACTTCCCTTCATAAAAGCATTTTTGGTTTTTCTGTCCTTGTCTCATCTTACAGATGAATCCAGATTATTCACTTTCAAGGTTTTTTTGGGCAACGTAACATGATTGCCTTTCTAAAAAACTGGTTATTTATTCAAGGAGGGCTGAAGTGAGTTTCTCTCAAAATTTTTTTGGCCCTCGATAGAGTATTTATTTTCATATTTTATCACAATTTACCTTATCCTTCTCCTCCATACCCTCCGCCTGGATTTGCCCTGGTGTAGGTCCCTTCCAGGGCCTGTTCACATCCTAGGCCTGGCTAACCCTGCTGATGTCACTGTGTGGCTGGTTCAGGAATCAGGACCCTGGACCTTAAAGTTAGTGTCAACAGGTTGGGAGGTGGAGATGCCAAAGGCAGGGAACATCCTGAGGGTGGCAGAAATGAAGATGGAGTGATTCACCGACCAATGTGATGAGGGCAGAGAGGGAATTGACAGGGGAAGACAAACCAAAGAACCATTTCACGGAGTCACCACCTTGGGCTCCTTTGGGCAATGAGAATGTGGGGGCTGGACCATCTCTGTATTCCATCATCATTCTAGAGACCCCTCCTCAGAGCCCAGGTTACCCGCAGACCCCATTGTTCCTCCACACCTCCAGAAATCTGCAGGGGAATTATGGGCCCATCACATGTTAGGGCTGGGGGCCACGTGGTGATCATCTTTCCAGAACCTCATCATACAGACGAAGAGGGGGAAGCAAGGAGGGTGCTGGCCAGAGATTGCACTATGGGCTACTACATTGATACTGAATGACCCAGTGAGGCCCTGAAGGCATTACAAGATGCCAAAGTGCCTTCTGCACGCTCAGAACAAGGTAGGACATGCTTGGGACAAGTTGGGAGCATTTATTAAATCCCACATTATTTGAACTTGGTCAGTTGGCTGGCCACATATCCTGTGTTGTATGTGGAGGCTGTGTTTGATCTAGACTTTGAGTAACCAGAACAACCTGCTACCCAGCCAAGGTGATTTTCAGAGTTTACCAGAATGGAGAAGTCTATGCCTTCAAGGGTGTTTAACTCATTGGTCTTTTGTGAAGGAAATATTTAGGATTTTTTATTGGTCACAGTAGCTATGACATTTTACTATATTGAACCTGATGAAATCTGTCATGGCACCTGATCTGTTGAGGTGTCTGGACTTTTCCCATTGGGTATAAGGGACCATTTGCTTCAGCAGCTCAGAACTCTTTTTTTTTTTTCATGTTTATTTTTGAGAGACAGAGAAGGACAGAGCAGGAGAGGGGCAGAGAGAGAGAGGGAGACACAAAATCTGAAGCAGGTTTCAAGCCCTGAGCTGTCAGCATAGAGTTCGACACGGGGCTCGAACCCATGAACCATGAGATCATGACCTGAGCCAAAGTCTGACACTTAACTGACTGAGCCATGCAGGTGTCCCCAGTAGCTCAGAACTTTTAAGGAAAATCCTCTCTTTATACGAATCGGGCCTGGGCAAGTTCTCTGTCCCTGATCACCTCCATCATGTGCTGCTAATTGAGGAGTCAAGTGGTCATTCCACTCAGCTGAAAAACACAATTGAATAATAGGGCCACAGTCTGTCCACAGGGTTCTCCCACCACTGCTCAGTTTACTTTAAGAAAAGCCCAGTTGTCCCTTTGTGAAGGGTGTGTTCATGTCTCAGTCCTGCTCTGAAGCCATAGGCATAAGCAGAACTAAATGTTGGGACAAGGGTGTCTGGGTGCCATAGGTAAGACAACTGCAATTGTGTCCTCAGGGTGTCTGAGATTCAGCAGGCCCCCTCGGTTCTGCCAAGCCTTGAAGAGCAGAGTGAGGGCCCTTTCTGAGTGCTGAGTTCTGAGGGGTGGGAGTTGGTGAGGGGAAAATGTGTGGGAGACATGGGGATGGGGAGCAAGTGTCTTTCCTGGGAACCCTTCCCCTGCTCCCCCCATATGGGCCCAGCAGTCACCACAAACACCCACAGTCCTACACACACATCTTCAGGGTTTTGCTCTCTTGCCCGGCAGGCACTATGAGGAAGGGATCCCTCCCTGGGCTGGCAGTGGAGGTGGCCATAGCAGAGGAATGACAGTGGACAAGCCCTTGTTTGCAGCCCTGCCCAACTCCACATCTGGCTGAGGGATCTCAGGCAAATTTTGCCTCTATTACCCTCAGTTTTTAATTTGTAAAGTGGGGTCATCTATGCCTGCCTCATGGGTGGGGTGGTGGTGGCAAGGGATTAAATGGGAGCTGGAACACAGTGCCAAAAGGCCAGGGAGCACGTCAGTGGCTTAACTCCACGCCCCCAGGGCTTGATGGAGTGCTCAGAACAAGTGGGTACCTGGTACCCATTGGTTCTCCCCTTGCTGCTTTTAACTTGTCATATTTCTCACAACATTACTTTCCTCTCCTTTGTTTCATTGTTTACTGTTGTCCTAATATGTACATTTTGTTTCCACCTCCCCTCGATTTTCTTTGACTTCATTCTTCTCCTACCTTCTTAAATAGTCACTTAGCTCATTCATGTTCAGATCCTTGCCTTTTCTAATAGTAATATATGCATTTAAAATATAATTTTTCCGGGGCATCTGGGTGGCTCAGTTGGTTTAGCATCTGACTTCAGCTCAGGTCATGATCTTACGGTTCATGAGTTCAAGCCCTGCATCAGGCTCTGTGCTGACAGCTCAGAGCCTGGAACCTGCTTCAGATTCTGTCCTCCCTCTCTCTCTGCCTCTTTCTTGCTCACACTCTGTCTCTCTCTATGTCTCTCAAAAATAAGTAAACATTTAAAAAAATAGATAAAATTTAACTTTTCTTAGAAGTACAATTTTAGCCCTTGACACTTCTTTCTGCCTTGTATTTTACATAGTCTTGTTGTAAGAGGCAGGGAGCTGGTGGGACATCAACTCCCTGAGCCGCTTCATTTACCTCTGTTTTCTTCAGAGCAATGGTTTCCAATGGGGAATCATGGACCTTTAGCTATTCATAAAATAACTTAGTGGATTGTCACGAGCTTTTAAGAAAAATAATAAATAAATAAATAATGAAGAAAACAGAATGAAAAGACAGCCTACAGAAGAGGAGAAAACATTTGCAAATCATATATCTGTTAAGGGATTAATATCCAGAATATATAAAGAACTCCTACAACTCAAAACTAAAAAACAAATAACCTGATTAAAAAATGGACAGGGACACCTGAGTAGCTCAGTCAGTTAAGCAGCTGACTTTTGATTTCAGCTCAAGTCATGATCTCACAGTCATGCTGAGTGTGATGCTGTTGGAAGTCTCTCTCTCCCTCTCTCTCTGCCCCTCCCCTCCTTGTTCTCTCTCTCTCAAAATAAATAAATAAACCTTTTTAAAAAAATGAGCAAAGGAGTTAGACATTTTCCCAAAGAAGATACACAAATGTCCAACAAGCATATGAAAGACATTCAACATCACTACTTGTTGGGGGAAATGCAAATTAACAGCACAATGAGATATCACCTCCCACTCTTTAGGATGACTAAGAGAGAAAGAAAGAAAGATAAATAGAAAGAAAGAAAGAAAGAAAGAAAGAAAGAAAGAAAGAAAGAAAGAAAGAAAAAGAAAGAAAGATGGAAAGAAAGAAAAGAAGTGTTGGCAACGATGTAGGAAAATTGGAACCCCCATGCACTGCTGGTAGGAATGCAAACTGGTGCAGCTACTATGGAAAACAGTATAGCAGTTCCTCAGAAACTTAAAAATAGAACTACCTTAATAATTCCACTTCTAAGTATATGCCCCAAAGAACTGAAAACAGGGTCTCAAAGAAAATTTGCATGTCCATTTTCATAGTGGCATTGTTCACAGTAGCCATGGTTGAAGGGATAAACAATAGATAAATAAACCGTTGCTATTATTTGGCCTTAAAAGGAAGGAAATTCAAACACATGCCACAACCTGAGATGAACCTTGGGAACATTATGCTAAATAAAATGAGCCAGTCACAAAAGGACAAATTTTGAATGATTCCACTTGCCTGAACCATCTGCAGTTGTCAAATTCATGAAGATGGATAGTGGAGTGGTGGTTACTGGGGGCTGGAGGAGAGGGAGGGGGAGTTATTCTTTAATGGACATAGAGTCTCAATTTTGCAAGATGAAAAAGTTCTGGAATTGGTTACACAAGAGCGTGAATATACTTAACATCACTGAACTGTCACACTTAAAAATTAAGATGGTAAATTTTATGTTATGTGTATTTTACCAGAATTAAAACTTAAAAGGTAGAATAGGGGTGCCTGGGTGGTTCAGTAGGTTAAGTGACTGACTCTTGATTTCAGCCTAGGTCATGATCTCATGGTTGGTGGGTTCAAGCCTCAGAGCCTCGTGTCAGCTCTGCACTAACAATGGGGAGCCTCCTAGGGATTCTCTCTCTCTTCTTCTCTCTCTGCCCCTCCTCTCTCCCTTCTCTCTCTCTCTCTCTCAATATAAATAAATATTTTTAAGTAGAATAGAATAGAGTAGAATAGAATAGAATATATCCACGTGCATTGCTTGAAGTAAGGGTAAAAAATGTTTCATGAACCTTTGTTTCACGTTGGGGGTGGGAGGTGTGCATATGTGCACCTGGGTGAGTGCTATCTTACAGATGTACAGTATTGTTTATTGAGGGTCATAGTGAAAAAGGCAAAGAATTTTGATACACACTGCAGTGGACAACCACAGAGCACACAGCACAGGGGGGACACCGGCAATCTGTGTGGGGAGACCTCCCTTCCCTGTGTGGTATGGGCAGAGAGCCATCAGCAGAGTGGCTGCTATTGTTACTTCCCCTGGGGTCTTCCTGATCTACTCAAGAAACATTTATTGCTGTCTACTGAGATAAAGATAATCTAATAGGATTTATACATTCTCCACCTTCTTCCATTTTTCCCAAGAACTAAAGTAAAAAAACTCAATGGCTGTGGAAGGGAAAAGAAATGACAGTATCTAGCACACTCAGTAACTGTGGATGGAGGGAAGGAGGGAAGGAAGGAAAGAATGGAGGAATGGAGGGAGGAATCGCAGAAGGAAGGAGATAGATGGGAATAAAGAGGGATTGGTCCAGGGGTGCCTGGGTGGCTCAGTTGGTTGAGCATCCGACTTCGGCTCAGGTCATGATCTCATGGTTTGTGGGTTCGAACCCCACATCGGGCTCTGTGCTGACCGCTAGCTCGGAGCCTGGAGTCTGCTTCAGATTCTGTGTCTCTGCCTCTCTCTGCCCTTCCTCTGCTCATTCTCTCTCTCTCTCTCTCAAAAATAAACATTAAAAAAAAAGAGAGGGATTGGTCCAGATTTCTCAGGTGTGCAGATTTTACGTAAACCCTCTGTAACCTCAGGAAGCTAAGAGGCTCGTTGGAAGCCTTCTCAGTCCGGAAATCTCATGCTTGGTCTGTAAGAGCAAGGAGGAGAAGCACCCCATTCCACTGGGTGTTCAGGGAGTACACACTAGCTCTCCTTTTGGGGAAGGAGAAGTGTCTAAGAACTGCCCTACAGGCATACCCAAAGGGAGGCATTCTTTCTCCCTAGCAATTGTGGCGGGGGGGGGGGATATATTGAAAGTGAAAGTGTCTGGCGTGTGCTTAATAAAGCAGCTACCCTTAGCACCTGATTTATAACTCCTGTAAAGTGCTGTGCACAGAAGATGCCAGGAGCCCCCAGAGTGGCCCCCAGGTGAGGAGGGTGCAATTCCACAAAGAGGCTGAGCTGTGACTTAAATGCCATCATTATGATATAAATCCCTACTCCTCCTGCTCTCCCAGGAAAGTGAAGACAGTGGTTTTGGGCCATGAGAGAAGTGAAAAGGTAGTGGCAATGGACTAAGTGAAGATGTGGGATTCCCATCCTGACACATTAATAACCCCAAGCTCAGCACCCACCCCCCCAAACCCCCGAGGCTGTTGCAAAGGCCATATTTGATGAAAATGCACTTGCTATTCATGTAGAGGATGGAGGCCATGTTAGAAGAGGGGCCATCCATTCACTCAAAAACATCTGTGTGCTTTTACTACTCGATACAAGCACTGGAGTTACACCCGGTGAGGCCTGTCGTTACAAAGCTCACCTTCTAGTGGGGGAAGACAGAAACTGAACAAATTAGTAAATACAAAGTGTCAGGTGGTGGTCGGGACTATGGAGTAAAATAAACCGGACTGAAGTGCCTGGGATGGGGGTAGTTGGGGCTTGTGTGATCTTCGGAGGTCAGGGAAGGTCCCTTGGATACTCAGGTGATATCTGAGCAGAGGCCTGAAGGAGGTGGAGGAGATGGCAATATGGGGGGGGGGGGGATGTTCCAGGCAGAGGAAGAGCAAGTGCAAATACCCTAAGGTGGGAGTGTGTTTGCTTGTTAACGTCGAGTATGGAAGCCAGTGTGTGGGATCAGAGGGGGCAACAGGGAGAGTGGACAGAGACCAGGAGGGTCTTAGAAGAGAAGCATGAGGCTCACGGGCCTTGTTAGCCATTGTAATGACTCTGGAGCATGTGGTGGTAAAGCAAACGTAACATAAAAATGACCCTTTTAAGTGCACAGTTCAGTGGAACTAAGTACATTCACACTGTCCTGTGATCCATGACTGGCATGGACCTCCCAGCCTCCAGGCACACCTGGACCTTCCAGACATCTCTAGACTCCGGAGAGCCTCCTGCCATTGTAGCTTACACCTTGCTCCTCTGTGCCTCACCTGCTTTCAGAGTCATATTTGAGAACGAGCTTCTCTGGGGCATGTGGGGGTGAATGACACCATGTGGGGGCAGAAGCTAGCCGCCCAGCTCCTCAAGACCATGTCCCTGGCCCAGCCGAGCCCTTGCAGCCCAGGTTCTGCTCTTGGCCCTGTGACACAGTGGCATCCTATCCCCAAGACCCCAAGACTTGGGCCCTAAGTCAAGGGCCCCTTCTCAGAGCTGAGAGTAGCTTCTGGAAAGCCAGAGAAGTACCCTTTCCCTGCGCTGAGACTAGCCCAGCCCTGTGCCCACAATGGGGGGTGAGGAAGCGTCATCAGAAAGATGTGGGAGCCAGGCATCCTCAGATGGCTGACTGTCAGTGAGTGCCATGGATGCCAGGCTCTTAAAGTTTCCCCTTTACAGAAGGGGAAACTGAGGCCAGGAGAGGGAGGGCAAAGGAATGTGCAGGGTCCACGGCCAGTTGAATGTTGAATCAGGCCTAGAACCCAGTTCTCCTAGTTGCCACAGAGCTGGCAGCCCCCCACTGAGCAGCCCTGTGGCTTCACATGGGTCCTGGGGTCCCTTCATCCACTAGGCACAAGCCAACTTTCAAATTCAGGCTCCAGCTAAGGCTTTAGATAGTAGGTGCCCCTGGCAGAGCTTGGCTTCCCAGATCAAATACACACTTGCTTGCATGTTTATTCAGCGCATTCAATTTTCACAAACGGATCTGTCAAATCCCTGCTGGATGCTGCGTTCTAATTTTGAATGCAGACACCCCGCAGCAGGGGGCCGGGAGTGCAGCAGAAGGTTCTAATTCTTCAGGAAGACTGAGGGGTATCTCTTTCCTCTCCCCTTCTCTCCACGTGTGAAGGTGAGCCCCACCTTGTCATCAGCACCTCACTGTTTCTGTGCATTTCCTCCATTTCCACGGTCAGTAACCCGGTCCCACCTCTTCTCATTGGGGCTCCTGCCGAGGTCTCCTGCTTAGTGACCCTGCTTCTGGCTCTCACTCCCCAGCCTCATCACACAGTAGCTGCAGTGATCTTTCTGAAAGGTAAGTCAGCCTTGCTTACAATAGTTAAATGTGGCGTTTTGAAAGAAAGCCCAACTCCTCGCCTGCCCCCCTCCTTTGCCTTCACCTCCCCTGGCCTTCCCGTTTGCCTAGGTCCAAGCACACCACCTCCCACTCCTAGAATATGCCAAGTGCCCCCCCTCAGGGCTTCCCCCTTGCTGTTCTCACTGCCTTTTCTGACCCTGGCAGACCTGCCACCTCAGTTTAAAAACACCAGCCCCTGGGAGAGGTCTTTCCTCATCATTTGAATAACCCAGTGCCTCTGTGGTGATTCTCTCACACCGTCCTCTACTCTCTGCACAGCGCTTACCTCTTTTGGAAGTGATTGGCCATTTACTTTTCTTATTTGCTCTACTGGCCACCTGTCACCTAGAAAGTGTGCTCTGAGCTAGCTCCCCGAGCAGGAGCAGGAACCTGGTCTGTCTAGTTCTCACTCCTTATCTGATGCTTACTTCCCAGAGTGCCCCAGGGTCTGTGCTCAAAGGTATTTGCTGAGTGGGGAGGGGGTGGCGGTGGAGAATGAGGTGCTCATAGGGAGGAATGAGACAGTTCTAGCCTGCGCTGGGTGCCAGGGGGCCACATTGGTTCTCACACGCGGCTGCTGAGAGTCCACGGTCTTTCTGGAAAGCAATTTGGTAGTTTGGATCAGGAATCCTGAAACAGTTCCAAGCAGTATTTGTCCAAAACAGTTTTCCTTCTGAGAGCCAAAACCAGGGGTGGGGGTGGGGGCGATCTGAAATGTAGGCAGCAATTTATACATAAATATTAGATAAAGCTGTATATGCATGCGTGCACACACATACAGTAAGAGGAACATTTTAAATTGTGTTTATTGTAAATTTGAATGATATGAACAAAAGCCTACGTGATAAGAGGAATACAAAAGTATACGTACAGCCTGATAATAGGTAATATGCATTTAGAGGCTATTTGTGCCAGACGGCATGCCAAGGACCTTCCTTCTATTTTTCTGCTTCTCTCAACAATCCTGTGAGGCCGTTATTATTATTTTACTGGCTGGGAAAATGAGATTTCAAAAGATCAAGGATATCGATGAATGTGGTGTAGTTTATAAATCATAAAGTCGAGATTTAAATCCATTTCAAAATTCCATTTTCAGCCATGGTCCAAACTGATTTCAGCTTTGGAAAAGCTCCCTCCCCCATACCCCAGAAAAGACTAAGAAGAAACACACCAAAATATTCACAGAGGTTGTCTCTGAGTGTTGGGATTATAGGAAATGATCTTCTTTGTAACTTTTTATACTTAAATTTTTTCTATCATGAGTACATATTATTTTCATACAAAGCTTTGAGTTTTATTTAAAAATAAGTTGTCACACACAAATCTATAGATAAATTCGGCTTATCAATACAGAAGCATAAATATTTTTAAAAGCAGTTTGAGTCCAATATTTTAATATATTGTGATTAAGTAAGTTCATTCCATCGTGAAAGGAGAATTCAACATTAAGAAAAGTATTAGTGTAATTTGTCACAACAGCAAGTCAAAATAGAAAGGTAATTGTTGACAATTGTCCTGATAGGTATTTTAAGAGACTTTCAACAGAATTCAGCGACATTCCTGTAAAAGCTTATTGTAACCTAGCAAAAAGGAAAACTTTCCAGAAAGCTACTGAAAGCCAACAACCAAATTCAAGATAAATGAGATGTGCCTAATGTTGATATTATTTAACTTTGTTTTGAAAATTTTAGCCTGTGTAATAACAAGAAAAAGCAGTAAAACTACATAGATAAGGAAAAGACATAATAGATGGCATATTTGTCTTTCTGAGAAATCTAAGACAAGTAACTCAAAAACTATCAGAACTAATAAAATAACTCAAATAAATAAAAAACCAATAACTTTCTTTTTCCAATAATAATATTAGCAAACCAATTTTTCAAAAATAAGACATGGACTTAAATGTAATACCAACAAAAATTAGCACAGTCATTATTAACTTGTCAAAATTATTCTTTTTTTTTTATTTTGAGGGAGAGAATGACAGAGGGCAAGGGAGGGAGAGGAAGAGAGAAAGGGAGACACAGAATCCGAAGTAGGCTGCAGATTCCCAGCTGTCAGCACAGAGACCAATGCAGGACTCAGACTCATGAACTGCAAGATCATAACCTGAGCCGAAGTCAGAAGCTTAACCATCTGAGCCACACAGGCACCCCAACTTGTCAAAATTATTCTTAAATTATATTAGAAAAATGAGCAAGAAAGAATAAGAAAGTCTTTTTTTAAGAAGTCTTTTTTTAAGTTTATTTATTTATTTATTTAGAGAGAGAGGGAGGGCAGAAGAGTGAAAATTCCAAGCAGGCTCTGCAACGTCAGCACAGAGCCCTATGCAGGGCTCCATCCCACAAACTGTGAGATCATGGCCTGAGCCAAAATCAAGAGGTGGATGCTTCACCACCTAAGCCACCCAGGTGCCCCAATAAAGAAAATCTTAAAGGAAGAAATTGAACTGTATTATTAAACTAGAGTAATTAATATGCAGGAACAGAGTCCAGAAATAAGCCCATGAATATGTGGAAATTTAATATGTGATAAGGGAAGCATTTCAAATCATTGAGAAAGATGGATTTTTAAAAACAATTATTATATAATATTTGATTTGCCAACAGAAACTTTCTCTTTATTCTTGAGATATTCTATACATTTTTCAAAAAGTTTTAATTCTTGCCGTTGACATTTAATTCTTCCATCAATTTGGATAGGACCGTTGAGAGCGATTCTAAGGTAAGGATACAGTTTCATGTTTTTCTGTATGGAAAATCAGTTGTCCCAGCATCATGTGTTGAGTGGTTCATCATTTCCCTGGTGATTTTCCATGCCTCTTCTGGAATGTACTATTGTCCATGTGGGTGAGGGTCTGGTTTCCCTGTTTCATCTGTGTATCTCCACTCTTAATTGCTACGGTTTTTAATAAGTGTTGGTAGCTCATAGGGGTCACCTATCTTATTCTTTTTCTTCAGGAATATATTTTCCATTCTTGAGCCTTTGCTCATGGGTAAAATTTTACAACCAGTTTATAAAGTTCCTCAAAAACAACAGTTGGAATATTGGTTGAAAATGCATTCAATTTTTGAATGATTTGGGGAGAACGTACATCTTTACGATAGGAGTCTTCCTAATCTTGATCAATGCATATCTCTCCTTCTCTTTAGGATACTTCTTTTATGTATTTCAATAAAATTTATATCATCATATAAATTTTCACATTTTCGTTATATATATTTTTAAGCAATTCTATTTTTAGTTATTAGAAATGAGTTCTTTTTTAAAAAAAGATTGCATTTTTCTAAATGGTCAAAGGATATGAAGGCCATACACAGAAGGAAAACCTATATAATCAAAAACATCTCAAAACTAATCAGGGAAAAAGAAATTAAAAAGATTAATTAAATTAAAAGAAATTTAAAAAATCCATTTATCACCCATCCAATTAGTAAAAGGTAAAAAACCTGGTCTGATAACACCAGGTTTGGTGAGAATGTGGAGGAAATGAGAATTCTCAGGTATTGCTGGTGGGAGTATAGATCCGTACTTTGGAGACCATTTTGGGAATTCACAGTAGAGCTGAAAAAGCTTGCTCTACTGACTGTAAGTCCACAAAGTAAATTAAAGCCACATTTGTGAGCAAAACTCTCACAGATGAGCACAAGGGGACACGCTCATCACACGGCGATTTGTAAAAAAATTAATGAATGAAAGAATGAATAAATAAAACGAGGTTTACCTTCTTAATGGAATCAAATCAAACAAAAATAGAAGAACAAAAGATCCATGTAGCAAGATGAACAAATCTTAAAAACACAGTTTTCGTTTAAAAAAAAAACAAGTTGCAAAAAGTTTACATGCATTATGAAGCCATTTTTGCAAAACATACCAAGCAAGAGTATATACTGTTTGTGGCTCTTTATCCATATATCACTAATGTACAAACTCGTACATGGTAATAACACTCACTAACTTCAAGGTAATGATTACTTTTGGAGACAAAGGGGAGAAAATAATGATCAAGCTTTAGTTCTATCTGTGACATAAAGAGAGGAGAAGAAGAAAAAGGGAAGTGAAGTAAGTGTACAAAATATAAATATCTGTTTGACATTAGTGCTGTTACATTAGCTTCTGTGCTTTTCATACATAGAAAATATTCATAATTAATAGTGAATATTAATTGACTAATATTAAAATATTCATAATTAATAGTGAAAAATTTTAAACTGGTTGTCTATTACTATCATCTTGGGGTGGGGAAGATATTCCTAAGTGTGAACAGCAAAGGCAAAAATTGGTAAGAAAGATTAATAAATTGACCAGATAAAGATGATAATATTTTGTGAACAAATACCATAAACAAAATTAAAAAGTAAAAGATAAGTTGAGAAAAATATTTACAATACATGTGACTACAATATAGGAATTAAATATATTTATCATCTAAAGAGGTCCAATATATCATCAGGAAAATGATAAACACCTCAATATGAAAATGAGTAAAGGATATGGACAACTAATTCATCACCTGAGAAATACAAATGGTTGATAAATACAGCATAAATATTATTAGAAAATGAAATTACAACTGTTACCATTTTAGTTGAGCAGATCAACAAAGACTTCTTGAAAACTTGATAAAAGCCACTGATGAAGGGCCAGATAAATGAGCTTCTTTCCTCGCTGTGAGAATGTAAATCAGCATTACCTTTGTAGAAATCAATCCACCATCAGAAATGAAGATCCTAACATATGTGCCTCTTCTTTAACTTAGTAATTCCACTTATAGAAATAAAACTTAAAAATATTGAACCAACAACTAAATATATATTTTATAAGGATGTTTATTACAGGTTTATTTGTAATAGATGAAGGGTGCAAATAACTTATTTGACCAATAGTGGTTAAATAAATTAATGTTGGGTCTGTACAATGGCATGCAGCTAATATTGGCTTCAAAATTGTATTTACTTATATATACTTTACTATACTGCT
>CM053567.1:49299465-49378596 GCA_028646485.1 Cryptoprocta ferox
TTGAATACTGAAAACAAACTGAGGGCTGAAGGGGGAGGGGGAAAGGGGAAGGGGGGTGATGGTCATGGTGGAGGACACTTGTGGGGAAGAGCACTGGGTGTTATATGGAAACCAACTTGACAATAAACTATAAAGTTAAAAAAAATGGAGACCTTGGAGCCCCACCCTGGCCGCAATATCAGAACTGCTAGCTGGGCCTCAGAAAGTTGCAAACTCCCAAATGGTTGTAATGCAAACTGAGGTTTGAGAATAATTGGGCTAAGGAAACATAATGGATTCCGTTAGGCAGTAGTGAACTCATTGCTTTTTTTGTTTATTTTTTTAAATGAAAACAATGCAAAGATATTTAGAAATTGCTAAGTAGATTAAGGCCCATAGTACCATCATTACAAGATACAACAGTAGTTGTATTTATGTTTTGGCATATCAGTGGCACGTTTTAATTATCACTACTGTGAGTTTTCTGAAAATATAAATTTGCATGGTGTCTCCAAATAAAATAGTTTTATTCACAGGCTAGTAATTATAACAAGAACTTAAATATCAACATGGTGCCATTTTTCCTCATAATCGCCTACCAGATGTCAAGCTTCTCTATGTCAGCAGAATCAGATGTCAGTGACTCAGTAAACACGGGTCTGTATTTTACTTAACACAGCTTCATAAGAATGCTTTCTTCCTTCCCGAAGTTTTGTTCAGCACCTTCAAACCTTTTGCCACTTGAAAATCTTTATTAATTTTACCATGGTGGGAAGTAAATTTCCACAGTAGAAAAATTTTCACTCTACAAAACTGAAATAGCCACATGTGTGTGTGTGTCCTCCTCACTGTGCCTAACTTGGCAGCCACTTTGACCAAGAGCACAACCATGTCACAAGGTGTCACCCTGGCAGGGGTTTGTATGTGCCCAGGGGCTCCATCTACTTAGCCAGGAGTTACAGCTGTATATCAGGTCCTATACCAGTAGTGGGCAACAATGCTACTAGCATTTAAAAGCATCACACAAGGTGTTAACTGACATTTCTTGAATAATTCTATCATACGCTATACAATCCAGCCAATGGAAAAACTCTGTTACCTGAATAAGTTTCCTACCTCCACGTCACTGGGAAAGCACTATTTCTCTACTACCCAACCCTGGTGGAATTACGCGTGGCATTTTTTCTTTCTGATCTTTTACTTTCTCAACCAACTAACAAATGTGGAAGGATTGATAGAATGAGAGTATCAGTATTTAGTAATATTTAGTAACCACTAAGGGAAACATTAGTTGAAGTGTTGATAAGGAGCTTGTCAGTGGAGAGATCAGACCAGCATCACCTGAACCCAGATCTATCTTAGCATCACTAAAGGGGTGCAGCCAGACAGTGTGAGCCTCCTGATAGTATGTGATATGGAGCACATGTTCCTTCCAAGGCACGCCTAAGAGAAAAAGATGAACCTGATCTAATGGAGCCCATAGAGTTAATCCTATGTACTAAGAACAGAGAAACAAGTCATCACAAGAAAGTAAAATCCAGAATGTAGAACCTTCTATAGGACCACCAGCCTATTTTTTCAAATTGATGGCACAAAACTAACCAAAGTAGGGAGTCAGGCTACTCCAGTAGAGAGAGAGACATAACATTCATATGTGATGTAGGAAACTTGTTTGAATCCCGAATAGGATGAAGCAACAAGAAACCATTTTTGAGACAATCGGGGAAATCTGATGTTAGATAATGCAATGGAATTCTTGCTAACTTTGTTAAGTGTGATAACAACATTGTGGTTACATAAGAAAACATCTCCACGTTTTAGAGACACATGCAAAATATGTGGAGGTAACATGGCATGTTTCAAGCCATTCGTTTCATTTCATTTTGAAAAGTTTCAATCCTTTTTTTTAAATTTTTTTTAGAGTTTATTTATTTTTGAGTGAGAGAGAAACAGAGCATAAGCAGGGGAGGGGCAGAGAGAAAGGGAGACACAGAATCTGAAGCAGGCTCCAGGCTCTGAGCTGTCAGCACAGAGCCTGATGCTGGGCTTGAACTTGGGAACGGTGAGATTATGACCTGAGCTGAAGTCAGATGCTTTACCAACTAAGCCACCCACGTGCCCCAGTTTCAATCCTTTTTTAAGAAAATTATTTGGCCTAAAATATTTCAAACAAGAAAATAATTTTTAAAGATAATTATTGAATGTGGGTGATGCATACATATGCAGGTGTTCGTTATACTCTTTATTTTTTATAATTTTAAATTTTTCTTTAAAAATAATCTTAACCTAAAAAAAGGTATCTGAATTGTCCTTTAAGGTCTAGCTAGTGTTTCCTCCCAGGTGGAAGTTATTTCTTCTTGCTGAGTTCACAAAACCTCTCTTCTTTATGAAATCCTGCCTACCTTGAATTGCTGTGACTTGGGTATATGTCTCACCTCTTTATCCCTACCACGACAGCAGATTCCTTCCTTGTGTCCTCTCTCTGTCTTTGCCTGACACAGTACATGGTTGACAGTGACTGAATGAACACAGTATAGAGTTCTAAGTGCCAGCACTGCTACTGTTTTATGTTCACATGTGGAGGGATCCATATTATTCAAGTCGAGCTATCCTGAATTTGAGACTCAAAAAATGGGTTTCGAGTCAAGTTCTTTGGCTTCTTCTTTGATTCAGAGTCACAGGGCCATTACTATAGTTTTCTCATTTAGGAGATGGTCAGGATTTGGAATGTCTGGACGTTGGCAAACACTCCATGAGGAAGAGAGAACTCACTGAAGGGAAGACAATATCTCCTCATGGCCACCAACACCCCGGGTGAGACCTGGCTTTGTGAATAGTCTCACCTGTTCCACCTCAGTGCTGCCCATCCATGTCTGACAGGTCAAGTCAGAAAGGTAAAGCTTTCAGCTAATAATGGCAAGGTTTCCAGATTGCAGACTTAGTCAAAACTGGATGTAAGACCATCCGCACAGCTTACCAGCTGTTTGACCTGGAGAGACACTTCATGTCCCAAGTTCATCTCATCTTTAGAAAGAAGGTAGCAATGCCTATCTCACACAGTTACTGAAGAAATCATTATTGATAATTTGTATATGTGGAATAATAGCAAAACCTTTATTAAATACTTACTACAGTCCAGGCACTATTCCAAGATGTCCTAATAGGCTGTAATAACTAATTTAATCTTTACAACACTCTGTTGGAAACTATTATATCAAGACTAAGAGACAGAAATGTTAAGCAACTTGCCCGAGGATACCCAAGTAGAAAATAGCAAAACCAGGATTCAGAGCTCAGCATTCTTGTCTGCCATGCTATGTGGTGTCTCTACAACATGACAGTGTATTTGGCATGTCTGGCTTAGTGTCTGGCACATGGGAAGCACTTAACACAGTATAGCACCTGCTATTTAAAAAAGTAAACTAGAGGGGCGCCTGGATGGCTCAGTCAGTTAAGCGTCAGACTCTTGGTTTCAGCTCAGGTCATGATCTCACGGTTCGTGAGTTTGAGCCCTACATTAGCACAGATTAGCCCTACATTAGCTTGGGATACTCTCTCCTTCTCTCTCTGCCCCTCGCTCACCAGCACTGTCTCTGTCTCTCTCAAAATAAATAAATAAACTAAAAAAAAAAAAGGTAAACCAGTTTACCTGAGTTTTCTGTCATGAAATTATATGCAATCCAGGGTTAACTTCATGCATGAGACTTTTTTTCAACCAATTCATCCCCCTGCCTGTAAAATAACATGCCTGGCTTCTGGAACAGCCAATGCAGATAAAGGGACCCAGAGAGGTCAATACTTTTCTGTGCCACACAGCAGCCACCATCCACATTGGCCTTTGTCCCCCTGCCCACCACCACCACCACCAAACACCCTGGCCTCCAAC
Source organism: Cryptoprocta ferox (assembly GCA_028646485.1). NCBI lineage: Eukaryota > Metazoa > Chordata > Mammalia > Carnivora > Eupleridae > Cryptoprocta > Cryptoprocta ferox. The sequence continues at coordinate 49,303,331 of CM053567.1, forward strand.
ACCAGGCCCTCAGCACCCTCCTCCTAAAAAAAAAGTAGAAAATCCCAATAGATCCTAGGGCCACCTTTGGGCACCATGTAGCTCTGGGGAGGGAAAGTGTCACCCAAGTTGCTCTGAATGGCCTCTAGTTAATATATTTTTAGCACTCTCTGTGCTCTGTTCCTTTCTCAACCTCATCTTGCTGGTTCGCATGACAACCGTGAGAATTATGTACAGACTGTTGGTCTTGACCTTTATAAAACATACATATTTGTATGTCAATATCCCAAAACATTCTCCATATACTGCATTTGAACCTGAACATGCCAGCTGGTGAATGAGCATTCCCAGCCTCACGGGGGCCTGCAACTGCCTGCCAGTGGCTTGGTCTTGGCAGGACAACCATTTTCCCCTGGGTAGTAGTATTTGCACAATTGTTTTAATATTTTGGTGCATTTCTCTCTAATTTTACACAAATAGTCAAACAGTCATTGAAATTATGCCCATCATGATGGGTGAGTGCATCATTAAAAAAACATCTGTGAAAGATTGAAAATAGATTGTGAAGATTTGCCAAATGGGTGAGACGTAACTGAGAATTTCATTAACATGGTTTAATTCAGCAGAAAACTGCTCCCTCCCCACAAAACAGCAAAGTCCATTGTTTTACTGTTTTTAGCATTCACCTTTGAGTATGCTTTTACAGGAAGGTTTTATGTATGAAACGAGGAACAGTTTCATACCTCCCCATTTTTGTAGAGCAGACTGAGACTCAGTGACATTAAGGGATTTGCCCAAGTCCACATGGCCAATACCTAGCTTGCTTTTAAGTCCAGGTTCCTTGAACCCCTGTCTCCCCTCACTGCACCAGGGAAGGGAGAAAGGTGCCTGAATGTGCTGGAACTCCAGAGCGGCCCAAACCCCCCTGACCTCCCGGCTCCAGCAGCAACCCCTGTGGTCTCTCCTCCGGATGGAGGGCTTATGAGGCAGGTGGCAGCCCCCACAGAGGAGAGGACTGCATATCTGAACCTGAACCTGAACCGTGGGTCAAGGGGGATGGAGCCTTAGGCAGGGCTACCTGTGCACCTGCTTTGAGCAGCTCAAGTTCCAGGCAGCACTGGGGCCGAGATCACCCTCGAGCTCCTGGTTCTGCCATCCTCAATGTGACCTTAGCAAGCCACCTTGCCTCGCTCTTATCTTTAGCCATCAAATGAGGATAATTGGAACCAAACTATGGATGCTTTCCTGAATATCACATAAATCATAGATGCCAAGTGCTTTTCTACCTGTGAACTGCTAGGCAACTGTAAATAGAGGGTTTCTAGTTTCTCTATTTTTAGTTGCTGTTCCACCACATCCCCTATCAGGCTGGGGCTGTGTGTCAGGCTGCGGCTGTGTGTCAGGCTGCAGCTGTATGTCAGGCTTTGAGCATCTCCCCTGGGGCAAACACTGATCTCTGTGCTCTGGTCAAAGTCAGCACAGCGGGGATGAATCCAGGCCAAATAAACAAATAGAAGCCCCTTCCCTCAACTTCCCCTCCTCTTGCTAACCCCCAATACACACACACACACACACACACACACACACACAAGCACACACACATGGGTATGTGCACACACTTGCTCTGTCATGAAGACACACAGGTGCACAAGTGCACACTCTCTCCCCCGCCCCACCCCTCTCACTTTCCCTCCCTCTGCCCCTCCCTCTCTCTCTTTCTCTCTCTCGCTCTCTCTCTCACACACACACACACAAACTCACACCCTTCTCTCATCTGTCTTTCACCCCTGGAAAGGAGGACAGTGTCTTCTCAGTGCAGCAAAGCCATCTGGAGCCGCTGAGGACCTGCACATGTTACGCTTCACTTTTGCATGGACTTCTGCATTTTCGGGCTCCACCCAGCCTGAAACTGCTAAAATATCACAGCAGGGTGGCAGCCCAGCACCCAGACACAGTCCTGGTGATCAAACGGCCTCCTGAGTAACTCTAGTCTCCAGTCAGAACCACTGGGGTGGAGGGACCCATAGCGAACCTATGTGTTTATAAAAACCAGGGCAAACCATCCGTGTATATACCGCTAAGGAGTCAAAGGACAAAGACGTGTAAGTAGTGGGTGATTTCATTTTAAGAATTTTACTTTGTGTCAAGTTATTTAGATGTTCAGTTACATTGTTTAAGTGGACAGAGAGTTTAAAATTGGTAGCAATATGGAGTTCGTGCTGCGAAATTTCTAGAAGCTGTTACGTGCTGACACTTCATTAAGCCAGGAGGCTGGGAGAGGTCAGGAAAGGTGTGAGTCTCAGGCAGCCCTGGTGGCTGTTCAGGGCCTGGCCCTGACTCTGTTGCTGGGCAAGTCATCCACATTCTCTTTATTTTTCTGCTTGTAATGATAATGTATGCTTACTATTAAAGGATTCATGGAACATATGACATTATACGAAAGAAGGTAAAAGTCACATGAAGTCCTATCACCTGATAAGCAACATTAATATTTTAGGAAATACCTTTTTGGGACACTACTTTGCATCAACACCCACAACACACACACACACACACACACACACACACACACACACGCTCACACAGTTTTCGTAATTCACTTTTGTTTTTGTTTTTTTACCCTTCCACCTCCCTTGTCTGATTCTACCTCCCCCACCAATAACGAAAGTAAACAACTTTGTGTTTATCCTCCCAAACTTTTCTCCATGTAACATGAAAACATATGCATATGCCTACCTAGAGAGGTTTCTTTTCTCATTCTTTGGTATTTCCAAATATGGGATAACTTCATGCACTTTTTTGAATCTTGCTTTTCTCATGTAACAGCATGTTGTAGAAATTCCTCTTAAAAATTTTTTAATGTTTATTTACTTTTGAAAGAGAGATAGAGAGTATAAGCAGGGGAGGGGCAGAGAGAGAGACACACACAGAATCTGAAGCAGGCTCCAGGCTCTGAGCTGTCAGCACAGACACAAACACGGGGCTCAAATTCACGAACCACGAGATCATGACCTGAGCCGAAGTCGGACACTTAACTGACGGAGCCACCCAGGTGCCCCTGAAATTCTTTTCAGCTTTACTTGTAAAAATCTAGCATATTCTTTTAAATAATTGCGTAATATTTTAGAATGCAGATTTATTTAACAATTTCCCCGAATGGTGAGTAGTTACAAAATTCTGTTTTGTTTTCTTTTTTGCGGCTACAAATATTGCTGCAGTAAACATTTTTATATCTCATACATTCCTATATAATGATGTTTTATTACTCTGTGAGATTCCCAGAAGTGGGATTGTAAATGGAAAGGAATATGCATTTAAAAAAATTTTTTAAGTGTATTTATTTTGAGAGAGACTGAGAGAGTGAGACAGCAAGCACAAGTGGGGGAAGGACAGAGAGAGGGAGGGAGAGAGAGAATCCTAAGCAGGCTTTGCACTGTTAGCACAGAGCCCAACACAGGGCTCAATGCCATGAATGGTGAGATCATGACCTGAGCCGAAATCAAGAGTCAGACGCTCAACCGACCGTGCCACCCAGGTGCCCCTGTATTTTTAAATTTTAATAGAATTTGAAAAATGTCTACATAGTTGGTGATATTTCATATTTATTTGTCTGATAACTATTTATTAAGCCCTTACCCCTTGCCTGGCACTGCTTTAACAATTTAGATTCAACAATGAGTAAGACAAAGATCCCAGCCCTCATAGAAGGTTCATCCTAGAAATACAGTGGGGAAAAAGAAATAAAATAACAATAATATAATAAATACTTTTATTCCAGAAATGTATGAAAACACAATTCTCTCTTGTTTTACCATCAACAATTGATATTATCATTCCTTTTCTTTTCCCCCATCTTATTGATAGAATGTGATATTTTATTATCTTAATTTGCGTTTTCCAATTGCTAAGTAACTTTAACATTTTCACATGTTCATTTAGCTATATGGATTTGTGTTGGATAAACTGCCTATTTATATAATCTTTACTCATTTTTCTATCGAGTAGATTGTATGCTAGACCCATACTTCTTGTTCATTTTCATGAGCTCTCTGTATATTATAATAGACATTTATCTTTGGCATGGTTTGCAAATCTTTTCCCCAACCTATTGCTTATGTACTGACTTCATAATGTTTTTTTATCATAAAATACCTTTTATGTTTATAAATTTGCCTTTTTATTATCAATATGTCTTTTTGTCCTCTCTTAGTTTCTGGCTATTTTATCTTTGTTAATTGCTATCTCCAAACTCTGAATAATATGTATAGTTTCTTAAATTGTCTTTCAATTAATTCTTTCTGAAATTCAAATAATTTCTTTCAATTAATTAAATTAAAATTTTTTTTCAGTATACATGGAATTTATTTTTTAATATGGTGTGAGGTAGGGGTTTGATTGTACTTTTTTCTAGGTAGACAGCCATTTTTCCTAATATCATTTATTAAAAATAAACTTTCAGTTCTCCGTTGAAGTAAAATGCTACCCTTTTCATATATGCAGTTCCAAATGTACTGGAATCTATTTGCAGGCTTATTATTCTACTCTATTGATTATATCTCTATTTGTACTCCAGTTGTAGGCTATTTTAATTACAGTGGTCTTTTTCACAGTTTTAAAGTTAGATTAAGGTTGTATTTGGTCATAGAAAACTTCAGATAATTTTATCCAATTAAAAATTGTAATTATTATTGAAAGTACACTTAATTTCTCTTAGGAATGAGGAAGAGGACATAAGAAAGAGAAGAGATTAAAATAATTACAAGACAATACTACATAAAACTTTATGGCAACAAATTAGAAAATGTGGAGGAAAACAAAGGTCTCCTAATAAATGATATAATCATCAAAATGGTGGAAGGAGGAGGAAAAATGGGAACCAACAAATTCCTGTAGAAGAATTGGAAATGTACTTTAAGATCTACTTTTTTTATTTTTTTAATTTGTAAAATTTATTTTACATTTTTTTCTTTTTGAAGATTTTATTTATTTTTTTTAATTTAAATTCATGTTAGTTAACATACAGTGTAGTATTGGTTTCAGGGGTAGAATTGAGTGATTTATCTCTTACATACAACACCCAGCCTTCATCCCAACAACTGCCCTCCTCAATGCCCATCACCCTCCCTCTATCAACCCTCAGTTTGTTCTCTGTATTTAAGAGTCTCTTATGGTTTGTCTCTCTCTATGTTTTTATCTTATTTTATATTTCCTGTCCTTCCCCTATGTTCATCTGTTTAGTTTCTTAAATTAAAGATCTACTTTTTAAAAGGACCCCAGAACAGGGGCACCTGGGTGGCTTAGTTGGTTAAGCGTCTGACTCTGACTCAGGTCATGATTTCACAGCTTGTGAAATCGATCCACACCGTTGGGCTTTGAGCTGACAGCTCAGAGCCTGGAGCCTGCTTCAAATTCTGTGTCTCCCTCTCTCTCTGCCCCTCCCCTGCTCATGCTCTGTCTCTCTGTCTCAAAACTAAGTAAACATTAAAAAAAAAAAAAAAGGATCCCAGAACAGATGACTTACTGGCTGAGTTCTAGCTAGCCTTTAAAGAACAGAGAGTCCCAGTATTATTCAATGATTCAAAGCCATTCGAAGGACGGAGAATTTCCTGTATGTTATGAAGCCAGTATCATCTTAATGTTAACTCCTCAGACACAGACCCCATTTGGGAATATTAATTCTCATTTGAAATAAAACATTAGAAATAGGATCCATCCATGTATCAAAAAGACTAATGAACTGTAAACAAATAGCTTTTATTTTAGAATACGAGGATGTTTCAATAGCTGAAAATTTATCAACATAATTCATTATATCAACAAATTAAAAGATCATATTAAGAGACACTAAATAGGGTACCTGATAAAATTAAGTATCAATTCTTAACAGAAGTCCATAATCTCTTATCCAAAATTCTGATACCAAGAAATCTCTTAAAACTGAAATTTTGGCCTGTAACTTTGGTATCAAATTTCATTTGCTGCTAAGGTTTATCTGAACTGACATAAAGAAGCTACTTGAATACAAAGAAATATTGTTCTTGACAAATGTGAAGTATTGCATGTTCTGTATGCAAGGCACACTCAAAAAATGACTTATGGATTATTTGTTATTGGGTCTCTCTCTCCCATATTTAAAATTATTATAATCTTCCTTTTTTTCAACATGAATTTGAGGAGAATTAATATGAGACATATGCTTTCAACTTTCTGGAAGAAAAGCATCACTGTATTTCAGTAAATCTAAGACACCGCTATTTGGAAGACTAGCATTTATTCTATGTATCACTAAAAGAGAGGGGAAAAAGATGCTGGTGTTTATTTTATGAATCATCATCAGTTGTAAAACACATCAGTTTCAAGATATATTGAAATGTGAAAAAAAAGGGGGGCGTCTGGGTGGCTCAGTCGGTTGGGCGTTCGACTTCGGCTCTGGTCATGATCTCACGGTTCGTGGGTGCAGGCCCCACGTCGGACTCTGTGCTGACAGCTCAGAGCCTGGAGCCTGTCTTCGGATTCTGTGTCTCCCTCTCTCTCTCTGACCCTCCCCTGCTCACACTGTCTCTCTGTCTCTCTCAAAAATTAATAAAACATTTAAAAAATTTTTTAGAAAGAAATGTGAAAAAAGGTGCATTCTAGAGTCGATGAAATACATCTGAATGTACACATCTGAAAGCAGTCAGGAATTCTCCACCAGCCAAATGGCCCTTCACACAAGAACAGAGATTCAAGGTCTTACTTTACTTACTTATACTTACTTTAGAGATAAATGATGTGAGATAGGCTTTGTGAAGTTCAAGAGTAAGTCCTTCATAATAGCTGCCCCTGGAATGAGGGCGGTGCTGATGTGGTGGTGTTAGCTGTGGTCTCTGGCATCTTTCCCACTTCTATGACTCTATGATCCTTTACCCAAGAAAAACCTTGGCTGTATCTCTCTCATATATGGAAGACTCCCTCATATTTCTGAGAAGATGCAGTTGGCCTCAGACGCCTGAACCTTCAGTGTGCCCTGAATTTATAGCATTTTATCTGAAAATCTGAGTGGGAAAGAACCTCAGACATGTCCTAACATGGGCCAAGAGAGGAACTCGGCCTTCCCAAGTAATACAGCCAGTGGCAAAATGAAGGCTAGAACCCAAAACACCAGGCATGTTGGTCAGACCCCTTCTAGATGGTTCCTGTCCCCAAGGCTCTGGGGTCCACCCCAGCAGTTTTTGGCAGTTTGCTCAGACCCAGATGATCTCTGTGTCCTAAGCCCAGTCTTTCAACCTCTCCCGTCCACTTCTTCCTGCTCTGGGAAAAAAAGATGGATGCAAACTTAGCCCAACTGCTTACTGACTCCATGTTCTGATTTTGGCCTTCACTGCCCCTCCCACTTCCACCCCGCCTTTCTAATTGGCCACCTGGAAAGGGTTGGGGGAGCTCTTCTGTACTGAGGCTCTGAAGACCTACTCACATCACCAATCTGCTGTGTGCTCTCCGACAGGATGGGAGTGGTGAGCAGCAAAAAGCAGGTGAAGGAGAAGGGTAAGGGCCGCTGGAGCCCTGTGAAAGTCAGCACCCAGAGCAAAGACCCCCCACCACTGCCACCCCTGGTGAGTGATGGCTGTTCCCAGCTGGGGAGGGAGGGGGAGGATGAAGAGCAGAGAGCAAGGGCGGCACCCTGGGGGCTGCTGCTTGTCTCCAGCCAGCCCAGCGCCATCTCTAGAGAACTCAGGGCTCTGACAAATCGGCCCCGTGCCACTGCTACCAAACATGGCACCCACCTCATGTTGGTGTGGCAGGATAGTGGAACGTTTAGCAGCCAGATTGCCAGTGTTTACATGGATTTGCTGTGTACTTTGAAGCAGGTTACTTAACTCCCCTATGCCTCAGTTTCTGCATCTGTAAAATGGGTATAATGAAAGTGCCTTTCTGACAGGGATGTAACACTATGTGATGTATATACAACTATGCAATCCCATAATATATTACCTTTATACAGGACCAGGTTAGTCTCCGATAATTCTTAGCCAGTTTTCACTTTACAAGGGGAACCTTGAAGAGAAAAAGAAATCAAAAAGGTCAGCTTGAGAGGAGGGTGTGGTGGGAAAGGGTCTGGGGCCTTTAGCAACATCTGCTGCCCCGTCCCTACCCAGAAGCTCCTGGAGGGCATTATCCCCTTCCTGGAACTGCTGCCTCATTCCAAGGAGCTTACTCTCCGGGGATGAGGAATCCTAAGACTATTCACACCTCCCCAGCAAACCCTCAAGTTCCCGTGGAGCCTGTGAGGCAGTTCTGACTTGTGTACGAAGCGGTTAGCACCCTTCCACGGAGGCTACTGCATTCCAAAGATGCATTTTTAGATGATTGTGTGTGACACCCCCCCTCCCCCACCTGGCCAGCTACTCCTTTTTGGTTTGGGGCAGTGGCGAGTCATGCCTGAAACCTGCTCTCTTGCTCTCTGCCTCCAGGGGCATGTGCAGCTGGTCATTGCTTTACTCCAACCTGATGAGAAGTGGGGATTGCTAATCTCATTTCTTAGACAAACTAGGCATTTTATCTGTGTCCCAACTTAGTCCGGGGCTTGGCACGGAACAATGAAATGTTTGTTGACCGGATGAATGATGGCAGGGGTCAACTCAGACTTACACAGAGTAATTTTCCCAAAGGTACTTGCTAATAAGTAATAGAGCCTGGAATGTTTTTAACTTTTAAAAAATCACATAATTAGTAAATATACTAATTATGGAGAAAAATTGTAAATACTCATTTTTCTACTAGCCAACCATACCCAGAGTTAGCGCCTCAGAGCTCCTGCCACCAGACCCTTTTACTCAGTTTTATATTATGTGTTTATATTTTCTTTCTTTTTAAAATGTTTATTTTTGAGAGAGAGAGAGAGAAAATGAGCAGGAGAAGGGCAGAGAGAGAGGGAGTGAGAGAGAATCATAAGTAGGCTCTGTGCTGACAGCACAGATGTGGGACTCAATCTCACAACCAAGCGATCATGATGTGAGCCGAAATCGAGAGTCAGACACTTAACCAACTGAGCCACCCAGGAGCCCCATGTGTTTATATTTTCAATTGGGTCAAACCGTACATACCATTTTGCAAAAAGCTACTTCAAAATTGTGTTCAGTAAATATGGAGTCCAAAAATGGAATATTCATAGCACATGCGTCAAGATGAAAGAGGAATGAGATGAACACTCAGCGCAACCCCTCCCATCTTCAGAAAGCGCTAGTGACCGCTGTCCCCCCAATCTGTCCTTCACCCCAGAACCTCCTATCCTCAATGTGTTTATCATTCCGTAGCTTTGCTTTTTTTTTGTGTCATTGCATGTGTGTATACTGTTAAAGACTGTTTGCTTTAATTTTGCCCATTATGAACTTTTCAGTCAATCGAGGCAAACAGCATATGTTCTTCTGAGACTGGGTTTTCAGATCTACGTTAGGTTTGTGAACGTCATCCATGTCGACGCACGTAGCTAGAGCTCGTCAGCTCCCACAGGGGTGCAGGATTTCCTCGCACGAGTACACCCCAGTTTTTCTGTTCCTCTGTCATTAGTCATAAGGATGATTTCCACACTTAACAATTTTTACTTATTGTTATTATTATTATTGCTGGGAGCACTCTTGAATGTGTTTCCTGGTACACATACACAAAAGTTTCTCTACAGGGTACATACCTAGGGACATATTTGTTGAGTTTTTGGGAAATACGCTTTTAAAATAATCATCCTAGAACAAATACCTTTTTGCAGCTTCATGATTTATTGGCAGAGCCAGGAGTTTAACCCAGGTGATCCGGCTTCCCCCACCCCCCGGCCTCCCCCATTCCACAGCTGCCTTTTACAAAGCTGGGGCACCCCCACACCCCCTCCTCTAACCCCGTGCACGTCCTGTGTGAGATGACAGTGGTACCTGAGAGTGTGTACGATTTACCTGGGCAACCTCCTGCTGACAGAGCAGCACCCCACAGACCCCCCAGCTAGCTGCCCCACCAGGGGTCGTGCCCAGGCCGCGGGCATCGAACAAATGCAGCATGCCTGTGTCTCTACTCCAGGTCCTGTTTAACCACCTGGCTCCTTCGCCTCCGGACGCGCGCCCGGACCAAGGTAAGAAGGGGGTGCTTTGGAAGCTGAGGCTCCCCGCCAGGCCTTGAGCAGACAGCACAGGGGCCCAGTAGGGGGCAGCTTCCGGGAAAGGACTGGGTGGGCCCTCTAGGGTCAGAAAGAAGGCTGAGGGTGGGGTTGCGGAACCGGGCACAGTCTTCACCTGCCCATGGGGGCCTCTCCAGGAATTAAGCACCAGTTCCTGTATCTGAGCCTGGGTGGGTTGTCTTTAAGAAAGCACTTTACAGACTATAAATGAGACAAAAAGAAAACTGTTACAGTAAATACAAAAGGCATAAAGACAAACCCAAGTTTTCAAAGATTCTAACTCCCAACCTCAAAGGGCAAGGGCCTATGACAGGTCTGCATTTTCCCTTCTGCTCTCAGTCTATCGGAAGCACTTTTTTTTCACCCCTCAGAGAGAGAGAGAGAAAGACAGACACACAGAGCGTGAGCGGGGGAGGGGCAGAGAGAGAGGGAGACACAGAATCCAAAGCAGGCTCCAGGCTCTGAGCTGTCAGCACAGAGTCCGACGCAGGGCTCGAACTCACTGACCGTGAGATCATGACCTGATCTGAAGTAGGACACTTAACCGACTGAGCCATCCAGGCGCCCCCGCACCATCTTTTTCCCCACTATCCAAAGCCGCTGCCGACCTTCTCACCACTCACACCATCCTCCGTCACCCCCAGTCTCTACTTCCACTCTGATGGATAGGACAGTTGGGGGTCCCATAATGAGTGACCTTGGCCTTCTCTGGGTCAGGGGTCTGGACCGGGGGCACTCACAGGATGGTAGCTCCATTCAGAATTGGCTTATAGGCATTTATAACCCACTTCCATATGGCACCTGGAGCTCTGTAAGCGTCAGTCACTCATTTCCTCACACAGCATGCACTGAGCAAATAGCACCCAGAGCCTGGCCGGTCTGAGTCCTGGGGAAACTGTTGAACTGAGTGAGACGTGGCTCCTCTCCCAAAAGAGTCTGTCAGACTCATGAACAGAGTGCTGAACCGAGATTAGTTCTCCCACCTGGTGTTTCTCAACCTGCTGGGGATCACGATTAATTACTGAAAATCACCATTAATTACCAGGGTTTACCCTTCACTTCCTGCCGGGGGCTTCACATCTCCAGTAAGGAAGCCTGGGGGCGGAAGGTGGGTGGGGGGTGGAATAAACTAACTGCCTTTGGTGTAATAACTTGAACCTCAGAACTGGAGGGGGCCACTGTCATCTACTTTAATCGCCTCTTCCCACCATGGGGAGGTGATAAGCCCAACATCACCCCACACATCGATCACAAAGCTGGGTGATCTACTCCCAGGTAAGCTAGGTGGTTCCCAAGTGACCTTTCCCAGGTGGGTCTTGGCTCCCTGGAGCTGTGCAGAAAAGCTCTCCTCACTAGTAGTGGTCATTTGAACGTCCATTCCATGGACCACCAGCAAGTCAGGGGGGCTGCCTGCCAGGATCACTGGGACAGGGCCTTGGGCATGGTTACAGTTCAAGGTTACAGTGGCCATGTTCCAACACCACTACCCTCTTTGGAAAAGAGGTGGGAAGGGGCCGGTGGGGAAGGGGAAGAGTAGGGAAGCTCATGTTCTCTGAGGCGATAAGGAGTCAGTTGACACTTGTTCCCAAACTTGACCCATGTGGCCAATCTCCCTAGATCTTTGGGCTATCCAATCCCTTAGACCGTACCCTGTCCAGGCCTTAGGGCTTCTATGTGGAGAGCAGAAGAGAAGACAGGATGGGCTCTGAGGGGCAGTCCCTTCCTTGTTCCCAGCAGCAAGGTCAGGAGGTCAGTCTGCCGACGAGAAAGCTCCCCTCTGTCTCTGACTCATCCTGACCCCTTAGCAGCCAGAGATGGCCCACCACACAGACTTACCTGGTGGGCCCGGGTGGTGCCCATCTCTTCCTTGTTCACTCTAGAGGAGCATTTCGTGGTGGCCCTGTATGACTACACCTCAGTGAATGACAGGGACCTGCAGATGCTGAAGGGGGAGAAGCTGCAGATATTAAAGGAGTAAGTTTCTGGAAGGTGGTCCTGTGGTCAGAGACCTCTGTGACTCCCTGTCATGGCAGGACCCCCACCCCGCCGTCCACTTCCCCAACCCACCCATACCCTCCACGGCTACCTCCAGAGGATCTTCTCCATGCCCTGCCCCTACCCAGTCACCCACCATTTTTTTTTAACTTGACCCAATCGTCTTCCTTCTAGCTACCATTCCAAAGTCTTCCTCATGTGGTGGTTTCCACATGCTGTACTGTCAAAATTTTCCTCTTCCTTCAAAACCCACTACTAATGTCACCTCCTCCATGCATCCCTCCTGACAGTGCTTGTCTAGCTGCGCCACCACAGCTTCTTGTGTCTCCCTTGCCAGACAAGATCTCACACAGGATTCTACTAGTGAAATCAACTTTATTTCCAGTCTTCCTTGTCAGAAATTCCGACAAAGTCTGTTCTCTCTCAAACATCTGGCTTGTCCTGTGGAACCCTGGGGGTCTGCTTTTGTTCTTGAAGTTCCTCAATGGCCTTGAGCCAAAAGCACGAAAGCCCCGGCCTTCTGAGTCTACACAGGGTGCCCGGCTCCTCCTCTGAGCAGCTCTCCTTCTGCTTTTGGCTTTCCCATCCAGTCTCAACTCACTCACTAAATTCTTCCCCTGTCCCATTAATCAAGAGGAAGGCTACTCAGGGAAGACAGGGGCCCTCTGGGGTGGTCAGGCTGTCTGAACAAACTTCCCCTGGAGGCCCCACCATCCCCTTCATCCCTGAGCCTGCCAGATGCTCTGCATTAGCACACCCCCCCCCCACCAAGCAACTTGTCCAGGATCCCTCTCGCCAGCCCTCCGTGAATCCTCTGCCTCAGGGATGAGATCCTCCTGGGGAGAGGGCTGGGAGCTGCCCCCCGGGAGAGGCCCATAGGAGCCACGATCCCATTTTTGTTTTTCCTCCTCCTCCATAGAGCTGGAGACTGGTGGTTGGCCAGGTCTCTCATCACGGGAAGAGAAGGCTACGTGCCCAGCAACTTTGTGGCCCGAGTAGAGACCCTGGAGGTGGAAAAGTAGGTGGATGAATGGAAGGCTCTCAAAGTAGAGGGGTGCTTTGCTGCTCTGGGGGCCACTGGGCAGGGAGGGGGCCCAAAGGGGCTGAAAAGTGAGCCTCTGTGAGCCCAGCATGGAGGGGGCGGGAAAGGGAAGGGGAATTGGAATTGCTGGGGAAGACTTGTCCACCACCCCAGATGACATGCACATCGCTGTCTGGTGCTCGGGGAGCCACCCCTCTTCCCGTCTGTGAAATGGGGCTGCCCCTTTCCTGGCCCATGGTCCCACAAAGCCAGCATCAAGGTACAGCGATCAGCGCCTCTCCTCCGAAATCTCCAGTGGGCAGGACTCAGGAGTTCAGACCTCAGGGGGACTCACAGAGTGGTGACCTCATTCAGAATTGGGTTACGGAGGGCAGCGCTCCCCAGCGTCCTCATAACCTACTTCCACACGGCACCAGGAAGATCTACCTCGGCCAGCCAGGGCCAGGGTCATTCACTCTCTCACACAGCATGCACTGAGCAAGCAGTACCCAGAGCCTGACTCTGCCCAAGGACTGAGAAAGCTGTAAAGATGTGGGACCATGGGCATTTACTTCCACATTGACTGGTCCAGGCTTGAGAGGAACAGGGCAGGAATCTGTGCTCTGAGAGTCTCAACACTTTGTCTAATTCAGAGACTTGACCTCGAGGAGGGTGTGCTTTTCTTTTTCAAAAATTTTTAACATTTATTTTTAAGAGAGAGAGACAGAGAGCAAATGGGGGAGGGGCAGAGAGAGAGGGAGACATAGAATCTGAAGCAGGCTGATGCGGGGCTCGAACCACAAGCTGTGAGATCATGACCTGAACCAAAGTCAGATGCTTAACCAACTGAGCCACCCAGGTACCTCAAGGTGTGCTTTGAGGGATGGTGGTTGGGTGCGTTTTCCCAGAATAAAATTAACAAGGGGCATCCCCCAAAATGTTCTCATTTCAAGAAAATAGTAAGTCCATCTGCTGATGGGAAATGAGAAGCAAAGGGGGCACAGGGGCCAAGGGCATTTCATGAGTCAAGATATGAGGAGTGTTGTTAGTTCAGTGTTAACTCAAAAATAGGAAAACACTATTTTATTTCTCGGGGTGAGGCGTACGGCTTAGGAGGGAGGTTTGGACAAGGAGATTTCTCGGAACATGGCCAGCCTTTGAGGTTTGCCTGCCTTTGCCTTTTCCAGATGGTTCTTCAGATCAATTAGCCGGAAAGATGCTGAGAGGCAGCTTATGGCTCCGATCAATAAGGAGGGCTCCTTTCTTATCAGAGAGAGTGAAACCAACAAAGGTAAGCATGGCGCCCAGCACGCCCTTCCTGTGCAGTCCCCAGGAAGCCCGACCTGAGGCTGCTTCTGGGAGGGGAGGATGGGAGGGAAACACCAGCCAGGAGAGCCCAGAGGCTTCCGGGCCTCTGGTCTCCCTTCCAATTCAGGCCCCGCCTGGACAGTCCATCTAGTGACTAGTGGTTGAGTGTGAAGCTGTGGTGCCAATCGGTGTCCCTTGGCCAGGCTGGAAATGTACAACGTGCAGGCAGGAGATGCAGTTGGAGAGCTGCTCCCACCCGGGGCCGCTGTGCACCATCGCTGGCCCAGCGAGGGTGCTGAGGCTGGCGGGGTCTGAAGAGGGGGCACAACACAGAGCCACATTTTGGAATCAAAAGATTTGGGAGCTGAGACTCCTTAGAGATCATTTCAGCCAGAGGCTGTGACCTCAGACACTTCCAGGAGCTTGAAAGGCAACATAAGTTTGCAGAATGGCTTGTGGCTGGAAATGTAGAAAGGGGGTGGCCATCATGGAGAACCAGGAGCATTCTGGACTCAAACCTGCTGACTGAGAGAAACATTTCTGCCACCATCCATGGGCCACTGGGCTTTCTCGTTCTCTCTCATTTAGTTTTCTCTCCTTCTTTCCTTCTTAAAGCTCCTTTTGTAATAAAATATAAAACATATAAAAATTGCAAAAATTATAAATGAGTCCATAATTATACATATAGAGTCATAATAAGTAAATGGCTGTGCAACCACAATAGAGAGAACATTCCAGACATCCAGAGTCACTGCTCCGCTTGTGCTCCTTTCGTATTCAACCTCTCCACCCCCTAGAGAGGTCACGGCTATCTCGATTTTTGGGGAAATCCTTCCTTGCTTTTCCTTACAGTTTTACCGTCCATGTTTTGTCTGTTCTTCAACTTTATGCAAGTGGAATCATACTATTTTTATTTTTGTGTGTCTTGTTCCTTTCACCTGACACCGTGAGATTCTATGTTAATTTGCCAGACTGCTGTAACAAAGTACCAGACCCTGGGAGTCTGAAACAACAGAAATATACTGTCTCACAGTGCTGGAGGCCAGAGGTCCAGGATCAATATGTCAGCAGGACTGATTTCTTCTGAGGCCTCCCTCCTTGGCTTGTAGATGATCATCTTGTCCCTGTGTCCTCACCTGGTCTTTCCTCAGTCTGTGTCCTAATGTCTTCCTCTTATAAGGATCCCAGTCATTGGATTAGGGCCCCCCAGTGGCCTCATAATCACCCTTTTAAAGATCCCGTCTCCAAATATAGTCACATTTTGAAGTACTGGAGGTTAGGACTTCAACATAAGAATTCGGGGGGGGGGCACAATTCAGCCCATAACAGGCCCACTTGTGTTGTTGAGTATGGCAGTGGTCTGTTCACGTTCACTGCTATCCAGAACCCAGTATGTTAATATTCCATAAGCTATTTCTCCTTTCTAATGTTGGTGGACATGTGCTGTTTCCAGTTTGGGACTATTCTGAACATGTTGCTCCAAACCTTATTATATATATGCTTCCTGGTGCATGTTTGCCATCTTTGGGATGCTGAGCCAATACCCCCATTGGGAAGATGAGGAAACTGAGTCCCTAAGGGAGGAAGTGACTCACATGAGGCCAACAGTGAAAAAGGGTCAGATCCCAACTCATCTAAGAGGCTTCAAAAGCTCTAAAATGTGGGGTGCCTGAGTGGCTTAGTTGATTTAGCATCTGACTTTGGCTCGGGTCATGATCTCATGGTTTGTGAGTTTGAGCCCCATGTCAGGCTCTCTGCTGTCACCAGAAAACCCCACTTCAGATTGTCTGTCCCCTTCTCTCTCTGCCTCTCCCCCACATCCTCTCTCTCTCACTCTCTCTCTCCCTTTTTCTCTCAAAAACGAATAAACATTTAAAATTTTTTAAAGAAAAAACAGCTCTAAAATATGTCAAGCTGGCTTAACCTGGGGTGATGAAGGGGGATTTCCCAAGATATGTAAAGAAAGCCTTTGTTTATCAGGATATGGCACATAAGGACCCATTACATCCTTGTGGCCAATTTTTGACTAGAGAGGAGGTGGTGATAGTGACATCAAAGAAGGAAGGGGAGAGAGGATGGCTGGATTGTAAGTGGATTTCTCGTGCTTGGGGCAATGAGAATAGACAGAGGTTTGGTTAGTAGGAGCGCCTCCCCGCCCCCCACCCTCCCCACCCACCAGGACTCATCCCCCAGCTCCATTCATGGCTTGACAACTGCAGCAAGTGGAAGCACCAGAGCAGCAAAAGCTGAACAAAGCCAGCTGATCATTACACCCTGTGACGCTCAGGGGAGATCCCTCGACCTCCCAGCTCCTCAAAAGTTTGGGTCCGGGGTGCCTGGGGGGCTCAGTCTGTTAAGTGTCCAACTCTTGGTTTTGGCTCAGGTCGCGATCTCATGGTTCTGTGAGTTTGAGCCCCGCATCTGACTCCATGCTGATGGTGCAGAGCCTGCTTGGGATTCTATCTCCCCCCCCAACCCTGCCTCTCTCTTTCTCTCTCTCTCTATCAATAAATAAATAAACATTTTAAAAAGGGGGGTCAGGGCCAGGTTGAGGAGGAGGAGGGGTGCATTGTTAAGTTGAGTGCTCTGTGCAGAATTTCTGGAAATATACCAATGGATGCATTAAATTACACACATGCACGCGTGTGTGCACACACACACACACACACACACATTAGGATATTGCCACTATACCATTTTAGCAACAAAGCACCTATGACCAAGAAACAATATGGAAATCACTGGGGATGACATACATGTTCTGTTATTGTAGAATATTTCAAACATATACAGAAGTAGAGAGAATAGTATAATGGAAGTTTTTGTACCCAATACTCAGTTTCAACAAATGATCACTCAGCCAATCTTATTTCATGTATATCCCCACCCATCCCTATTATGTTGAAGGAAGTTCCAGAATCATGTGATTTCACCCTGGAAATGATGTTTTAATCATTGTCTATTGCTAAGGTGCCCAGTGGAGAGAAAGGGACCCATGACCTCAGTATGGAGGAAGAGGTTCTCCAAAGGTGGAGTATCCCTCCTGTCCTTGTCCACCCTAGTCCAAGCTGGAAATTGGCCAGATGAAGCTGGAGCTGTGGGACTGTCCCAGCATCACCAACCCCACACACACGAATACACACATACACACATGTGCACATGTACCCCTCAGAACTCCAAAGCAAGCGCCTTCCATCTGCATCTGAAAGCCACAGTCAGGGGGTGCAAGACAGGGAAGGAATGCTGCCCTCAGAAGCAGGGAAAGTGAATTCTAGCCCCTTGTGGCCTCCAGGAAGTCCTTTAGCCTCTCAAGCCCCAGTTTATTCATACCTGTATGAGGACCAACTAGTTTCCCAATCTGAAGGCAGGCAGTTCTTCCAGTGTTAAGAAATCTCAATCTCTGGGGGCTGCCTGGGGGGCTCAGTCAGTTGAGCATCCAACTTCTCATTTTGGCCGAGGTCATGATCTCATGGTCACGAGATCGAGCCCTGTGTCTGGCTCAGCACAGAGCATGGAGCCTGCTTGGGAGTCTCTCTCTCCTTCTCTTTCTGTCCTTCCTCCACACACAGGGGAGCACTCTCTCTCTCGCTCTCTCAATAAATAAACTTAAAAAAAAAAAAGAAATCTCAGTCTCTGGGAGCCCCAAACCAGAAGCTGATAGGATCTGGAGGTCCCCTTTAAGAAGATCACTGAGCTGTCAAAAGATATCAGGGGCAGGCAGCTGGATGAGTCCGGACAAGAGGGAGGCCCCAAATCATGAGCTTGGGCAGCAGCCCTATGTGGAAGAGAGTGGGGTCTCCTTGGCTACTTATGATGCATCCTACGCAGGGTGCAGCTGAAAAAATGAGGAGAAAGGCCCTTTTCCTTGCTAGGGTGATGTGAGGATGAATGAACTTACTAGAGCTACTCTCTGGTTTCTTAGATACTGGGGCACAGTTACACCTACCAGGGGGTAGGGAGACCATTTGCAGCAGGCAGGCTGGGGCTGGTGTCGTGGGCAAGGAATGGGCTTGGCAACGGCAAGGTGTACACACATCTTGCATCCTTTTGCAAGTAGGTGATGAGAGGTGCAATACCTAAGGGAGTTGAGAGGGAAAGGGGGGTTGAGATGGAGACAAACTGCACAGTGAAAAATCGTGTCCACACCCAGAAAAAGAGGTGTGTGAGCCTGACACCTGGCGGGGCAGAGTGGTATTGCTTGTGGTAAATGCACCCTCATGGAGGATGGGGAGCCCTGAAGCCTGCTGCTAACCAGCAGAGTGACCTGGAACAAGTGACATTCCCCTTCCTGGCCTCAGTTTCCTCATCTTCTGAATAAGAGTGGCGGGTGTGTTACCTAGAGAGCTGGACAGAGGCATTTTATAAAAACATCAAGTTTGTGAAAAGAAGTTTCTCCATTGGAAACTCTTGCTTCTTAAATTGCTTTTAACCTTTTAGCATCTGCTACTCCTGGTCTGCAGCAAACAGTAACATACATGACAAAATGCATAGATGTATGTATGAATTTGAACAGAACTCCAAGAAATAGCTTATTATGTTCTCCTCCACAAACATGAGTGCTTCAAGGTTGGAGTTTGCTATTGTGGAGGTAAGGTCAGCCTTTTCAGCTAGAATGAATGAATGAATGAATCAATGAATCAATCAATCCCCTAGTCCCTCCAATAACTTTACATTTCTCAATCATCCATGGCAAAGGGTCCCTGCATGATCAGATGCCCAAGTGAAGGACAGCATGTTTGCTAGGAGAACATCCTGTCTGCTCCAAAGTTCCGTGATTCTATAACTGAATTTTAGGAAATTGGGGGAGGAACATCAAGATCAGAGTTGGGTGGAGATTATAGTAAAGGTTTTCTGGAGGGTTGAAATGAAATAAAAAGTAACTTATGGTGGAAGGGGTCAAAATGCAAAGCAGAATTTCCAGCGGCTGTGAAAGGAAGCCCAAATCCCAATCCTGATTTTCCCTCTGTATGCCTTACTTCTCATGTGTGTATCTCTATTACCCATCTAGGTGCCTTTTCTTTGACTGTGAAGGATGTGACCACACAGGGGGAGGTGATCAAACACTACAAGATCCGCTCCCTGGATGAAGGGGGCTATTACATTTCCCCCCGCATCACCTTCCCCACTCTCCAGGCTTTGGTGCAATATTATTCTCGTAAGAGGACAGGATGTGATGGGGGTGGGGAGCAGAGGACCCCTTGTATCTATCACTAAGATCTCAAGATCATGTGAATCACTGATGCCGTCTGGGGGGGGGGTGGATTATCCCAAGGCTGGACAAATGTCAACATAATGACTCAAAGTCTATGTCCCTAATTCCCTCTTCTGGCTCAGCATGTGACCAGTTTATTCTTGGAGAATAAGAACTGTTTTCAATCTTAGAGAGAGCAGTTAATGATAGCATGCCTTGCTTTATACAAAATGAATGCAAATAGCTGTGTGTGTATAGTATGTGTGTGCCAATGCACATGTGTACTTGGAAATGGGAGTATAGTTGGCAAAAATG
Source organism: Cryptoprocta ferox (assembly GCA_028646485.1). Taxonomy (NCBI): domain Eukaryota; kingdom Metazoa; phylum Chordata; class Mammalia; order Carnivora; family Eupleridae; genus Cryptoprocta; species Cryptoprocta ferox. The sequence goes on from CM053567.1 coordinate 49,323,281, forward strand.
AGAGGGGGAGGGATAGGGTTCCCAAGGGAGAGACGTGATCTGGCTGCTCTGGTAACCTCGAGCCCCATCTCTTCTTCCCTAATGCAGAGAAAGGGGATGGTTTATGCCAGAGGCTCACTCAGCCCTGTGTCAGCCTGGCTCCTCAAAACCCGTGGGCCCAAGATGAATGGGAAATCCCCCGGCAGTCTCTCAAGCTGGTCAAGAAACTCGGGGCCGGGCAGTTTGGCGAAGTCTGGATGGGTGAGTATGTGGCCTCCAGGAGCCTCTCTCTCCCTACCCTGTGTCCCGAAGCGCAGAAGTCTCAGGATACGCAGTTCATCATGCTTCCCCAAAACATTTGTTCGGGAGAAGTTACAGAGGTTATGATACCCATTTTACAGATGAGACAATGACGGGAAGGCCAGGACTTTGAAGTGACTTGCCCTCAGGACACCATGGTGGTGCAGTAGGAATAGAATCCAGCTCTCCCAAAACCTTGGTTGGTTCCCTTCCTCACTCTTCACTGTCCAGGGCTAGCTTGCCATTGACAGGTGTGTGAACTTGAACATCAGGCTATCTCCTCCTAGCTTTGGTTTGCCAGACGGAAATGACCTGTTAAACATAGTAAGCCGTGAACCAGGAGTTCCAGGAGTCTGACAATAGACCAAGCCACTGCTTGTGGCTGTGTGGCTCTGGCCAAGTCCCTTAACTTTCAGGTCCCTGTGTGTATAGTTGATGATCACTCCCCTGCTCACCATGGGCACTATCAGACTATAAAAGACAGTGTTTTATTTTATCCCTGAAACAGTCCATGTTGTGGCATGATATCAAGGGAGGATCCTGGTGCCTCCCCAAATCCTCTAGCCCCCAGTTGATGCTTGAATCACCTATGGCAGGACCTCTATATAGGTCGTTGCTAAGCTCCCCTGAGAAGGGACAAGTCCAATTGTTTGTCTTTTACCTTTCAGTATGGATGGGGGACTTGATGGAAGGGAGGAGAAAATGTGGAGGTACACGTACTATAAGGAGTGGGAAAGGAACATCACGGGGCACAGAAAGCAGGGAAGGAAGCCTACGAGCCACCTCTACTTCCTAGAAAATTTTGCCATGGGCTGTGACGCTTATATCCATATTGAAGCTACCATGTGGTAGAAAAGACCCATGCAGGGAGAGGAGGCAGGCTATATGGAGGATGAAAGGGACACAACACAGACCTGGTGTGGGGGCAAGGAGGTAAAATGGCCCCCTCCCAGGCAGGGCAAGTTCCTGAGGCTAACTGCCTGAAGTTCCAGTTGAGCTTGAGAGGCTGAGACAGGCTGGCATCCTGCTAAATAAGCCCAGCTCATCCTCAGAAGTTATACATTCTAGCCCAGGGCTTCCTCCTTAGGGGGACAGCCCTGGCCTCAGTCCTGCACCTATAGAACGAAGAGGGCTTCTGGAAGCTTATGTATATTTTGGTTAAGGGATCACCTCCCACAACCTCTGGGTCATCTGAATGGCTTCTTTATTCTCTCCCCTACCTGGGGCCCAGGTTATTACCAAAACAACGTGAAAGTGGCCATCAAGACTTTAAAGGAGGGAACCATGTCTCCAGAGGCCTTCCTGGGTGAGGCCAACCTGATGAAAACTCTCCAGCATGAGAGGCTGGTTCGTCTCTACGCCGTGGTGACCAAGGAACCCATTTACATCGTGACCGAGTACATGGCCAGAGGTGGTACCCTACAGGGGCTGCATCCCTCAGACAGGGGCAGTGAGGGGAGGATGGGGGTGGGGCTGATCTGCCCCAGTGGGTCTGCCGGCGAGGGGATCCCCATAGGGGATCACTGGGCCATGGGCCGGAGCAATTAGCCAACGTCCTACAGGTCTAAGGTGTTCCGTGTGCCTGGGAGGCAGGAGGGAAGGGTGGTGAGAAACAAGGTGGATCAGTGGTTCTTACAGAGCTGTGTCCTCCATTCAGGAGCACTTCCACCCACATTTTTGGAAGGCATCTTCTGTGCCCAGCACTGTTTGATGCCCACTAGGAAGGACAGAGCATTGTAAAGAGTATCGGGCTGGGCATCCATCCAGTTCTGGGCAGTTCTGCTACTTACTAGGCGTGGGACCTTTGACAACCATATGAGCATTTGACAACATGGATGAAAAGAGAGATTGGCCTAGCTGGCTTCTGAGGTCCATGGTGGGGTCAAGGTCTCGTGGGTCAGTGGGCCAGAGGTCGGGCCTCAGCCTGTGGCCTCCTTCCCACTCCTCCTGTGACCCTGATTGCCCACTGCTTCCTGTAGAATCCCAAGGTGCCATGTTAACACAGTTCCTTAGAAATCGTCCTGAAGAGGACATCTTGAGCTGGGAGTATGATGGCTCCCCTGCTCACCTCTCAGCCCCACCTCAGGTGACTGTCCCTCCCAGCTCTTAGATGTCAGGGAGGAGCTGCATTCGTTCCCTGCACCAAAGCCCAGGGGACAGGTCTCTCCATTCTGGCATTTTTTTGCACCCTTGGTCGTCAGAGGCAGAATGTCTGCGAACAAAGGATGAAGGGGGCAAGAAGACACTTTGGAAAGTCACATGAGGAGTAGGCACGAAACTTACATTCGGAAGAGCAGGTTCTGTGCCTGGCTCCCTGGCTGGGTGACCCTGAACCTGGATGAGACCTAACCTCCTCTGAGCAGCAGGGAGTACATTTGCTGCCTCCTGGGGTGCTATGAGGACTGAGAGTAGAATTTCTGTAAAGCAGAAAGCACTCTGCAGCGATGGGTGGTTTTCCTTCTACGTACTAGAGATCTGCCAGGGCGCCCCGTACTTCCTGAAGCCAGGTGGGGACCAGCCCACACGTGGGAGAGGCTGGCACAGCCAGGTCTGGATCATTTCGCAGAAGAGCAAATGCAACATCTCTTTCCTTAGGATGCTTACTGGATTTCCTGAAGACAGATGAAGGTAGCAGACTGTCCCTCCCAAGACTGATCGACATGTCAGCCCAGGTTTGTGAGCTACCAAGGGAAGTGGTGCCCAAGAGTCATGATGCCCTAAAGGACCCAAGACCCAAGAGCCTCTCCTCTGTGCCCTGTGGCTTAACAAAATTAGCTATTTAGAGGTTGTATCCATTAAACTTAGGTTGGGCTGTGAAGGACAGAAAATCCAAAGTAATAATGGTTTAAATGCCTAAATATCCAGAGGTGGGCAGCCTGGGACAGGTAGGTGAGTCCACCCCTCAAAGCCATACCTTTCTTCCTCCTGCTGGGTACTTAGCGTGTCACCTTATTGTCCAAGATGGCTGCTCACACTATATCATCTTGTCCTCTTCTCAGCAGGCAGGAAGAAGTAAAAGGGGAAGAAAGCCCACCTTCTTCCCTTTATAGATATGTCCCTGAAGTCACCTACTATACTTGCTTTAATATCCTCCCGCCCCCCCCCCCACCCCGTCCCCCAACCATGTCACCTGGCCACAGCCAGGCTGCAAGGGAGCTTGGAAATGTAGTCTGTACTCTGGGCAGCCAGGATGGGAGGAGGTGAGTCCTATTACTAAAGAATAGAGGGAGAATGGGTGGTGTGGGAAGCCCATCAGTTCACATGAATCCCATTTAACGCCGTAGGCAGGTGTTTTATTGTGACCTCACTTCTTCCTCCGATGGTGCCCAGAAATGCCTTCTACAGCAGGTGAATCACAATCCAGACTTCATGAAGTAAAGAGTAAAATGAAGAGAAGGGATATTTCCTCCCCAGCGATTTTAGCTGAGGGTTCTAACTGGCAGGAAAACACATCTGGTGGCCCTGAGTGTGTGTCTGTTAAAACTGGGACTCTCAGCAGAAAAGCTCTGGTCTGTGGTCAGCCTGTAAGACACATATACACACACACACACATCCGGCTACAGAGAGGAAACCTCCCCTTCACCCCACACCACCCCATCCCCACCTTGTCTGGTATTATCTGCTATTAGTATCAGTGCAGGAACTGATGTCACGATGCCCTTTTTCCACTGAGGTAAGCACAGATGGGTTTGAGTAGGCTGGTGAGTGGTCTCAGAAAATTAACGCTGCTAACCAGTTTCAAACCACATAACGGTGATAAGCCTGTCCACCCCTTTTTCTTTCTTTATTTTCCTTTTCTCACTCTCCTCTGTCTCTTTCTCAATCCCTGGAGAAATCTTGGGTGACTAAGGGGCAAAGGATGTGAAAAGCCACCTGTATTTAGACGTAGATGTGGCCAAGAATCTAAGGGTTAGGAAACCAGAAAGTCAGAACCTTCCGGGTGAACGGCTTCTACACCACATTCTTATCATGCTAGTGCCTCACCATGTATGCATGCACGCACACACACTACCCTTCGGAGCCCTCTTTTTCTTGCTTTGCAGAATGTAGTGCAAATCTCCCCTACAACCACAACCCATTTGCCCTACTTGGCAAAGCCACACAACAGCTCCCAAATGTGCTGTCACACCTGTGAGCCCTTGCGCTCAGGCTTCCCCCCCTGCTCAGAATGCCTGGGTAGATTCCTGGCATTTCATCTGGCAAAATCCTGATCAACGTTCAAGGCCTAAATTAAATTAAATTACATTAAAATTTCCCTGGACAGGAAAGTGGCACAGAGCACTTGGTACACTCGTTTCTGTTAGCATTGTGTGTGGTACAGTCTTCTCCTCGAAAGCACATCTGGATCCCTCTCAACCTTTTTAAAAGAAAGTTATTTATCGTACTGCTCAATACATATTTGTTAATGGGATGAGTACTGGTAAATGCTGTGCAGATAGCAGGCATTTGGTACTCAGCTCTATAGTCCCCCAGTACCATACCAATAAATATATATTGATGGAGTGATTTAGCAAAGGAATAAATAAGTGAATGGGTTCACGACTAAGCCAATGCAAATGGACACATACGGAGAAGTGGGATGAATTCCAGGACTGGCTTCTTGCGATAGCAAGTCTGAGGACGTAAACTGGCATTCTATTCTCTGCCTCACTTTCTTCATCCGTCAACTGGGAGTGCAGTGGATAAAGCCCGAATGAGTTTCCTCAGCTAAAAGATACAAGAGCAACTCAAGTAGTTATTCCTGGCCCAGTGCTGATGATCGGGGACAGAAACAAACTGCCTGTGCTCCGATGGGGTTCTGTGCCTGCCTCGGGCAGTGCTGGGTTAGGGCCTTGGCCACCTGTCTCATCTAATGCTCACCTCAACTCCGTACCCTGGAGACCCCTTCCCTCAAGTTCTAGGTCAGGACAGTGACCCCTCAGAGAACTTAAGCAACCTGCTGAGGGTGGAGGTTGACAACTCCAGGAACAGGGCATCCAACGTGGCAAGGAGATGAGACCCTTTCCTTCCCTCCTTCCCTGTCCTTTTCTTCCCCTAACCCCCTAAGAGACCTTCATCTTCTCCTGGTTTCATTCTGCTGCCTTCCTCCCCTGCAGATACTTGCAAGGAGAGAGAAGAGGGTGAAGTTCAGGTCACTCTGACGTCAGCGGCTCTGCCTTGCTGGGCTTTTAGGCGGCTGGGGTTTATGGCTTGTCTAGCAGAGGAGCGGTTGAAGCCATTTTCCTTGTCCACTCAGAAAGCTGCTCCTTCTCCAGCAGCAGAACTGCCCTCTGTGCACCTACCAACAAACACAAACACCCCCCACCCCAAGTGTTCCTGCTCCTCCAGGCTGTGAGAGGATGAAGACTGGCCTTCCAAACAGGGTCCTTCCTCTCCTGACCCTGGCTGTGCAGAGGACGCTGGGTGGGCTCCGTCCTTGCATGGAGGTCCCTCCGCAGTCCTTCACTGTGTGGCCTGTTCCCTCAGATTGCCGAAGGAATGGCGTATATCGAGCAAATGAATTCAATCCACCGTGACCTGAGGGCGGCCAACATCCTGGTGTCTGAGTCCCTGTGCTGCAAAATCGCAGACTTTGGCTTGGCCCGCATCATTGACAGTGAATACACTGTCCAAGAAGGTGAGGAGAGCCCCCACCTGCAGGGAGACCTTGGGCCTTACTTTCCCCACCTCCCTAAACCCCCTTGGACTTCTCATCACTACAGAGCAGAGCCCTGTATGAAGAGATCTGAGAGCGTTGCGGTTTTCACAGTTCTGGCCTTACGCCCACCTAGATCAGCGTTTCCCTAGAGGGGCTTGACAGAGCACTAGTGCCTGATGAGGAATGGGTTTGTGGTGAAGTAGGTTTGGAGATGCTGCATGGACCATCCAGGGGCCCTTCAGAGATTCCTGGTGCACACCAACATATGAAAGGCTCTGAGAAGTCTTGCAGCAAAGAAACTGTGTACATGTGCTTCCCCTGGTCTCTCCCAAATGAATTTGAGCCGGAGATACTTTTTCCATTAATCTCCCACAGAACTAGCATTTCGCAGAACACACTTCGGAAAACACTTTTCTAAAGCATGGGCAGCAAACGCTTATGCCTGAATTAGGGTCCCACGGAGCACTCTGCTTTAGTTCACTAGTATACCTGAGGTAGGGCTCCTCTTCACGAGAGGACTTGAAACGGTCAAATACATTGATCAAGTAGGCTGGCAAGCAGGCAATATTAGCTGAGCATGTTAATCGGTTGGTACAGGAAAAGGATCAATAGGGTTTGTTACCTGAGGAAGCGCCAGGCTGGCTGGGGAGACCGAGAAAGCAAGGCGAGGTGAAGGGTAATCCAGTGCTCTGAATGCTGACCAGGGCTGCAGCCATCCACAGGGCTTCCTGGGACAGCAGGATTGGAACTCCCTCCTCACGGGGACCCCAGGTGGTACCCGGATCATATGTCATCATTTCCATTTGGCAGGAAGGGATAAACTGAGGCAGGGATGAGTTGCCCGAGCTGCGGATTCCTGGTATTAAACACATGAGGTGGAAAATGACTCTTCTGTCCCAGGTGGAAACACATGTTGGCCCTCTGAAGCCCACTGGGCAAAGACCCAGTCAGGGTGACAGAGGTGGTATTTATGTCATGTTGTCCCTCTGCGCTATGGACCCCAGTAGTGCCTGCACATGCCTGGCCATGTGTCCTCGTGGGTTGTGGTGGGTCTCTGGAAGCATCTCCATTGTATACAGTGGTCCAAGCCCTGCCAAGGGGAGTGCGCAGGGGCATAGGGACAGTCACTAGCCATGGCCTCCCAAAGCTGCTCATGGCTTTTCTCACAGGGGCCAAGTTCCCCATCAAGTGGACTGCACCTGAGGCCATCCATTTCGGGGTGTTCACCATCAAAGCAGACGTGTGGTCATTTGGAATCCTCCTGATGGAAATCGTCACTTACGGGCGTGTACCCTACCCAGGTAGGTGGCTTCACCCTGTAGGGACCAGATGGGCTCGCTGCCGCCCTGAAATGGCTGTGGTGACAGATATCCCATGCTTCGTGCCTGGGGCTATCCACACACATGCCAGAATGGAGTCCCCGCAGACGGAAGAGACACCCATCCATGTCACCCTGGGGACAGAGGTTCTGCCTCCTTCCTCAACATTCCTTCTCGCAACCGGGCTATGCTCCCTTCCTTGAGTAGAGGTCAGTGAGCCTCCAAAGCCTGGAAGTAAGTAAGGGTCAGGGTCTGAACTCGAGTTTACTCTGAATTGGTTTGTTCTCCATTGAGGACAGGTTGTCTCCCCCTTGGCCTTCCACCTTGGGTGGATTCCCCAAAAGCCCTCTCCTGACTATAAACCCCCCAGTCTCCCTGTCCCATGTCTGAAGAGCTTGGGCAGCTTAGCGGCCTACAGAAGAGCAGTCTGGTTCGGCGGGATGGTGCGTTTTCATGAAGCACCTGCCCAGTGAGTGACGGGCTTGGGACGTGTGCTGGGCAATCCCAGGTAAGCAAGACAGGGCTCCATACAGGGAAGAACTGCCTCACAGCCTCATCTCTGGCTGCTCTCCAAGCAATGGAGAGTAAATAGAGGGATGTTTAAAGGTGGCACTAGCCAGACAGCCAGGTGCCCTGCCAGGGAGGGGACAGTGGTCTGTGCTTCACGTCCCGCCCCGTCCCCTCAGCCGCGCCCCGCATCTCCTCCGCCTGCAGGAATGAGCAACCCCGAGGTCATCCGCTGTCTGGAGCGGGGCTACCGCATGCCGCGCCCCGACTCGTGCCCCCCGGAACTGTACCATGGTGTCATCGCCGAGTGCTGGCGGAGCCGGCCGGAGGAGCGGCCCACCTTCGAGTTCCTGCAGTCGGTGCTCGAGGACTTCCACACCGCCACCGAAGGGCAGTACGAGCTACAGCCCTAGCCCCGACTGGAGGACACGGGTCTGGCACCCTCAGGGCCTGGAGATGGCTCGCGCCCCCGGCCCAACCTGTAGAACTGACAAGGCATGTTCACCTTGAGGCTCTTACTCCAGCCCCAGGCCGTCTGAAAGGGCAGGGATGCACTGATAGGCCCATTTCTCAGATGAGGAGAGTAGAGATAGAGGCAGCCTGACAGGTGGGTCACACAGCATGAACTCCGGAGATCCCATCGCAGTCCCACCCTTCTTGGGCTGTGTGACCCTGGGCAAGTTATTTAGCCTCTCTGTGCCTCCACTCTCTCATTTGTACAAGGGGGAAGAACCATAACAGTAACCTACCTCGTATGTTCCTCAGGAGGATTACATTAGTTAACACCAGTAAGATGTCCAGAATAATGCCTGGCACACTCCTGGCACACTGTTAAGTGTTGGGCATCATTGTAAGACTCCCCTGTGCTGGCGCCCAAAGCGAGAAGTGCGCTGCAAGTGGCTGGGAGTAGAGCTGCTCCCATCTGCGCGGACCGCGCCCCTGTGCAGCTCCTTCTCTACTAACCCAAAAGCAGCACTGGGTCCTCCGATATGTCCGCTCAGAGAAGTGTCCACCTGCTTCGGCTCTGGGCAGGTAGCTCTGACCTAGACTGCACTCCAGCACTTTGGGACTGTTCCGTAATAAAGGCACGAGATCTGACCTTTGTTGTGTCGTCACTGGTGACAAGCCCGGACTTCGCTACGTGACATAGGTGGTTTGCATAAGTGGCGCAGCAAGGGACTCGCAGATGGCCCTGGGTTTCCGGTAGAAACCGAGCTCCCAGCTCCAAGGGCAACACCGCAGACTCGACCGTCATCGCCGTTAGGGGAGGCTTGAGCATGGCCAGCAGGTGGCGCCCTCACCTCAGAAATCCTGGCCTCCCGGTCTGAGTCGGGACGCTTTGCTCCGACGGTGTAGCTGCAGCTGCGGAGCGTGTTGGGTGCGTGCATGGAGAGGAGCGAGCAGCCCCCCGGACTCCAGTCTCGGGCCCAGGTGCGTCAACGGTGCGCGGATGATCAGGGGATGGTAACACCAAAAACGTTCAAGGCCTCGCACTGCTCAGGCGGCTCGCTGTTTTTTTTTTTTAATAATACATTGATTATAATAGATTATGAAATAGATTTATTATATAGATTTTTTGAGCATTTAGGCTTACTACCGGAAAGTACAAAGAATGCCCATCTACCCTTCACCCCGCCCCTCAATTTTCCCTGTTATTAACATCTTGCAATAGTGTGGTCCGTTGATTACAATTGATGAGATACATTGACACATTATTATTAACTAAAGTCCATAGCTTACATTAATACATTATTAGGATTCACTCTTTGTGTTGTGTTCTATGGATTTGGACAAATGTATAATGATATGTCGCCAGTATTATGCTATCATACGTCGTTTCAGTGCCCTGAAAATCCCTTGTGCTTATTTGCATTCTTCCCTCCCTCCCTTTGAACCCCTGGCCATCACTTTGCCATGTTTTGACTCTTCTGATTCTGTGATAACCCAAGGAGGTAGGACTATTACCATGCCATGTACAGAGGGAGAAACCCAGGCACAAAAGAGCCTCGGTAGTATTCCCAAGGTCACACTGCACATGAGTGCTGGGATGGGATTGTGGACCCAAGCACAGAGGCTGGACTGTGATAGCAGAGTACTGGGGGAGGGGGAGCGTTGCTGCTGGCCTGGGAGAACGTCACAGAGGGGCTGCCTCTGCAGGAAAACAGAGGTGACTAGGCAAAGAAGGACACACGTCCATGTAGTCCTTGTGATTTCCAGAGTACATTCCCGCACTGTCTATGGATTCTGGAACAGCTCTGGGAAGTAGGCATCAGCATTGTCATTATGCCTACAGTCTTCCCATACAAGAAGTAAATGGCAGAGACTCTACACTTGTTCAGAGGCTCTTAGCTGGACAGTGCTGGACTCCAGATTGGAACCCATCCTTTGCCCCCAGCCCCTTGCCATAAGCTACTATGTAGGGGTCCACGACACTCTCAGGAGTAGGAGGTGTTTGTACAGGTAAGTCAGGCGGGATCACAGAGCAAGTCTCAGGTGGAGACCAGTGTGTATGTGTGAAGCCAACAATGTGGTCACATTGGGGCTTGGATGGATCTCCCCTGGTTAGTCCAGTCCCCTGGTAGAGGTCTCCAGGAATAGGGAACTCTATGCTCAGGGCAGTGGGAGCCCTCAGAGAATTGTCTGTCCACCCCCCCCCCCCGAAACGAAGGGCTTTAGGGGAGGTGACTGCTGAGTATTTCAGGGAAAAAAATTCGACTCAGCCTCCCCCACTCTGACGCGAATCTCCCTCAGAATCTCTGGAATTGGGGCTGTCGGGCCCAGACCCTGGGTTGAGGGGGCATGGCCGGTGAGAACTAAGCTGGAATTTAGGGCATCAGAGAGCAGACTGCTCCTGTGGAAGGTGGGGGGAGCACCAGACAGAGACAAATCTGACCCTCAGGGCTCACAGATGAGGACCTAAGGGTGCCTTTGGAGGTAGGACTGAGAAGAGCTAGGATAAGAAATGAGTCCCTCCTTCCGGCTTAGCAGCCTGCACCTGCAGCCTGCACCTACATCCTGGGCACCAGCACCCTACGTCTCATGGCCCCTCTGAAGTGATTTCCCACGATTTGGGCCCCAGCTGTCCATGAGCTGCAAGGCCAGCGGCTGGCTCATCACGCCCCAAGACCCCATCACCTTCCCTGAAAGATGAAGGTGTCTCCCAGTGCTTTGGCAACCTCACTATTTATAAAAACCACCCCAGGCCTCAGTTTTAGAAGACAGGTTTCTAGACCTCCCTCTCTGAGATTCTGATCCAGCAGGTCTAAGATAGAATATGGAAACCTCATCTTTCCTAAGCACTTCTGTAGTTTTCAGCCCTGGCTGCCGTGCAAATCACACTGCGGTGGAGGTCGGCCGATGATCTGGGGGAGGGCACATCTGAAAATACCAGTGCCGGCATTCCAGGCGGGGCCAGGCCTGCGGGACGTTTTAAGTGTCCCCGGCTAGTACTGCAGTTCAGCCAGGACTGGAAACCACTGGGCTAGGTTGTGTGGAGTTTGGAAGTACCCTTCCCAGAAGGCAGGCTGCAAGGCACAGGGGGTTCCAGTGTGATGCTCAGGTCCTACATTTGCAGGACCAGCTCATGTCTGTGGCTTTCCCCAGTTATATATGCAAGTTATAACCTGCAGAAACTGGAAAAGAAACCCACAGGACGGGCACATTCTCAGAGGCCTGTAGAAGTTTCCTGGGGGTGAAGCTGGAGCGAAACCTTGAAGGACCAGTGAGACCTTTCCCCACCAGGGGGCGCACGTGTCCCAGCGGCGCCCAGAACTGAGACCCGGTGTTCCCTCCGCGCCGCACGCCCCCGGGTTTTGTTAGGCATATAAATAAGTTTATAAAGGACAAGGAGCCTTTCAATTCCCACCCAGAAAGTGAAGCGTGAGAGGATGTGGAGAGAGATACAGCAAGACAGAGAAACACAGAGAGATAAAAACAGAGAGAGACAAGATGGAGAGAAACAAGGACAGAGTGAGTATTGAATGAGCAAAAGCAGTATTTCCTGCTCTGAGAGTTTGTCTTCTGAGTGGAAGGGGAGCTTACTCATGGCTGTGGAGGCTATATTCTCCCTGCCATGATCTGCATGCGGGAGGAGATTGCAAGGTAGGCCGGGGCCTGAGACATTTGATCGCTGCTCTTCACCCAGAGCTCTGGTGAGGAGCACACCCAGCTTTGGACCCCAGATGCCTTCTCGCCCATGATAGAGACCGTGCTTTCTCTTCTCTCTCCCTCCTCAGAGCCAGGACACATTTGCAGTGCTATTGGAAAATGAACAACAGAAAAATCTTTGGGGTTAGATAGACCTGGGTTCAAATCCAAGTACTTCCTTTCCCAAGACATATGACCATAGATACTTTGCTTGATTTATCTGAGCCTCAGTTTCTTCATCTATAAAATGGACATACTAAAAACACCTTAAATATAGGCTTGTTTCAAGGTTTAGACAAAATAGTATGTTTGAGGCATTCATCACAGTGCCTGTCTTCTAGTAAATGCTCAGAAATGTCAGCTCTTAGGGGGGCCCTGGGTGCTCAGTCAGTTGAGCGTATGACTCTTGATTTCGGCTCAGATCATGATCTCATCGTCCTTGAGATCAAGCCCTGATGTCTCTGCTGACAGTGCAGAGCCTGCTTGGGATTCTCTCTCTCTCTCTCTCTCTCTCTCTCTCTCTCTCTCTCTTTGCCCCTCCCCTCACTCACATTCTCTCTCAAAATAAATAAACATTAAAAAAGAGGGAGAGAGAGAGATGTTAGCCCTCAAAGAAAGGTCTCCAAAGGTGCTGACCCACAAACTCCAACACCCTTAACTGGGTTTCCCCCTCCCTCTGTGATATGTCTCCGGGCTTGGGCTTCTAGTTGTACTCCCAGGGCTGTTCTCTATTTATTGCTTTGATTTTGCTTTGTCAGCTTTCATACCCCTCCCACCCTCAAGGCAGAACTACAAAAAGAGCAAATGGAATTTGAAGTCAAGGACCTAGGTTTATCCAGCACTTTCCAGCTGTGTGACCTTGGGCAAATAACTCAAGTTCTCTGAGCCTCAACTTCCTTGTCTATGAACAGGAGAGAACAATGACTCCCTTGCAGCATTGATTTTAAGGATTTAAAGAGTGCTTTAATTGTTTCTTTTTGAGACCGAGAGACAGCGTGAGTGAGGGCCAAGAGAAGGGGGGACAGAGGTTCGGAAGTAGGCTCTGTGCTGACAGCAGCGAGCCCACTATGGGCTCAAACTCACAAACCGTGAGATCATGATGTGAGCCAAAGTCAGATGCTTAACCGACTGAGCCATCCAGGCGCCCCTAAAGAGTACTTTTAAGATGGAATGGTATATTGGGCTGCCACAACAAATACCACAGACTGGAGGGGACTCAACAACAGAAATGCATTTTCTCATAACTTCGGAGACAGGAACTCCAAGATCAAGGTGTCGGCAAAGTTGATTTCTCCTGAGGTCTCTCTCCTCGGCTTGCAAGTGGCCACCTTCTCCCTGTGTCTTCACATGGCCTTCCCTGTGTGTGTGTGTGTGTGTGTGTGTGTCCTAATTCCCCCTTTCTCCAAGGATAATAGTCATGTTAGCCCATCCCAATGACCTTGTTTAATTTAATTACTTCTTTAGAGGCACTATCTCCACAGATAGTCACATCCTAAGGTACTGGGGGTTCAGGCTTCAACATAGGAATTTGGGGGGAACACAATTCAACCCATAACAAATAGTAACCCATAAAGGTAATAATTATTTTTTCTTTCGAATGCTCTCCCATCCCTACCCAATACTAGGCCCACAGTAAGTGTTGTGTATTCTAGTGACCAGTTTCAGAAACAAGAATATTTGATGTGGATAAATTCCCACCTGCAACTAAGTAAGATCCAAGGCTAAGCTGGAATACCAGTGGACCAGCTTTTTTTTTTTTAAGTTTATTTATTCATTTTGAGAGAGAGAGAGAGAGAGTGCACACGTGCACAAATGGGGGAGGGGCAGAGAAATCCCAAGCAAGCTCTGTGCCATCAGTACTGAGCCCAACACTGGGCTCAAACCCATGAACTGTGAGACTGTGACCTGACCCAAGATCAAGAGTTGGATAGTCCTCCAGGAGGCCCCCAGGTTTTTTTTTTTAAAGGTTTTATTTCAAACCTGTGGCTTGAACTCACAACCTGGAGATCAAGAGTTGCACGCTCTACCCACTGAGCCAGCCGGGCACCCCACCTGTGGACCAGCTTTAAGCAAACTCATATGAGATAGTCCAGATTTCTGCAAAAGATAAAGCTGTCTTTAGTGATTTATTTTATAGAAGTTTCCACCACAGTTTCTTAAGGTACTTTCAAAGTGGTATTCAAGTTTCCTCATGTCGTCATTGTTTTTTTTTTTTTTAATTGTGGTAAAATACGTAGCATAAAATATACCTACCCCCCTGGACACTTTCTGAGCGAACTGTTCAGCGATGTCAACCACACTCAGGGTTGTACAGCCATCACCACCGCCCAGCTCCAGAAGGCGTTCATTTTCCCAAACTGAACGTCTGTCCCCATTGAACCCCAACTCCCCATTCCCTCTCCCCCAGCCCCTGGCGGCCCTCATTCTCCTTTCTGTCTCTAGGTCCCTCACGTAAGTGGAATCACACAGCATATGTCCTTTCATGTCCGGCCTCGTTCACTCAGCATAATGTCCTCCAGGTTCACCTCCGCAGACTGTAGCCTGTGTCAGAACCTCCTCCCTTTTTAATGCCGAATACTGGTCCACTATGTATTGTAAATATCTCGTTTTGTTCATCCATTCATCTGTGGAGGGACGCTGGGGCTGTTTCTACCTGTTGGCTGTTGCAAATAATGCTGTTCTGAACATGAGAGGACAAATAGCTCCTCAGGACGTGGGGCTGGATCAGAGAGCAGTTCTATTTTTGACTTTTTGAGGAGCTGCCGTACTGTTTTCCGCCGCAACTGCACTGCTGTGCGTTCCCAGCTGCAGTGCACAAGGGGTCCCATTTTTTTCTGCATTGATATCTTCTGCTTTTTTGACATAGCCCTCCTAGTGGGTGTGAGGTGAAGAGTGCCATTTAACACCAATCACCCAAACTCCTCCGACCTTGGGCTCCACAGAACCCCAGTCCCCTCTGAGACACCTTCGGGGGGATTCTGAGTTTCTAGGGGTCTGTTTTCCCCTGTATGTGCTCATGACAAGCCTCTTCTGGCTGATGCTTCTGTTGTCTCCCACTGGGCACTGGGAGTGAGGGGGCTTCAAGGGACTGGCTGAGAGGTCCCAGCTTGGTGGAGGTGCCTGGGCAGGGAACACGACTCTATACTGAGGAAAGAGCCTTTCAGCTTTCCCCCTGGGTGAGTCCATCCCCACCCAGTGCCACCTCAGGGGCTCCTGGAACCTGCCCAAGACTCTTGCCAGACATCCCCAGGTGGGCCCGCTCCCTGGTGGGCACATGCTCAGACCTCTGGCTTGCAGTGCTCACAAGGATTTGTGTGACACACAGCATCTCAGTCATCATGGGAAAGACCCATGTACTGTTTGGGGCACTCAGCCACAGAGGTGATGAGGAGAGAGCAGAAGGCAGCTGCCACCGTGACCCCAGGCAGATCAGGGAAGACGACGGACACCGGGACCTCTGAAAGTTTTGCCAGTGCACCCTGTGGCCAAGGTAAGCTCTTGAATTCTTCTGGAATAAAAAGCCAACCTTGATACCATGTTTAGAATCTTAGCTGAATAAAACTTTCATGGTCAGTCAACGTTTATTGGGTCTAAAGCGCCATCACAACTGGAAAGATAGGTCCTGTGAGTCTCATTTCATAGATGAGGAAACTGGGGCACAGAGAGGGTAAATAACTCGTCCAAGGCCACACAGCTGATAAATGATGGAGTGAGGACTCATCACTTAACCATTCTTCCAGAAAGAATCTGGTCTAGATATTCCAAGCTGTGCCCCTTTTGGAGCCTTGGGGATCTATGGTGGGGTCTCAGGAGTCAGAAACTCACAGTGGGATGGAGGTGGGAGTCGAGAAGGCTCCACCCACCCACTTCAGGCACTGGCCCCTCTTGCATCTGTTTCACACGTTTAGTTGCGTTACAAGGGTTATTTGAACACAATGTGGCTTTAAAATTGTTTTGCAGATCAGCCAGCTAGTCTAACACTCAGTCTACTCTCTCCATCTCACAAATGGAAACTGAAGCCTAGTTAAGGGCCCGTAGCCAGACAGGGCCCATATACCAGGGCTCAGCCCTCCAGACACTTGCCCAGGTCCTCTCTCTGTCCACTCCAACACACTCAGTGTCCTGGTGGACAGAGGTGCATTTACTCCAGGGTTTTCTGAAAACAGAAATCCTTATATCTAAGAACTCTCCAAGTCAGGTTAGTTGGTTCCCTGGAAAACCCCCTTCCTTCGCCATGCCAGAATAGCTACTTATTTCATGGAACAGAGCAGAGGGCCTTTAAAACAGTTACTCGTATGAACGGGTGCAGCACTTGCCAGTGTCCTCTCTCTGTGTTGCCTTGGGTGTTTGCTGTCATTTCTCTTTGTTTGGGACAGGAGGAAGGCAGCGATGCTGGCCTGTCACTCACCATCACAGCCCTAGAGAGTTGGAGGGGCAGGAACACAAATCCTGGGCTCCTGGCTCTGTGCCCAGCACTTGAGGGACCCAGCAAGTGCATTGAGATTAAAAGTGCTCTTGAGAAGTGAGGAACAGGGCCTGTTGAGTGGCCCCCGCGGGGCAATCCTTTTAATAAGGTTAAGCAAACCATTCGGAGAGGATGACAGGGAGGTTTTGTGAATGCCTGGTGGAAAAGAAGCAGGGAAGAGAAACATCTGGCACTGATGAGGCCGATGGGCTTAATGGGTTCTCATACTTACGACAGTGACTCCAGTCCCTGGAGAGGTGAGGTGGCCAGAGTCCCCATGCATGAGGTCAGGAAATGTGCCGATGATTCATAGAACAACAACTCTGCCTGACATCAGCCGAAGACCTAAAAATAGCCATCGGTGAATGTCCAGAAGATAATGGGGAAAAGTTCAACTTTGTGGGCAGAACGGTGGGTGCACATGGAAAATGTCTAACTGGAACCTGTAGGGACCTAATGACCTCAGGTCATCTCTTGATAGTGATGAGCAGGACAAGAACCTTCCCCCAAAGAACTCTTAAATATGCCTTCATCCACGGAAGCTGAAATCTCGCATCACTCATGCTCACAACTGAGGATGGTGGTAGCAACGTCACCTACCTTTCTTGTGTGCTGGGCACTCTACTTATGCTCTATGCGCACAAACTCATTTAGCCCACAAGACAACCCTTGGAAGTAGGTTCTGCTGCTGGTCCCCTTTTGTAGATGAGAAAACCAAGGCAGTGAGGGGTGAGGTCATCTGTCAAGCTCACACAGCTGAGACCCAAGCCCAGATCAGCCTCTATGCAGAGCCTCCCCCAACGAGAATTCCCTAGCAGAGAGAGGGAGCTAAGGCTTTGAGGCTGCCAGCCACACCACAAGCTGGAGGCCAAACTGGAACAGGCCCCAGAACCTCCTGGTGGGGGCTTCGCCCATACTCCTTTGGCCTCTCTTCCTTGCCAATTGCAAATCATGTTGTAGACAAAGAGGCTTTGGAGGAATCAGGCAGTGTGTTCACTTTACCTCTTGGCTCTGCTCCTTGGCTATGGAATCTGTGACGAATTATTCAAACTCTCTGAGCCTCAGTTTCATCATCTTTAAAATGGCACAAACACATCAAAGGAAGCTTCGGATGAACTGAGATAATGTAGATAAAGCTTTGGGTACTGGGTCATGCATGCAGTAAGATGTCAAAACATGCACACTCCCTTCCCCCTGTCAAGGCTCAGGCCAGACAGCTTCTTCCCTGGGGTCACCTGGGAGGCAGTGTGGGAGCCCAGCCTGCCCATCCCCATCGCATCTGCCTCCATCTCCAATCAGCAGCTTGGCCCCTAGGCCACCAGGTCCCCGTGGGCAGCAGAGGCTGACAGGGGTTGATGGGAGCCAGTCCCAAGGGGTCTGAAGGCAGATTACTGAGGACTGATGAGGTGAAGAGGGCCTGCTTCCATGAGCTGACAGCATGGCCTGGGAAGACGGGAAGACAAGAGGGTAAAGGGGTTCCCTAATCTCAGGCTGATGTCTTCTAGGAGGGAGAAGGTACCATTTGGGGGCATCTCTGCTGGAGATTTAGGGGCATTTCCTTCTATGCCAAGGTCACTCTGCATCTCTTGGTTAAAATTAGCTTCCTTCTCATTGCTCTGAACTGAATGGCCTTTTCCCATGAACCACCAGGACCTGGCCTTGCACAGACAGGCACTGGGCTGTGCCCTCTGCTCTCCAGAGAGCAAGCAGAATGTGTGTCTGTCCAGGAGGCTGGAAAAGAGGGTAGGGTGTGTGCATGAGAGTGTGTACATGTGTGTTCATGGATGGACATGCCTACACACATAACTAACCAGACCAGGGCCCCCAGGGAGGAGACGTAATCACAGACTTGTGGACGCTTTTCATCATTGGCATCATTCTATCATTCTCTGTGTTGTTTTTTTCTTACTTCCAAGGCACCCACATGATGTCTGATGACATCATCATACTCATTTCTAGTTCCTAGCATTAAACAGTAGGCCCAACCCACCCCATGCACCATACCTGAATCCCAGGTGATTCACACATATTAATTCAGTGAGGAACAAATGTTAAAGCCAAATGAAGAATGGTTTGGCTAGACTGTCCCCTCTGTTGAGCTTGGCTGTTCTTTTTCCCACCATGTCCCCAGTTCCTGGCAAAGGGCCTGGAATTGGAAAACGCACAATGGTTATTTGTCAAATATATGAATGAACAGGGAGAAGCTGCAATTTTGCTCTTTGCCCACATCCCATAGATAGTAACATAGAAGTCAAAACATGATCTATCTGGGCTAGGCAAGGATGGTTTGAGCCATATTTGACAAGGATGCTGAAACTGGATAGGAAAAAATACCATGGTCAAGCCTCTGGAGGCTCAAGTCTTGCTCATCTGAGTGACTGATTCCAGCTCGTCAAGTGCATCCACTAGTCAGAGGTCCTGCCTGGAGTGGACGAGAGGGTGGCTCTCCGGTCCCTCCATGGAAAGCCTGCATGCAACAGGCACTCAATAGAAGGGTAACTGTTGATATTTTTACCAGAGTCGCACAGGAGAAATGTGGGTTAAACAACCAGAAACATAGGATACAGAGGAGAACCTCATGCAGGACAGGCGAACAAGTTGAAAGTAAGCATCAGACAGGAGGAAACATTTGTGGAACCCATATCAAAAGCATTACTCCAGAGAAAACTTGAAGGAGGTGTCCCCATTCTAAACAACCGGAAACAAATGGACAAATGAGAAGACACTAGAACTATGCCGAAAGAGAACTCCAAATATCTAGTAAACATAGGAAAATGCGCCCAACCACAGCAGTACATGGGAAAATGCAAATTCAATAGCAGTGCGATATTTTCTGCCAACGGAATGGCAAAATGGCAATCCTGCTAATATCCAATACTATTGGGGAAGGTGTGGGGGAACGATTACCCTCATCAAGTGCTGCTGGAAGTGTAATCTGATAAAACCTTTTTGGGGAGCATGTTTGGCAGTGCCACTCAAAATTTGAGACGCGTCTACTCAGTGATGGAGCAGTTGCACTTCTAGAAAGTTATCGGCCTCCCAAACATGCTCTCCTTCCCAAAAGATACATGTACAATTCCCTTCACAGCAACAGGTTTGCCATATACCAACAGCAAACATAGAAAACAATGTAAGGATACACGGTGGGGAAGATATAAGTAAATTATGGCACACTTATTCCATAGATTACTATTCTGTCATCAAAATGAACAAGTCACTTCTATAGGTACCGATAAGGAAAATCATCCAAGACATGTCAAGGAAGAAAACACATGTAGCACGATTTTACACACACACGATTTTATATTTATCACACACACATTTATGTGTATGTAAATGTGTGGCAAAGGGATCCAAGTGGTACCCACCCAACAGAGCCCTGCATGACCTCCGGGGCTGGGGCGTGGTTAATGGGACAAAGGCGGATAAGGGAGGGCACTTGCATTTTATCCTGTCCTTCCGAACTGCTCTAAACTTTTAGTATGAGAATGCATTAATGCATTTGGAGGGGGAAAAAAAAGACAGGCAGAGGTCAGTGATGGATTGCTCGGTGCAATTGTGCCTGGTGGCAGAGAATGGATGACATGACCCCTGGGGTTGGGTCCCGCCCCGGGGCTGTAAGGGGCCTCCAGAAGTTGGGCCTCACTTACCTACCCGCCCCCGCACCCATCCCCAGCCAACTTCCTCTCCAGATAGCACCCTCCACCAGGTTATCATCGGCCGCCGAGCCCCGCACCACGCCTTTCATGTGCCATCACGTGGCTTATCCGCTTATCGGCCCAGCGCTGAGCGAGGCCGGTGGGAGGTCCGGAGATTGCGCGTCACAAGCGGTAGACTGCGCTGCTGGACAGTGAGGAGCCTTCAGCGCTCAGCCCAGGGCAGCGTGCTAATGGGGTGGGGGTAGGGGAATAACATCCGATCCCCAGCGTCTCTGCCCTCTACTCCTGTGACATCCCTGTGACATTCTTCAGACTGCCGTCTCTTCCTAGAACAGTAACAGCACCTAACACTGATCATATGCCTACTACAGACCAGCCACTGTGCTAGGCAGTGAGCATGCTTGTTTTTCTCCTTAATATTTGCACCATACTGGTGTAACAGGTACTGGGGTGCCAACATCACAGATGAGGAAACACTCAGACGTGTAAATGACTAAGGCCACCAACAAACGTGACGGAACCAGGATTTGGACCTGGACCACTGAATGGATTACTGCCCAAAAAGGGAGTCCCAGCAGACCTCATCGGTTCCAGCCTTGGTTTGCCCCCAGGTGCCTCACACCCCAGCAGTGACTCATTCTGCCCCCTTATCCTTGGTAGTTAGCGAGGGACCCTCTCCATTGGGGGTGGTTCACACAAATGTCATTAAACTTTACCCAGCTAATTGAAAATTTGTGTCTCTTGGCTTTTTGAGGGAGTGGGTGGGGTGAAAAGAGTACTTCACAGGATCAGAGACCTGATAAGCCTCCCTGAACCTCAGCGTGCCATTTGTCAACCTCACTTTTCCCATCTGTAAAATAGGTATAACAAAAGTACCTGTGGGAGTAAAGGAGGAATCAATGTACATCACGCCCTTGGGTGTCAAGTAAATGGGTGTCAGGAACTGTGGTATCATCATCATCACCACCATCACTACCACTCTCATTCATGCCAATCTGTGAGCCTCAGGTTCCTCATTTGTAAAGCTAAGAGGAAAGGTTAGATGATCTTTTAGGTTTCTCCCAACTCTATTTATAATCATGACCTGCCAAGGTGAAGTTTCCCTGGTATCATCTTTGAGAAAATAGGATTGGCCAAACCAGAGTAAACGAGACTGCAGGGGAGGTACTTCGAGTATTTGAGGAAACAACTTGCATAAGGCTTCCATGAACCTCTGGAAAACTACAGAACATGCTTTCTATTCTGAAAGCAATTGCCTGGAAATTCCATTAGCCTTCTACCTCAAGTAACTTTATATCCCTGAAAGTATCAGGACAATCTTATTTTTAAAAAATTTTTTTTAATTTATTTATTTTTTAGAGAGACAGAGCATGGGCAGAGGAGGAGCAGAGAGAGAGGGAGACAGAGAATCCAAAGCAGGCTCCAGGCTCCGAGCTGTCAACAGAGAGCCTGATGCAACTTGAGCTGAAGTCAGACACTCAACCGACTGAACACCCAAGCACCCTGGGAAAATCTTACTTTTAAAGTCTTCAACTTTCCACCACAGAGCTTTTGTGAGTCAAGCTCACCTTTACCCCACTAGAAAGGGTTGGCATAACTGAATGGGAGAAGGAGCCTGTTGTGTCGCGTCTCGAGGAAATGTGAGGGAGCTTGGGATTTAGGGAACTTTGGAATTTTAGGGGGAAATTCTAGACAAAATCCCTTCATGAGTTTAGGGAGCAGGAATTTCTGGTGTTTGGAAAAGTTACCTGGATATTCAGAAACTTGACACCTGTTCCTAGCTCCATCCCTACTTGGTCGTGAAACCACAGCTCCCTTACAGGTCGTGATGTCATTTGTGAGTGGGGAAAGTTGTTGCAGACCTCAGCATAGAAGGGGCCCTTAGACCATCAGAACTGGAAAGGCTCAGAGTTCCCCTAATCTCTTGTGCCTGGGCCCATTCTTCAAGCAATTGCTGGCAAGTTACCTAGATTCTCTGTGCCTCAGTTTCCTCTTGTGCAAATTGTAGTCACTCCATCTCCTGAGGTTACTGGGAATGCTGAGTGCAGGCTGACATGGAGAAAGTCCTCACCTAGTGCCCCCTAGCGGTTGAGGATGCCAATCAAGACAGAGGAACTGACTGGGGAAACATTACCAACTCCTTGGTTCTCCCAAAGGCTCTTGGTGACTGTGCTCCATTCTGCTGGGATCATTTCCCAAGGTGACTAAAAGTGCTGGGAACTTCTGTTCAGGAAGAAGATCAAAGAGTTGTGGGTGTGTCATGGGCACATGGTGGGCTTTGGGGAGTGGAGTTTCATGGAGGGATGGGATGGGTGTGTTGGGGGTGTGGGTGTCATGGTGTATGGATGTTTGGAGGGAGGTTAGGGAAGGGTGGGTGGGTCGTGTGGGTGTGTCTTAGAGGGTATCAGTCTCCTTAACGTGGAGCCCCCACCAGCAGGTCAGACATGTTTGTGAGGCCTCTGACAAGACATCCATGTGGGCGGGTAGAAGAGATGGAGCAGCCAAAGGAGATGGATGGAGAGAGGCTAGAGTGGGCACGGTCAGTAACCAGCAATCACTTCAGGCACCTGCAGACACAGCAGGGGAGTTGTGATGGCAGTGACTGATGCCAACACGTCCATTCTGGGACATGCATCTTCTGAGTTGAACATTGTTCTTGGTGCCTCAGATTCACCCAACATACCCTTAAATAGCACTGATTGGGTGCCTGGCATGGAGCCAGATGCTTCACTTGTATCGTTGTGTTTAATGGTATTAAAACCCTGTGAGGAGGCACAGATGAAGAAACAGGCTCAGGAAGGTTGGGTGAATTGTCCACCATGGCTTTAGACTTCCAGTCCTGTACCCTGCAACTGGACTGGTCTGCGATCCAGCCACTTGCAACACAATTGGCTCTGGAGAGCACTGTGTCAAGAAGTTAGTTGGGTGAGCCAGGACTCAGAGTAAAGTATGATTTCAGACTTCCAATCAGGTGCTTTCCAGCAAATTCTTTTGGATCAGTGTGACGCTCTTAAGTATAAGGCTGGACCATATAAAACTGCCATTTTTGTTGGTCAAAAATAATTGAATATTAGCAATTTCATGTGGTTCCACCCAATAGTAGTTGGAAAAATCTTTTTTAAAAAATGGATGGAGACAGGGACTGGAATAAAAGACCTCTTTCCAACTCAAGGATTCTATGATTCGTCCCTTGAGTTTAATTGCAACTATGGTCAGCTTTACTGAAACAATGCTGGGACTCAAGAGATATTACCACCACCACTACCACCACCCCACCCGGAGGAGGCGATGCCTGGTCTTGGGCAAGTTCCTTCTCCCATGGCTGGAAGAACCCTAATGCTAATGTGCTGTGAGTCGATGGTGATGTTCACTGGGGAGTGGAGCCGGAGTGGGAACACTGGTGGGCGATTTACTCACCAACGCTGAAAATACTCAATCCTTACCTCACTTGTCTCTCTGTGTTTCTTGTGTCCCCCAAGGATTCCTGACCCCAGACACTAATATAAATAAAGTCATGACGGGAATGTAGGTGGGCCTCAGTCCAGGGCAGCAGAGTGAGATGAGCACTCTGAAGGCCAACACACCTGGAGTGTCATCCTGATTCTGTCACTTCCCGGGTGACAGGGAGTATTTACTGTCCCTCCGCTGCATGCTTGTTTTCTCAGCGACAGAACCTGGCTGGTAAATGTAACTACCTCAAGGGCTGTTGAGACGATAAGTGAAGAAACGTTTGTAAAGTGCTCAGTAGATGGTAGCCAGTGCCTGGGTTGCTGTGCATGAAAGCAGTAGGCATTTATTTATTAAGCACCTGTGTGAAGCCAGGACTGGGACCATGGGCCTGAGGGATCCTCCCCTAGTTTCCCCCTTTGCTCCATCACCGCCCTTGTCCTGGCTGCATCGTTGGTGGTCCTGGGCCCACCGCAGGACTGTCTCCCTGTGATAACTCTGGGGTCATGGGGGTCAGCCTGAGGCCAGCAGCTGGTCAGGCATCTTCGATCTCTCCTTGCTCCCTGCTGCTGGGGGACCATGCTGGAGGCTTGAGGCTCTCATCTCAGAGACAGCGGTGTAAACACTGAGATGGACACAACAGCAGCCGCAGCAAATCTGGATGAGCTAGGAAGCCCCTCTCCCTCTGGTGGAAGCCACAGGCCCTGGGGGGAGGAGGTCCTGGCCAAGAATGGCAGCATCCCAGCCCAGGAGCACCCGAGCCAAGGACCCAGTGGCCCACAGGTGTGCCCAAGGTGGGTGAAGGGATATTCTCCAAAGCCTCCTTTCCCCAAATTCTGCCCCTCTGGCTCACTTACTCCTGGAATTCCCTGTTATACTCCTTTGAATTCTATGTGACCACTGTGAACTTCAGTCTCTTCCTCTGTGAATGGGGGCTACTATGTCCCCTCTACTTAGCTGGGAGTCATGATGAGCATGGACTGTGCAGTGTCCAACACAGTGCCCTATGCAGAGAAGTGGTCAGTACCTTCCTGCTGGAGATTCTGCCCTCTCCAAAAGTCCTTTCCCACGTTGTTAAGGTCCCTGGGATGGGCCACAGAGGCAGCCTGGTCGGTGACATCTCTCAGCGAAGAGAGCATGATGGAATTTCAGAACTTTGATGCTGAAAAGCCCCTGAGGAGCTGGGCTGACCCAGTCATACTTCTCTACTTTATAAAGGGCCCCTGGTTCAGGTCAGATCTGCAGTTTTAAGTCGTATGGACTTCAAGCAGGCACTCAGCCTCCGAGCCCCAGTGTCCTGGTCTCCACATGGGCAGTAATAACGAGGTATGCACTGCCAATCTCACATAAATGAGATGAGGTACAAAAAACTGCCTCATAAACTTAAAGTTCCTCCTAGTTATTTGTGTTGTTTTCAAGGGTTCAGGTAGCTAAGTGTTCCCCCACCTTAGCTTGGAATCAGACTTCCTCAGCCTGACCTTAGTGCCTCCTTCCTTCCCTGGTCCACAGATGCGGTGGGGTGGTTAGTCCAGGTATCTGGGCCATGCAGTCCTAGGGTGGAAGCCAGGCTCCATCCTTGCTGCTCCTATTTCAGTATTAACAGCTGACATATGGGGGCCACATCCTGCATGCAGGCCTTGCACATGCATGGCATATCCGTCCTCCTCCCGCCATCCCCCAGATGTAGATGCCCTGACTTCCCTTCCCAGCCTCCCTTTGTGCCGCACATGCTGAGTACTATGTTGTGCTAAGGGACACACGCACAGTCAGGTGTGACCCTGCCCACCAGGAGAATACGACTTCATTATAATCGTGACCACGAAAACGATGGTAGCTACCAGTTATTGAGTGCTCACTACACCCTTGATGTTTGGTCTTATTACTTCCTTCCGCCCTTTTGCAGTGAGGCCTATTCTTATCCCCATTTTATAGATGAGAAAACTGAGAACTAATTAGACCAACAATCAGCTGAGATGAGACCACACGTAGGCCTTCCTGACTTCAGAATTCTTGCCCTTCTTTCTAGCATTCTTCTAAATACTCTTCCCATCGTCTTAGTCCTGTGCTCCATGTACCTCTTCCAGCCTCTTGTGATTCAAAATTTGAGCCATTCCTTCGGGCCCCCTGTGTAATCCTGCCCTGTTTCTTTTCAAACCACCAACATTGAACAATCTTTTCAGAGGAAGGCTGCTTTGGTTTTCTTCTGAGCAATCCTGTCAGCTTCTGAGCTCTGGTGACAGCTGGGCCTTAGGTGACCCAGATCAGAGTCCTAGTGGTGACTCAATATGCAGTCCCCGGTGAGTGTCCTTCTCCAAGTACAGAGCCTCCTTGATTCCTAGCCTCTCTTTCCACTGAATTCTCAGAGGAAATCAGTGTTGTCATGGAGGAAATCAATGTCTGCAATATTCCCCTTCTCTACCTACTTAACTCCACAATTAATTAGTTGACAATTGATACACGAAAGAGGAGGGAGGAAGGGACAGATTCTGATCCATGAGGTCTGAGGGAACCCATCCTGGTTTCTAGAAATCACCACGCATTTTCTAAACATTTACAAACTACCTGAATGTAAGCTTCGTGAGAGCAGCTGGTTTTGTTCCCTGGCCTAGAACAAGCCTTGGCGTATAGTAAGTTCTCAGCAAATAGTTGTTAAATTAATAAATTTGTAACTATGCCTGTTTCCCTCCACCATGTTTGTTCTGGGTCCTTGTAGCTCAAGAACTTTCTCTAAGCTTTGTCTTCTCCTCTCTCTGCATCGCCTAGCCTGCTTTCCTGGGGTTCTTCATGCTGCCTTGGCCCTGTCCCCTGCCTTGAAACTTCCCCTGTACAGACGCAGGATCCCAGGTTCATTGACCCAGACTCTTCCTGTTTGAGAAGGTAGAGAGTCAGGAAAGGATTCCTAGTGATTGTTTAACAAATCAAAATCTTCACACACTTAATTCAATCTTTTTTATTTCAATCAATTCACCTTGGTCAAAACTGTTCATAAGAAGAGTGCCTGGGTGGCTCAGTCGGTTAAGCGTCCAACTTCGGCTCAGGTCATGATCTTGCAGTTTGTGAGTTCAAGCCCTGCATCAGGCTCTGTGCTGACAGCTCAGAGCCTGGAGCCTGTCTTCAGATTCTGTCTCCCTCTCTCTTTCTGCCCCTCCCTCACTCACACTGTCTCTCAAAAATAAATAAACATTTAAAAAATGTTTAAAAACTGTTCATAAGAATCTCTGTTAAAAGATTTACATTTCTTCTCATTTCTTTTCCTCTGCACGTCTTAGAGTAAGCAGCAAAGGGGTGGCAAGAGATACTAGGATGGGAAAATGAGAGGTCTGGAAAATCCCCAACTAACAATCAGGACTGAGTTTCCAGTACTCACAACGGCTATTCTAGTAGATTTATGGACTGTCGTATATAAGAACTCTGGAGCCCTGTGAGACTTGATGTTCCATCTCATCAGCCAGTCTGTCCAATTACAGAGTGCTCTCTAAGGAAGGTCTTGCACTTGCCCATCAGCTCATATTCTTTATTGTGCTCATCTGGCATGATTCACTCCCTTGAGGGGAGCCTCAAGGTAATTTCATGTTCTGTTTCACAGTTCCTTCCTCAGGCCACTTCTTCCCCAGAACTTGCAAGACTCACTTCAGAGGAGTTCAGAATCTGCCTTGAAGTCTCTTATCTGCTATTTCCTGCCTCTCAGTTCTGCTGGAATGAGACTGAATCTTTGATGCATGGCATCTTAACTGGCTTTGTGTGATTCAAGGAAGCTGACTCCTCCTCTTCCTCTTCATGGAGATGGTGCGTGCCTATGCCGTCACAGTAAAATTAAAGTTGGCTGGACACTCTGTTCACCAAAGCATGATTCACAATAGCCAAAAAGTGGAAACAACCCAAATGTCCATCAACAGATAAATGGATAAACAAAATGTGGTATGTCTATACAAAGGGATACTATTCAGTCTTTTAAAAAAAGGAACTTCTGACACATGCTACAGCATGAATGAGCCTTGAGAACATTATGCTAAGTGAAAGAAGTCAGTCACAAAAAGACAAATAATGTAAAATTCCACCTGTAGTCGTCAATCCCTAGAGACAGATTGACGTACATGTGATTTCTAGGTGCTGGGGGAGGAGATCAAGGAGTTACTATTTAATGGGGATGGAGTAGCAGTTTGGGCTGATGAAGAGTTCTGGAGATGGGTGGTGGTGATGATTGCTCAGTACTGTGAAGGCCACCAAACTGTGCACTCAATAATGGTTAAAATGGCAAATTTTACATTATGTGCATTTTGCCACAATAAAAAAAAAACTAAAGAAAATTAAAGTTGGCATTTAACTTGGTAAATAAGAGCCCTAAAAAGTTTGACCAGACAAGTTATCTTTGTTTCAGAATTCGAAACAGCCCTCCAGTTGTTTGAAGAGAGCCGGCCAAAATGCTTACCGCTATATCCTCTGGGCCTTGAACAGTGCCCAACACATGGCAGGCCCTCAGCAAATAGTGAATGAATGAATGCATGCATGAATGCCATAGTGGAAACCCTGCGTGCCTTCGTTCCTACTTCCCACTCCACCCACTACCTTCCCTTCCCCATCCTCATCAGAGTGGTGGTCAGCCAATTTGGTTTTGATGACCCATGTGGAAGGGATCATCAGAAGTCATTTGTTCATGCTTCTTCCTCTAGGAATAAATGATTTAGACAATCAATGTCCATGTTCTTAAAGGCCTCCAAGGAATAGGTCTCTCTAATCCCCAGGGTCATGTTTTAAACGCTCTTTGATTGATGGGACATTCTTCCACATTTTTTTTTTTTGGCTGTTATGTAAACCTCCCACACCCACCCACCCAATTCTTTTCCCTGAAGAGACGTGAGAGGCAACTGGGAGAAACAGACGGAGAGGGCCAGGCTTGGCTAAGGGAGGAGATTGGATAAGAATAGGACTCAGCCACCTTTTAAGTACTATCAGCCCAGACAAAATGTTATGAGGGTTGGTGAGGTCTCCCCTGGGGCTGAAGATGCCCTCAGGAAGTTCCCTTACCAAGTCATGGAATTCTCTCAGAGTCTGTGAGGCCAAATGAGGCCAGCTCTAAAGACCCCAGGCTGTGTGAGCTGCCATTCTGGAGACTCTTTCTGATAAGTGTGTTTCCAGGAGCTAAAGGGAGGCCAATTAGTGATTACTGAGTCTCACTGAAAACCCAGAGAAATAATTGTGCAGCAAAAGGGCACCACCGGAAAATATAAACAAGTAATGTCAAAACTCACAAATTAAGCAAATGAATTATATCTCCCAACAAGAAGGAAGAAGGTCCCTGACTAAGGCAATGGCTTGGTTGAAAATATAAGGAAATGATGAGATGGGCTGATCTCCCAATGTTTTCTTACCTGAAATTGAAATTTAATCAGTTTTACACAGATGTTAAAGATTATGAATAAATAGTATTATTAGAAGACAGTAAGAGGGGAACCTGGATGGCTCAGTCGGTTAAGCATCCAACTTTGGTTCAGGTCATAATCTCAGGGCTCCTGAGTTTGAGCCCTGAATCGGGTTCTCTGCTTTCAGTGCAGAGCCTGCTTCGGATCCTCTGTCCCCTTCTATCTCTGCCCTATCCCCGCTCATGCGCACACATGTGTGCTCTTTTTCTCTAAAATAAACAAATATTAAAAAGAAGAAGAAAGTAAGTATAGAGGACACATGGTTAATTAAACATAATAGCAGAATAAATGTCACTATGGCCAGGGACTTATCCCCACAAAAAAAATCACACTGTTTTCTTCCAGTCATTGTGCTTCATGTGAGACTTGTTATAGGAATGATATCAGATATTCCCAAAGGATATGCTCTCCAGCCCTATATAATGAGATTTTTGAGAGAATAATACAGATTAGCATATTTTAAAATGTGAAAAATACTTCAACAAAGAAGTAATCTAACCTAATTACTTTGACTAATGTAGCGTTTCTCCAAACGAATTTTCTACAAATACAAAAACCTCTGTCCACCAATATCTATCATTCGCTGGAAATAGAATTTCTTGGAGTATATTTAGGAAAATGCTTAAGTATATCATTCAAATATCCTTGACTTATCCCATGATTCATTAAATAATTGATGTCCATTCATAAAGATGGACTGTGCCATCCAGACACAAGGAATGCAGAAACGCAGGAGAGGAAGTCCCTGTCCACCAGAAACTCACATCACATAGGAGATGCTATGGGCAGTGGGTTTAGCAGGGCTGTTTAATTCCAAAAAACAATCCAATAGGAGTTAGAATAGAGGATAGCATAGGGTGCTGGAGACACACAGGAGGGCACCTACCCCAGGTGGGCAATTAGGGAAGGCTTCCTGTTAAACATACTGCTTGAGCTGAGCTCTGTAGTCAAGTCAAGGAACTAGCTGGGTTTATATTGGGAGAATATTCTAGAAAGAAGGAGACGCTTATGAGGGACTCAGAAACACAAGCAAAAAGAACCTACCAAGGAGATGGAAAGGAGTTTCTGTATGACTAGAGAAAAGAGTGTGCATAAAGAAATGGGGAGAGGGATGGCTGGAGAAGACGGGGAAAGATCATGGAATCTACTATCTTGACTCTTTAGAGTGTGGGCTTCATCCTAAAGGTGATGTAGCACCAACAAGGCTCTAAGCATGTGACTGTCATACCTCATGACATTGCTAGCACAAGAGATTTAACTGCAATAGCATGGGAACAGATCAGGAAGAGCAGGTGCTAAAGAGACAATCCCAGCACAGGAGATGGGAGAGACTTCAGACAAGACCTACCATCTTGGGCAAAGGCAGCATCCAGGTAAGCAGTTTTCATCAGAGAAGTCAACAATGGATGACATTCTTTACATAGGCAGTGATGTTCAGGAAGTTCTGGCACCAGGTATAAGGCTTGTGGCATGAGACTAGGGGACAAGACTCCAGCCCTGAGAGTAGGGAGGAGAGATGAGATGGAGATACAACAGTAATCTAAGGAAGCTGTTTTTTTTAAGAAGAGAAGTAATGGTTAAGGGGCAAAAGAGGATGATGGGAACTGGGGTGAGAAGTTCTCATCAAGGACAAAAATCAAAAGCTTTGGTGATACAGTAATAAGATCAGAGGGTAAGCATGAAAACCAGAGCTCCTTATAACTCTGGTATTAAGATCAAGACTGGTTTCAAAGCCTGGGGTACAGGCAAGTGATTGGGTGGCCTTAGTGGTGAGGTGGAGCTGCTTCAATGAAGCTGGAGACCAGGCAGGTCCTGAGAGGAGCTGAATCTTGCCTCCACAAGTTGATGAGAAAGCAACAAAACTGTTCTGGTCTATGCTGCCATCTGGTGGCTGGCAATAAAAATTGGGAGACCAGATCTCCAGAGCGGCCCTTTCCCCTTTCTCCCTTGAAAGAATGCATACATTCTGCTCTCACCTCTTTGCAACATTCTTTGTCTCTCCATGCAAAGTTTAGCACATTTCAGATCAGACACATGCTCACATATACACATGTCCTTTCTTAACTCTTGCATCTCGGTCTTAGCTCTCACCCAGTTATCTCAGAGGAAGCTCCCTCCCCCTCGTCCGATCTTGTTTTCTCTTGTGCTTTTATGCATTTTGTTTTGGAACAGAAGGAGATTGTCTTAAATTACCCCAATTGTAATTGGGGAAAAGATAGCAAAGGGTCTGTATTAATGGAAGGAAAATGTATTAGGTTTGAAGCTAAGCACAATTTTAAAAAACAGAACATGTCATCCATCTTCAGAGTACAGCACTAATTGGATGAATGCCTCCATCTATCTCTCCACTTAGGATTAAATCTATCTCTCCTCGGGAACTAGCATTTGGGGAAGGAAACTGACTGCTTTATCAAAATTGTTATTTTGTTCACTTAAATTATGAATTTGCGATAGCATTCACTTTTCATTGCAAATATATGGCATTTGAGGCACTGGATTTAATAGGTTCGGGGATTTTTGGAGGGTTGGAAGTATTACATTGTTTTTACAGGGAAGTGTGTCATGATCTACAGATAAAGCCACCCATAAGCAGTGGCTGCCTGTGCCATCACTCCATTAGCTTTGCAGTTGGGACAAGGTCTACCAGGATAGATGGAGGTATGGTGGGGACAGCAGATCCTGACCGCTTCACATGAGGAGGACAGAGAACTCAGTGATTGAGCTTCTCTTTCTAGAAATACCACCACAAGACACATATTGGACAAAAGGGGCCAGGAGCTGAGGGCAAAGTCAGAGCAATTGTGAAAACGGGTTACACTGGGCTGTCTTCACACCCTGGGCAGGGCACCTTCAGAACAAAAGGCAAGGCAGGCCCACAGGTGGGACTTCCAAATGAGATGTGCATCAGGAAGTCAGGTCTGGTTAGCCGGAAGAGAGCATGCAGTTCCCATGAGGTTCTCCTGGAATGTACATGAGTTAGGAAACCAGAATAATGTTTGCAGGCACCAGAACAGCTCAGCAGCTCCAACTGCAGTTTACCAAAGCTATGAATTTCATCTTCTGTGCTCCTGGTCCTGGGAGAGCAGGAGCAGGATGCTGATGTCTGCCTGTCTGTCCCTGTCTCTCTCACATGAATGCACACACAGACACACACACTCTCACACATATGCATGCAAGCACATTCTCACCCAGGACCTCTCCTTATTTGGGGCTGCAGGTCTCGGCCTGTGTTCTCCCAAAGGCCACAAGAGCTACACACCCTCTCAGGGACACTCTGCCCCTGCATTCATAGAGTCACCTCCCAGAAAGCCAATTCCACTTGAGCAGAAACTCCTGGAAGTCTCCTCTCCTCAGCGGGACTGCAGAGAGCACACTCTCGCCCTGCCATGGAAGACCTGGAGCCCATGACGCTGACTACAGTGGTGACATGCACCACTACAGGTGAACTCTGCAATCTTGTGCTTTGTAAAAAAGAGTATCAATGACATTAAGGGGGTTCCCCCCCTCATCTTTTCTTTCTTGTTTCTTTTCTCTACGCTCCCTTCTCTCAGGATTTCCCATTCCTATTTCATGCCTGTTGATTCTGGAATGTCCACATAGAAGGGTCTCAGTGTTCTTAGAAGGGCATCTCGAACTTGATTTTCTGCACAGCTCTTTTTGTAGGACTTCATCATAGCCTGTGGATGCCCATGGAGGTTGGGCTTCTGGACCCCCTGCTTGTCCTGGTGCGGCTCGGCACCGGTCCTCTCAGCCCCTGTCTCTCCTGGTCCCTCCCCCACCCCCCACCCTCCTCCCGCCACAGACTGCCACCCTCTCTGCTTCACCGCTTGCCGCTCTCCTGTCCCGCAGGGTGGCTATCTGGCTGCCCATCAGCTGGACAAAGCATTTGTCAGCTTTAATGGATGTACGACTCCCAGCCGTGACATGTTTTATGCATCCCCAGGGGGCTTTGATCTCCTTGTCTGCATACATAAATGAGAGGATTACCGAGACATCCAGAACAGGGCACCAAAAATGTCTTTCACTGAGGTGCTTTTGCCTCCAGCAGATAAGAACAATAAGCTGCAATCCCCAGGAGCCATTAGGGCCCAGAGCTACAGGGTAACTTCACTCAGGAAGAAACGGTTCAGGGAGGCTGGCCTAGAAGGATCTCCCTGTCATGATTCCCCGATATTGTTTATATCTGGGTGATGTGGATAAAGAAACCGATCACTCTGGCACCGCCTTACCTCCCTGAAGATTACAAGCAGCTGTGGCTGACATTTGCCAAGGTTGCTTTGACGGACTCCGCAGTGGCATATGGTTACTGTCAGGACTTCCGGACGTGGGGGCTGGGCTAGGACACTGGGGTGGGGACTGGTATTTTTAGGACACTTGGAGCCCATGGCTGGATTTAGGCCAGCTCTCCAGACTGCTATGAAGTCTCAATGTCACTGCTGCTTTGCCCCATCTCCTGAGACAGAAAGAAAGGGCAAAAGAGAATTTGTCCAGGGAATGTCCAGGGGATGCTGGGGGCCAATGTTTGGAGGGGGGGGTTCTTTGCACACCCAAAGTTTCAAGATGGCAACATAGATTGGGTAACTAACCAGCAGAGAGATGAGGAGGAGATGGCCAGTAAGGAGGTGGGAAGGGTCCTCATTAACTATCAGCCAGGTGACCGGGGACCTCACATGTGGCTCAGCTGAGCAAGCAGCAGCTCCAATCCTGATTCTCCGACCCTCATTTGTTGAATAAGGCTACTATACCAACTGACATATTTATTATATGTGCCCATATGTCCTAGAGACAGTGAGCCCATGACAAATAAGGCATATTCCTTCCTTCAATAAACTCAAGATTTTGTCATCATTTTCTTCTCAGTGAAATAGCTGTGTACCCTCTCTGGATTGGAAGAGATCCTGAAAGACTTTCTAATCCATCCTCATCTAAAGTTTGAGGATCTTCTACAATATCACTAAGAAAGAATCATCTGCTTCAGGTCGGATACATCTGGTGATGGGCACCTCACCACCACAAATCTTGATTATTGTAAAGCTCTTTCTGTGTTGGACCAAAGTTTGCTTTCCCTTACCATCCACTCCTTAGTCTTCCTCCTTGTCTCTGGGGCCAAGTAGAATGAGGGTGACCTACCTCCATAGATCCTGTGTGAAGTAGTCTTTAACCCATTGGCAGGTCATACTCCACACCTGTCAAATGGCAAAGGAAAATTAGGTAATATTAAGTCCTGCCCCTCCAGTCCACCCACCAATCCATACAAGGCCTTTGTGTGAGTTAGAAAGTGGCGGCCGTCTCCAAGACTCATTACTGCCACCTGCTGGAAGACCACACCAAGCTCCTGTGTGGTGGACAGACTGCGCCCTACTCCCTGGGGACCCTGGTTCTGCCAGCCCATGGCATTGTGTCTCTCTATTTTCTTCGATTTACTGTAGGATGTAAGAATAAAGAAAGTTCAGGAGTCTCAGCATAGGAAGGGGGTCGGTGATGTGTAATCTAAAGCCAATGTGATTTCTTGAATTGAAACAAGAAATTCTTAAGCATCTAGACGAATCCTCTTAAATTTCAGAAAACACCTCACAGTTCCAGATACTTTTAGCCTCTGTTCTTACCCCCTTTTGCTTTCTTGGCTCTGCCTTTTTCATCTTCTTTACTATGTTGGTGCCTCATTCCCAGGGCCCGAACCCCTGCTGCCTCGTTCAGGATTGGATGGAGAGGGTCTGAGATAATGAATTATGGATGCTTGCTAAAGAATAATCCAGCTTTACAGTTCTCTAACCCTGAGCCACCAGGGGCAATCAGGAGAGGCAAGCCCAGTCATCGTCACTCCCTCAGGCTCTGAGGGCTGAGCTGGGGACCCATGTGGTGTGAACGAGAGGCCCCACCCTCCAGTAGCTTCCAACCCAGTAGGGTATCTGACCTGGACCTAATACAGGCATTTCCTTCTTGGGAGACAAGGCCACTCAATCAGTCTGATTTATTCAGTTACTTCCAACAATGACTATCAATGCCAAGAATGCAATACCAAGCCCCGATTTGGCACAGGCTTTGGGCAACATACAGACCTTTGCTGTCTATCCTGTTCAGGCCACCTGACAATGCTGGGGGAGAGAGGGCCTGGCTCCCCAGTGCGAGTTCCCAGACAGCTCTCCCCAGTTCCACATGCCTTCAGCAATTATGTGCAGTGCAGTTTCGTGCAGGAGATGACATTTGAGCTGGGCCGTGAAAGGTAGGTGGATTGGCAGAAGTGAATGCAATCCGAGGTACCACAAACAGATGAGTGGATAAACCAAAGGTGGTCTATCTATATAATGGAATATTATTCAGCCTTAAAAAGGAAGGAAATTCTGACATTTGCTTCAACATGGACAAATTTGAGGACATTTCTAAGTGAAAGAAGCCAGGCACAAAGGAACAAATACTGTATGATTCACTCACATGAGTCAAATTCATAGAGACAGAAAGTAGATTGGGGGTTGCCAGGGGCTGGGGGGAAGCAGAGGGGTTAGCATTTAATGGGTGCAGAGTTTCAGTTTGGGAAGATGGACTAGTTCTGGAGAACTAGATGGAAGGTGGTGATCATTGCACAGCATTGTAAGTGCACTTAAGGCCACTGAATTGTACACTCAAAAAGAGTCAAGATGGTAAAGTTTATGTTATGTATATTTTACCACAATTTCTTTTAAAAGTTAGGTATATTTGGAGATTGGAGGCCGGTGGTGACAGCATTCAGGAGGTGGAGCAAAGGCACAAAGTATTTTTCTGGTCTGTACAGGAAACAGAGTTTGAAATCCTTGGGTACAATCATTTGTCTAGGAAAAGGCACCCCATGTGTCTAAGCCTCAGCCTGTCCTCAGTAGAGTGTGACAGTGCTAAGCCCTGCCCAGTCTCTGTCGAGGAGGACCAAGTGGAACAGCCTGTGTCAGCTATATAAACCACAGGAGCACAAACTGGTGGCAGTGACACCATTGCTGATGGCTGTGATGACAAAGGACTTGGGCTGCAGACTCACCAGATCCAGGGTCAGATCCCAACTTCTCCACAACTTGTTATGTGACCTTGATCAAGTCATTGGACCCCACAGCTTTGGTTAATATCATCTGTAAAGTGGGGTCAACATTAACTGCCCTCGGGAAATGTATCAGTCAGGGTCTGACCTAGAAAGAGAAATTGAGACTTAAAGCCATGGGACTTTTTTTTAAGTGTATTTATTTATTTTGAGAGTGTGTGTGAGCAGGGGAGAGACAGAGAGAGAGAGGGAGAGAGAATCCCAAGCAGGCTCTGCACTGACAGAGGGGCTTGATCCCATGAACCATGAGATCATGACCTGAGCTGAAATCAAGAGTTGGACACTTAACTGACTGAGCCACCTGGGTGCCCCAAAGCCATGGGATTTCACACTGAGGAATTGGTTAATCAGATGATGGAATTGCCCATAAGCCTCACAAAGGACAGTGAGGCCTCCAGATATGAGCAGTGCAGGAAGACACCACGCTGCATTTGAGGTGGGGGGTGGGAGAGGTCAAGGAGGAGAACATGTTCCTAAAGCCCAGGAACCAGAAAGATCCATAGAAAATGGGAATGGAGTGGGCCTGTTCAGAGGGAGCAAAGGCATGGAATTGAGGGCAAATAAGATAGGACGGAAGTACGGTCCACTCAGCAACTATCTTGCCCTTGTACTGGTATTGAACTCTCAAACAACTTTGCCTGACATGGGAAACTTTCCCTCATAACCCTCACCCAGCAGAAGCCTGAAGGCGCAGAGGCAGCCAAAGTACACGCAGGTCCGCTCCCGGGGCAGGCCAGGTGAGGAGGGAAGGAGCGCGGAGGGGCCACAGAGACGTGTCTTGCATGTCTCGTCCTGGAGACAGCACCAGACCCTTGCACTTACAGGAGGGGCTGGAACCCTTTGGGTTCTCTGTCTCCATGTGGGTCTGCACTGGTCAGGTCCAGCCTTGGATTGGAAACCACAGAGGTGAGATCTGGTGAGTTGGGTCCACACCGGAGGTTGATCTGGGGCTGACAAAGCGGCCATCGATTCTTGGGCTGGGTCGGGGCTTGATGTGGCCCCTCCTCTGCCCTGGTGGGGAGTCTGACTCCTGTTCAGTCCTGCCAGAGTGACCCACCTTATGGGTCACTTCCTCATCCTCAGCCTGGTCACCTCCACCGAGGCCCACCCAGCAGGGCTCTCAGCTGACCCCCAGTCTGGGTCCTTTCCATGCCACACAGGACTAACCCAGAGCCTCTCTGCACTAACCGTCCCTGCCACAGGAGGCTTTTCTCTGATGTGGCTTCTCCACGCTGTGGCTCCTTGGTCCGTACCCTGAGAGGTGGCCCCTCCCACAGCACCACAAGAGGCAGAACAAAGGCCCTTATGACATCACCATGCCTAACTCACCAGCACTTCTCAGAGCAAGAAGAGGCTGGTGTAGACCATCTCACCACCGGCTTCCTCCCACTTCTCACTTCTTTAATCCTCCAGAAGCCTGGGAACAGACATCGGCTTGCCCTCTATTGGGCCAGGCTACTCCCCTGGGTCATACTCTCCCCACTCTTGAAATGACAACTGCCTCCCCTTTCCCCCCACCCAGTGCCCTGGAGGGTGAGGTGCAGGAGGAGCAAGAAGGCAAAGACCAGTCAGGGAAGAGGAGTCAGGAGAAGTTTCGTTTAGGCGATGGCTGTCCAGCTGAGGCTGGAACCAGAGGGCGAAGGCATAGAAGCTGCCAGCTCACCAGCTGAGGATTCTGAAGTTTAGCCACCTTTTCTCAAGGGTCTGGGAGTTCTTATGAAAGTGAAAGTGTCTCCTTTGCTTTGGATTCAGAGATTTGAATCGGGTGTGTTGGGCCCACATGTATTAAGGCAATGGATCTGTGCATTAACCAGAGTTAACGCATCTCCTTGAAAGAAGATCTTGAATGATGGGGTATCACAGCAGCCTTCAGCTTTGGGAAGGCCCTCACCCATGAACACCCACTCAGGCCCAGCTAAATGTGCTATCTCAGTTCTCTGAATACCCTGATACTGGGACCATGCCATCCTCCCCCTCCCATCCCTGCCTCTGTTCCCCACCTCCATCTCTGGACCAATCATGCTCCTGAGAACACTTCTTTCCCTGCACTGGGGACATCCTTCCTTCTGCCACAATGCCACAGGCTGAGATGTGCTCAGAGTGGACACTTGAACCAAGCCATCTGTCTCCTAGAGGCTGTACCAACCAACAACCATCACTGGGGACCATCACAACACACCAGGAACCGATGCAGTTCCTCTGGGGGTTGGACAGCTCTGAGGAGGCCGCCCCCAGATGCAGAATTAGATGACCTGTGTTTGAGCCGCAATGCTGAGCCACCCTGCATATGTCACCTAGCCACTCAGAGCTATAGTTCCCTCAACCAGGACACGGGGAAACAGGAAAAGTGTACCTGTCCTGCCTTTCTCACCAGACGGTGTCAGAGACCCAAATGGGATAACCAATGTCACAGGGCCATTGCTGATTATACATCAGCTGGCAGATAGGAGGGAGCACTCTTATTATCCTGGGGACTTTAACAGTGTCATATTGTTATGAACAGAAAGCTCTAAGTCCAAACAGCTCCAAAACTCTCTCTCCCCAGAGACACCTAGCTAGTTGCCTGCCAGGCTTCACCCACAGGCAGAGGAGTGAATTAGGAGGGGCCTTCAGATGCCACAGATTCTTCAAACTATGTCTATTTCAGTCACTGAATTACTGTTTTAAATTTCTGAAATGCCGGAGAAGCAAAAGCCGCCTCTGACCACGTGTTGCTGCCTCCCACCCCGTCTCCCGAACCGTCCTCCCCAAGGGGCCCCTCCCGGGTGAAGGGCAGACCAGGGCCTCCCTCTGCAGCTCTGCACCGGGCGGGCGGGCCGGCTGAAGCCTGGTGCTTGGACCCGGTCCAGCCCCAGGGCCCGGATAACAACACAGCTCTCCTCTGAGCATTTGAGCCAATTAAAAAGACAAATGACCACTGGCTTATCTTCCCTCCTTCTCTGCCCCTCTCTCCCTTTCCACCCCCACACTTTGGGCCCTCCCCTCCAGGGAAATGGGGCTAGGGACCTCCAGGCTGTGATTCCCTTCTGGAACAACTAGGCTCCCCCGACCTTCTCTCCTGCTCTCCCCCACCCCCACCAGACCTGCACTGGGGCCTTTCAAAGTCTTGATGGATGGGGCTTCTCCAGCCTCCTCATGGAGCTTCTGAGTGTTTCTGAGACCTTGTGCTGGTGGGCAGACAGTGAGGGCAAAGGAGTGGCCTGGGAGAGATCAGAGCAGAAAGGCCACAGGCTCAAAAAACCTTTTTAATGAAAAAGCCTTAGAGTTTATTTTCAAGGTCTGGCCTTGGAGCCTAGAGCTTTCAGACAAGGCTGTAATTCTGGAGGGTCATTTGATGTTTTTACCCTGTGGATAAGATGACCAGGTCCTCTGCTCTGAAGGAGGGCCAGCCTTCCCAAGAAAGAACAGGAGTTCTGGAGGTAGAAAGCCCCTAGATCTCATCCAGCCTCCAGCCCTAGTGAGCGCTGAGACCCAGAGCGAGTTACTAAAGCCCCCTGAGGCTGCGCTCCCATTTGTCAAATGCCTACCTCGTGGGAGGGTTAGAAGGAACGAGTAAGATATCAGAAATTAAGTGCCCGGCATAGCACTGGGCAGACAAGGCATGCTATTAATATCCCTTCCCCATTGTGGCAACCTCAGGACATTTATTCTAATTTCTTGACGCCTCACACCTTCCCTCCCCCCCGTCATAACTTTAAGGGGCTCATAAGTATCATCAGTAGAAAGTTTATCTAACTGAAAAAAAAATACCAACCTTTTGTTACATTTACTCCCTGATGAACCACTATTAACCCTTCAAAACTCAGTCCAACTGTCACCTCTCAGGCTTTAACCTTTTCCACTATTCTCCCAGAACTTTGATCACACTTCCAGTCTTACTCTGAAATATTGTCAATTGTTCCATTCAATTAATCAATATTTAGTGACTGTCTGCCATGCGCAAGGCACAGTGCCAGTTCCAGGGAACACCTTGGTGAACAGGATGCAGGAAATCGCCAGTCTCGTGCAGCAAGTGCAGCAAATATTCCAGTTGGAGGAACCAGACGTAAAAAAAAAAAATTCTAAAAAATAAGCAACTTGTCTGCCTCCTAGACAGTAGACTTCTTGTCTTCTTCCTCTTTATATTCTGAGAAACCACACGGTGCCGACAGAGTGGAAGCCCAGCAGATGTTAATTCTCCTCTCTAGACCACACTTCATTTTCCATGTTTCCCTCCTCTGGGAAGATGACTAAGGCCTGCTCACAGGCCCTTCTGGCGGTCAAGGTCCATTGCTCCTTAGGTCTGAACAGCCCTGAGCGCCCTGTTTCATGGACACTCCAGTAGACTCAACAGCCCGCCCTGATACTGACAAAGTTCTACCAGACTCTCACTGCCTCTGGGGTGAAGAGCACAGCAGCGCGTCTCACTCGTGCTCCCCACAGGGCTGGGACCAGGACACGGACATGGGGTAAGGGCTCCCTCCAGGGTTTTGTGTGTTTAGGCTGGAAGGGACTCCTGCTGACAATCAAACTGCCTGCTGAGTCGTGGAGTGGCTTCCCAGAGGACCCCGCCAGGCAGGAGCTGGTTTCCTTCCTGTTCCCGGCTGCAGCCAACTTTTTGTAGAGGAGCATTCCGGGTAATGTTTGGCTCAGCCAAGGCACAGAGTCGCTGGGGTCCTAGAATGATGGAACTAAAAAAGAATTCAGAGGTCAGCCAGCTCAACTCCCTCATTGATAGAGAAGACAACTGAGACCCAATGTAGGGACGAGTCGTATTTTAGACTAATAGGATCTTGCAGATGACCTACTTCAGGAAAGGAAAACTGGGGCTTTCAGGCTCCTAATCCATTTTAGTGTGCATCACCTTGGTCAATTATGGCACTCTCCCTGCTGAACCGAGAGAGACAAGGTCTCCAATCTTCTCACCACGAACCCAGACACACACTGCCCACCTAACACATGGAACAATAATGACAATGATGATCATTCCTCTGTATACTGGAAGCTCATTCTGCGTCCAAGGTCCCCCAGCTAGAAACCACTGCTCTCACAGCCATTGGCCCTTGGT
This sequence comes from Cryptoprocta ferox, assembly GCA_028646485.1. NCBI lineage: Eukaryota > Metazoa > Chordata > Mammalia > Carnivora > Eupleridae > Cryptoprocta > Cryptoprocta ferox. Next base: position 49,364,271 of record CM053567.1, read on the forward strand.
CAGCCAGCAAGGAGGACAGGTGTGCAGACAGGCACATACATCAACCCAACACCTTGTTCTGAGCCATGGGCACCAACACATTTTCTCAAGACTGTACATCAGGGACTCAGCCCCCACCATGCTAACCATCTTAATATTAGTTGTTACTTACTAAGTACCTATTACACATCAGGCATAGTGCCAACAATTGATATATGCGATCTCATTTTCGTCCCCAAAGCAGTCCTACAAAGCAGGCATTATTGCCTTTATTTTACAGGTGGAGAAACTGAGACTTGGAGAAATTAACTATCACCCACAAAGTGGAGCAGCTCATCCGTGGCAGCATCAGAATTTGGACTTGAATCTGTCTGACTCTTGAGCCCATGTTCTATTTTCCCATGATGCACGCCTCTTCCCAGGAGTGGTCACCCCCTCGAAAGGCATTGGAGAAAAGCAAGGTGCTCCTATGTTTGTGGGCCCAAGAGCCGCTGTCAGCACAGACCCTGGCTGGTTGAGGAGATGTAGCAGCTGAGGCAGGGGTTGGATGGGCCAGGCCCCTAGCCAGTGCGTACACTCCCACCTGCACGCCCCATTCCTTCCAGCCACGATTCATCTCAAGCAGCCACCCTGTAAGCACATTGAGGGCAGGGTTTGGTCCCAAACCTACCAGATCCCACCTGTCCCAGGTATGGTGCTGTGGCGGAGGAAAAAGTGCTTGAGATCTAAGTCAGAAGAGTCAGTTTAAGTCAACTCTGCCACAAACTGCCTGTGTGATCTTGAGCACCCACATAATCCCCAAGCCATCAGCTTCACCGGAGAAACAAAAAGTGCCAGACTCTCCTATCAGGGGTTGTTGAGGGGACCGAAGGAGCCCATCCAGGCATAGAGCAGCCAGAGGGCTTGTTCCTAGATGCAAACACACTACCTAACAGCTAAGCAACCCTTGCTGAGACTCAGTTTCTTCACCTGCAAGATGGGGGTAGGGACAGTCAAATCTGAAACTGCTCCACCCTCTACCGTGCAGATCCAATGGAAGGATGTCTGTGAGGCAACTCTAGATCCTGAAGCACCAACCAGATGGTATTCGCCACGTGCTCGACAAATACCCACCGCCTGACAAAACAAAACCTCATTTCCAAAGTAGTAATGTTAATGGCACAAGACCAGCAGTTATAAAATGTTGCCAGCTACTCATGTCCTTGTGCATTCCCAGGATCCTAGATGATTGGCCCCTTGGGAACGGGGCTCTCAGGCCCTTCCTCAGACTGGGCTGTTTGTCAGGACCATCCCCTTCAATGTGCTACAAGCAACTAGACCCTTCTGGCTCTCCCTGGGCGGCTGCAGCTGCTGCTTGAGACATCTCCCTGCCCTTGAGGAGGTAGCTTGCCAATGCAAGTTTAGTCTGAAATTCCATTCTGGGGCCTCCCCCTGCCCCAGGCGTGAGGCCTTGAAGACTTTATGTGCTGCGTGGGCTGGACCAGGCGAAAGTAACAGTGCAAGAGAAAGAGGAGCAAGAGGGGGAGACTGTGAGCTCAGTGATAGCCAGGGGGTCAAGGCCAGAAAGCACAGTGCAGACTGGAGGCTTCCAGGATCCCTCTTCTAGCTGAAGCAATTGTTAGTGGCGATAAATAAAAACAAGTCTCTTCCGTAGCTCCCTCATCTTATGACCTCAGATTGTTTTCCCAATACAAGTCCCTCTCACATCCTTTGTCCTGGAATAGTAGCAATGCTCTCGTGACCCCAGCTTAGAAAGTTTCAGGCCTTTGCCCACATTTCATCTAAATCTTTTAAATGGTAGACACTTGGGGTCGTTCCTCACCACCTTCCAAATCCACAGCCTGCTCTGGTTCAGCTGTGTCCCCTCCAAAGTCTTATGTTGAAGTCCTAACCCCCAGGATGTCAGAATGCTACTGCATTGAAAGATAGGGTCTTCAAAGAGGTGACTGAGGTTAAATGAGGTCAGGGAGGTGGCCCTAATTTGACATGACCCGTGTCCCGGTAAGAAGAGGAGATTAGAACACAGACGTGTTCGGAGAGAAGGCCACGTGAGGACCCAGGGAGAAGATGGCTATCTGCAGGCTAAGAGAGAGAAGAAACCAGCCCTACCAAACCTTTCTCTTGAGCTTCCAGCCTCCAGAACTGTGAGAAAATAAACTTCTTTTGTTTAGGCCACCTAGTCTGTAGTAATTTGTGACAGCAGCCTGAGCAAGCTAAGAACGATTTCATATTAGCTTCACTCAGTTCAAGAGATACAGGCTGCCCAGCCACGGTTTGTCAGAAGCTGGGCCAGACTGTGTGGATTGAAAGATGAGAAAGTCCCAGCCCTGCCCCCACATTGCTCAGAGTCCATGGCAGAGGCAGAGGATTTCGAGGAAAGAATTCATTTTGGAGGGTTCAGAAGGAGCACAAAGCATGGGATGATTAATTATGTGGGACTATCAAGGAAGACTTCTTAGAGGAGGTGAAACCTGAGGAAATTTTAAAAGGATGGAAGCGCACCTAGGTGGCTCAGACAGCTGAGCGTCTGACTCTTGATGATCAGGTCATGATCTCATCTTAAGTTCGAGCCCTGCACGGGGTTCTGCACTGATAGCACGAAGCCTGGTTGGGATTCTCTCTCTCCCTTTCTCTCTGCTCCTCCCTTGCTCATGTGCTCTCTCTCTCAAAATAAATAAATAAACATTAAAAAAAAAAACAAATAAAAGGATGGAAAAGGCTGGACCATTTACCAGGCAGAGAAGAAGAGTGGCTGAGTGCTTGCAGACACTGACACATGAAGAGACGTGGCAAATTTGGGAGATTATCTGGGTTACAGGAGCAAATGAAGCACAAACTGGGGCAGAGGATGGAAAACCATGTAACCTTTCTGAGCTTGGTTTCTCCATCTGTAAAGTGGGAATAATAATATTTCATACAGTTGATATGAGAGTCACCTACAACAATGGGGAATGCTTAGAGCTGAGCACTCAAATCTTACTTCAAATTAACTCATCATAAACCCCTTAAATTTCAAATTCTACTCACCTCCCCCCATTACCACCTGTAACCTTCATTTGGCATGGGCATTCATTAAACCAGGCCAACCCTGATTTTTTTAATAAAAAAAAGAAATTAAAGGTTAGAATTGATTTAGATTTGCAGCAAAATTGCAAAGAAGGTACAGTTTCCATATACCCCTACCCAGTTTCCCCCATTGTTAACATTTTGCATTAATATGATACACTTGGTGCGATTAAAGAACCAATATGATACATTATTATAAACTATTATTATGATTGATACATTATTATTAACTGTAATAGACTAATATTTATTTATTCAAATTTCCTTAGTTTTTACCTCCTTAAACTCCTCTTGCCTGTGACAGTTCTGGCCTGATTCTTTTATTCCAAACATACACCATTTGCTAAGAAAAGTACCAATGCACAGAAGTAGGGAGTGGGGGAAAGAGTTGGAAGATTTTCTGGGAAAAATATGATCTTTTTCAGAATTGTATCATTTGGCTTATCAGCAACGTAAATTGGTTACAAATGAGACTTCTCCTTTTACTGAAAAAGCTCCAAAGCGTCAAAAAGCCTGTCCTGGTTGTATTCCCAGCTCATTTTATCCTTTGTGCCAAAATATAATAAATAATTTATATTAGTAAATGCACAATTTAAGGATTCTCCCCAGCCTGAGTCCTTTCTACCTCCCTAATAACCCTTCTGTGGTCCAGGTGTCCTGCGGGTCCTCGGACTATCTGAGCCCTAAGCCCCCGCACCCCCGTGGAAAGGTGAAAAGCCGCCTCCCTTCCTGAGGCCCGACGCACCAATGGGAGGGAGAGGACACGGGCAGCGCATGTCCAGTGGCGTCCATTCTCTCTCAGGACCTCTCCTACCGCCCACGGGTCCACACCCAACGCCTCATGGTTGGATGAGAGGCTCCCACTCTAAACCTACCCAGGTGGCCTCAGAGTGGAATGGACTGGGGGGGACTGTTACTGGTTATTCCTCATCGACAGAGTGGAAGAATGTCCGCTGCAGGCGTGTGCTCTGGGTTGCTCCAGAAAGCACCTCCCCAACGTTGCAAGAGTGACCATAAAGGGAAAGTGCCCCCACTGGTTTGCCAGCACAGCCTTCTCTGTCCAGAACACTAGGTGCTAGGACTCTGCCCCTTCACAGGTTTCATATCAAGGTCACAGCAGAGTGACCGGGAACTGGAGTAGAACTTGCTGGAGAGGCAAAATTTATGAGCCTGGAGTGTCAGAGAACACCAAACCCCGCCTCCCACTCCAGTCACACTGGCTGGCTGCAAGGCTGCAAGGAATCACAACATCACACCCTCAGCTGAATGCATGTTTTCCCCATCTTTTGCTGCTGTTGCTGAAATGAAAGAACTTTTTAAATGGCTCGAATCATTGTAAAAAGATTCAAACAAGCAGAGGAAATGAAAACTCTTGAACACTGCTCCATCTCTGTCCCTTCCCAAGGGTAGCTGATGCTATCGGCTGAGCATGTGTCTGTACTTCCAGACCTTTTTCAACGAATTTACATGCATGTATGAGTACATTTAGAAGTGGAGTATATTTCCAATATACTTCACTAATATGCAAGATAATGCTATTCTAACATAATATTCTCATATACTAGAAATAGAGTATAGACTTTTACATAGGGTTTCTAAAGTAAGAATGTCAAATAGTTTATATAACTATTTGCTTACAGAAATTTGGGTTTTTTCCTCATTTTTTCCTATATAAACCATACCGTAATTGAATATGTGTCCCTTTTTAAATTTGTAGGCAAGGCTGGTTGGTGTCCATGTCCCCACTAGGGCCAGATGACCATGCATCTTTCTCTTTGTCCTGGAAACAGCAAGAGACTACCTCTTGCTATGCATATTTGCCCAGTGAGGCTCATGAGGAGTGGCCAACAGCACCTAATGTCCTTTCCAAGTTGTGTCTACGTCCACAAATACAGCTCAGGAATCATTAAAAAGGTTGGTACTGTTGAATGGCATTCCCAGTCTTAACTATGTAGGCTTCAGGCTGTTTAGCCTGAAGATGATCGTAGAGATAATATAGACATTGCATTCCTGCACAGTGACTGTCTTAACATACGATCATTACCTGATGACAAACAACAGAAACGTATTCTCTCACAGTTATGAAGGCCAGAGTTCGAAGTCAAGATTTTTGCAGAGCCATGCTGTCTCTGAAGACTCTTAGAAGAGAACACTTTCTAGTTTTTTCCAGCCTCTGGTGGCTCCAAATGTTCCTTGGTTTATGCCTATATCACTCCATTCTCTGCCTCTGTCTTCATGTGGCATTCTCTTCTATTAGTCCACGTCTTCTGCCTCTAATAAGGACACTTGTCACTAGATCTAGGGTCTACCCAGACTATCCAAGATGACATCATCTCAAGATCCTTAACTTAAGTACATCTGGAAATACCCTTTTCCCAAAAAAGGAAATTCACAGGTTCTGGGGGCTAAGACCTGGACATTCTTTTCCAGGTCACCATTCAACCTACTACAGGGATCATCAGCTCAGTCTTCCACTTCACAGATGAGAGCACCCTTTCCTTCCAGAGGATGATAAATGCTATGGAGAAAAATAAAGCAGAGGAGAGACACAGGGAGGTGCCAGGCTAAGGGTGGGTTTCCTCTTTCAAATAGGGTGGTCAGGGAAGGCCTCTCTGATAACATGACATTGATCAAAGGACTTCAGAAGTAAGGATGTGAGTCATACAAGTGTCTGAGGGAAAAGCCTTCTAAACAGAGGGGACAGCAAGTGCAGTTCTGGCCTCTGTGTTCCCTTAGCATTTTGTTCCTGTTGTTGTAATAATTTGCCACATTACTTTTCCTTAGATTAGACTGTGGGTTGTTTGAAGACAAAAAACTGTATCTTTCTCCTTGCAGCATCCCCAGCACCTAGCTTACTACATAATGCATGCTACATGGTCAGTAAATATTTGACGAGAAAGCAAATGAATGACCAAAAACATAAAGAGATGCATGGCTTAAATGGCTTACCTGAGGTCACAGAGCTGGTCATGGGCAATGCCAAGACTAGAACGCCAAAGTTCCAGTTCTCATGAGAAAGCAAGGTGGAGCATTTCAATGGAAGCTCATTTTTAACTGATTTTCCTTAAAGAATCAATTGTATCAATATGGATTGAGACACACAGAGTAGATGTGCGCATATGATGGGACAGAGCCACAAGTCTCCTCAAGTTATGTGCCTTATTGAGTAAGAATATCCCCACTGCTCTGACCCCAGGAAACAGTTCGTAAATGGCTTGCCATGGGGCCAGAAAGAAGAATGGACAAAATTAACAAATTGGGTGTCTCTTGGAAGTCAATCAGACTCCACAGAATAACCACCCAAGAAACCAGGTGGCTATGGGAGGAGGTAGGGGATATGACATGCAGTGTTGGACAGCTGGGTCAGCTGATTATCAGCAGGGGTAGTGGTAGTTTAAAGTGAGACCTGGACTAGCTTGGAGGGTGGGAGTCAAGGCCATCATGAATACAGTCAGGTGAGCTCAGCTCAGCAGGACCTAGAAAGTAACTGCAAGTAAATGTAAATCAGACAGGAAAGGGTTTTTCAGGTCCAAAGCCAGGAAAGGGAAGATCAAGAACACAAGTAGAAAGATGGTTGATTACACAAAGCACAGGTCAAAGAATTTGCAGGACCTTGGATAGCTCCACAGGAGGTTTGGCTGAGGGGCATTGGATGACTAGGCTTTCAGCCTCCTCGTCCCAAGGGTGAACATTTGGAACCACCTCTCAGAGGGAATGCTGAGATTTAAAAGGCCTTTTACAATCATGGTGGATCTGACATTTTCATTTTGAAGAATAGAAGGGCTGGTACTCTCTGAACACATTTTCCAAAAGTAGTGGCTTTTTCAGCATGTTTAAGATATTGTGTTGACATGAATGATGGTTGTTAAAACTACAATAAGGCACCAGAGAAATCAGTGGTCAAAGGAGGGGCCTTAGCTAAAGTTCCAGATCTCCCACCCCCAATGGTACAGACCCCACCCCTGGCTTGCCAGCTCCAGTTGTTGGACCCTGTCTATGTCTTGAGCAAGGGGTAATCTTCACCTCTGCAGGAATCCCCAGGCATCTCCAGGCCATGCTAGTGCATCTGTGATGTGTCAGCATGAGCACGGACTTTGAAACCATGTAAAAGCAGAGCAAGTTATTTCACTTCTTTGAGCCTCTATTTTGATACTTGTGAAGTGGGGACAATAACATCTTGCAAAATGATTACTAAAGCTACACAAAGTGCCTGGCGTGTAGCAGAGGTTCCATGAGGGATCACTGTTGCTAGGATTGAGGCCACACTCCATCCTTCTTAGGGTCACACTCAGAGTCCAGTGTACACCTCTCAGAGGTGGCATTGTCTTTCTCCCCAGAATTTTCATCCCTGCTACATCCCACCCAAGTGTGAAGCTCAAGTCCAGACAGGATCTTGAGGTATGATAGAAACAGATAGCCAGAGGTAGGATTTTCAAATGCCAGTGGAAGAAGAACTCAATTGCTTAAGAATTGCTTCATACACTAATAAAACATAGCATTTTTGGAAATTAATAGTTGCACAGCCTTTGAGAATGGCTGATGAGGAACTCAGTGACAATATCGCCTACCTTCAGAACCAGGCTGGTTCACTGGGTTGCCTCTTTACCAACATAAAAATGCTGGTGAGATCATTTGTGACTAAAAACCTTACCCCTGGAAGGAAGAGAAGCCAGAGTGCCCAAATCAGAGAGATCTGAATCTGAACCCTGTCTCTGGTTCTCACTAATTCTGTGGCTTTGAGCCTCTCTGCACCTTGGCTTCCCCATCTGTGAAATGGAGGGCTAACCCCTACTTCAAAGAGCTATAGTGAATACTAAATGAGAAAATATGTCTACAGTTCCTATAGATAGTAAACACTCAACAATCATTAACTCCTTATCTTCCTTCCCCCAGGAGTAAATATCAAGATTTGGGGGGTGGGGGCAGGGAGAAGACTTGGCTTTTAGGTTTTGTTGTAAGCTTTATTTTTTTCTTCCTTTTTTTCAAACTCTTTTAGTGTTTTTTATTTTTATTTTTGAGAGAGAAAGCACAGGAGAGGGGCAGAGAAAAAGGGAAAGAGGATCTGAAGCAGGCCCTGTGCTGATAGCAGAGAGCTCAATGTGGGTCTAGAATTCATGAACCATGAGATCATGACCTGAGCCAAAGTTGGATGCTTAATGGACTGAGCCACCCAGGCACTCTTTTTTCTCAATTTTTAAATTATTTTACTTTTTATTTTTTCAATTTGAATTGTAAGTTCTCTAAGTGAGCTAGACCGTGTTTTCTCACTTGTCATAGGCAAAAGTAGAATCACAGAGCTGAGAAAACTTCAGCAACCACCTATTTCAGTACATTTATTTTAATTAAAAAAATGAGTCAATGGGGTGCTAGAGGTGATGTGGTCTTCTGTTTTGCAACTCTTTTAGCTGCAAGTGACCAAAATTCAACTCAAGCAGTTAAGTATAAGTGAAATATTTGGGATATCAGACGATGCTGGACCTCATGCAAGGTCAGGGTTGGGAGTAGGAAGAGGCTGGGCAGAGAACATTCCCCTCCTCCAGTGTTTGCCAAGTCACACAGCTGATTAGTGGGTTAGCACTCAAGTGTTCTCCTCCTAATCCACTACCTTTCCCCCTCCTTCTGCTCACATTCCTAGACCCATTTACTGGTGGTGGCAATGATTTGTGCTACTTCAATCCCTTAAGAGATGTGGGGGCCTACAGCTCACATTTGGAGAACAGCCAACCAGAATTTGTGGTGATATCAGCCTGCAGCCATTGTCAAGACTATAATCTGGGACTCCTTATTACTCCCTGTAACCACCTAGCTGGCCCGCCCCATACATCCAAAAGGTGTGCTGGGAGCAGTGTTGTTCTTAACATTCCAACTAGCAATGGTGTCAACACTAAGCTATATCTCCTGTCAGGAATTCCAGAGCCTCAAAATAGACACACTAGACAGGCACATTATACACTCGCACCATTATCTGCCTGTGAATCCAGCTGTGCCTCTCTAAGAAAACACATCAGGTTGATTCTTTAAAGTGGCCATTCATGCATCTGGTGCTATCTTCATAGTTTATAGACCTTCCATCATGGTCACTCCAATTCTCTAGTCCCATCGAAACAGCCAAACAAACCTCAGCACCAGCTGATTTTGACTTGTAGCCAATCCACACGGAACTCTTGGATGGCTGGTTTTGTAGAATGTTAGAGCTGAAAGGAGCCAAGGAGATTGTCCAGTCTTTCTTCCATTTTATAGATGAGGAAGTTGAGGCACAGAGAGAACCATGTTACTTCAGGGCATCCTGGCCATGCCCAAGTGCTGGCCTGGGGGCAGGGTGGCCACCACAAACCGAACACTTGGGCTTTCCATGACCCACCTCCATGGCCACTCAAGTCCTGCGGATTCCTAGACCTGAAGTCCTTCTGTCTCACACGGACCAGCAGTGGGAAAGTCATCTGGCCTCAAGGGAAGTCCAAGAAGAGTCCTGATGTCTGGGATTCCCTGATCCTCTGATGCATCCCCTACCACCCCCTAGAACAAACTGTTGGGGCACTTGGGAGACCTGGCTTGGCCAGCTGTTCCTTGTCTATCTGAAGAGCTGAAATCCTAATAGGGATGATTTATGAGTTTCTGAGTGAGGGGAATTGGAGCCCCACTTTCCCCTGACATAGAGCCTGGTCCCGCGGGTGCCGGGATGAGTAATGCTCTCCTGTGGGGCAAAGGGCTCTTGTCTGAGTCAAGGGATGATTTAACTTCTCAGGGAGCCAGCATTCCCTCCAATAACTCACCCTCCTTGAGAAAGGGAGTGGAGTCCCCCTGTCCTGTCGGCGTCTGCGCCCACTCAGGGCAGGAGGCACCTCATGAGCAATTGGTGAGGAAACCCCATGGTTGGCACCCTTCAGAACAAGGCAGGGGCCAGCAGGCATGCACAGGGAGTGTGCTGACAGCTTGGGCAGCGGCTGACCCAGGCTGCTGAAGGGAGACACCCAGGGAAAGAAGGAGCAGATTTAGACGGGCTGATTCAGGGCCAGGCCAGGTCAATTGTAAAGAATACGAGAGTATTTGAACTCTGGATAAAAGAACTTCCAACAATTAGATTTGCACCCGACCCCCTATGAAGAATAAACTGTCTTTCGAGGCCCCTGGAGAGAAAGCGGACACACAGGAACCCTGTGCATTGCTGGTAGAGAGTAAAATCGTGCAACCACTATGGAAATCAATGTGATGGTTCCTCAAAAGATTAAACATCAGATTACCACTTGATCCAGAAATTCTACTTCTAGATATATGTGTAAAAGGATGGAAAGCAGAGATTTGGACAGATATTTGTACACCACGTTCATAGCAGCATCAGTCACAGTAGCCAAAAGGTAGAAACAACCCAGGTGTCTATGAATAGACGCATGGAGAAACAAAGTGTGGTCTATCCATGCAGTGGAATATTATTCGGCCCCAAAAGGGAAGGAAATTCTGACACAGGCTACAACATGAATGAACCTTGAAGAAGTTTATGCTAAGTGACATAGCCAGTCACAAAAGGACAAATCCTATACGATTCTCTAGGTATCTAGAAAAGTCAAATTCACAGAGGCAGAAAGCAGCATTGGTGTTGCCAGGGGCTCTGAGAAAAGGGAGGTGGGGAGTTAGTGTTCAATGGGGACAGAGTTACGTTGTGTGTTACGTTGTGTTACAATCTGTAGGTTGTGCTGATGACGAAGTTCTAGAGATGAAAAGCGCTGATGGTGGCAGAGTCATGTGGATGTACCTAAGGCCACTGAACTGTATGGGGAAAAATAACTAAAATGGTAAGTTTTAGGTTATGTCGACTTTACCACAATATTAAAAAAGGAAAAAATGAAGGTCAATAATCATAAGAGAAGGGACTCAGGCTTCTTAAGGACCCAGATGACTTTGAAATTAACAGGTTTTTTTGCTCACTGGGGAGAGTTACGGTAAACTTGAGAGGAAAATGGGATGGGAACACGGACTCTGGATTGTGTCCAGTGTGGGTCCTCTTGCCCGAGATGACAATCCCGGGCAAGATGACTTGCCTAGGGCACGTGTTGCATGGCCTTTGGAAAGTAGATGCAAAATTTATATCAACTCTGACAACACACTTCCTCAAATCACTCTCCTGTGAGGCATCTCCTCCTGATAACTTTTCTGTAGGGGTAATAATAATTACCAAAATAATCATGGCTAATATTTATCTAGCATATACTCTGCACCAGTCACTGTGCTAAGCACATGGTATGCACTGTCCATTTAAAACCCACAACAAACCTAGAAGGTACTGTTATGATCCCCTTTTATAGACAAGGAAAACTGAGACTCAATGCAATTGAGTATCTTGAGCCATGGATGTCTCCAGAGCTCACTCTCCCATCCAGCATGTTCTACAGACCAAGGGGCTTGAGAGATGGGGATGACGCTGGTACTAAGGTGGCATTTGAATTGGGCCTTCAAGGCAAATGAGGCTCTAGCCATGAATCCAGGTGTTGGACTCATTACTTAACTTCCCTGAGCCTCAGTCTCTTGTCTGCAAGTTGAGGATGATAATCACACCTTCCGAGTGGGTTTGCCATGAGGAGGAAATGAGGCTGCTCTCCAAGTGCTTAGCACAGTTGGTGCTGCTAAGCATTAGCTCTCCTCGTTAGCATTCACCTCTCCCTCCCCTAAGCTCTCGTGTTCACCCCTCTTGCCGCACTTAGCAATTGCTACCATTCATTAGATAGAGCACTTTAACTCAGTCCAGTGACCTCCCCACTCCCCACAAATTACACGCTGTTGGAGGGCAGAGGTCATATTTTGCTCATCTCTGGGTCTCCAGCAGCAGGGTAGGAAGTGCACAGTAAATGTCTGAGTGAATGGTGACATAATAAATGGATGTATGACGCTCTTTGACTAAAAAACCACCCCTCCCATGGCTATGATCAGAGCCACAGCCAGCCTACTAATGAGCCAGGCCAGAGCACTGACCCGCCCCATCTGTGGTGCAGACAGCCAGACGACTGTTTGGGGCAGGGCTGATGTCTACAAGGATAAGAGGGAGCAGGGGGCTTTGCAGAGGGGACAGACTTGGGTCTACGGGTGCTGGCCTCCAGGCAGAGGAAGTGACAGTCCTGGGCCTAGAGGCCTCAGAGCACAGAAGATCCTGAGCACTAACTGAGGTGGAAAAGTGGAGCCTGTAAAAAAATGAGAGTGGGAAATGAGAGTCAAGGAGCCAAGGGAAATGGCAGATCTGTGAACAGGCTGTTTTTGCTTTTGTCTCTGGAGGAGGAAAAGGATGGAGAGTAAAGAGAGAAGAGTCACAGACCAGCTTCCTGCCCTGCCCGGCCAGGGTGGGATCACGCCAGATAACGGCTGATAGCAGTGGAAACGGGGAGACAAGATAAAGGGGAGGCCGGCCACAGGCAGCAGACCCCCGGAGCCAGGGGGGAGCACCGGAGGGACACGAGGAAGATGGTGCGGAAGCACGGAGGAAACGCTAGGGGTGAGAGAAAAAAGGCCCGAGCTCAGACACTGAGACAGCTGACCAAAGCTGTCACAGTAGCCTGGGGCCTTGGGGTATCAGCGCTGAGCTGTCGCTCGCTCAGGGCCTAGGGCAAACCTCACACTCTCCAGAAAGTTCTTAACCACCCTGAGTGTCTGTCTAATCTTCGGTAAAAATGGGGGCTCTGAGGATGGGTTATTAGAAACCTAGCTTCCTCCACTCGTGTTCGCTAAGAGAATGGAGATGCAGCACATTAGGCTGGTACAAAGTGGGTGCTCGGTTAAAGGGCCCTTTTCCTCTCCTTCCCTGAAAGTGGCTTCGGGGATGGTCCTGTCTCCAACATCTCTTCTGGCTCCTGGTCTAGGAGGCGGTGACGTGGGAAGAAACCATGCTGCCACCTTGCCTACCAACCCTCCCTGCTTGAGTTCACACCTGCTCCTTCTCCCCTGTGAAACCCGCCTTAGGAACTCCGGGCTGGTCCTTTCTCCCCAGGATCGTTGGTCTCTGCACAGCACCCCGGTTTTCATCAGCTCATGCATTCATTCAGCCCACATTTACTGAACACCTTCCACGGGCCAGCCCTGTGCTGAGACCTGGGGACACAGTAGAAACTCGGGTGACCTGTCCCTGCCCCGAGAGGGCTTGCAATCTAGAAGGAGAGACAAGAAAAGAACAAACAATAGTGACAAAGCATAATAAGTGTTATTAAAAATTCTGTGAAAGATACAAATTGGGGGCGGGGGGCGCGATCAAGGAAAAATATGTCATTTCCTCATTGAGGCCACAGACTCCTTGGGTGAGTCATGATTTCACTTGCAAAGCCACAGACCTCAAGGAGAAAGGAGAATGGTGAAGGACAGGCAGAAGGGAGAAAGGAGAAAGGGGACGAACCAGACATTGTATGCTAGGACACTATTTGTAAAGCCCTGATAACTCTCTATAAACTAAATTGTTTATCTGGGAGGGGAGGGGGCACTTCAATGTATGTAAGAATTTTCAAAGAAACCCAACTAGACCTTCTAACTTCCTGAAAACCACACACCAAAATCATCAAAGCTTAAGGAGCCCAAGTGCAAGACTGAGCATAGGCACACCCAGAAAATGCTGCCTTGAACCAAAGGAATACACGTACCAAATAGGAAACCACCCACTGAAAAAAAAGTGGGGGCGCCCGGGTGGCTCAGTGGGTTAAGTGTCCAGCTGTTGATTTTGGCTCAGGTCACGATCTCACAGGTCATGGTTTCGAGCCCTGCGGTGATAGTGTGGAGCCTACTTGGGATTCTCTCTCTCCCTCTCTCTCTGCTCCTCCCCCAGTTGTTCTCTCCCTCAAAATAAATAAATAAACTTTTTTTTTTAAGTGACAGGTCTAGAGGAACTGTCAAGTGGATGGCTTCTGTTTCTATACCCCCTTTCCTCTTGTGACCTCTCTCTCAGTATTTTTAGTTGGCATCTGCACTCTTAGAAGACAACATGTAAGTTACTCCTTCACACTAAAGTGTTCATGACATTGTGAGTTGGCCCACGTGGAAATATTTGCACCTTAAAATGGGATAAATGGAATTTGGTGAAATTTTACCCAGTCCCTAGAAGGAGGATTTAAGATGTATAGGAGCCCCTCAAATCCTCTGAGGTGAATTTACTTTGCTCAAAGCTGACCTTGAAAATCCCATTTCCTATCCCCACAGCCCATTATTCTTGCCTCCCCCCCCCCCCCCCGTAATCCTCAGGCTTCAACATTTGGCACTACCAAAAATGAGGCCTGTCAGGAAAGAGGAGTAGAGACCATGTAGTCTGGAATTGCAG
>CM053567.1:49378696-49695794 GCA_028646485.1 Cryptoprocta ferox
CTCTTGGACCCCTGACCTTTAGGGTATCAGCCTGGGGGAGAGAGGTGGATGGATGGGAAGGCTTTCAACAGTTGTGTTAAGCAGCTCTTCCATGAGCCTTGGTGAGGGGACTGGACTCTCGGTGGCCTCTCTGCTATGTTCTGGGTGTCACAGTGCAGGCCTTGAGCCCCCCGCTCTTGCAGAGAGCAATGCCTGTGTGCAAGGTTTGTGGGTGTGTGCAGTTAGGTTAAAGTGTTGAGGCCACTTTGCTCAGGTAAAATCTGCTTTCAGATGAAGCTTGCCAACCATATTCCAAATTCAATTTTCTCAGGAACACTTCAAAACAGACGACTTATATATAAATGTTGACTCCATAGAGGACATAAGTCTCCAAATGATTACCGCCTACATTTATTTTCTGCTTAAAGTTCAGGCAAGAACTTGAGACCCTGCAGGCTCATTTGACCTCTGGCAGCGCCACACTGGCTGGCCTAGCCCTCAGGAGCCCGCCTTCTCCTCTCTGCCCCAGCGCTCCAAGGAGGGGGCCAGGAGAATGACCACTCACCCACACGAGCTCCTCTCCTCTGCCCCGCTCACCAGTTCCCCACACCAGGCTTTGTGCAAAGCCCACATATAGCTGCACTAATAACAGTCACCATTTAATGTACATTTAATGTGGCATACTATGTGCCAGACACCCAGCTAAGCACCTTAATTATTTCAATCCTGGCCTCAGGCCAATCCCAATCTTACTGTGCCGGCTTAATGGATGAGGAAACTGAGTCTTGGACAGGTTAAGAAATTTGCCCAAGCAAACTGCAGTAGGACCCACCGCATCCCAGAGCTTACCACTTTCTCTCTGAACCAGACTCTCTGAGAAGTATTACAACAACCAAGCATGCAACACGCTTCAGCGCTCTCACACACACACACACACACACACACACGCGCCCCCACTATGAACAAAGAGAATCAGAGAAGGACTGAGCGCAGTAGGGACAGCATTTTTAAGACTTTCCTTAGGAGTTGGCACAATTGGGGAGGCAGTTGCTGGGGATGAGGGGAGATGGGGAGATGTAGTGTGGATGAAGACCGGTCTTGAATTTTCCATCTGCTCTCAGACTGGACCTTCCCAGCTGGCTGCACGTTGGTCTAATCCTGTACATATTTGTGGAGATCCTACTAAGAACAGGCTCAGCAGGGGCCCTTAGGGCTTGCAGCAGATTCAGAGAAGAGCCACGGCCCCACCCCACCCAGAGCCCAAAGCACAGAGGGTCAAAAAGCAGCCCACAGCACCCTGGCCACCCTTCTAGGCATTTCGGCTTTGAGGGAGGCCAGCGGGGTCGAGACGCGGGGACAGAGAGAAAGGCCAGGAATTGGGGCTGGGAACCCACCCCACCGTGGCGCCCTCGGCGACCGCGTTGGAAGGAGGAAAGGGGTGAATTCTCGTGAGAATTCTGATAAATGAGCTCCTCCACCCCTCCCCCTCCCCCAATTAAAGCGAAGCAATCCCAGCGCCGCGATGCAGAAACCACTTCCAAGCCAGGCATGACATCAACATTTCAGTGATAAGGGGTGGACAATGGGGTGTTAGACTAATAGAAAAACACCGCTGGATAAGGCCGGCTCCTGATACCCAGGCTGATGGGAAATACCATTGTCTGTCCGCTGTCAGCTGAGTCCCGGGGCGACAGGGATTCCAGCGGCCACAGGCAGCGGCGGGGAGGGCGCCGCGGGCGCGGGGAGGGGCGGGGTGCAGGGGGGCGGGGACGTGCCGGGCCGCCCGGGCCGAGAGGGCAGAGTGCGGCGCGGTCCCGGGAGGGCCCGCGGAGGGGGCTCGGGGATCTCGGAGCACCTGGGCGTGGCAAATCGGGGAGACCACCTCGGCCTCTGCCAAGTTCGCGGGTTCAAGTTTCCCGGCCCGCCCCAGGTTCTCCAGAGCCTGCAACCCCCCAGCAGAACCTGCGGTTCACCAGCCTTGGGCCTGAGGCCGCGAGAGAAAAACCGGAGGGAGAGGAGGAAATGAGGCCCACAATTCTCTCTTTGCGGTGGGACTGTGTTGCTTGACCGTTCGGTGTGCACACTGAACAGGTGTATTTGCTCCGTTGAGTCTCAGATTTTTTTTTTTAATTTTATCAAGTAATACAGAGTTCTTATATTTTAAGTCACTCAGTAACAGGAAAAAGTTTAACAACAACAGAGCCGGCCTCCTGCAGTCGGCCTCCCCATCCCTTGCCTGTGCCCCGTTCTGCTCCCCAGAGGGAACCAAACCGCTGCCAACGCCTCGTGCTGCTTCTGGCATTTGCCACTCTATTTCTGAATAATGTGCTTATGCTGCCGTTTTTATTTCTCAGGTTTAGACGTCATCTCACGGCCTTTTAATATGGCAAATGAGAACTCAGCAACTTTACACTGCTCTCCCTTTGACTTACCTCTCTCATCCTTCAGTAATTATATATTGTGATTATATTTGAGTAAAATAACTATCAGTCACTATTCTGACAATAAAAATATTGCTGTGACCCTGTTTCCTAGATCCTGTTTCCTCTACTTTCTTGAGGTACTCCTTGATCTTGCTAGAGCATCTCCTTCATTACCTTCCTCAGAAAAGGTACATTTTTTTTAAATTTGATAAGGTATTGAATTCTAGATCAGAAATCTTTTTTTCATAGTACTTTAAAAGGATCGCTCCCTTGTCAGACTTCTCAAGACACATTCCTCTTTCTGACACTTTGTAATGAATCTTGTCTTTCAAGATTCATTGCTAGAAGCTCTTAGGAGATTCTCTCTATACTTGTTGTGGGAACATTTTATGGTATTTCTTAATGTGTCTTTTCATTCATTGTCTCAGGTAATCAATCAATAGGCTGTTAATCTGGAACTCACCTCCTTTAATTCTGGTAAAAATTCACCTATTATTTCTTGGCTATTTACTCCTCTTTCCCATGTTCTCTACCCCTTCTTTCTAGAAATTGTATTAATTGGATATTGGATATCCTAAATTGATAGTCTAAATGTCTCATCTTTTATTTCCTATTTCCATCTATTTCTTTGTCTTTTTGTTCTACTTTCGGGAAGATTTTTTCACCTTTATCTTCTTACCCTCCTACAAAATCCTTTTTTTTCCCCTTCTGTATTTTAATTTCTAAGAGGTCTGTCTTGTTTTCTGATTGTTGTTTTTTCATAGCCTCTAGTCTTACTTCATTAAGGCAACATCTTATCATCTAAAATATATTAATTTTAATTATTTTGTTAACTTTTCTTCTCCTCACATTGTTTGTTGCTTTTAGCTTCCTTGTCTCTGTTTGTCTTGGTCTCTATTTTTGATGTTGGAGACTTTCTTCAGATGTGTGGTATTCTTTGGCTGTGTCACTAAAGGGTCACTGGAAGTCCTGAGTGCCCAAGGGGCTTGTGACCTATGGGGCTTCATCCTGGTGACTGGGGGAGAACCTGTCATTTACTTGGACTAGTCAGTTTCTACAGCTTCTGTCTTGAGACCTACAAGAGGGTCCTGCATTTCTGGGATTCAGGCAGAATAAGGCATTTCTGTGAGTCTTGAGATATATATATATATATATATATATATAGTAATGAAATAGAAGAAAATTTTTACAAAAATAAATTTGTAAAAAAGTAAATCTGTAAATTAAAGTTAAGTAGTCCTCAATTTATATATTTGACATTCATATACGCCATGATTTCATACACAAATACTTAGGAACTCCTTTTTATATGCCTATCTCGGACCTTGGTGTTCTTGAGAGAACTTTGAGTTTCCCATGGTGGTGCTGCTTGGCTACAGACATTGCTTTTGGCCATATCGCCATCTTTGTTTGTTTAACAGTGCACATTACCACAATTATTTGTATTATATTAGTGTATTTTCCTTCATTATGTTATGTAACTAAGTGGAAAACAAAAATGAAAGGGCCAATACTAGTGATAAAAAAGGGTTAGGTCTCAGGAACTTAAGTCAACTGAGGCAAGAAGCTGCCAGCGTAGCCAGCCCATCTTCAGCTTTCAGCTGAAGCATGTTGAATTAACCTGGTGGTGTTCAGTTTTGGAGGAAAACAGGACAATTAGAGAACAAGGTGTAATTGAAGAGTTCATAATCTTTTTTAGATCTCAGGAAATAGAATCCCTTTAGGATATATAAATACATTGCCTTGTTTGCACATTTGAAATTGATCTATAGTTTGTTTCTTTTTAAAAAAAATTTTTTTAATGTCTTATTTTTTATTTTGAGAGAGAGAGAGACAGAGTGCGAGCGAGGCAGGGACAGAGAGAGACGGAGACACAGAATCTGAAGCAGGTTCCAGGCTCTGAGCTGTCAGCACAGAGCCGGATGTGGGGCTTAAACTCAGGAACTGTGAGATCATGATCTGAGCCGAAGTCGGACACTTAACCGACTGAACCACCCAGGCTCCCCTATAGTTTGTTTCTTATTTGGAGAGAAAAAGTGGATAAGACAATGGGACTGTCAGAGCCTTGTCAGTCCCTGAAAGTGCACCCAGGATCAGCGTCCCTGGCTGTGTCAGCAGCCGGACACATACAAGCCCACTGAAAAAGTACCTTCGGGTTTGGAAAGGTCATGTGCAACCCCAGGGCATATGTGCAAGGGTCTGGCCATTCCTCCTTGTCCCTGGATGGTTTGTTTCCCTCAAAATATGACTCTTGGTGCTACTTTAAGACGGGGCTCCCATGCCGAGACCACTGTCAGTCTGGATTACCCACACTCCTGTGACTAATCCAGCCCCTCATTCTCCACGTATGCACCCAGAGAATCGAGGTGCATTGGAGCCCAACAAGAAAAGTCAGACTGACTTCTTCCTACCCCCTGCCCCATTCCTGCACCCTCCAAAATATCCTCACCATGTTCTCCGAGTCACTAAGCCAAAGGCCTGTAAGCCATCCTCAACAACTTCAAGTCTTACATCCAAACTTTTGCCACATTCTTTCTCCATTTTATATCCAAAGTCTCCCTCGATATCCCCACAGCTACTGCCCTGGGACAGGCCACCGCTGTGTCTTGTCTGGGCTATTTCTATCACCCCCAGGTGGTCTTCAGCCCCAACCTACCCTTTCCCCAGTCTATCTGTCACAGTGCTGTGTGAGTGATATTTCCAGAATGCCACTGTGATCACCTCAGGTCCTAATTAACAACCTTTCAGGACCTCCTTATTGTCAGAGTTCAAACTCCAAAGCATTCATCCCCCACCTACCTCTCCAACTTTTTTCCCACCTCCTCCCCACAAATCCCAAATGGAAACCACAGGATACCACTTGAGTCTCCAGACCTTTGGCCATGGTACTCCAGGGCTTGGAATGCCTTCATCCGCGTGGTGATGACCACATCCTTAAAAGTCATATTTCCCTTGTTGCTATTCCTCATTCCTTCCCCAGGAAGAATTCATCACTCCTTCCTCCATGTCTACAACTCTTGAGAGTATCTACTCTCCCTTTAAACTGGTGTTATAATGATCACATTGTCTCTCTTCTTCTCCATAATCTTCTCAAGTCAACAATGTATTTTCCTTCCATCTTTATTGCCTAACCCAGCTTTGGCATGTAGTTGGTGCCTAATAAATATCTATTGAATTTCTTTCATTAGACTGAAAATATGTAGTCCTTGACCACATATGGTTTACTATCCAAAAAGTGGTTAGAGAATTGTTTATGTAGAATCAAAGACATATTTTCAAATATCAAGACAAAGCTATAATTATTTCAGGAAAGTTTGAAATGTCAAACACCATCAAGCTCTGTTTGTCTCTCTCTCCATATCCAACCTTTGCTTGCCTCATACAGTTATCTTGATTCTTACAAAAGACCCTCAACATGATAATAAATATGCTATGGGAACCTCTGGATGTCCTCATGTCCTCATGAGCCCACAGCTCATGATCCAAAAGTTTTTTTGGAGTCCATGTGTCAAATCTTCCAAAAGGTCACATGACCATATCTGGACCAATCGCTATGGAGACTGGAGAAAACAATTAGAATTGGAGCAGCCTAGATCATATGCCATTCCTAAGCCTTCTGTGTTTGATACCCCATTAGAGCCATATAAGGTTCATATTGTGTTTCCCCCAGTGAAGGCTTTTTGGCAGATAAAATCTGTCCCCTATAGTCATCCACACAATAGACCTCTCATGAACACCCTCTCAGAATAAGCACCATGTTAGGTTTTGTGGGGGAAAACAAAGATTAATCAGACTCATCTTGGCCAAAAGGGGCTTAGAGTCAGTAAGGATTTAGTTATGCACATAAATATCTATAGTAGAGTGCAGATGGCCCTAAAGGCACACACAGTGCTCTTGGAGGCCACAGAAGGGACATACCCAAGGAGTCACCCATGAGAGCCAGGCTAGAAGATAATCAAAAAAACATAGTGGTTAATTGGATAGTGGTTAAAGATGAGGGAACATCAGCCCTGTTTACCCAGAGCTGGCCAGATGCCTGGGCATGACTTTCAGAGGCCCATCTGTGATGTTTTGTCTCAGGTCCAACCTCCCACTCTTCTTCCATTAACTGTCCTGTCCTGAATCACTCAGCTTATGTCAGGCCCCAATTCTTCCCTTTACAATCTACCAGCCTGGTCCATCGATGGCCACTTTGTGCCACCATCATCATCTGTTAAGAGACCTGGGTAGTATGGTCTTTTACATCAGACTGGGCTTTGTTCTAAGGGCCTCTTCTATCAAATGCTTCAGCCTCTCATCTCTGGACTTTTACCTGGTCGGCAGTCAGTTCACAAGAACTACCATTCCAATCACAGCCATACTGCTGCTGCATAGCCAACCTTCCTAAGGTATCTTTCCCTTTTCATCCCAGCTTGCTTCATATCCCTGAATTCCATCCAGAAGTTGAACCCTTTATAGAAGAGGGAAAATGAATGTAGCGCAATGGATAGGGACAATGCTGCTTGGAGGCAGGGACACATCTGGTTAGAGGGAAATTTTCAGGCTGCTAGCTCAATTGGCCTCTTGGGCTCAATCAGTTCATAGTTTCAGATTATTCAGTACTTGTGTTTCACAACTCTGCATGCTCCAGAAAATGCATGTGGGTTTTTTTCCCCCACTCTGGCTAAAATGTGAAAAGTTCATAAGAAGCATACAGTAGGCTTAAATATTTTTCTTTCTTAATTACTCTCTGAGAGAATCAACTATTTTTTCCCATTTAGGAGAAATTCACATACAATAAAATTAACAATTTTAAGGTATATATTCAGTAACATTTACTTTATTCGCAATGTTGTGCAGCCTCAACAATCATCACTATCAAATTCCAAAACATTTTCATCATCCTAAAAAAAACCTCATAGCCCCTAGGAAGTCACTCTCCATTCCCACTTTGCCTAAGCCCCGGGCAATCACATACTGGCTTTCTCTATATATAAAACTACTTGTTCTGGATATTTCATTTAAATGAAATCATATAATATGGGATCTTTTGTGCCTGATTTGCTTCACCTAATGTAAGTTCATCCACATTGTAGCATGTATCAGTACTTTGATTCCTTTCTATGACTGAAAAGAATATTGTATGGATATACCACATCTTGTATACTCATTTGTCTGTTGATGGACATTTGAGTTGTTCCTACCTTCTAGCCATTGTGAATAGTGTTGCTACAAACATTCATGTAAAAGTACTTGTTTGCATACATGTTTTCTATGATTTTGGGCATATACCTAGAAGTGGAATTTCTAGATCATATGGTAATCCCATATTTAGTTTTTTGAAGAACTACATTCTAACTCTCTTGGTAGCTGAACCATTTAAAATTTCTGCCAGCAATGTTCAATAGATCCAATTTCTCCACATCTTCTCCAACACTTGTTATTTTCAGAGTCTTTATTTTTCATTATAGCCATCCTAGTTGGGGCGAAGTAGTATCTCATTGTGGTTTTGACTTTTATTTCCCTAAGTACTAATGATATGAAGCATCTTTTCATGTACTTTTTGGCCATTTGTATAACTTCTTTAGAGAAGTGTCTATTCAAGGCTTCTTCCCATTTTTAAGTTGAGGCTTTTGTCTTTTTGTTGTTGGGTATAAGGGTTCTCTATATATTCTGGATACTCGATGTTTATCAGATTTATGATTTGCAAATATTTTCTACCATTTTGTAAGTTGTCTTTTCACTTTAATGTGTAAGTTTCTAATTTTGATGAGTCCAACTTATCTATTTTTTTCATTTGCTCCTCTTGCTTTTGGTGTCATATCTAAGGGAACATTGCCAAATCCAAGTTCATGATGATATATCACTATCTTTTCTTCTAAGAGTTTTATAGTTTTAGCTCTTATATACAGGTTGTTGACCCATTTTAAGTTAATTATTGTAAATGGTGTGGAGAAGGGTTCCAACTTCATTGTTTGACATGTAGATATCCAGTTGTCCCAGCACCATTTGTTAGAGACTATTCTTTCCCCATTGAATGGTTTTAGCACCTTTGTTGAAAATCAATTGGCCATAGGTGTATGAATTTATTTCTGGATTATTTTAATTTAATTCTATCTCATTGCTCTATATATTTATCCTTATTCCAGTACCACACTGTTTTGATTACTCTAGATTTGGAGTAAAATGAGGAAGTATGAGCCCTCCAACTTTGTTCTTCTGTTTCAATATTGTTTTGGTGAATTGACTAATTTCAATTATAGGAAGAGCTCCTTCCTGGGTCATCCTATGAGGCAAGTCATCCCACGAGGCAATTTGTTATAGTAGAGAATCTTTGGAGAAAGAAACTGGAGACCTGGCTTCTGATTCTGGCTTTGCCACCAACTCTCTAGCTGTCTTTTGTAAACCACATCTCCTTTCTTAGGTCTTGCTTTACTCTTCTGCACAGTGGAGACAAGGGGGCGCTCAAAGTTACATTTTCTGCTTGGTGTGTGACCTGAAGCTCTTTAATAAGCTCACCCTGAAAAGTGCTGGAATCCTCCTATTGAGGCCCCAGTTATCAGAGAAGTGATTGCCAGACAGCTCCCCTCCCACAAACTCCACATATATAGCTACCTGGCATCTGCCTGTTCCTTCCTGGGTCATCAATAAAGGTAAGCACTGAATTGTCAGAGAGGTCAGAGGTCTGGGTCAGGGAGAATGTTAGAGATCAGGTCACCTTCAGTTCTTCCTCCAAATGTCATTGAATTATGTTTGATATTTTCTAGCACTTGTATAATGAATAAAGAATGCAGTCTCAGGGTGCCTTGGTGACTCAGTTTGTCCGATTCTTGATTTTGGCTCAGGTCATGATCCCAGAGTCCTGGGACTGAGCCCCACATCAGGCTCTTTGCTGAGCATGTAGCCTGCTTAAGATTCTCTCTTTCCCTCGGCTCCTCCCCCACTAATGCACACATGTGCACTCTCTCTCACTCTCTCTAAAAAGGAAAACAATACAGTTCCATATAATTTAGATGACACACATTCACCTATTCAAAAACATTTATATGTGCTAGGCATTATGTTGAGTACTATGAGTCCCACCTGCTGGTAATCAGTTTTACATTTGAATAATATCAAGGAGAATTTAGATTATTTTGAAAATCCCTACTTTTTTCATTGATTTGGGTATTGGTTTCAATTTTTTAAAATGATACTGCACTTGTTAATGGCCTTACAGGGAATCAAAGCCCTGGGCATAAAAGTTCAACTACTTACACACCTGGATGTCACCTTCAATACCAAGCGTAGTCTGTGTTACATGGCTGAAATCAGGGTGCACTTGCTACATGCTGACTCTCTTAACTTCATGAAATTTCATAGAATTGTGTTCCTGTAGAGATATAGTCCAAATTCTAGAATGTGTGCTAGAATGTCATCACTTCAATAGTCAGTCCACATTTGTCTTTTGCCCCCATTTCAACTTTAACTGTCCTATATCTTGTGTTTTAATGTTGTAATGTAGATAGACCATCGGGAGGCTACTGAGGAAATGATGGTAGGTTACACAAGGCTGGTGGATCAGATGATGGATTGTATGTGGTGAGAGAGAACAAGAAAAAGGCATAACAAGCATGACTCTGATATTTCTGGGCTGCAATACTGTTTGATTGGTTCTATTCAGTGAGTTCAGGAGCACAAAGAGGACCAGAGGTGGGGAGAAGAACAGGACACCACTTTGCTCAACAGCATCTGGCAGAGTTATACAGCCTGGGAGTCCCAGAGAAGATGACAGTTTCAGATTTCGACAAGTTAGGTTTGAGGTGTCTTTGAGGCATCCAAATGACACCAGTAAGGAGGCAGATGGAGCATAAAGAAAAGGTCAGGCCTGGAGATATGTAGGTGGTAGTAGAAACAGTGGGTCTGCATGGGATTGCAAAGGAAGAGAGTGTGGAGTAGGGAGAGAACCTAGACTTAAGCCTTGAGGAACGCCAATCTTTATAGGCACTAGTGGGAGGATTTTCTGCAGAGGAGACAGAGACGTATCCAAAGTAGTAACAGGAAGAAAGGATCATGTGGAAACACAGAAGCAAAGAAAGAAAGTGCTTGAAACTGAAGGAGGGGATTATGTCAGCAATGTCGAATACTGCTGAGAGGTCAAGATGAATAGAGAAAATGTCCATCAGATTTAGTGACATTGAGGTCATTGGTGACCTTAAGAGCTGTTTCCATGGCATGACTGGGAAAGGAAAGTTTGAAGGGGACTGCAGAGCAAATGAGAAAATGGAAAAAGTCAAGGCAACTCTTTTGGCAAGTCTGACTTCCAAACACAGCCCATTTCCAGTCCTTCCCCATCTTCACTGAGCACTGCGTAACTGTCGGTAAATCTCATCACCTCTCTGGATCTGTTATTCACCAAAGAAGCTGAGGGAAGCGGGGTGATACGGTATCTCTAAGTGCATGGATAATCTTTTACAAACCAAAGTCAGATTATGTAATCTGAAAAAGAAATCTAGGCACTTACAAAGACAATGGATCAAAAGAAGTTTGGCTAGTGTCATTTCTCTAGGGACTACCCCATTTTCTTTGAGTTAAGAAGGGCACAGACCACTTTCGGGAATGGAAGGTACTGAACAACCACCAAGGGTCAAGTGGGCAGTGAGTCTGCATAAAGAAGAATGAGGAAGGGGGATAAGTAAGGGGCAACAGAGGAACAGAGACAGTCCTGATCCAACAAGCCCTGAAAGCCAGTTAGTGCTGGGGGAGGGGATCCTGGTCTTGCCAGTTTATTCTTTCCAGAAACTGCAGAGGGGGAGGGAAGGAGGCACAACTGCCCCCCTGCATCCACTGCAAGCCTGAGGGAAGGCAGGCTGGGCTAGGAAGGGATGAGGAAGGTGGAGAGGAAGGGCAGGAATAATTATTTGAGCTGGCAGCCAGCCCCAACTAGACAGTGACCCCTGGGACCCCAGGGTAGAAAAGAGTGAGGGTTCCTTTAATGGCCACAGGTGTTGGAGTAGAAAATTTTCCATGAAAAGGGGGCTGTTCCACATGATTAAAATAACCACTTGGGCCCTCTTGGCAAGCTCAGGCCTTGTTTTTTTTCACACTTCGCAGCGTGTCCTTCAACTCCTTTTGGAGGCTGCTCCGAGGATAAATGGCAAAAGAAATTCCTTTTCTTCTCACACACACACTAATAAGGAAGGAGTGGGAGAAAGTGGGCCCCCCAAGGGCAGGCTGGGGAGGCAGAGGCAGGGCACTGGGTTTCTGCTGCAGATGGAGGGAGGCTGAGAGCTGCAGGATGAGGAGGGGCCGCTTTGGGAGTGGAAGCCCTGGTGCTGGGCAACCAGTTGGGGTGGGGTGGGGGTTGATGCAAAGACACTGCCTGGTTGGGGGCTGCTCTGCAGGAAAAGGTGGAAATAGAGTGACAGAGACTGAGGACCTGCCCAAGAGAAAGAACTCAAGACCTAGCTCCTAGTGGTCTTGAGGTTACATTGACCAAGGCAATGTGCTGGGAGGGAAGCTGAGAAGAAGACAAATTTATACCTTCTGGGGTGTTTCAAGATTACCCCATCTGTAGGGAGAAGCCAAGACCAGACACTGCCTAAAAGCAGGCTAGCACTCCACTTCCTACTGTCTGGACAGGTAAGTGGATGGCTCACTTTTTTGGCTTCCCTTCTGTACAATCTTGGGAATAAATGAGGCATTGCCCAGAAAGCATATAGCAGATAACGTTAATGATGATAATGATGAACACCTCTCAGTCCTCATTCAACCCAAGACCTCCAGGGTTCCCAATCACTCTCATATCCACGCCAATCTTAATTGCACTTGGGTTTTCTTGGTTTCTTTAGTCCTGGATCAAGTATCAAATAACACCTCTCTCTTCACCATTGAAAGTCCATGTAGCCCCTAGGAGTGAATGTAGGACATTACCTACTTCCACTGAAGCAGTTGGTGACACTGTTCTTTTTGCTATTGTGGCATTATTGTTAATGGGCAAAAGCGAATTATGGCCTTTTCCTGCCATCCTGCTTCCTACAAAACATCTCTGCCCCCTCATGGGCATGCCTTTCATTATCATGGAAAGAGGCTGGGATTTGCCCAGGCTTCCCACCCCTGTTGCATTCTCCTCTTGCCATGCCACATTCTCTCAGGGTTCCTTAGGCCCTCTCAGGGGACGTTGGAGTGCCTGGCCTTGACACCATATCATCTTTCCTGGCCATCTCAGGTCTCACTGATCCTCTCCTTCTCTGAACAACACTGTCCAGACAGCTGTTTTTCAGAGTGTGATTGAGGGTCACATACATCAGATGCCCCTGCGGAACTTGGAAAAGCAGATTCTCTGAGTCTCTCCTCCATTCTTAATTAGAATCTTGGGAATGGGGCAAGGAATCTGCATTTGTAATGCTCCCTACAGGACAATCTTAAGAGACACACACAATTTGACACCCGATCATCTACTGTCCCTCACTCTGTGCCAAATTGGCGGGACTAAAACACAATGCAGTGCCTGTCATAGTGCCTTGCATATGGCAGGGCTTAATAATGGTGATAGATGATGAGATGATAGATAGATAGATAGATAGATAGATAGATAATGGATGGAAAGATAGACAGATGATGGATGGATAGAGAAATAGGAAGATAGATAATGGACAGATAGGTAGGAAGATAGATGGATGGATAGATATATAAATATGTGATGGATGGATAGGTAGGAAAATAGAGAGGATGGAGAGATAGGAAGACAGATGGGTGGATGGGTGAGTAGATAGATGATGAATGGATAGATAGGGACACAGGAAGATAGATAATGGATAGACAGAATGAAGATGGATAAATAAAAAAATGGATAGATGGAAGAATGGATGGATGGATGGATGGATGGACAAGTGAATGGGCAGATAGATAAATAGGATGATAGATAGATAGATAGAGCAAGCAAGCAAAACTTTATTACAGTTTTGGTCCTAGTTCTTCTGGTATCTCATGGAAACAAAGTGTGGGATGCTTGATTCTACAAAGCTGTTGAGAGCAAAGGCAGCAGGAAGGTTACACTTGAACTCAGTAACCTCACAGGACAGGATCCAAGTCTGCCCCTCACTGACTGAGAGTGTTTGGGCAAGTTATTGAATATCTTCAAGGTTGATTTTCCTATCAGTACAAGAATATAGTAACAGCACATGCCTCAGGAGTGCAGTGAGCACTGACATAGATGATGCAGGCAGCAAGAGCCCCTGTGCATTCCCAGTCCTGCCTCTCTCTGTGTGGCTTCTTCCTTCTCTCTCACAGCCTGGCTTCCATAGCTCCTCCCTGCTTGTAGCCAGCTCATAGCTAGTTTACATCTCCTTAGAGGCAAATACCCTGAGATGGAGACACATCTCTCCCGGTTTTAAAGGCAAGTCTCCTGAGAAGAGAATCTGGAAAGCCTCCAGGGTCTGTCACAACCCTAACCCTCCCCAGCCAGGTATAGGAATCCACGTGGATGCAGCCCCACCACACTTGCTCACCCCCACAAGTAAAGGAATAACCCTCAGAGACAGGGGAGGAGGGTGAGGACAGACTAAGCAGACACCCCCAGGTATCTACTGTGACTCCCCAGAAATAAACATCCTCCCAGCCCTAACCCCAGGGCTGCTTTTCAGCTCAAAGAGCTTTCTTTCCACAACTTCCTGGGATTAAGTCCTTCAGCCTCAGAGCTGCCCACTTCTCCCCCTGCTCCATCCCCTGTTCCCACATGCCTTCCTACCTGTATGATCCTCCCAAAACTAACACTGTGCCCTCCACTGGTGGGGTGGCAAGGAGGTCCCAAGGTGTAAGTCTTGCCCACAGAGTGCTGCTAATCTAGTTGGTAATATCAAACCAACATATCCAAACTGATTAGAGATGTGTCTGGTACTAAGCCATGAGCAATGGCTCTGAGGGCAGTAGGAATCCAGAGGAAAGAGAGTCCCATGTAGGCTGGAATGATCAGTGAAAGCTTCCAGAGGAGGAGGAACAAGCTGGAAGGCTGCGAGGGTTGGGAAGAACATTCTGGGCAGGCACTGGAGGAATGAAGAAAGCCCTGCTGATAAGCTGTCCAGGTGAGAACAATTGCAGGGGAAAAGGGTGGCAGGAAGGAGAGGGAGAGAAGGCCAGCTTGGCGGGTGCTGTAATTACCGAGGGCCTCGTTGGCCAAGCATGGGCCTTGGGACTGTGTGCTGGAGGTCCAGTGAGCCATGGCCTCCCCGGCCCACCCAGCTCAGGCAAGCTGGCTGTCAGGCCTTCCCACAAGTCCCAGTAACACCGGGGCTGCCCCCATTGATTGGCCTGTGAAAGGCCACTTGATGGGCCGGTTGCTGAGAGACGGCCCCAGAGGCCAGGGCTGGGATTAGCAAGTAGCCCTGTTTGCTCTCCTTGCTGGAAGGAAAGAGGACTTTGGTCTCAGCTTATCAAACTGCCCCGGGTTTGAAAGCCCAGGAATGCAGCCTTGGGCAAATGTGCAGGTTCACAGGACACCCATTAATCAAACAGTTCCCTTCCCTCCACCCCTAATAACCTGACTCCCACTGTACACACACACACACACACACACACACTCCCACTGCACTTTTATATGGTCTTTTGGAGGTCCAAGCCCAGTTGGCAGCTGTGGCAGGTCCCAGTAGAGAGCAGACTGGCTTGGACACTGTGTCTTTCCCCTAGTTTGCCTGGTGGACCTCCCAGAGGCAGCCCCAAGTCCAGTTGTGGGATTCCACAAAGGTGTGCGGGGCTGGCCCATCCCCTTCCTATTTGCTTCATACAAATAGCAACACGTTGTTCCCCCAAGATGGAAAGAAAAACATTCTAGGTGGTAACTTTTAGAGAAAATGTTTTTAATCATAAACCTTTTTTCAGGCCCTTGTGGAATGAAAAACGACATTATTTGTTCTTTTATATAGCAGATGAAACCACAGTAGAAAGTCACATATCAGTCCAAGAGGTCAAACCTCATGGCTTCTAACCCAGTGCTCCTGTCTCTTAAGGGCAAAGTGGTAAAGATCGGGGCATTGATTCTAAGAAAATTGAATTCCTTAGGAATAAATGTAGGGGCGCCTGGGTGGCTCAGTCAGTAGAGCATCCAACTCTTGGTTTTGGTGCAAAACATGATCAGGGGCATGAGTTCAAACCCCAAGTTAGGCTCTCCACTGATAGTGCAGAGCCTGCTTGGGATTCTCTCTTTCCCTCTCTTAGCCCCTCCCCTGCTCATGCTCTCTCTCTTTCAAAATAAATAAATAAACCTTTAAAAAAAAGAAATATGTGAATAAAAATTATAAATGTGAGTTCTTGTTAACTAGGTTCTGGAAACCAAACACCCAAATCCCAGATGGGGGTGCATAGCTTTGAAATAGCCAGTGTGGAGAAGGTTCATGGCCTTGATTACATGCTTTGAGTTGCCTATGGGCCAACAGTGGGCTGTGTCTACCAGATCACTGATGTCAATCTCAGTGGCAGAAAGAATAGAGACTAGACCAATGAGATAAAGAGCCAAGATACTCTACACTGTTCAGACATTGTCTAAAATACTATGCTTCACTCTGGGCAGCATACTTGAGGTCGCCCTAAATTGTGAAGGGGAGCCCAACCCAAGAGGGTGAGCTGGCTGGTGAGGGGCTTCAGAGTTATGTCAGATGAGAAGTGTGTGCAGACTCTGGAGATGCATGTCCAGAGGTTTGTCAGCTCACCTGGGATGCACACGTTGCCATCTCTCAACTCCACCCACCTCCCTCCGCCCCGTGGCTAGAGCCTTAGCACAGGCACCCAGCACCTCTAGCCTAGACGTCTCAAGCAACCCTTCCTGGACATTCTGCCCAGGTGAGAGGACAGCCCTGGAAATGCCTTCTTTATTCCACAACCAGAGTGGCCTCATTAAAATCCACACCTGATCCTGCCTTTCCCCGGCTTAAAACTCTGCAGTATACTTCCACCTACTCCGCTTGCCATGGCCTCAGGATAAGAGCCCAATCCCGCAGCTGTCTGAGACCTGCACCTTGAGGGTGCTATGCTGTACCCCCGGCCTTTGCCTATCCTGTTACCTCTGTCTGGAGTGCTTATAGCCCTGGGACCCCCAATCTGAGTACCCGCTGCATGACCTCCAGCACATGGCTGACTGCCCTCTCCTCTGGGCAGTGCAGCCCCCCTACGCTCCCCCAGCCCACAAGTTCAACACCCTATGGGGCCTGCTCCCCTATCTTGTCTGCCATCTCCATTAGACCATCAGCTGCTCGTGGCTGATCACATGTCTGTCCCCAGCTCCCAGCACCAGGCCTGGAACCTAGCAGGTACCCTATCAGTATTTGCCAAATGTATGAATGCCAGCTGTTTTCAAATATTTGAAAGGCTGTCATGTGGAAGAAGGTTTAATCCTAACCTGAGTGGCTTAAGAGGCACAATCAGGACCAGTGAGTGGAAGTGACAGGCAGAAAACTGGTGGCCTTCACCTATAACATAGATGGCTCCTGAAGGAGTGAGTTCCCTGTCACCTGTGGTCAACAATAGGACAGGATGGCCCCTTGGAGCCGGTGGCAATAGACGGGATTCTGTTTAAATGAGATCACCTCCATGGCCTTCGAGCTCCAGGATTCTAAGGGTTAGTTCTATTTGGGGGGCCCCCTCCACATATACACACCAGTCATGGGGTAGATTTGAGCTTTCCCCCTTGAGAAGCTTCAGAGCTATCGAGGAGCAGGATGCAGCCCCAGCTAGGATGGAAAATTTGTCACCATTCTGGAGAGGCATGCTTTGTGTCTTTGGGAGGGCAATGAGATCGATGTTTGGCCATCAGCCCATGGGCCCCTAGGAAACAGCTGGACTCTTCTCTACCCCAAACCTGTGGGGCCAGCACTTGGCTCTCACCCTCTCCCGGAGAACCAAGAATTGTGTTCCTGCCCAAAGCTGGGACCAGGGTCTTTGACATCAGATCCAACCCAGGTGCAGCAGGGGAGGGGAAGTGACCTCAGCTCAGCCAGCACGGATCCTTGGCCTCAGCTGGGCTATCCTCCCTCACCAGCAAGGTCACTGTTATCTGCTCTGTGAATGCGCTCGAAGGGCCTGGACGCCCTCCAAATATGTGGAGGGAGTTTTAACCTAACCCAAGACTGAAGGGCCTCCCACGCCTGACATTTTCCAAGTGCTGTAAACTCTAGGCAAGGACAAGAAAGGCACTTGAAAGCACTTCTGTAGCCAGAGGCTGTCGACATTACCTGCACATGTGTGCACGCATGTGTCAGTGTGTGTGTCTGTGTGTCTGTGTGTATGCATATGCCAACAAATGTGCATGTGTGCCTATGTCTCAATGTGTCTTGTGCATGCATGAACACGCATGCATGTGCATGTATGTGTGCGTGTGTATTGGGAAGGGGTAGAGAATCCATTTCCTTTGATTACAAGGCTGGACTTATAGAAGCATTTTGTCAAGAATCCTCTCCCAGGTGGGGAGGACAGAGTAAAATGTCTCTAATTCTCAATCTCTAACTGTGTGTTGGATATGCTCACCAGCAGTTCCCTCTGCCCCTTTGAAGTCTTTGACTGTGAACCGTCTTCATCCTCCACAGAAACTTCTGCTTCCCTGTGGCTGTCAGAGGTGCCATCACTTTTTGAGGGTCTAATCTTCAAAGCGACAGGGAAAAAGTGAAATGTAATGTGAGACAGTCTTGAATCCCCATCATCCCATTGCCAGTTGTGTGACTCGGGTGAGTTAGCCTCTCTGTGCCTCAGTCTCCCCAGCCGTCCAATTTGGAAATGGTCCAATGAGCTGATACATGTGCAGTACTGTTACTTGTGGCTTCCCAAACCCTTGTGAACCTTCCCTCTACATTTTGTGTAGTTCCCCACATTGTAAATCCACTTTCGCAAAACAAAAAACAAGAGAACTCTTTCCCAACTTCCCTTCCTGCAAGGGCATAAGCCCATGACTTGTGTGTCACCAAGCAATGCCCCTGCATGAGACCTTGAGTTGTTCACAGGGAGGCAGGCAGGGTGGTCACCTGTGATGGGGTGTGAGGCGCAACAGAGGCCACTGAGCAGCGGCTCCCTGACCCGGCCAGCCGTGCACGGCCCTGGGAGTTGTTCCCAAGAGATCCGCCAAGCCCAGAGCTTGCCCATATTCTCAAATAAATTCTTACTTGCTCTAACTCCTAGCTAACACTGATGCTATGGTCTGCAGCTAAGCACCCACCAACTTCTGAGAATTCACTACCACCTTAGGCATCAAAGTGGGAGCAGTTATGACTCTGTTAAATGAGATTAGAGGTACAAAGCACCTAGTTTATGTCTGCTTCTCTCCATGTAAAGCCTCTGGCATTAAGCCCTCAGAAGACAGCCAGGCTCCTTCTTGAAGCACATGCCCTTTTCTGAGCTTTGCAGTAAAGCCTGAAGGACCGAGCCCCAGCTACGCGTGTGAGGTCTCATGCAGCTGATGGCGGGGCCTGGCCCTGCCCTGTGCCTCCTGCTATTGGTGTCTGGGAAAGAATCCCGAGGTGGTGTGTTATGGAGACTGAGCTGGAACCCAGCCTAACCCCCTTATTGTCTCACTTGGAGATTTTCCTCCATGGCTAATGAAGACCCACCAAGCCCCAGGTCCTGAGTTAAGTAGTTTGAGGAGTGTTTAAAAACAAAACAAAACAAGAAGTAGCTGCTACCCTTGGCTTGTCAGATTTTTCCCTCTGTGACCTGGATGATATCGTTTGTTCTCATGATGCCAACTGCCATCTACCTGCTGGCCACACATCCACTACCCAGATCTCTCCTAGAGCTTAAGACATGCACGTTCAAGTACCTGGATTTGATCAGCCTCTGATGAGTGGAATGAAATACAGGTATTCCAGACACTTTAAATTCAAAGTCCTGATTCCTGATCTTCCACCACCCATATCTCTTCATGAAATTGTTTGCCCTCCCTTTATCAATGGACACGATCATCCACCTAGTGATCCAGGCCAGAAAGGAGGGAATTGGGATCATCCTTTTCTCCCTGCCTCAGCCCCACCCCCTACTAATCAGAGTCCCCCACCCCCTACTAACCAGAGTCCCTGCAGACTACCCACCATCTCTGCCCTGTTCTTCCACCCTGTCTGACCTCAGTCATGGCTCCCAGCATTTCTGGACAGCTCTGTACCAGCCCCTGCCTGGATGTTCAACCCCTGTTTCTCCCATTCCCACCCATGCTCAATCCACTAGCATGAGCTCCTGGGCATACAGACATGACTGTGTCACACCACTCCCTGCATCTTTCACTGAGCCTCCATTGCTCAAATTAAAGTCTAAGCTTTTGGTGGAGCGTATCTGCCCCTCTGTGGCATGGCCCTGCCTCTTTCTGCCTTTACCCTTCACTCTTCTGCTGCACACTCCATATTTGTAACCATTACCTGCTTGCAGTTCCCTGGGACATCATGCTGTTTCCTTCCCCAATGCCTTTACCTGGGCTGTTTACTCAGCCTGTGTTATGGATTGAATATTTGTGTCCCCCCCCAACACCTAAAATTTTTATGTTGAAATTCTACAACCCACTGTGATGGTATTAGACAGCAGGGCCTTTAGGAGATGATTCAGTCATAAGGATGAAGCCCTCATGAATGGAATTAGTGCCTTTATAGAAGAGACTTCCCCTTTCCACCATGTGAAGACATAGGGAGAAGACAGCTGTCTAAAAACCAGGGAGCAGGGGCACCTGGGTGGCTCAGTTGGTTGAGCATCCAACTTAGGCTCAGGTCGTGATCTCACAGTTCATGAGTTCAAGCCCCGCATCGGGCTCTCCACTCAGTACAGAGCCCACTTTTGATCTTCTGTCCGCCCCCCTCTCTCTGCCCCTCCCTAGCTTGTGCTCTCTCTCAAAAATAAATAAACATTTAAAAAAATAAATAACTAAAAATGAAAACCAGGAGCAGCTCCTCACTAGACACTGAATCTGCTGGACCTTGATCTTGGACTTCCCAGCCTCCAGAACGTTGAGAAATAAATTTCTATTGTTTATAAGCCACCAGTCTATGTCATTCCAGAATAGGTTACTGTGTCAGGAGTGCTCTTCCCTCCCTCCTTTACCTAGATAATGCCTATCTACCTTGCAGGATACATCTCAAGAAACATCTCCTCCAGGGAGTTTTCTTACCCCAAACTGGATTAAGTGCTCTCTTCTGTACCCCAATGCACCCTATACAAAAACACTTACAGCAATGTGAATGTTCTTAACACTACTGAACTGTGCACTTAAAAAATAGGCAAGATAATAAGTTTTATGTTATGTATAGTTTACCACAACTGAAAAAAAAAAACTTTTATTGTACTGGTACTGATGTTATCTGATAATAAGCACATCTTTCTCACTAGTCTTTGAGCTAAAGGGTTGGGACTATATCTTATACAGCCTTGTAAATCTGTCACCTAATACTGTGCCTGGCACTTACTGGGAGCTCCATTCAATTTATCAAATGGAACCAAACTAAACTACAGAATGCTTTGGGAGTGGGGGGTGACTGGGGACAGGAAGGACACAGTGGAGTCTGGTACAGAAGCCAAAGTATAGGGGATCAAGTTCAACCATGAGCACTTTCCTTCTTTCTCTGAGAAAATCTTCCGAAACCAGGAGGGATCCCTGAGGTAGGTGATTAGGCAGGTTGGGGGGCAGATAGACTTACCTCTGCTCTCTGGGACTGCTTCTCACCAGGATTCTTTGCCCTTCAAGGAGGTGTTGAGTCATAGGGCAGAACAGCAAGGTCAACAGGGGGAGGGGGAAGGCATCTGGAGCCCTTGATAAGCAGGAGACAGGGCAACAAGCTCAAAGATATCATGGGGGAAGCAATGAGACAAATCCAGAAGGTGGGAAATAATGCACAGCTGTTGGCCCCAGTCTCACCGGCACATCAGTGCTGCTAGATAAAAGAGCATTAAAGGGTAAAACAACCAGGTGCAATGCATGATACCAGATTAGCATCTCGTTAGGACATCTAGAGAAATTTGACTACAAAATGGGTATTAGAGGAAACTAAGTAACTTACTTTTTTTGTATTCTAATGTTATTTTGATTTTGACTATGTAAGAAAATAATCTTATTTTTTAGAGATACATTCTGAAATACTTGAAGCTGATGTGTTATGATAGCTATAATTCAATTTAAAATACTTCAGCGTTGGGGCACTTGGGTGGCTGTTGGTTAAGCATCCAACTCTTGATATTGCCTCAGGTCACGATCTCGTCATCAGCATCTGTCTCTGTGCTGAGCATGGATCCTGCTTGGGATTCTCTCTCCCCCTCTCTCTCTGCCCCTCCTCCCTCTCAAAATAAATAAATAAAAACTTTGCAAAAGTAAAATACTTCAGCATCAAAGACAGTGAGTTGGAGGGGAAAATGCTGTTATGAGAAACTACAAGTTAGAGATACTATGAGTTAACAAAAATTATTTTATGAAAGTAATTGCAGCTGTTGTTTATGCTGATAACAGATTTGTATCATGCTGTCTGTTGTGTATAATAGGCCAAACCATCTATAACTTTGTCATACAAAGAGCTATATGGGTATGTGTTACAGACTGAATGTTTCAGTCCCCCTCAAATTCATATGTTGAAACTCTAATCTCCAATGTGATAGTTATTTGGAGATGGGGCCTTTGGAAGCTAATTAGGGTTAGATGAGGTCACAAGTGTGGGAGTAGTGCCCTGGTAGGAAAAGGAAGAGACAAGATGCTCGTGGTCTCCCTCAACCACGTGAGAAACAAGGAATCACCAGGATCAGACCACAATGGTACCCTGATCTCAGACTTCAAGCCTTCAGAACTGTGAGCAATAAGTGTTTGTTTAAGGCATTCAGTCTATGGCATTCCTGTTATAGCAGCTCAAACAAGACAGAGTGAGTGAAGTCAATATATCCAATCAAAATTGTTTTACTGACAAAGGGAGACCCTTGGATGTCTGGGACAGTGTATGTGCAGTTAATGGGGAGTCTGAGAGCTAGCTGAGAGGGAGCTCAAATGTCTGAGAAGTGACTCAGAGAACAAATGAAAAAGTACTTGGAAATGGCCAAGACCATTTAGATCCAAAGAACAACAAATCCCAGAAGAGCAACTCAAAAATCAGAAGCAGGATCTGGGCTGTGCTGAAAACCCAGGAGCCAGAACTAAGGGAAGCTTGAGCAGATGTTGGGAAAGCAAGGACAAGGAGCCCAGAGGAAAGACTTTGGGACAGGAAACACACAGAAACTGTTTCATGTACCCTGTGGTCCTTCTCTGCACGTGGCCCATGTGACACCCGTCCAGTTAGGATCACAAGTATAAAACCAACTCTGCAACCTAAGGGTGGTCATGCTGGAAAGAGTGAGTGTGTGTGCAAGTGTACATGCACACACATATGTGTTTGTCATGGTGTCTGGCCCACAGCAAACAGAAGGGGTTCTTTGGAGAGCCAAGCACATTAATATTAATGAAATCTGGGTTGACAGCCTGAAAGTGAGTTTACTAAAACTTAAGCCATTAAAAGCAGACCAATGTGGTAATTTAGGTTAAGGACAAATAGCTGTACATACCTCAATGGTCTTGGAGGACATGACTGTGTTACCGTAAAGTACAAGAAATGAGGCTTATCATGATGACTTTTTATTATAAAGAAAAAGTTATATATAGTAGTATAGGGAACTACATTTAGGGAACCAGGGAGCTATGTGATGGTTTTAGGGTCATTAAACATTATTAACATATTTTAAAGTGATATTTTTGAGTAGTGTCTTTATCAGACTATTAGTGCTACAAATATTTCATGTACAAACAAATGCCACACAACTGAAAGTGACTGTAATAAAATAGCCTGAATGAGTTTACTTCCAGGGTAAATCAAAGCTTTCAAAAAATACTTTTTCTTTACTTTTCTACATTCAAATAATCAGCAATTCTTGGGGCCAAAGAAAACCAGGAAAGCACGAAGAAATGTTCTTTACCATGATCAATATTAATGACTACTCAAGTCCTGAGAGATGTATTTAGTTGGCATCCAAAAGAGCCCATTAAAAGGCATATTTGAAACTAACTGGTATGTGTGGACTGAAATACATTTTTCTTGCAAAGAATGTATGTGTATATTACCTGTGTTATTAGAAGAAATGAAGGACGATAAGATGCCATCTAACCCAGTTTTACTGAATGAGCTTTTGTGTCCATCCTGCTATCCCCAAACACCTGTTGCACCCCCCAATGAGGGATGAGGGACTCAAACCCTCCTAAAGCAGTCCTTTCCAGATTTGCAGTGCTGTTTTTAACATTTCTCTGGAGTATGGTACAATGCCTTTCTCCAGACTTCCACCTGTCATCCCAGCTGGATTCTGAGAAAGTTAGGACTTTGGGTTGCGCTGAAGTTAACTTAGACTAAGAAGACTTTATAACAAGCATGAAGAGTGTCACCCAGGATCTCAGGGCAGAAATGCAGAGAAAACAAAGCCAGGCCTAAGAAAGGCCCTGAGGCTCTCTGCATCTTACTGCCAAGCTTTTTTGAATGAGTCCAATTCAAGGGAAGAGTCCAATTTCTTTCTCAGCAAAGCACCTTTCTGCACTGTAATGTCCCAAAGAAGGGTGGGGAAGGTGGGGGAGGTAGCTATCCATTGTTCTCAAGGTCACAGTTCAAGACATGCAAAATAATTGACTCCCAATCTCACAGAACTAAATGGTGTCCCCTGCAAAGTCTAGCCATCTTTCTTCATAGCAGCCCTTCAAGTACCCAAGTCCAGAGTCATATCTCCTTTGCATCTTTTGCCAAAAATTCTTCAGCCTTCTGTCACCTGATCTGGCTGTGAGTCCCTTCTCTCTCCTGATAGTTTCCAACAGAACTATTACCCAGTGCCTCAATGCAGGGATTTATGGATACTTGAAAAAAT
This sequence comes from Cryptoprocta ferox, assembly GCA_028646485.1. Taxonomy (NCBI): domain Eukaryota; kingdom Metazoa; phylum Chordata; class Mammalia; order Carnivora; family Eupleridae; genus Cryptoprocta; species Cryptoprocta ferox. The sequence goes on from CM053567.1 coordinate 49,402,924, forward strand.
TTAATTTTTCCAACACAATGACTATTCTCATGTAGCCCTAGCTAGGGAAAGCAAGCTAGTCTCTGGATTTCCATACCACCCAAGACATACTTCTCACCAAGTGATATGGGCCATAAGGGGAAAGAAACACACAAGTGATGGAAACCAATATAGATGGCTCAAATGTTCACACTAGGAGAACAATTTTTCCAACATTCTTATATTATAGGAAGAAAACAAGACAGCCAGAGATTGGAAAAGATTTGCCATATACACAAGTTACTTGAGGGATAAAACCAAGGATATTTCCTGATTCCCACTCTTCTAGCTCAAAGTCCAGAGGCCAGGGCCTTGGCTTTTCACAAAACTATGTGAGTTTATACAATCGAATTGTGTCCCTCCAGGATATTTGTTCCAATTACACATATGCTTGTTTCCTCATCTGTAATGTGAGGATGACAGATTTCACAGAGTTGTTGCAAGGTTAAAATTAAATATTATACATATTCTCACATCAAATGTAACCAATGAATAAATCATCACCATCATCACCACTGCTGTCATTATGAGACCAAACTTCATAGAGTGGAAGAGGTTCAAGGCCACAGTGCAACAGGATGACCCACTTATTCAACTGCTGAGCATCTTCCACGCACAAGCCCCTGTCCACCTGCTTTCCTTCGGGCACTCCAATCATATATATATGGGCATACCTCATTTTATGGCGCTTCTTTGTATTGCACTTTTATAGATATTGTGTTTTTTACAAATTGACAGTTTGTGGCAACCCTGCCTTGAACAAGTGTATGGGAGCCATTTTTCCAACAGCATTTACTCACTTTGTGTCTCTGTGTAACATGCTGGTAATTCTCCCAATATTTCAAACTTTTCATTATTATTCTATTTGTTATGGTTCTGTGTTGTTACTTTGATGTTACTGTTGTAATTGTTTGGGGCACCATGAGCGGCACCCATGTAAGATGGCAAACGTAATCAATAAATTATGTGTGTGCTCTGATTGCTTTATCAAAGCCATTACCCATCACCATCCCTCTCCTTGGGACTCTCTGTTCCTTGAGACACAACAATATTGAAATTAGACCAGTTAATAACCCTACGGTGGCCTGTAAGTGTTCAAGAGAAAGGAAGAGTCTCATATCTTTTACTTTAAATCAAAAGTTAGAAATGATTAAGCTTAGTGAAGAAGGCATGCTGAAAGCTGAGATAGACTGAAAGCTAGGCCTTTGGCACTAAACAATTAATCAAATTGTGAATGAAAAGGAAATGTTTATGAAGAAAATTAAAAGTGTTACTCTGGTGAACACACAAATGATAAGAAGTTGAAACAGGCTTATTCTGATATGGAGAAAGTTTGAGTGGTCTGGATAGAAGATGAAACCAGCCACAACATTCCCATAAGCCAAAGCCTGATCCAGAGCAAGGCCCTAACTCCCTTCAATTCCATGAAGGCTGAGAGAAGTGAGGAAGCTGCAAGAGAAAAGTCTTAAGCTAGCAGAAGTTGGTTCATGAGGTTAAAGAAAGAAACATCTCCATAACATAAAATTACAAGGTGAAGCAGCAAGTGCTGATGTGGAAGCTGTAGGAAGTTATACAGAAGATCATTAATTAAGATAATTAATGAAGGTGGCTACACTAAACAAGATTTTTTCCATGTAGACAAAACAGCCTTCTATTGGAAAAAGATGTCCTCTAGGATTTTCATAGCTAGAGAAGAGAAGTCAGTGCCTGGCTTCACAGCCTCCAAAACAGGCTAACTCTCTTGTCAGCAGCTAATGCAGCTGGTGACTTTGAACCGAAGCCAGGGCTCGCTTAGCATTCTGCAAATCCTAAGGCTCTTGACAATTATGCTGTATATACTTGCCTGTGCTCTATGACTGGAACACAAAGCCTGGATGAAAGCACACCTGTTTACAACACAGTTTACTGAATATTTTAAGCCCACTGTTGAGAACTACTGCTCAGAAAAAAAAATTCCTGTCAAAATATGACTGCCCATTGATAATGCACTTGACCACCTGAGAGTTCTGATGGAGATGGACAACCAGATGAATATTGTCTGTCTACTAACAGAGCATCTGCTCTGCGGCCCATGGATCAAGGAATAATTTTAACTTTTGAGTTTTATTATTTAAGAAATACACCTTGTGGGGAAGAGCACTGGGTCTTATATGGAAACCAACTTGACAATAAAACTATAAAGTTAAAAAAATAAAATTAAAAATTAAAAATTAAAAAAAAGAAATACACTTTGTAAGACTATAGCTTCCATAAATAGTGATTCCTCTGATGGATTTAGGCAAAGTAAATTGAAAATCTTCTGGAAATGATTCACCATTTTAGAGCCAGTTAGAACATCCATGATGCATGGGAAACGATTAAAATATCAATATTAACGGCTTTTGGAAGAAGTTGATTCTAATCCTCATGAAGGACTTTGAGAGTTTCAAGACCTTCATAGGGAAAGTAACTGCAGCTATGGTAGAAACTGCAAGAGAACTAGAATTAGAAGTGGAGCCTGAACAAACCATAAGAGACTCTTGAATACAGAGAACAAACTGAGGGTTGATGGAGGAGGCAGAGAGGGGAAAGTGGGTGAAGGGCATTGAGGAGGGCACTTGTTGGGATGAGCACTGGGTGTTGTATGGAAGCCAATTTCACAATAAATTATATGAAAAAAAAGAAATGGAGCCTGAAAATGGGACTGAATTGCTGCAATCTCATGATCAAACTTGAACAGATGAGGAGTTGCTTCTGTTGGATGAGCAAAGAAAGTAACTTCTGAAGAGAGAATCTACTCCTGGTAAAGATGCTATAAAGATTATTCAAATGATAAAAAAAAGGGGGGGAGGTAGAATATTATAAAGACTCATTTGATAAAGCAGCAGCAGAGTTGGAGAGGATTGACTCCAGTTTTGAAATGTAGGTGGGTGAAGTGCTACCAAACAACTTCTAATGCTACAGAGAGATCATTTATTAACAAAAAAAAAAAAAAAATCAATCAAGCAGCAAACTTCACTGTTATCTGGAAATTTAAGAAATTGCCACAGCCACTCAGCCTTCAGCAGCCACCACACTAATCAGTCAGCAGCCATCAGCAGTGAGGTAAGATCTTCCACTGGCAAAAAACTTATGACTTGTGGAAAACTGAGATGATGGCTAACATTTTTTAGCAATATACTACTTTTTTAAAAGTTTGTTTATTTTGAGAGAGAGATAGAGTGGGGGGAGCGGGCAGAGAGAGAGAGAGAGTCCCAAGCAGACTCCATGCTGTCAGTGTGAAGCCTAACGCAGGGCTCAAACTTGTGAACCATGAGATCATGACCTGAGTCAAAGTTGGATGCTTAACTGATGGAGCCACCCAGGTGCCCCAGCAATAAACTACTTTTAATTAAGGTGTGAACATTGCTTTTTTCGACATAATGCTATTTTACACTTAATTGACCATAGTAGAGCATAAGCAGACTTTCGTATGCACTGGGAAACCAAAAAATTCATTTGACTCACTGTATCGCAGAATTTGCTGTATTGCGGTGGTCTGGAACTGAACCTGCAATGTCTCCAACGTGTGCCTGCATGAGGTCACTTGAAGTGGTCCTACAGTTCACTGGGGTTCGGTAGGTTTTCCCAGTACTTTTCTGTGGGTTTCCTGTTGAATAGTTTCCATCGCTATTTCTTCAAGTTCACTAATCTTTTCTGCTGGATGTCTAATCTGTTATTAATCTCATCCTGTCTAGTTTTTACCTCAGACATTCTTTCTCATCTCTAGAAGGTAGAGATGAATCTCTTTTCATGTCATCCACATCATGCTCATATTTTTCTCTATCTTCTACAATGTACAGAATATGCTTATAATAACTATTAGTATCATTGTCTACTAATTCTACCACCTGTCTCAATTCTGAGTCTGTTTCTATTTTTTGATAGATCTCTTCATTTCAGGTCTTATTTTCCTGCATCTTTGCATGCTTGGTAATTTTTAATTGGCTGAGAGATATGGTGAATTTTACCTTCTAGGGTCCTGGATGGTTTTGTATTCCTTTCAATATTCTTGAGTTTTGTTCTGGGATTCAGTTCAGTTGCTAGGAAACAGCTTGTTCCTTTCAAGGCATGCATGTAAGATTTATTAGTCAAGATCTGTGCAGCTTTAAGTCTCAGGCTAATTAGACTTATTGCCACTATGGAGGCCATAACCTTCTGAGTACTCTACCCTATGCTCCAAGTATTACAAGGTTTTTCACACTGGCTTGTGGGAACTCAAACTATTGCTGATTTGTGTGAACTCTGAGGATGGTTATGCTTAGTCTTTGAAGGGGTTCTTTTCCTAGCTTCCAGTAGGTTCTTTGCATGAATGCATCTGTCAAATCTCTTCCAACCACTTGAGGGGTCCTCTGAAGGTCTCCAAACCAGCTTTGTGGGTAGCTCTCTCCTCTCCATTACTCGGTCCTGTGAACTCTAGTCCCCCCAAGGAGACTGTCAAGCTCCACCTGAATCTCCCTGTCCCTCCTCCCTCCCCCTCGACCCCAGTGCTGCAGCCTAGATACTTTCTCCTGTGTCCCTTCTCTCAGGGATCCCTGTCCTGCACTGCCTATTGTTCATTGTCTAAAAAACATTGTTTCATATACTGTGTCCTGTTTTTCAATTGTTTAAGTTGAAATTGAATCTGCTTGCTGTCACTCCACCTTGGCTGGAAATGGAGTTTCTGCTTCAACTCTTCTTTTTTAGAGAACACAGCTCTTTTTCCTCGCTGAGCATGAACCCTGGAGGATGCCAGGATTGGTGCTGCTGCTGTCATTTTATCTCTTCAAGGAGCCTGAGCCCAAGCCAACATAGTAGAGAGCAGAGCCAAACGATGGAGAGAAACGGAATCCTGGTCATGTTGTCATTGTCGATGTTGTCGTTGTCTTGCCCTGAATCAAACCCTCTAGATGGGTTGGGGGAGGGGAGGGAAAAATCCCTTTGCTCAGGCCAGTTGGGGGCCAGAGTTTTACAGCATTTGAAGTGAATGAGTCTTTAATACATATGAGTACTAGCACGTGTCTTTTAAAACTGGGGCAAAGGTTAAAGAAAATATCCTGTATAAAAGTGCCTGTCATCCTGTACACAGTAGGTGCTCAATAAACGCTATCCTTCTCTCTTGTCCTCCGGTATCTGCTTCCTCCTTCACATTCTTGATCTGGCCTTCTGAATGGATCCGTTTCTTTCTCCTGCCACCTCTCAAACTCCCTCTTTCCAGTTAGTAGCAGGTCTGTTCCTTGGTTTCCCTCTGAGCAGAGGGAGGGCTTTACAGTTAATATCCTGCCGCCTCTGATTGCAGCTTTAAGAGGTGTAACATTTGATAAGCTCCATTTAGCTTGGCTGTGCTGCATTGTTTAAATTATTCAAAGACAGATTGCTCCCCTGCCCTTCCCTCCCCCTCCCCCCAAGGGTTTCTGCTCTACTGAGCCTGCCGCCTGCAAGTTTCCAGGAAAGAAGGAAGGGGAATCAGCAGGGCAGTTTCTCACTGTAAGGCTGAAAATCAGTTCCAGCCGTTGTTCCGTTGTTCCGCACCCATCACACCCCATTATTCCTTGCTAATTGCAAGCCTGGTATGCAGGTTAACTCTTTGAGAACAATGTTGGCTTTGATTGCTCTAGAGGCACAAGGCTGCCCCTTCAAGTCTCCCTGCCCCCTCCCCTGGGTCTCTCCCCTCATCCTCAGCTGACTCAGCCTGTCTGGGATTCCAAGGATCTCGCTTTGGGCAAGAGGAAATCTGTTCCCCAGGCGTTCTGTGGGCAGGGAGGAACAGAGCCTTAGCAGCCTCATACCTAATGATGGCAGAGATAGACAACCCAGACTTAGCATGAGCTCCATTGCCTAGCCTGTCAGACTCAGAAAATACTCTTCCTGGCCCAAAACAAGGATGGAGAGCACTCAGCCATAGCCTGGGGACATGTCTCCCATTTATCTTTCATCAGAGCAGCGTGCTTAGAATCCACGGAATAAACAGTGGATGGTTGTCAGACACTTTGAATGGGGAAATATCATTTGAGGGACCATGTATTTCATCTACAAAATTCATTCACCTAGATTTAACAGCTATTCACTTGGAACAACAACAAAAAAATTGTAGGAGGCCTCACAGCCTGCAAAACTTAAAATGTTTTCTATCTGTTTCTTTACGTAAAAAGTTTGCTGACCCCCTCATCGAGAATTCATTTTAAAAGAGACTAAGGCGACATGGCCACTAAAAACAATACTGGAGCTTGTCTCGATTGGATCCCGGACCAGAAAAAGAGCATGCGTGAAACAACTGGCAAAATTTGATTAAGGCCTGCAGATAAGATAACAAAGGGCATCAATGTCAATTTCTTCATTTTGATCATTGTACTGTGGTTCTGTAAGATGTTAACATTTGGGGAATTTGGGTATGCGGGAGCTCTTCGTACTATTTTTGCAACTTTTTTGTAAATTTGAAATTGTTTTGAAAAAAAATTTACAAAAAAATGATAAGGGAGATGGAGAGTCTTCCTCCCCAGAACCCCAGGGACCTGGGGAAGGCAGCTCCAGGGTAGGAAGGCATCTGGGGGAGGAACACTTACACCAGTGGCAGTTCCAGTCCCCAGAGGGCCCGAGTGTGAGCTGAGGGACCCAGAAACTGCAGAAAACATAGATTTTTGGAGAGAATGTGGAGTGAGGAGGGAGGGAGAAACAAGATAGCAGCTGTATCCCTACTCATAAAACCTAAAGCTTCAGTAAATTTACTAGCCTTAGGAAGTATGTGTGTGATTAGATTTCTTGTTTAAGAAGTGAAGGATCCAAAGTGGTGCCAGGAGGCAAGAGACAACCGAACGGGTACACCAGGATGTAGAGCAGAGAGTAGGACCATGAGGGCAGTGGCGCCAGCCATTCACACAAATTGTGGGAGGCGTCAGGGCTCACCAAGCTGGGAAACATGATTGGAGGCAAGCTCACATAAATTGCCAAGGGGTAGGGGAGTCTCAAATGCTGGGCTGCTCTCCCACACTTTGTCCTATAGAACACAAAATGTGATTTACTTCCTAATGAGGGAGGTGACTCTGATCTGCTCCCTTGAGCACATGCAGTCCAAACTGGCATTGGGACAATATGTGAGGCACTGTTGAAGTCACCCCATCCAAACTCAATAATCCCCTGGTTGTACACAGCCCTGCCTGCGCTGTTTGCTTTCTCCAACTATCAGAACCTGCTAACCAGACTCTGGAGGAGGTCCATTCACTGTGTTGCAGACAGCACAGTTGATCTGTGGGTTACTTGCAGTTATTACTAGTTAGTAACTAATAACAAAACAGAAAGGCCCTGCCAACTGCAAAAAAATGTCTTTAAGAAGAGAGGGTGTGAAGAGGGCGGATTTTATTAGGTGGGTACAAAAATGGCCAGATCAGGTAGTGTGGCCATAGGGATGAACTTTGCAGTCCCCAGACTGCAGAGGGCTTCATTGACCAGGGGCCCCAGCCACTGTGTTCTGAAATCCATCACAGTGTTACAGGAAGGCCACTCTTCCAACTTCTGCACTCAGTCAACTGAACACTGGGCAGTATTCCTGGGACACTCGGGACCCCTCTGATGGCCAATGTGCACCTACAGACTTCTCTATGTTTCTCAAGCTGGCCTTCAACTGCATCATACTCAGGAAACTTCCACCCAAATTCTCTCCCTCTCCTTCACTCTATTTACACTTGTTTGCAGACTGACAGCTCTCCCAGCTTTCCCAACTCCTTCCCCATTTTCTCTCCACAGGTGCTAAACCTATTTTGGCTTCTGTTTTTTGGAGGATCAGGGCTAACCCAGGTGACTCTGAGATGCCAAAAGCTACCTGATACAGAAGGAAGGGAAGGGGCAAGGTGCAAAAAGACTTTAGGGAGGAAGATATTTTAATACCATTTCATTAATAAGGTGTAAAATTTCAGGAACACAGTCTTTTCAAGTTTGCACAAATTCATCTTTTTTTCTTTAAGTTTTCAGGAATATAATCTTTACTGGAATTGTAAGGAGGGGTGGTATTCACTCTTAGAAAAATCCATCCACCTATTGATTTCTGATTACCACCATTTGAGGTAGTTATCAGTTTTATAGTCTAGGCTTCAAATGATTTGTTAAACAATTACTGAAGGCATTTTATAAGGAAAGGAAAAGCATCATCACCCACCCCAAAAGTAGTGAGAAAGTATTCCAGAAGAATAAGCTTCAGATTTATGGGTCATAAGGAGTCAAAAAACCCAGTGCAAGAACACACAGTTGATGTGACCTCTATTTCCACAATTGCATAATATTTACAAGATGCAACTGTCAAAGTGATACAGTTTCGTGAAATGGCTTTACTTACCTCTCCACAAATATTTTCTCCAAAATAAAAATAGACCAGCTAAATCTATTTACAAAGTAGGAAGCTGCCTCAGAGACTTACATAGAAATGGGGAAATGAAAAATAAAAAGAAGAAGATGGAAGACAGAGGAGAGGGTGTGGGAAGAACCCTTCACACCAATCTTAGCTCTGTAAGAGGGAATTTAGGTGCCCGGCAGCTGGGATATGGAAGGCCCATTAACCTTGTGGCTGGAGAGCCCCTGCGGAGGACGAAGCCAGAAAATGTCTGGGTTGGCCAATCCCGCTGCGGACAAAAGTCCTAGACAAAACTATCCAAAATGTCACCTATATAATCCAAATGGGTGGAAACAGTCAGCATAGAGGGAGAATCTTCTTTCTCAGAGAAACAGAGGGAAATGTTTGGAAAACATCTCTATCTCCACATACTCCAAGGATGTTGGAGGCACTGTCTGGAAACCCAGGAAGAAGAAGATGTGAGAAGACAAACATGGTGTTGAGCTCAGCTCCTACCCACACTGAGGAAGTCCAAATTGTTCCCTAAGAACAAAGAGGTAAGAACCCCCAGAATGTTAGCACTGGAAAGGCCTTGGAGCTCACAGAAGCCACCCCGTTGTATTGAAGGTTAGGAAATAAGGCTCACTGAAGCTTAGAGCTACAAAGAGCTGGTGGCACAATATTGGTGTCATGACATCATCCTGTGACTCAAATCAAGAAGGTATTTCTGGGCTCCTCACCTCAGTGACTCTGTCAGCACTCACCTCCTTGGCTGGATTTTGGACTCAAAGCTGCCCAAGTGATGCAATCAAATTTGTCTTTGCTTAAAGCAGCATTGTTTTTTTTAAGCACAACTCACAGTAAGAAATATCTTTTTAATTGCAGTCCAATATACATATACAGTTGGATGTGTGTAAAATATCTGAAACAAAAGTTTTTCAAACTGATCCTCACCTTATTTACAATACATTCTAGTATCCTTTCTTCTGTCTCTTCTTGTCTCTTTTCTCTATCACTGAAAAGAAATGCTGCTTGCAATTGCACAAACATTGGCTGAAGGGAGGACCAGGGTGACCTGAGGGTACTTTCCAGACCCAAAGGGGCCCCAGAAGAGATAGCAGTTAACTAGTGAGGCTCTACTCACAGGTGTGGCTGGACGTCATCATCAGGACTTTTTGAGAAGACTGGAATTATGACCACATGAGGTCCCCATGACCGTGAGGTCCATGGATCATCCCATTACACTAGATCCAATGGATATGCCTCAATTCAGATGCCCATAAAACTTTTGACTAAAATAACAATAATTTATACTTCCCTTATATACATTATCTCACTAGAAATCCCTCAGAACAAGACAGTGTTATTCCCTTGTTTAACTGATGAGAAGGTAGGGGCTCAGTTGGTTAAGCATCCAACTCTTGATTTCGGCTCAGGTCATGATCTCATGGTTCTTAAGATCAAGCCCCAGGTTGGGCTTTGTGCTGCATGGAGCCTGCTTGGGATTCTCTCTCTCTCTCTCTCTCTCTCTCTCTCTCTCTCTCTCTTTCTCTCTCCCTCCTCTGTTTGCACTCTCTCTCTCTCAAAATAAATAAATAAACTAAAAAAAAAAACAGATGAGAAAAGTAAAGGTTAGACTGTCTAAGTGACATTTGTCACCTGTGGCCAGGACTAAGATCTTGATCTTATGATACTCTTTCTACCATGATCTTCCCTTCCCCTTCCCCTTCTCCCCATCCCAGCACTTTGATGATTTTCTGTTAAGAGTTGAGGAATCCTCTGATTCTGGAAACTCTCTGTCCTTCCCTCTCTCTTCTGGTTCTCAAGTTCTGACTGGACTAGGAAGGTCCTTGAGTAGGAGAAATTCCTAGTAGTCAACTTACAGCAGTCTATGCAACTGACAGCCTCTCCAACAGAGGTTTCTACCAAAGTCAGCTTCCACGAAGTGCCTGCACAAATATTTAGGAATAACAGAGAGGGTGGATGGCTCAAGAAGAAATATGAAAAAGCCACAGTATTCCCAACTCTGCCTGGGAATTCTTTTAAGCATCTGAGGTCAGCAGCGATTCACAAAGACAACCAAGAAATTTGACCAAAAGACACTGTGTGCTGGGGGTTAATGTTTTTATTAATTGATTGTGTTTGCAGCTTCTTAAAAATATTGTATACCCACTGGCGTCCACCCCCGGTCGCATTGTGACAACCTCACATTTATCAACACAACTGCATCAAGGGGTTGCCTCCTGGCCTCATTCATCAAATAAGCCACTGTCTGCAGATGTTCTGGGATTTGTTGTATTTGGGATTAAACGCAGTGGGGGAGGGGAGGGTAAAATTAACAGGGTTTCTATAAATATAACTTCTCTGGCTCTTGTTAAAACTTAGGGGGTCACAGGAAATCTCTGGTTTCAAACAAGGCTATGTGGAGTGATCCTGTTTACTTGAAATGTCTAGCCAAGATCTAACTTTGCTACATTAATACTAAATAAATAATTTCCACAGAAGCTATTTTTTGGTCACCTTTGCCAAAAATTTTGAGAAGAAGGGCCAGCACAGAAGCCTTACATGCATGTTTCATGTAAAAGCCACAAGAACAGTGGAAATGAAGCTTTCTTATATTTTTTAAGCTGTTTCACGACAGATGAAACTCAGCTGGTGAACCAATCTATATAAAATGACCCATCAGGACTACCACACTGGTATTAAAAAAAGAAATCAATGACACTTGTTGAAGATGGTGAGGCAGACTTTATTCAGAACCATTAGGATAGGTATAGGGACCACTGCAATGGGATTTTATGATGGGAGAGATAGATTGGGCTCAACCCTGAATATAGTACAGGCAACATGGAGGATTTATAGCCAACGTGGCAGTGAGCAGACAGAAAAGTAAGTGGAAACATCAGGGGTGGGAAACCCATCTCACCCTTGGCTAAAAATCTATCTAGTGGGATTCCTGCTAAAGATAGGCCAGGGCAATCAAATATCACCTAGAGGCAGAGGGGACCCAGTGTCCTGATCAGATATTGAGGCTCAGGGTGTTCTAGTGAAACTGACTTAACAGGGTTCTTGCTAAAACTAGATTTTACAGGCAAGTGTGCAGATGAGCCTAGGAGAAGAGTCAGGTGCCTAACTAAAGTTTTGTTAAGCAAAGAATCTTTTGCCACTGGTTGCCACCCAGAGATAGTTCCATGAGCTTCATATTCTCTTCCTAACCAAACTTCCCTGAAAAGGGTCTAACAAATGTATTTAGCTAAGATGTCAAAGGTTGGTAGGTAGGGTTGCCAGATTTCAGCATGAAAAAAATACAGGACACTCAGTTAAATTTGAATTTCAGATGAACAATGAATATTATAAGTATGTCCCAGGGCCCCTGAATGGCTCAGTCGGTTCGGCATCCAACTCTTGATTTCGGCTCAGATCATGATTCCAGTGTTGTAGGATTGAGCCCCACATCAGGCTCTGCACCAAGTGTGGAACCAACCTAAGATTTTCTCTTTCTCGGGGCGCCTGGGTGGCTCAGTTGGTTGAGCGTCTAACTTCAGCTCAGGTCATGATCTCTCAGTCTGTGATTTCGAGCCCTGCATCGAGCTCTATTTTGGATTCTGTGTCTCCCTGGAGCCTGCTTTGGATTCCGTGTCTCCCTCTTTCTGCCCCTCCCCTGCTTGTGCTTTGTCTCTGTCTCTCAAAAATAAACATTAAAAATTTTTTTAATTTAAAATTTTAAAAAGTTCTATCTCATGCAGTATTTGGAACATACTTATGCTGAAAGTTATTCGTTGTCTATCTGAAAGTAAAATTTAATGGAGCATCCTGTATTTTATCTTGCCAGCCTACTGGTAAGACTCAATATGCTACCATTTCAAGGGAATTTGATTTTTAACAAAGCTGTGAGTAGACAATGATGTGGTTAGAAAGGAGGAACTGAGGGGCTATGTTACTTTGCCAGGCGAGAGGCCTTCCTTGCCCCCAAATTTGCTTTGTATAGAAAAGGCAGCTTATCCAGCTATCTCCTACCTTGTCACTAAATATTAAAGCTTTGTGTCTTGACCTGTAGGACTGCTAGAAGCTGCCATTACTGAGTGCTTAACTGTACACTCACAGTGAGGTGGGTATTATGACCCCATTTTTACAAGAGAGGAAACAAGAGTGCAGGGAAATCAGAAAATATGCCCAGTTCACCCCCAAGAGAGGTCACCAGAGTCGACCAAGGTCAACATAGGAAGGAACATGCTGTTCCTCAAGCCACCACCTGGGCACAGGAGAGACAGAGATGGACAGCAGGGATGCAGAAGGGCGCCCAGACGCTGGTGGATAAATCCAATAAAATGAGGACACTGATGTGAACTGGGGGAGTTGAGGAAGCTTCGGACAAAAGCAGTTTTGGGGAAAATCAGTAAAGGAAAAAGGGAATTTAATTTGGAGGGAGGTGGAATGGGTGTCATTCTGATTTCTGAAAATTGTAATCCCAACCACCATCAGCCCTTCTGCTTAGTAAAAGCATATCCTCTCCCATTGGGTTTGCAACCAATTTATAGGAAACTCCAGCCAAATTTTCAGGAAAAACAAAAACAAAAACAAAAACAAAAACAGCCTCCTCAACCTTATTCCTGGAAAAGGATTCCCAGTCCCCCGAACATTTTCTCATAGGACCCCCTTCAGCATAAACCCCCCAAGGTTGCTGTGTATCTCTGATTACAAAATCAATATCAATGTCACTCTAACCTTGGAGACACCAACAGTGTTTCTCACAAGAGGTTCAAGATCTATGCAGGCCTAACAGTGGTTCTCAACTGGGGCAATCTTGTCCCCTGGGGACATTTGATGGTGTCTGGGGATATTTTGGGTTATTGTAACTTGAGAAAGGGAGGTACTACTGGCCTCCAGCAGGTAGAGGCAGCAATGCTGCTAAACATCCTACAGTGCACAGGACAGCCCCCACAGCAAGGAATTATCCAGGCCCAAACCCTGGCCTATGCTATACATTTAATCCCTTCATTTGAGAAGCAGCTATTTAGCACCACCCATGCCAGACACGGGGCTAGATGCTTGGAATGTGAGATAAATAAAAGCATGGTCCTTGATTTCATCAGCTCACACTCTGGGCAGGAAGAAAGACACAGAAACAGAGGATCTCCAAACTACACGTATAGTAGTTGTGCACAAGGCTAGGAGCTCAAAGAGAAGAGGATGGAGGTAATCCTGCCCTTGGAAGGTCCAGGAGGGCTTCTAAGAAGGGAATATTTAAAAAGGGCTGTAAAGAATGAATAGGAGTTTGACAGCAGGAAAGGGAGAAGTAGTCAGGCAGTGCGCCCAAAGGCTCTGAGGCCCAGGGGTGTAAGAGTAACACAGCACATTCCAGAAACTCTATAGGGAGTTCCACGCAGCTAGCGCATAGTGAAGAAGAGGAGTGGGGCCAAGCAGGTGAGGAGGGATCTGGTCACGTGATCACATTTGAGCTTGAAAAATTCACTTTGTATGGAGGATAGTCTGGAGCAGAGACAAGGACGAGAGGATAAAGTGACAATAATGCAGAGGGCAAAGGTGGCTGAGGGGTTATGACAGTGATGGATAAAGCTGGGAGACTTTAGAACTTAGCGACAGATGCTATGGGGGGCAGAGAAGGGGGTCCGGGATTAAGAAGTTGTAAGAAGAGGGTGAATGTCGATGTGTTTGGTGAGGAGCGGGTCCTGGAGGGGTTTTGCTGTGGGGACTCCAATTAGCTTGCTAAGGCTGCATCACAAAGTACCACACATGGGAAGGCTTAAACTACAGAAACGTATTTCCTCATGGCTCTGGAGGCTGGAAGTCCAAGATCAAGGTGTCAGCACAGTTGGTTTCTCCTGAGGCCTCTCTCTCTTGGTCTGCAGACAGCTATCTTCTCCCTGGGTCCTCACATGACTTCCCTCTGTCCATGTCCATGTCCTAATCTCCTCTTCTTATTAAAACGCCAGCCATATTTGATTAGGGCCCAGCCCAATGACCTGATGTTAATTTAATCGCCTCTTTAAAGGCCCTACCTCCAAATACAGTCACGTTCTGAGGTGCTGAGGGTTAGGACTTCGAAATAGGAATTTAGGGATGGAGGGCCACAAGTCAGCCCATAACAGGAGGGAATGATCTCTGTCTCTTTCAGCTCAGGAGCCGTCAGCTTCACACTGGTTAAAACGCCAGCCTCCTGGCAAAGAGACCACAGGAACTTCCCATGGACCAGGCAGCCAGCTGGTTCACTAGTCCAGAAAAATTCAAAAGCCCATTTATTGAGCAACTACTGTGTGATGGGCATGTTACATGCAGCATGCCATTTCATCCTCACAATAACTCTGCAGGTAGGTACAGTTGTTCTTGTCATACAGGCTGTGGGGATTGGGGTCCAGAAAGCTTGAAACACTTGCCAAAGTTCTCATAGCTCCTTTGAGCAGCATTGGCCTGCCTCCACTGTTGGGTTTTCCCCAGCACATCGAAGGGACTGCCCACAGAGCCCAGTCTCCACTGAGGACCTGGCCTTGTGTCCCTCAGGGAGATGCTTTGCCTCTGTATTACCTATCTCTCGGTTGGCAGAGCCCAAGCCTAAGGTGTCCCCACCGCACCAGAGACGTGCCCGTGAAAACAACAGGTAGCTCCTGGGACACCAGAGCCTCGGTCAATATTTACCTAGTAATTCAAGCAGGCAATAAACAGCTTACAGGTAGCCTCCCTCACACACCACCTAGCCCTTGGACTGGGCCCAGCCCGGTAAGTCTGGGCTGGGGCCTCCTCTCCTTGACCCTGGAAGCAATGGCTCCCTCCCTGGCTGTAGGGCAAATCTCTCAAGGGAGCCTCGAAAAGTCCTAGGGCCCAGGCCAGGCCCAGACTAAAGAAATGAGGGCGTTGGGAGAGAGAAGCTGGCACCAGTGTTTTTATAAGCCTCCCCAGTGTGCAGGCAAGCCTGAAAAATTGCTGTGATCTACAATGTGCTGGAGGCTCCTATTGTCTTTTGTTCCCGAGGCGCGTGACATTCAGCACAGAGCCCCCTCCCCTCCATATTCCCACCTCTAGCTGCTCCTTGTACAGACCACACACTTATGCGTGGATGTCCACGGATCACAGGGCATGTGCACGCACACACCAGGACCACTTGTCATAAGCCCATAGGATTAAGATCCATCAGACATGAGCTTCTCCAGGACTTCTCCAGGTGGGGATCATGAGCCACAAACCCTGGTTCACCCCACATCACCCCAGCACCGACAATCTCAGCTGAACAGTCTCAGCCCCTGCTGCCAGCCGATAAAGGTGCCAGGCCTGCCCCTGAGATGTTGGTTCCAGGATCTGGGAGGGCGATTCCAGTGGGCAGCCTACACGGACCATCACAGTTAGGGGAGGAAAGGGACCTTGGCGATGATCCCAGCCCCTCTTTTCTGTGTGGAGAAACTGAGGCCCAGAGAAGGGATGTGCCTAAAGTCACCCAGGAAAGGGCTGACCATCCCCAAGCACGGGCTGGCAAAAAGACACTGACAACCGTCTCAACAGTGAGCATCACTGACCACTCACTCTGGACCCACTGCTTTTTCCAGGGGTTAGATGTGTTCACACTCAACCCTCACATTCTTGGAGGTGGGAGAGGGGTTTTGCCCAATTTTAGAAAGGAAGAAACTGAAACTTTTTCTCACCCCTCTCTTTTTTTTTAAATTTTTAATGATTTTTATTTTTATTTTTGAGAGAGAGAGACAGAGAGGCAGAGCACAAGTTGGGGAGGGGCAGAGAAAGACAGAGACACAGAATCCAAAGCAGGCTCCAGGCTCTGAGCTGTCAGCACAGAGCCCGACATGGGGTTCGAACCCATGAACCACAAGATCACGTCCTGAGTTGAAGTCGGACGCTTAACCGACTGAGTCACCCAGGGTACCCCAGCCCCTCTTTTTTTTTTTAATTATAAAATACATGTGACATAAAATTTACCATTGTAACCATTTTTAAGTGTACAGTTCAGAGGCGTTAAGTACTTTCACACTGTTGTACAACCACCTCCCCATCCATCTCCAGAACATTTCATCTTCCCAAACTGACATTGAACCATTACTTCCCCTTACCACCCTCCCCCTGCCCCTGGCAACCACCTTTCTACTCTCTGTCTCTATGAGTCTGACTACTGTATATGTACATCATCTATGAGGAATCATACAGTATTTGTCTTTTTGTGACTCTCTTATTTCACTTAGTGTAACTTCCTCAAGGTTCATCCATGTTGTGGCCGGTGTCAGAATGTCTTCCTTTCTAAGGGTGAATAGGAGAATCCATTGTATGTATATCCCACATTTCATTTACCATCAACGAACACTTGGGTTGTTTCCATCTTTTGGCTGTTATGAATAATGCTATGAACATGGCATATAAATACTTGTCTGAGTCTCTGCCTTCAGGTCTTTTGTGTATATATCCAGAAGTGGAATTTCTGGATCGAGGGATAATTTTATGTTTAATTTTTTGAGGATCCCCCATCCTGTTTTCCACAGCAGCTGCACCAACTATTCCCACCAACCGTGCATGAGGGTTCTGATTTCTTCACATCATCACCAACGTCGATTTTCTGTTTTTCTGATAGTAGCCATCCCACTGGGTATGAGTGAGATGGTGTCTCAGTGTAGTTTTGACTTGCATTTCCCTAATGACCATGGATGTTGAGTATCTGTGTATCTTCTTTGGAGAATATGGAACTTAAGACTTTTCAGTAACTCCCCCAAGACTATGGAACTCATGGTGGCAGGGTGAAGTTCACACCCAAAGATCTAACTGTGGCAACTTGCTCTTTTTTTTTTAAATTTTTAAATGTTTATTTATTTTTTTAGAGAGATGGACAGAATGCAAGAAGGGGAGGGGCAGAGAGAGAGGGAGACACAGAATCTGAAGCAGGCTCCAGGGTCTGAGCTATCAGCACAGAGCCTGATTTGGGCCTTGAACTCATAAACCATGAGGTCATGACCTGAGCCGAAGTCGGACGCTCAACCGACTGAGCCACCCAGGTGCCTCTGTGGCAACTTGCTTTTAACCACTAGCACTGAGATAACACACAGAGAGCTCTTGAAACAGTGCCTTGGATGTATTAAGTACTCAACAAATGTTAGCTATTGTTACCATCAATATTACTACTACTATTGCTACCATTACTATTAGTACTACTAGTACTACCATGAATATTGCCACTACTATTGTAACCATTAGTATTAGCACTATTACTACTATCATTCATATCACCAGTACTATTACTATCATTAATATTAGCATTGCTATTACTGCTGCTGCTAGTATAAAGCTTCTTAAGACTAGAACCAGACAGTTCTCTCTTACCACACAGCTGTGACCCCATCCCTGAATCTGGGGTAAAGTATCTGGGCTTTGTGATTCACTCTCTATTACAGCATTTCTCAAAAAGTGGGCTCTGGGCTTCTTGGATCAGAGTTACCCGGGAAGCTGGCCTTAAACTCAGATTCCAGGTCTTCCTCTTGGACTCACTGGGCCAGAATCTCAGGGTGGGTAGCATTGGACATTTGCAGGACACAGGCCCCCAGGGGACTCTCCACTCAGTATGACTGATCATCATGGCCCACTGATGCTGGGGCAGGAGGCTTGCTCCCTAGTGAGCCTCATGGACATACTTTGGTTTGTAATAATGATCCCTCCACCTAAAACAAACAAAAAAGCAAGAAAAGGAAAAGATTGTGTGGTTTACTTGGTTTTTCCTGCTCTCGTGAATGTCTACATTTCTCTGGTGATCCTATATTAGTTTTACACTGGAAAATAAACATGTTAAAAAAGCAACTAAAATTTTTGAGGCATTGGTATCCTCTATTTAACAGCTTTTTTTAAAGTTTTTTTTTATTATTTATTTTGAGAGAGAGAAAACAAGCACGTGCATGAGTGGGGGAGGGGCAGAGAGAAAGGAAGAGAGAGAATCCCAAGCAGGCTCCATGCTGTCAGCACAGAGCCCGATGTGGAGCTCGATCTCATGAACCGTGAGATCATGACCTGAGCTGAAATCTAGAGTTGGATGTTTAACTGACTGATCCACTCAGGCACCCCCTCTTTTTAACAGCTTTGTGGAGGCATAACCCCTATGTAATAAGCTGCACCAGTTAAGTAAGTATACAATTTGATGATCTGACACATGTATGAGCCCATCACCAGAGTTGCAAGAATGAACATATTCATCACCTCCAAAATTCTCCACATGTCCCTTGGTGGGGGCACCTGTATTCAGATCGTTTGCCCCCCTGCCGTTCCTTCCTGCCCATGTACCTCCACTCCTCCCCAAGGCCTCCAGCATCAGAATTTGTAGATTATAAGAGGGAGAGGAACGCCGGTACCCTTTTCTAGTAAGCACTGCCATCAAGACAACCCTGGTGACGCTGCCTGGAACAACAGACCAGGCCACAGCAGCTGGAAGTAAACCAGCAGGACTAGAGGAGCTTGGGCTGCAGCAAACAGAGCAGTGGTAACAGCAGCAGAAGAGATAGGATAGATCACCAAGGAGACATTAGCAGCCTCTGGTCTCCATGTCCAGGATGCCCTCCTCTGGCATCATCCAACTTTCAAACTCCTGTTCATCCTTCAGAACCTACTTCTTCTGGGAAGTCTCTCTTGGTCCACATCTCCACAAATGCCTTGTCTTGCAAATGGTGTCCAATGGCAGGGAGTATCTTTTGCTGAGCATTAAACAAAACCAAAGGACTTGGGACATCGTCCTGGCCACCTCACAACAACAGGAATTGTGATTTCTAAACCTGCCTGCAAAGGCAGACACCTCTCTCCTTTTGTTTAGACCTTCCAAGGAAGTTTCACCAATGCCCGTCAGAGTGCCTAACAGCCTCCTCGGTTTTGTCCAGCTCCTTAGGCAAACACAGCCTACAACCTGGCCCTGCCCACCCATGCCAAATCACCTGCTGGAGCCTCCTGGCTGACCCTGCTCCCCACCCCACCCCCTCAACTCTTGACTGGTGTCACTGGAACCCAGCCTGTAGCCTCTCCATCCACCCTACCCTCACCTCAGCATCCCATAGGGAGGCAGGGCTGCAGAGGGGTCAGACCTGTCTTCTGAGTGCTCTCAAAAGCAGGACAGAAGTGGCACAGTGCAAATGAGCTAGGTTGCCCTAATGACTTTACGTATCTAGCCTCCCACCAGGCTGCACATTCTTCAACCCAGGGGCTTGGCCCAGCAACCATGAGAGCCATCATCATGCCAGCAGCTGATTTTGCTGAGCACTTACTATATATCAAATTCTTTTGCACACAGTATCTCATTGACTCCTTGCAACAGCCCCCTAAGGTAGACCATGATTATCTCTAAGCTTCACCGAAGACACAGAGGGGCTAACCTGCCTGGTCGCCCAGCTTAGATAGGCCAGCATCAGGATTCACGTGCCTACGAGACCTGACCTCTTCAATTCAACGTTATGGCACTTCCTTCACCTCGAATCTCAGAACCAGCCTGTAACAAATGCAAATCAGTGTCTTTTGGCACACATGGCAGTGGAGCGCTCCATCCGGGACTTGAGCCGCCACCCCTGGGAATGCATCCCCAAGGCTTTGGGACACAGCCCATCTCCCGTGCTGCTGCAGAGGAGGCCTGGCCAGATGGGAGACGATGAGGGCTGTCCTGGCCCTCTCACCCATGCAACTCCCTGCTGCTACAGCCCCTGGGCCCCACTCACCAGGAAAGCAGCCCCACACTCTCCAGTGTTCACCTACATTATCTCCACTCTTCTCAGGAGACACCTGACCGGGGTCTCTCTGAAGAGAAAAGTGAGTAGCGCCTCCTTCATGCCCAACCACAGCCCTCGGGAACCACAGCACCCAGACACAGAGCTGCCTGGCCGTGCATAAGGTGAAAGGAATTTTGAGTTCTACCTAACCTAACAAGGAGAAAATAAAGAGTATAAATAAACGCAGGAGGAAAGGAGAGCACAGGAGGAGGGTCTGGGGAGACGGGGTATAATATGGCACTAAATTCTCTTGTGAGGTAGCCACAGAACCCCAGAACTGCCCAATGTTGCATTTAAATGTGTCTGCTGTGTTGTCCCAAGAGGTGGACAGCCCCTCCCTGTCACCCAGGCCTTCAGTAGAAGTCAGCCTCACACAAAAGCGGTACGTGTCTGCTGCTTGCAGGCGTGAAGAAAGAGGAACAGTGTCCCGCAGAAGGCAGCAAAAAGGTGGCAGACAAGGAAGGCGACAACAGCAATGCAGAAGGTGGGCAGGTGGGTGGCATGATACAGTCTCGAGGGACACCAGAGAGAATCTTCACTGATGGATGGCCACCTCAGCCCAGGGCTCTGCCCACATCCTCTCGCATCCCCCAGAAATCCTACTGAGAATTGTCCTGGTGAACTCCTCCCAGTAGTGGAGCCAGAAGGGATTAGCCACATGCCGAAAGCCTAGAGGAATTTTTGTCCTAAGGACTATGGCAAGGAAGATGTCTTACAAGCCCCATTTTACAGATGAGGAAATTGAAGCTTCTGCCCACTTTCTCCCTCCACTCTACCACAAACCTCTCCCTCTACTTCTCTAAAACAAAGGAATTGAACTTTGGGACCCTCCTCACCCTTCCTCTTCAAACCCCACCGCCTCGTTCCCTGCCTGTGTCCACATGTACCTATTTGGCATATGTCCCCTCGCTGCTCTAGGGAGAAGACCCTCTACCAGCCATTCCTTATGAGTAGAGGCCACCCGGCCCTCCCAACCACCTGAGTAAATTCTGCACCAATCCATGTCCTCAGCTCTATTTTTAAAAATTAACTGTGGTAAAATACACACGTAACATAAAATGTACCCTCTTAACCACTTGTAAGTGTGACAGCTCGGTGGCATTAATTGTTGTGAAAACATCACCACCATCCATTTCCAGGACTCTTTTTTATCTTTCTGAACTGAAATTCTACAGCCATTAAACAACAACTCCTCATTCTCTCCTCCCTCCAGCCCCTGGCAACCACCATTCTATTTTCTGAATTTTATGACTTTGACCATTCTAGATGGTCATGTGAGTGGACTCATACAGTATTTGTCTTTTTGTGGCTGGCTTACTTCATTTAACCATAATATCTTCAAGCTTCATCCACGTTGTAGAACACGTCAGAATGTCCTTCCTTTTTAAGGCTGAATAATATCCCATTGTATGGATAGACCACATTTCGTTTATCCATTCATTCACTGATGGACACTTGGTTTGCTTCCTTCCACATTTTGGCTCTTGTGAATAATGCTCTGAATGCAGGTGCACAAATATTTCTTCGAGACCCTGTTTCCAATTCTTTTGGGGTTTTCTAAATTATTTTAATGTTTGTTTATATTAATATTGTTTATATTTGAGAGACATAGAGACGTGAGCAAGGGACAGGCAGAGAGAGAGAGACGGAGACAGAGGCTCTAAGCTGTCAGCACAGAGCCCAACATGGGGCTCAGACTCACAAGCCACAAGCCTAAGTCAAAGTCGGACGCTCAACCGACTAAGCCACCCAGGCGCCCCAATTCTTTTGGATATATGTCCCAAAACGGAATTTCTGGATCATATGGCAATTCTATGTTTAATTTTTTTTAAGGAACTTTCATACTGTTTTCCATAGTGGCTGCCCCATTTCACATTCCCAGCAGTAATGCACCAGAGCCCAAATTTTTCCACAGCCTCTCACTGTTTTCTGTTTCCTATTTCCCCCAGTCTCTCCCTACTTATGCTAGTGAAAGGTAGAAAACTTCAACCTTCTCAAGGTATTTGTCCTCTGGATTCTCAATTTCTGTATGGTTCCCAATGTGCAGATGTTTTACATCAGATAAAACAAATAAAATCCAGGTGACTTCATACTTTCCTCTCTGTTTGGCTTCTGGCATGGAGCTGATTGGAAGTCACTTTGACCTGACTGCGGAAGGTCAGGACACCTGTCCTGATGGCCACCAACCCTGGGCCTCTAGGCTAATGGCTGGCTATGAGCCAAGGGCTATCAGAGGTCTTCACCTTGACTGCTGATTGGCTAAAAAATAAACTTGCTGCTTATTGGTGGAATGCAGGATGTTCACAGAGACATTCATAAGCACCATCAGAAAAAACAGTCCCAAAGAAGCACTCGGGCATAGAACGGTCACCCCGGGAAAATCAGGATTTTAGGGTCAAAGGACCTGCAGAAGATATTCTGTCCCAGACCTCCCTCCAAAACCCCATAGCAGAAAGACTCTACCCTCTTCCTAAAAATCTCAAAGGAAAATAATAGGTTTCTGTGCATTCGTTAAATTATACTGCTGTGATCCGAATGTTTGTGTGCCCTCAAAATTCATATGTTGAAATCCTAACTCCCAAAGGCATGGTATGCGGAGGTGGGGCCTTTGGGAAGTGATAAGTGGGGTTAGTACCCTTATAAAAGAGACCCCACAGAGTTCCCTAACCCCTTCAGCCATAGGGAGACAAAACAAGAGGACGGCTGTCTCTGACGAAGCAAGTCTTCACCAGACACTGAATCTGCTGGCACCAGGATCCTTCCACAGCCTCCGGAACTGAGAGAAGTAAATATCACCCAGTCTGTGATAATCTGTTACAGCAGCCTGAACCCCCTAAGACACATACCATCAAAAAGGGGCGGGAGGAAGCCAGGAAAGGTATATAGTATTGGTTGAACAGCTATTCTGTGCAAGCACCATGCTCTGTGTTTTATATACTTTATATTCTAGAACTCTCAAAATCCTGAGGGATCTATAATATTGAGGCCATTTTATAGATCGAGGAACTAAGGCTTATGGGGGGGAGTGGTTAGTTGCTTGCCCATTAATGATGGTGATGTAAACCCAGACACGTCACATCCAAACATCGTGCTTCCAAACAGCCAGCTGCTGCTGACTGACACCATCTACTTCGGTTTCCCTGCCTCTTTGTTGTGGTGGGGAGAACAGAAGGGGTGATGGGGGGGCTGTGGCTTCAGACCCTGGGGCTCTACTTTGCAGGCTTGGGGCTGGACCTTCACCTTTCTCCCTGAGGTGAGAAGGCTCCAGAAGGTTAACCACCACGCAGAGGAGACTGACTTGAAAACAGAGTAGTGTTGGGGTGCCTCAGTGGCTCCGTTGGTTAAGCATCCGACTCTTGATTTTGGCTTGGGTCATAATCTCATGGTTTGTGCGTTTGAGCCCCACACCACGCTCTGTGCTGACAGTGTGGAGCCTGCTTGGGATCCTCTCTCTTCCTCTCCCTCTTCCCCTCCCTTGCTCGCTCTCTCTCTCTCTCTCTCTCTCAAAATAAATAAACTTTTTTAAAAAAGAAGGAAAGAAAACAGGGTAGTGTGTACCCACTTATTATGACCAGATGATGAAGGGTTACCTGACTCCCCATCAGGCACCATCTACTGGCTCCAAAAGCCAAATCAGGGTCAGAACCAGACTGATATGAAGAAACTCCATGCTAAGTGACTTCAGGAATTTTAAATGCATTTTTTATTGGGGTAAGTTATACATAAAATGTTTTATGTTAACTATTTTTAAGTGTACGTGGCATTAAGTCACTCACATTGTTGTGCAACCATCACCGACATCCATCTCCAGAACTTTCTCATCTTCCCAAACTGAAATTCTGTCGCCAGTAAACACCAGTTCCCCACTCCCCCTTGCCCCTGGTCCCTGGCAACCGCCATTCTGCTTCCTGCCCCTATGAATTTGACTACTCTAGGAACCTCATGTAAGTGGAATCGTACACTGTTTGTCCTTTTATGGTTGGTCTATTGCACGTAGCATAATGTCTTCAAGGTTGAATGTATGGATTATAAGATCCTTTGCACAACGTGTTGTGTCCTGGTAAGTCACCCCTCTCTGCTGAGGAATTAATGCCAATTGACCTGCACTAGAAAACCGCTACCAAACCCACGCTGGCCTCTCTGCCCATGGACCGTATCTCCAGGAAAGCCATGTTAGGGGAACATCCTCTTCTTCATTTCTACACTTCCTGATCTTGCTGAAGTCCCCAGACCTCCAGGTCACTTTTCACTAACTTGCTTTGGGGGATGCTTCCCTGTCACAGCTGCACAGGCCCTTAATCTCATCGGGGTTAGACACCCCTCCAAATACCCTAGGGGTGGTTCCCCCAGGGAAGACATCGAGAATCAGCAACTGCCTCGTGGGGCTAAGGGTTCTCGGTTTCTGCCGTTCAGCTGGGCACCTGCTGGCCTTATTCTAGTCTTCTGCTCACTGGCTCTCCCCACTCAACTACAACCCCCCAAATAAAGCTGACCTCTGGGTCCCTCCTCCTCTGCTTCATTCCAGCTCGTCTACCATCCTGCTCCCTGCCTGTGCCCACCTGTGCCAACTTGCCATTTGTCCCCTCACTGCCCTGGGAAAAGACCTCCCTTCAGTCATTGCTTGAGGGTTGAGGCCACCTGTCCCTCCCAACCACCTGCTGGCTGCTCCAGACTGCCCACGGTAGCTTCACCCTGACCTCCTGGGAACACACGGCCATGGATTGCATCATGCACACCTTTAGACTGCAAGTGCCACATGGGCAAGGACTCTGCTATTTGTCTTGGCTACACCTTTTTCTTTAATTCCCTGCTCTCCTCATTTACGGCCCCATAAAACTACAGGATTAGAAAGAAAGAAATTACCCATTGGCCGTTGGCGCTCCCTTTTCTGGGGAGAGGTTGGGAGGGGTCCTACTGTCCAAGTTCAGAAGTGAAAATAGCACCTTTCACCTAAATAAGGAGAGGAACCCAAGAGGCCTTGCAGAGCTCAGTGGATGCCCTCTGAGCCCTGTCTTGTCTGCTTCCAGAAGGACTTCCTCCCCGAGTGACATCTTCCGGATGTGTCTACATTTCCCACCTCGTCCCATCTCCTATCCTGTCTCCCACCTTTTCACTCCAAGCTGTCCTCTCTCTTGTAACTGTCCAGAGCTGCCCCCAGTCCCCACCGGAACCCTTCACCACCATCGATTTTCCCTCCTGGATCCCAGACTTCTCCCTTCACCAAAACCCTCTTCCTGCTTCCCCAGCAAATCCCCTCCATGGGACCTCTCTCACCTTATTTGTAAACAGAGAATTAAAGTAAGGATCCTCCCCCCAGAAGCACCCTCCTTACTTCCTCAGCCCCGCCTGTCACCATGGACCACCTGCCCCTGCTGCTGCCCAGAGGAAGCCCCCATGACGAGGGGCAGGGCCGGCCGTGGTCCCCAGAGAGCCCTTCCAACCTCCCGCCCACCATCAGTCACCCTAGCCTTCAGGCGGAAAGGCCCAGCGGACAAAACACCCATCACCTCTCTCTGTGGCAGAAGCATTCCAAGGCCAGCTTCCCACCTCCACATTTTGGAAACCACTTGCCCTTTTCATCTTCTTTTCAGGCCTATTTTTAAAAAGTGAGAAGGGCACCTGTGTGGCTGAGTCAGTTGAGGGTCTGACTCTTGATTTTGGCTCAGGTCATGATCTCACAGTTCATGAGTTCGGGCCCCACGTCGGGCTCTGTGCTGTCAGCGTTGAGCCTGCTTTGGATCCTCTGTCCCCCCCCCCCACCCCCACCCCGCCGCTCCTCCTCTGCTCATGGTCTCTCTCTCTCTCTCTCTCAAAAATAAACGTTTTTAAATACATAAATAAATAAATAGAAAGTGAGAGAACTCCTTTTTTACCAACATTCAGTCCCATGACTGGAGGTATCTTTTACTCCTTCCTCCTTCTCCACTCACATCCCACCTATTTTTGTGACTTAAAACTTCATGCCAGACCAATCCTCTTGCAGCACACTTCCTCTGGGTTCCACAGCTGCGTCCATCACTAAGGACCTGGTCCTCTCCAGCCTGGGCGGGGACACCAACACCCAACCACTCTCCCCACCCCTCCCCACTGCTACAGAACAGCCTCAGCAAGCCAATACCAGAAGCCTCCACGGCCCCCTTCCTCAACAGTCCTAAATGATTCCCCCTTTTCTATAGAATAAAGCACTCAAAGCCCTGAGCACTCTGACCCCAGCCTCCCCTTCCAGAATCACCTCCCATGAACTCTACATAAGCCCCTTATGCTACAGGCGAATGCACTTGTTCTTCCTTCATAGGATGTGCATGGTTTATTCCCTGCTTTCAGGGGACTGTGCAATTAAGAGAGAATTTCGTTTTGAAAGAAATCATGCTGTGTCTGATGGGTAGCAGGAATGATCCAGAAGAGAAAGCATGGATGAGCCAAAGGAGAGAGGGGAGATTTGTAGAGGCCACCCTCAAGCATCAGGAAGGAATGGGGTCCGCAGGAGAGGAGAAAGTGACCTTAGAGATGAGCAAGGGCGGCATCACCACACACAGATTGGAAGGAGAGTCACAGACAGGTCCTTAGAGAGGCAGGTGGGTGGATGTCAGGGTAGGAGCACAGGATGCCTTGTTTCCTCAATGAGACGAGTAGCTGAGGGGCGCCTGGGGACGCAGTGGGTTAGGGCACCTGGGGACGCAGTGGGTTAAGCGCCCGACTCTGGATTCCAGCTCAGGTCATGATCTCACGGTTCATGAGTTCAAGCCCCGCATCGGGTGCTGCACTAACAGCATGGCGCTTACTTGGGATTCTCTCTCTCCCTCTCTCTCTCTCTCTCTGCCCCCACCCGCTCACTCTCTATCTCCATCTCTCAAAATAAATAAATAAACATTAAGAAAAAAAAAAAGCTGAGAGAGAGGAAGAGGAGGAGATGTGGAGGTCTGTAGAGAGAGAAAGAATGAAATATAGAATGACATCAACTATGAAAATACACACCAATTTATGTGTGGCTATGTCTGCCTGTCTGTCTGTCTGTCTGCATACCCACCCTCCCTCTATCAAGCCTGGACAGAAATACCTCAAAGCGTAATGTGAGGCTACATCTCAACAGAGGGTTTGCAGGCGGCTCTTGTTTTCTTCTTTGTATGTATTTATATTTTCCAAAATGTGTCCAGAGAGTGTGAATTAATTTCATAGTTAAAATAGAATTTTCATAGCAAAAACAAAATGAATTACAGGCCAGTATCTGAAGTTGAACAAAATGGTCACTTTAGATAACAGGTTAGGAGAGTCTCAAACTAGAGTCAGCCTTGAAAGGAAAAGGCACATTCTGACCCAAATAGGAACAGAAGGGTTTGTCTCCTCCGAGGAAGAAACAAAGTGGCTATAATCTGTCTCTCTCTCTCTCTCTCTCTCTCTCTCTCTCTCTCTCTCCCTGTAGGACCAAGGAGAGTACTGGGCTATGAAGCTCTATTCTCCCCACTGTCTGGGGAGAACACTGTCTGGGGCCCGGTCTTCATGAAAATCCATGTCTCTGGCTCTCCAAGAGCAGCCCACATCTCATAGTCTGTCCATATTTTCTTTGAAGTTTATTTATTTTGAGAGAGAGAAAGAAAGAAAGCAGAGGAGATGCAGAAAGAGAAGGAGAGAGACAATCCCAAGCAGATTCCACGCCAGCAGCACAAAGCCTGATGCGGGGCTCGAACTCATGAACCATGAGATCATGACCTGAGCAGAACCGAGAGTCGGATGCTTAACTGACTATGCCACCCAAGTGCCCCTCAGAGTGTGTCCATTTGACATGAAAAGCACAGGCAACGAAGGAAAGAAAGAAACTGGACTACAGCAAACTTTAAAACTTCTGTGCAGGGGTGCCTAGGTGGCTTAGTCGGTTAAGTGTCTGACTTCGGCTCAGGGCATGATCTTGCAGTTTGTGGGTTCGAGACCCGCGTCGGCCTCTGTGCTGACAGCTCAGAGCCTGGAGCCTGCTTCAGATTCTGTGTCTCCCTCTCTCTCTGCCCCTCCCTTCCTCATGCTCTGTGTCTCTCTGTCTCAAAAATAAATATTTTTTAAAAATAAAAAATAAAATTTCTGTGTAGCCAAGGACACAGTCAGCAGAGTGAAAAGGCATTCTACAGGATGGGAGAGAATATTTGCAAATCCTATATCTGCTAAGGGGATACCCGGAATATCTCAAGAATTTCTACAATCCAATCATAACAGAAAAAACAAATAACCCCGTGAAAACTGAGCAAAGGACTTGAATACGCACTTCTCTAAAGGAGAGACATTCGAAAGGCCAAGAAGTACATGAAAAGATGCTAATCGTTAGGGAACTGCAAATCAAAACTAGAAAGGGGAAACATATTCCGACTAAATAGCTGGAACAATGATGTGGCCAGGCCCGTGCGGTTCTGACGCGGCTTTCCCTGGAAGAGGGAGGCATCCGTGTCACTGGGGTGTCCGAAGCACGGCATTAGATGCCTCTCTTGGGGGGAAGGTGGAGATGATGTACAGGTTCTCACAGAATGCCCTTGGGTGACTCGGGGCCGCCCTAGGATTTTCACATCAACAAGCTCCTTACTTCCATCCAAAAACCAAGCGTATCTAGAAGCAAAAGGAGAGACAGACTCAGGTTGGATCCGTGGAAAAGGCTCAAGGCGGATAGAGTTCACCGGCTCCCTGCCCACCCTGTGTGAGTTCCAGGGCCACGCACCTCGAGCCCCTGGCCATGCAGGCAGGTGTTGCTGCCCTCCTGCACCTCGGGGCACCTGGCACCATGGGGCCTTGTTCAAGGCCTCCCCAAAGGTTAGAGGCCGAGCCTCATGCAGTTCTTTGACTCCACTGTGTCCGTTCACCGCCCCCGGCCAGTGCCTGATACCAAGCCTGAAAGGCCACCAGCGTTTTTGGGAAGTGGCACCAAAATCTGAACAACTTCATCTTGTCTAATGGAAGTCGCTCTCCCCACTTTGACCCTCTTCCCCTGCCTGAGTCTGGCCCCCTTCCTATATCTTTATGACCCAAACTCAGACCCCCTGCCCTGCCAGAGGCTTCCCGCCTCGTGACTGTTTGAGGCAGCCTCCTTTCTGGAAGAGCTGACTGCCATCGTGACCACCAGCCTCCTTCTCTGAACTATGTTCTTTCCCACCATGGCCCTTGAAGGCCACAGAGTGAGTCTCCAATCTTCTCCCATCAAGTGAGATGGTACCTGTTCTTTTCCGCTGGAGTAGTCTAAACAGGCATCTTAAGAAAAAGACATTTATTGCCAAGACAATTGGAGATAAGGGAAGATCATCTGTCTGCCCAAATGGCTCGGGCCGGGCATGAGGTGCGGTGCTGTCAGAGTGATTTTAGCACAGACCCTGCTAGACATTAGGCTCTTACAAACTCTAGATAAGGCCCTCGTTTTTATAAGGCTCGGAGGAGTAGAAGGGAGACGGGGAGTTGCATGATAGTTGCCACTGTAGATAAGGAGAATATATATTTTGTTTAACCAAACCTGTCCTTTGGCTGGAAACTCCAGTGAAATAGCATCCATCAAATCCTTTTCTGATTTACACAAATACCTGATTCCCCCGATAAGGAAAAGTGTAAGTCAACACTGCTCCGTTGTAATTGGGTGTTACCTGCCCAGATACCGGACTTTTTATCTACAGATCCTTTTGCAGGCTCCCTTGGGCTTTATCTGCCTCATAGGTGTGACCAAATTGCCGTGTGTGTGTGTGTGTGTGTGTGTGTGTGTGTGTGTGTTGGTTCCAAGGGTCCATTCATGAATACGTCACAAAGAAATGCCACAGAAAAATAGTGACTTGGAATCTTAAGAGGAGAAAAATGGGAGATGACAGGAGAATGATGGATCTATTTAATAATCGTACCTAAGCTGCCTCGAATTGTCTACTCTTTGGAGATCTCGTCTGCTATCCATCACCCATAACACGGGGGAAGCCAAACCCCGGGGCTGCCCTGATAAGACGCCGACGCTGTGGTAAATCATCCCACACCTCTGGACTCAGTTTCTCCATCTACGAAAGGGAAAATTATATCTACCACCATGTATCTATCATGAGGATAAATGAGCTGCATTATGCCAAGTGATCTTAAAACAGAAAGGCTGGTGGATTAAATAAAGATTTACAAAGAATTATGTCCAAATGATCATTATTGATGATGTGCTGCATGAAGGTAATAGATGACACCTGGAAGGGACCCCAGAGAAAACCTACTTCCGGTGCCTCTTGTTCCAGATGAAAAAAGAAAGGAAAAAAACCAGGGAACCGTCCCACACACACCCACACCCAACATACACCTTCCTCAGCTGGCCAGGTTAGTGCCCAGGGAAGACAAGTTGGTGATGCAAGTCACTGGTAACTCAAAGTCCATCCTTCTAGCCCTGAAAAGTGACATGGTAGCAATGCAGAGAAACAGCTGGGACACAATTTTGAGCAACACAGCAGAATACAACATTCTGTGCCACACATGTGCATGGGAAAGGCAGTGTCTCAAGATGAATGAAAATAACTGTTGGGGAGTGGGTTTTAGTTTAGAATTTGGTCTCTAATTTCACTGCTTGGTACTGGTCTATTATTACACTCTTTGTAAAGAATTTTTTTTTGCATGCAATACAAAAATGGATAAGGTAGGGGCGCCTGGGTGGCTCAGTTGGTTAAGCATCTCACTTTGTCTTGGGTCATGATCTCACAGTTTGTAGGATTGAGCCCCATGCTGGGCTCTGTGCTGACAGCTCAGAGCCTGGACCCTGCTTCAGATTCTGTGTCTCCTTCTCTCTCTGCCCCTCCCCCACTCACACTCTGTGTCTCTCTCTTTCTAAAAAATAAATAAACATTAAAAATTTTAAAAACTATATTTAAAAAAATGGATAAGGTATAAAAAGTAAAAGTGCCTACCCCATCCTTACTCCCTAGTCTCTTAATCCCATTCTCCCAGGGTAACTAGCTTTACATCTGCAGCATCTTTCCAGACCTTTCTTAGATACAAACCTGAATCACAATGTTTGTATTTATGTGCTTTTTTAATGGAAAGGGTGTGAGGTGGTGACTCTCAGGTGTCACACGACTCAACAACCAGGAACAAGTCACCTGTGACTATAAGCCCTCAAAGCGGGGGAGGGTACATTCTCCACCAAAGGGCCAGGAAAAGGTGACTAGTGGAATAGGATGAGAAAAGAGTTCATTCACCTTCTTAAGAGGAGACTTTACTCCCAGAAAAACACGGACTCAGCATGGCTCCTCCTGGTGCGGCTTCTTCCCCTTCGGCCCAAAAGCACCAGGTGTGTTAGTCTGTGGACTCAACCACCATCAGCTTAGTCACAGTCCAGCCTGATGGAAGGGAGGCACTGAGGCATCAGTGAATCCATGTGCGTGAGTGACTTGAGAAAAACAAATCATAAAACAGGAATTATGGGAATAGCGGGTGGAGCAGGCAGGCACTATGTCCAACATATTTTGTTATGTTACATGGATAATATTCCTGGAAAATCCACCCTCTTTCATGACCCAATTCAAATGCAACTTTCATTAAATAATCGTTTATTCTTAATTCTGGGTTGTCATAATGTAACTAATCTAAATTTTGGAAGAGGGTACTTTTTTTTTTTAATTTATATTTGAGAGAGAGAAAGAGAGAGAGAGTAGGGGGAGGAGCAAAGGGAGAGAGAGAGAGAGAGAGAGAGAATCTTAAGCAGGCTGCAAGTTCAGTGTGGATGGAGCCTGACGTGGCGCTGGATCATGACCTGAGCCAAAATAAAAAGTCAGACACTCAACCAACTGAGCCACACAGGTACCCAGAACAGGGCACTTTCATAATGCAGTGCTCTAAGTACCCTCCACCTATAAGGACAGGCCATCTCCATCAACATGTGCCCCCATCTATTGATCCCCAAAATACTTGTAGTGGGTTCTCCATAGTTTGAGTTGCCAGATTCAGCAAATACAAACATAGAATACTCAGTAAAGTTTGAATTTCAGATAAACAACAAATCATATTTTAGTCTAAGAATGTCCCGTATGTCCTGAATTGTACCTGAGAACTCTATCCAAATGCTGTACTCTCCACTGACGAGATTATTTGGTAATTTATTGGATGGTTTCGTTTGTTCGAAATGCATAATCTAAAGAATGGGTGACACTAACTCAGAAATGGAAGCTTCCTTGGGGAATATTCGCTACAAATGATACATAATCTTTTTTGAAACCTCCAAAATCTGTCACAATCTTGACAATACCTAACTTCTTCCAAACATCCAGTAAATCCTTGTTAAAATGTACAAGCCTGGGGCGCCTGGGTGGCTCAGTCAGTTAAGCTTCTGACTTCGGCTCAGGTCATGATCTCACAGTTCATGAGTTCGAGGCCCACATCGGGCTCTCTGCTTGGTACAGAGCCATCTTCAGATCTTCTGTCCCCCTCTTTCTCTGCCATGTGCATTCTCACTCTCTCTCTCTCAGAAGTAATTAAGCATGTTTTTTAAAATGTGCAAACTCAAAATAATTCCTTTGCACATTTAATCAGGTACAGTGGTAACTCACTTAGTCTTTGAAATAAATTACAGATATATCTCAACGACATTTCAACCATATGTTGTAACACTCTGGGTTATACTAAACATCATCGTTTCAACTACCATTTATATAGTTAGCAATTTATAAAATACTTACTAATTACGTGTGCAATTGAATGTAATGCTCATAAAAATCCTGTGAGGTAAGCATTTATTACCATCACCATTTTTAAGTGTAAAACTTTGTTATTTTATTTTTATTTTTATTCACAGGGCTTCTGCCAGACAAGAGGAGATCAGAGGAATAAGTTTCTTATTCAATTGCCAAACAGCTGGTAAGTGAAAAAAATGGGTGTTAAACCAGGATCGTCTGATTCTAAATCCTGTGCAACTTTATCTCCACACATCCTTAGTCTAAAAACAAAAAATAAGTTAGTAATACATAATATTTGCAGAAAAATGGGGAAAGATTAAGGAAAAGAAACAAATTGGGGCTCCTGGGTGGCTCCAACGCTTAAGCGTCTGACTTTGGCTCAGGGCATGATCTCACGGTTTGTGAGTTCTAGCACCACATCAGGCTCTGTGGTGACAGCTCAGAGCCTGGAGGAGCCTGCTTCGGACCTTGTGTCTCTCTGTCTCTCTCTGTCTCTCTCTCTCTCTTAAAAATAAATAAACATTTAAAAAAAAAGGGAAAAAATGTAAATCACCAGATATGTCATCACTCAAAACCAACCACTTTTAAAATGTTAGAATTAACTGTATCTTCTTCCAGGCATTTTCCAACACAAAGAGATAACATGGGTATATACCTAAATAAACAGTATCTGTCTATCCAGCTATCCAGCTATGTGAGCTATAGAGACCTATTCAAAATATCTATCTGATTATGTAATTCTTTTGATTAAAACTCTTCAAAGACTTACCATTTTTCTGGAATAGAACCTAGCATGGCCTGCATGACCACAAACTAGCCCAAGCCGATCTCTCCAGGCTCATCTTGATCCGATCACCTACCACCTTATCTGCTCTTCAGCCACAATCACCACTTTTCAGCTTTGTTAACTCAACAAAAATGATGCTGCATTTATGTTTTAATTTGCATTTATGGGGCGCCTGGGTGGCTCAGTTAAGCGTCCAACTTCGGCTCAGGTCATGATCTCACGGTTCGTGAGTTCGAGGCCCGTGTCGGGCTCTGTGCTGACAGCTCAGAGCCTGGAACCTGCTTCAGGTTCTGTGTCTCCCTCTCTCTCTGCCCCTCCCCCGCTCACACTCTGTCTCTTGCTGTCTCTCAAAAATAAATAAACATCAAAAATTTTTAAAAACATTTTAAAAATTTGCATTTATATAAATTATTAGTGAACTTTAACTTTTTTCATACTAATTGGTTATTTTTCTTTTTTGTGTGAAATGTCTAGTTATAGCCTTCATCTAGTTTTCTCCTGAAGACTTGTCTTGTTCTTACATATTTGTTAAGTGCTTTTTTATATTAAAAACATTGTGGGTGCCTGGGTGGCTCAGTAGTTTAAGTGTTCGACTCTTAATTTCTGCTCGTCTTGATCCCAGGGTGGTGAGGTCAAGTCCCACACTGGGCCACGCATTGGCTGTGTAGCCTACTTAAAAAAAAAAGTTGACCTTTGTCTGACATGTAAGTTGCAAATAACTTCTTCCAATGTCTCATAGTAATTTTCTGCCATATAGAGTTTTAATTTTTTATCTAGTTAAATTTATAGATATGTTCCTTTATAGTTTCTACATTTGATATCATGCATGGAATGGTCTTTCCTACCCTGAGATTATATAAGTAAATATTCAGTATATTTTTTCCTACAACTTTTTTGGTTTAATTTTTTTAATTACATGTTTGATCCAACTTAAATCTATATATACAGTACTGTGTGAGGTAACATTTGTTATTATACTTGTTATATGGTTAGCAGTTATCCAAACACTTTCATTGAATAATCCTGTTCTTTCTGAAATGCCACATTATAATGTAGTGAACTTCTAAGTAAATTTCTGGACTACCTATTTCTGTTCCAATGACCTATTTGATATTATTCAGTCAGTGTCACAGTGATTACAGCTTTATAAAACATTTTAACATTTTGTGGTCAAGTCCTCTATGATTACTGTGCTTATATTGCTATTTTTATCCCTTTATTGTTTCAAATAAATGTTAAGGTAAATTTAAGAAGTTCTAAAATACCAATGTATCTTTCAATATTGAGTCTTCTCATCTAAGAAAATGTGTGTTTCGCCATTTATTCCATCTCTTCCTTCTCCCTCAATAAAGTTTAACATTTTTCGTGAAGTACTTCACTCTGCATTGTCAGTGAAAATCACATAGGAAGCCTGGTCTCACAACCCCACCCAGTAGCAACGTAGCAACCACACTCTCAGCTGAAATGGTGTTAGAGCAACCTAATGGAGTTAGGACTTTCACCACCACACGCTGATAATGAGGCCTTGCTTTTTCTTGTGGCCCAAGTGGAGGCCACACAAAGAGTAACAAGACACCTCTGATGATCTCAGGCAGAGTTGCATCAGTAGAAGCTTAGAGGGGAGCCTGAATTTCTGGTAGTGTCAGAAACCTACTACAGCAGAAGATTTAAATAAGATCCAGTCTTGTAATGTAATATGCAAAATGTCCAGGTTTCAACTGAAAGTCATTCCTTATACTGAGAACCAGGGAAAATTTATCCTGATAAGGAAAGACAGTCAACCAAGATGACACACATGTTAGAATTATCTGACAAAGATTTTATAGAAGCCATAATAGAAGTGCTTTATTAAGCAATTACAAACACACTTGAAACAAATGAAAAAAGCAGAACTCTTAGCAAGAAGAACCGATAAAGAAGAACCAAATGGATATTTTAGAATTTAAAAAATACAGTAACCAAAATTAAAAAATTCAGTGGATGGATTCAACAGCAGAATGGAGAGGACAAAGATAAAAATCAGTGAACTTGAAAATAGAACACAAGGGGCACCTGGCTGGCTTGGTTGGTGGCATGCACAACTCTTGATCTTAGGGTTGTGGGTTCAAGCCTCATGTTGGGTGTAGAGATTACTTAAAAATAAAATATCTTAAAAAAAATAGAACAGTAGAAATCATTACCTAATCTAAACAACAGAGATAAAATAGACTTAAAAATGAAGAGAACTTCAGAGATGATGGGACAATAACAAAAAAATAACATGTCACTGGAATCCCAGGAGGAAAGCAAAGTTAAAAAAGTATTCTTAAAAAAAGACTGAAAATTTCCAAATTTGGCAAAAGACATAAACTTAGAGACTTAAAAACACTGAGTGAACCTAAAAACAGGATAAATTTAAAGAAATTCATCTCAAAACTCATTCTAGTTGGGGCGCCTTGGTGGCTCAGTCGGTTAAGCAGCCAGCTTCGGCTCAGGTCATGATCTCACAGACCATGGGTTCAAGCCCCTCATCGGGCTTTGTGCTGACAGCTCAGAGCCTGGAGCCTGCTTCGGATTCTGTGTCTCTCTCTCTTTCTACTCCTCCCCTGCTCACTCTCTGTCTCTCTCTCTCAAAATAAAATAAAGACATTAAAAACAAACACTCATTCTAGCCGAACTTTGGAAAAATAAACACAAAGAAAAAGTCTTGAAAGCAGTGAGAGAAAAACGACACCATACCTAAGAGGAAAAACAACTGGAATGATAGCATATTTCTCAGCAAAAACCATGGGAAACAGAAGGAAATAGCATAATATTTTCTAGGCGCTAAAAGAAAAAAAATGTCAACTCGGAATTTTACATTCAGCAAAAATATGCATCAGGAATGAGGGTAAACCAAGGCATACTCAAATGAAATAAAATTAATAGAACTTATTGCTGAAGACCTACATTAAAAGAATGGCTAAAGGAAGTTCTCTAAACAGAAAAGAAACAATAAAGAAAAAAATCTTGGAACATCAGGAAGGAAGAGAGAACAACATAAATGGGAAAATATGGGTAAATAAAATAGATTTTCCTTCTCTTTTTGAATTCTTAAAATTATACCTGGCCTTTGAAGCAACAATTACAACATTGATATGGTTCTCACTGTATGCAGAGGAAATACTTAAGACAATTACACTATAAATGGTAGAACATAGAAGGATCATAAAGGGAAGTAAGATTCCTACACTTCACTTCTTCAAAGTGGTAAAATATTGATAGATAGTGATAAGTTATGTACTAATAATGTAATACCTATGTACCTAGTAAAAAATCTGTACAAAGAGACACATTCAAAAACACTGTAAGAACACCATCAACCAACAAGAAATAATTAATATTGGTACAACATTCCACCCAACAACAGCAAAATACACATTTTTTCAAATATTCATGGAACAGATATAGACCAAGTCCTGGCTCAGAAGACAAATTTGAATAAATTTAAAAGAATTGAAGTCATACAGAATGTGTTTTTTGACCACAATTAAGTGAAAATAAGAAATCAATACCAGAAAAAGAACTAGAAAATCTGTAGACGCTTGGAAACTAAGCAATACACTTCTAAATGATACATGGTTCAAAGAGTAAGTTTCAAGGAAAATCATAAAATACATAAAACTGTATGAAAATACAACTTAAAAAATTTGAGGGATGAAAATGTTAATTCAAAAAGATATAAACAATCCTGGGGCACCTGGATGGCTCAGTCAGTTAAGAGTCTGACTCTTGATTTCAGCTCGAGTCATGATCTCACAGTTAGTGAGTCTGAGCCCCAAGTCGGGCTCCATGTTAATAGTGCAGAGCCTGCTTGGTATTCTCTCTCACTCCTCTCTCTCTGCACTCCCCCCCCATTTGTGTTCTCTGGCTCTGTCTCAAAATAAATAAATAAACATAAAAAAGATACATGCAATCCCATGTTTGTTACAGCATTATTTACAATAGCCAAAACATAGAAAAAACCTGTGTCCACCAACAGATGGATGGATAAAGAAGGTATGGTACATATACAATGGAAAATTACTCAGCCATAAAAAAAGAATAAAATCTTGCATTTGCAACAACATGGATGGACCTTGAGAGCATTATGTTAAGTGAAATAAGTCAGAAAAAGAAAGACAAATGCCATATGATCTCACTTATAAGTGGAATTTTTTTTAAATAAATTTTTTTTTAGAATCAAAGAACAGATTGGTGGTTGCCAGAGGCAGGGGATGAAGGGTGGGCAAAATGAGTGAAGGGGGTCAAAAGGTACAAATTTATAGTTATAAAATAAATGAGTCATACAATGTAATGTACAGCATGGTGACTACAGTTAATAATATTATATTGCATACTTGAAAGTTGCTAGGAGAATAAATCTAAAAGGTTGGTATCACAAAAAAATAATTGTAACTATGTATGGTGACATACGTTAACTAGACTTAATTATGGTGATCATTTCACAATATGTACAAATATCAAATCCAGGCCCAGATTATTTTTTTGGATAATTCTACCAAATATTATGAATATGAAGGAATAACACCAATTCTACACAATCTCTTCCTAAAAACAGAAATGAAGGAAACATTTCCCAATGTATTTTATTAGGCCAGTATTACTCTGATACCAAAACAACACTAAGAAATACACAAAAAGAACATTACAGACCAATATCTCTCATTTATATAAATGCAAAATCCTTAACAAAATGTTAGTAAATAGAATACAGCAATATATAAAAAAAATTACTCATCATGACTAGAGAGATTTATTCCAGAGATGCAAAGCTGGTTAAATATTTGAAAATCAATCAATGTAACCCACTACATTAATAAACAAAAAAGATAAATCATATGATCGTATCAATTGGTGTAGAAAAAAGCTTTTGACAAAATTTGACACCTATTCACAAGGAAAACTCTCTGAAAACCGGGAAGAGGAGAATTTCCTCAACTTGGTTAAGATTATTTACAAAAGACATATAGTTAACATTATACTTAATGATGAAAGACTAAATGCTTTCCCGTTAAGATTGAGAATTAGAGAAGGATATCCACTCTCATTATTTCTGTTCAACACAGTACTAGAAGGTCTAGCCAGAGCTATGAGACAAATAAAGAAAATAAAAGGAATACAGATCAGAAAGGAAGAAATAAAAGTATGCCTATTAGCAGATGACATGATCATCTATGTAAAAAACCCCAAGGAATCTCA
Organism: Cryptoprocta ferox; assembly: GCA_028646485.1. Taxonomy (NCBI): domain Eukaryota; kingdom Metazoa; phylum Chordata; class Mammalia; order Carnivora; family Eupleridae; genus Cryptoprocta; species Cryptoprocta ferox. The sequence goes on from CM053567.1 coordinate 49,441,651, forward strand.
AAAAACGATTTCTAGAACTACAAAATGAGTTCAACAAGGTTGCAGGATACAATATCAACAATTATGTTTTTATATGGTAGCAACGAATATGAGAAAACTGAAATTAAAAGTATACTGTATACAATTGCTCAAAAAATAAACAAGAGTAAATCTAACAAAACATGTATAGGACTGTATGCTAAAAATTACAAAACACTAGTGAAAGAAATCAAGAAAGATTTAAATAAATGGAGAGACATACCAAGTCCGTGGATTAGAACACTCAACATAGTAAAGATGTCAATTCTCCCAAAATTCTTCTATAGATTTAATGCAACTCTTGTGAAAATCTCAGTAAGACTTTTTATAACTAGAGACAAGATTATTTTTAAATTTATGTAGGTAGGCAAAAGAATTAGAATAGTTAAAATGATTTTGAAAAAGCAGAACAAAGTAGGAGAAATCACTTTGCTTGATTTCAAGACTTATTATATACCTATAGTCCTCAAGAATGTATAGTGTTTTTAAAGAAATAGATACAAAGAGCATTGAAACAGAAGAGAGAACCCAGAAATAGACCCACAAGTACAGCCAACTGATTTTTGACAAAGGTGCAATTCAGTGGAGGAAGGATAATCTTTCAACAAATGGTGCTGAAACAACTGGATATCTATAGGTAAAACAAATAAATAAACTTTGAACTAAACTCACACCTTATACAAAACTAACTCAAAATTAATTATCATAGATTTAAATGTAAAATATACAGGTATAAAATTTTTAGAAGAAAGCATAACAAAATCTTCAGAAGCTAGGGTTCAGTGAAGGTTTCTTTGACATGACACCAAAAATATGATCCATAAAAGAAAAATTAATAAAGTGAACTTTATAAAAATTGAAAACTTTTCTCAGTGAAAGACCCTCTTAAGAAGATTAAAAAATAAGTCAGAGACAGGAAGAAAATATTTGCAAGCCACATATCTGACAAAAGATTCGTATTTAGAACATACCAAGAACACTCAAACTCAACAGTGAAAAAACAAAACAACCCAATGAGAAAACGGGCAAAAGACATGAACAGACGTTTCACCGAAGAGAATATACAATTACAAATAAGCACACGAAAAGATTTTCAAAAAACATGACTAGCCATCAGGAAAATGCAAATTAAGACCATGATAAATATCACTGCATACCAATCAGAAGAGCTAAAATTGAAAATAGTGAGATACCAAATACTCACCAGGATGTGGAAAACCTGGATCTCCACACATTGGCGGTGGAATATAAAATGATACTGTCACTCTGGAAGACAGTTTGGCAGTTTCTTACAAAACGAAATATACAGTTACCATGTGACCCAGCAATCACACTCCTGGCATTCATCCCAGAGAAATAAAACTTATGTCCACACAAGAACCTATACATAATAACTTTTAGCAGCTTCATTTGTAATAGCCAAGAACTGGAAATAACCAAAATGCCCCTCAATAGGTTAATGGTTAAATAAACAGTGATGTATCCATACCATGGGATTCTACTCAGCAACAAAAAGAAATGAACTCATAATGCAACAACCTGACTGAATCTCAAGGACATTATGCTAATTTTCAAAAACCAATTTCAGGGCTTCTGGGTGGCTCAGTCAGTCGGATAAGCATCTGACTCTTGATTTCAGCTTAGGTGATGCTCTCACGGTTAATGGGTTTGAGCCCCACACTGGGCTTTGCGCGGACAGCAGAGAGTCTGCTTGGAATTCTCTCTCTCTCTCTCCCTTTCTCTCTCTTTGTCCCTCTCTCTCAAAAGTAAATACACATAAATTAAATTAAATTAAATTAAATTAATAAAATTAAAAAGCCAATCTCATAAGGTCACAATCTCACAAGGTCATACTGTATGATTCTATTTATATAACATTCTCAAAATAACTAAATTACAGAGATGGAGAAAATTGTGGTTGCCAGGGGCTAGGGAGAGGGGAGGGTGTGACTATAAAGGAGTAGTACAAGGGGGAGGGGTCTTTGTGGTGACGGAATGGTTCTGTATCTTGACTGCAGCAATGGTTACGTGAATCTACATATGTATGATAAAATGACGCAGAACTATACACATACATTGTACCATGTCAGTTGCCTGCATTTGTTATTGTACCATAACCATGTAAGATGTAATCATTGAGAAAGGGAAACTGGGTAGAGTATATGGGATGTCTCTGTACTGTCTTTGCATCTTTCTGTGAATATATATCAATTATTATATTAATACATTATATTATTGTATGTACTCAGTGGTGTATTAGCTGCCAAGAGACTTTCTATGAATAAGGCCTGTAAAGGGAAGAGCGTTTGGGTTATAATGAGTTCTTTCCTCATATTTTAATTGCACACATCTCTCTTAACAAGCTATGGATGATGGTCAGGGATAAGAACAATGATTGTGCTGTCTTCCTTTTACTTTTGAGAAAGGGAGAGAGAGAGCACACAACAGGGAGGTAGGGCAGAGAGAGAGGAGGATGGAGGATCCTAAGCAAGGCAGGTTCTGCACTGGCAGCAGAGAGAACATGCCCTGAGCCGAGGTCATTGCTTAAGCAACTGAGCCATCCAGGCGCCCGGCACTGTCTTCCTTTTAAAGTATGTAATGTTAAAGGAAGTCTTGATCACTTAGAATCTAATAGAAATCGGGGCACCCGGCTGGCTGAGTCAGAAGAGCATGTGGCTCTTGATGTCAGGGTTGTGAGTTTAAGTCCCACACTGGGTGTGGAGATTACTAAAATAAATAAATAAACTGTATTTTAAAAGAAAAAGAATTTGAGGGGCTCCTGGATGGCTCAATCAGTTAAGCTGCCAACTCTTGACTTCGGCTCAGGTCATGATCTCACAGTCATGACAGAGTGGAGCCTGCTTGGGATTCTGTCTCCCTCGCTCTCTGCCCCTCCCCCACTTGTTCTCTCTCTCTCTCTCTCTCTCTCTCTCTCTCTCTCTCAAAATAAATAAAAATAATCACTTCTCAGCCTTTTGGCTAAGATCAAGTGCAAAATAAAAGTAATTAATTAATTAGTTTATAATAAAAGAATTTGGTAGAAACTTTCAAACCATGAGAGGAAAGGAGATATGGTTTCTTCAGTTCCATAGTCTCCTCATTTACACAGTCCAGCTAGTCGATGAAATTACAGATGATTCTCTGTGTGCAGCCCTTTGTTGTCACTCTTCCCATTGCAAGCATCTAAAAAAAAATCGTATTAGCTTATTAAAGGTATGGCTGAATCTAAGGTTTCAAAATATGTCATCAGGGTCTTCATTACCTCCCAGACTTTCTTCCACATGTGGAGCCTGAAGATACACATCCCACCAACCTGCAACCCCAGTAGACAGATGGCTTTTTCATCATTAGCCTTGGCTGGAAAGTCCCAGGAAAACTGAGTGCATCTTCAAATTGGCCAAACTGGGACACCTGTTTCAACTAAGCCACCAAAAAGTAGATGTCCCAGAGGAAAGAGGATTCTGCCACTTGAAGAAGGGATGAGAAAGGCCAAGTGCTGGGACCAGCCCTCCTAAGTCCTCTCTGCCCTTGAAAAGGGGATTTTGAGACAGTCTGTGCTCCTGCAGACTTTATATTCCACAAGGAGAAATAAGACAAACCCAAATGCACAAGTAGTGTAACAACACAAGAGACAGGGGCTTGCAAATATGTACACATTGAACCCCAGGTTTCTAAAAGACTGATCTGAGCAGGGTATCAAGAAAGTGTGAATAATGAAATGCTATACTGGTCTTGGATGTGACTGGAGATCCGACGGATCTCATATGGGGGGATCTAATTTCAAAAGAAGGGAAGCATTTTGGCTCTTGAACACACAGAGTTAATGGGTCAAATGAGAGAACAGAGGTGAATGCTTGCTAAACTGTAAACCGCTTACACAAGTATTATTTAGCAGAGAGCATGAGGAGAAATCCCAAACTTGAGGAAGAACCCAATGAGTGGTTCAGAGTCCACTGGCCCAGCAAAAAGAATACCAGGGTTGAAGCTAGCAGACCTGAGTTCAAGGCCCTTCTGAGACATTAGATAAAAGGATAAGGGAAAATGCACCTAGAGTGTTCAGGGCCGTGCTTGGCACATGACGAGAGCCCAAACAGTGGTCACCATTCATAGCAGTGGTCCTGGCTCATCGGGTCCATGTGCAGAGCGAGAGGGAGAGAGTGTGACTGAGCTGCTGATGCAGACACAGAAGATCAAGCTAGAATGAAGTGAAACTAACAAAGCCCCAAGGACTGCTCTAGCTAGAGAGTGTGGGCTTTTATTTAAGAAACTTTCAGTAAACATCTATTGGATCCAATCAAATTGCAGCCGAGGTGAGGGAAATGTTCTGGATTTAGCGGTGATGGTTGCACAGCCTTGTGAATATACTAAAAACCACTGAACTGCACATTTTATAAGAGTGAATTTTATGATATGTGAATTATATCTTAATTTTTTTAGTACATTGAAACCTGACAGGCTAGAGAAGAGTGAACTCAGAACAGGGTGGAAATGCAATTAAGTCAGAACCTGGCACACAGCCCCACCCCCAGGCCACTTGTTTTCTAACTGTATTTACCTCTGCCCATGCCACAGGGACTTGAAGGACTTCTGGAGTCAATGAGCTCTTCTAAAGACCCAGGCCCACATAAAGTGCCCACCTTTACCTAAAGCTAGTCACTCTAGGGCTTCCTGGTCCCAAGGGGACACTTACCTGCAGTTATATCACCACAACAGAAGGGTCTGCCTCCTAAGCATGGCACAGCCATGATCCTGGCTTCTGATCCTGATCCTGGAAGAGTTCTTGAACAGCGGGCCAACACTTGCCAGGCAATTGTCCCTACAGATTTCCTGCCTGGACACAGCTTGTTGGCGCAGGTGGTCAGAGCAGAGTCACTGGGCTAAATGCAAGCCTCCTCTTCTGCCCACAGCTGATAATATTAGTAACAGTTTATTTATGTATTCAGTCAGTCAGTCGTTTTAATTAAATGTTTATTTATTTACTTTGAGAGAGAACGGGAGAAGGGAGGGCAGAGGGAGAGGGGGAGAGAGAGAATTCCAAGAATGAGGGCACAGAGCCTGATGCAGGGCTTGATCTCATTACCATGAAATCATGACCTGAGCCAAAATCTAGAGTTGGCCATTTAACCAACTGAACCACATAGGTGCCTCTTTCCATTCTTTCATTTAATGCCAGGCTTTACACTCAGTGATTCTCATCTCATTTAACCTTCAGAGGAATCTTATGAGATAAGAATTGTTATTTTGCCCACTTTACAGATTTGGAAATTGAGGCTTAGATGCTAATTAATTTGCTCACAAAAGAGGAAGAAATGTAATTTCTGGAGACTATCTCTTAATCATATGCTCAATGTTAAACATCTCAGAAAAAGGACTGTCTTCAGAAGGGAAGTCAGAATTTAAGAGTTATTTGGTGAGAGGATAGGGGAAGATGGTAAGAAAGACTGTCATTTTCTACCCTCTATAGTACTTTTAGTTTTAGCAGTAAGTATGTAACACTTTGATAATAAAAAAACCTAATAAATCTGTGTGTGTGTGTTCATGCCTTAAAGAATAGGGAAAGCACACCTAAAAACAGGTGTTCCTCAGAAAGTCTCTCCAGCTTTCTCCCTGGTGTGGGTTTTGAGTGATTTTTAGAGAGTTCTGGCTGCTTTTATCAGCAGCTCTCTGCTCTTCATCTCTGGGGGTTACCTTCTGACTGAAAAGGACAAGCATGTGAGCATGTATGATGTTCAGCCCTTTTCCAGACTAGCACACTAAAGAATAGAGATTCTTGTGGTCACATGTAAAAGACCGAGGCTGGGATTCCAACACAGGTGCTGTTGTCTCTGCACCTGGAAGCCAGAAGTTAACCTCCCTTAATCTTTTCATAAAGAAGCGTTTCTATGAGTGCTCTTTCTGCTACAATGTAATTCCCAAGAGAACCTCACGGACTACCTTCTTTCCTACTGCAAAATCATTCTCTTTCACAAACTTCTGAGCAGGCAGGACAATCTGCCCCTGGATAGAACCCTAAGTAGGAAAAGTGGAAGTTGCTTCCTCTCCAAATTTTAGATCAGAACTCCATAAGGAGTGGAAAACAGTATGGTGGTTCCTCAAAAAATTAAACATAGACTGCTTTATGATCCAGCAATACCACTTCCTGACAGTGGGAACTAGAAATGGGTATTTGCATACCCATGCTCAAAGCAGCATTATTTGCAATAGCTGAAATGTCCATCCAAGGGTGAATGGGTGCACCAAACTGGTGTCTCTATGCAATGGGATATCATTCAATCTTAAAAAAAGGAAGGATAAGATGGCTAACAGACACATGAAATGATGTTAAATGTCACTTATCATCAGGGAAATACAAATCAAAACCACAATAAGATACCACCTCACACCTGTCAGAATGGCCAACATTAACAACTCAGGCAGCAACAGATGTTGGCGAGGACGCGGAGAGAGAGGATCTCTTTTGCGCTGCTGGTGGGAATGCAAACTGGTGCAGCCACTTTGGAAAACAGTATGGAGGTTCCTCAAAAAATTAAAAATAGAACTACCCTATGAGCCAGCAATTGCACTACTAAGTATTTATCCAAGGGATACAGGTGTGCTGTTTCAAAGGGGCACATGCCCCCCAATGTTTATAGCAGCGCTATCAACAATAGCCAAAGTATGGAAAGAGCCCAAATGTCCATCAATGGATGAATGGATAAGGAAGATGTGTATATATAAATACAATGGAGTATTACTCAGCAATCAAAAAGAATGAAATCTTGCCATTTGCAACTAAGTGGATGGAAATAGAGGCTATTATGTTAAGCGAAATTAGTCAGAGAAAGATAAATATCATAAGACTTCACTCATATGAGGACTTTAAGATACGAAACAGATGAACATAAGGGAAGAGAAGCAAAAATAGTATAAAAACAGGGAGGGGGACAAAAACATAAGAGACTCTTAAATACAGAGAGCAAACAGAGGGTTACTGGAGGGGTTGTGGGAGGGGGATGGGCTAAATGGGTAAGGGGCATTAAGGAATCTACTCCTGAAATCATTGTTGCACTGTATGCTAACTTGGATGTAAATTAAAAAAATAAATTAAATAAAAATTTTTTTTAAAAAGGAAGGATATTCTGACACTTGCTACAACATGGATGAACCTTGAAGACATTGCACTAAATGAAATAAACCAGTCAAGGACACATGCTGTATGATTCCAGTTAAATGAGGTACCTAGAGTAGTCAAATTATAGAAACAGAAAGTAGAATGGGGGTTGCCAGTGGCTGGGGAAAGAGATGTGGGGAGTTGGGGTTCAATGGGGACAGAGTTTCAGTTTGGGAAAATGAACAATTTCTGGTGCTGGGCGGTGGTGATGGTTGCACAACAATATAGATACACTGAATTGTATACCTAAACGTGGCTAAGGTGGTAAATTTTATGTTATATATATTTTACCGTAATTTTTAGTGTTTATTTATTTTGAGAGAGAGAGAGGAAGTGGGGGTACAAGTGAGGGAGGGGCAGAGAGAGAGAATCCCAAGCAGGCTCCACGACGTCAGCACAGAGCCCAACACGGGACTCGATCCCAGGAACCATGAGATCATGACCTGAGCCAATATCAAGAGTCAGACGCTTAACTGACTGAGCCACCCAGGTGCCCCTTACCATAATAATTGTTCCTTTAGGAATAGAATTTAGTGATTCATCACTTATATATAACACCCAGTGTTCATCCCAACAAGTTCCCTTCTTAATGCCCCTCACCCATTTAGTCCATCCCACCCCCCAACACCCCACCAGACCATCATAATATTTTTAAAGTCCATAAAGGGGAGCTACATGGGAACAAGACAGTCCTCTGGTGAAATAACAGACACACTGCACCCTTGGAGAAAGAAGGTGGACCTCAGCTTCTGCATCCTTGTCTTATACTGTTCAGCTCACTCGTTAGGAATTTTAATGATCTGACACCACAGGGAGTTTTACACTAAAATCTTCCTGTGGCATAGTTTTTACAAGCTATTTGGCGGGGGGAAGAGTGTAAAGACAGATAACAGTAATAGACACCTTATTCATCACTTACAAAAATATTTGTAACTAAAAATTTTTAGAAGGGAAAAATATTCATTTTCCCCTTATGTTTTCCCTTTCCCCCCCCCCCCCAGGCCTTCATCTCTCTAATTTCTTTTCCACTACACATTTGCTCTTTGATTTCTGGCAGTTCACTTCCTTTTTCTGTTTCAAGTTCCTGGTCTACATATGGAAAAAAAGTAGTAGCTTGTACGTCCTCTCCTCACTTGGCAGAGACTGTTGTAAGGATTCTGGGAGTCTGGGAAGTAGGAAATATGTTAAAATATAAAGGTATTGTTATTCTTCTTATTATTAAGAACTGTCTTTCAGAGATGCTGACTCCACAGATGAGACTCACCCTAAATAAGGCCAGGCCTGAAAGGAAAGAATTCCATGCAGCTGGTTCGCCTGATGGCTCCAATCAGGCCGCAGCCGCCGCTCCCTGTTTCTTCCTGTGTGCCTGGCACAGCCCTGCAATCTTGGGTCATTTGTGGGGCAGGGAAGTATGGTGGCCAGTAGAGCTGTACATGCATTGCAGAGTGGTGAGCTCCCCGTAGCAGGAGTAGTCAAACAGAGTACGGCTAATCACCTCGTGGGGATTTCTGCTTTGGGTAAGAGATTGGAATTCTGAGGTATCTTCCAATACTAAAAATTCATTGATTTTGTTATAGCTACATTAGAAATCAATTCATCTCAAATCCGACATGGGCTCCATCCTTTTCTGGGCTGTGTGACTGGGCCACTGGCACATTTCTAACCTCTCTGATTAGGCTCAAGGATCTTATACTGTTATATAAGCTGCCGGCTGCTCCTGTAGTGAGGAGTCCAGGAAATACTACATGAACCAGTGTTATTTTTTATTGTCTACTGGGGAGGGCAGTGCTGCTGTTATTGTTATTTCTGCCCTCAGAAGACCGATGGCGCCTAGGCAAACACCACCAAGTGGCCTGCCCCATGCATCAGAAAGGCTGAACTAGCCTCTGAGAGAGACTTGGGGTGAAGAAATCTCATGCTGTGAAGTCAGCATTTTCCCCCACAAATGGTGATTCCTTAAGTTTGTTTCCTGTAGGCCTCAGTCCTTCTGAGTGACCTTCCGGAAGCATCTCTGGAACCTTGTGAACATTGACTTTTTAAAAAAAACATCTGACTAGGGCTTCATTCCCTAACAGGGTTTCCTTCCACTTGTACACATACCAAAAAAAAAAAAAAAAAAAAAGCCTTGCTGAATTAATGAACCACTTCTCTTATCTATTTTTCCTGTTATCTAATTCCGAGGGGAAAGCTGGGAGCTCTGAGGGAGCTGGGAGACTCGGCTCACAACGCCTCCCTCCCACCCTGCAGAGAACAGCCTGGAATCCTAGACTGAGGAACGGAGACCGACCCACTGACCGACTGTTCCTGAGAGACTGCCTCACACCGGCCGCCAGGAGCTGCAGGGACACTGCTCCCACTGAGGTGAGTCCTTTCCCGGCCTTCCTGGGGACCCTCCGCCTGGGAAGACAGAGACGCAGGGAGCTGGGAAGCCAGGAAGGCCAGGAGCAGCAAGGCGGAAGAAGAGAAGGCCAGAGGGAGCCCAGACTCTCAGGCTGTGGGCAGAGGGGAGGTATGGGGAAAGGGGCAGGGAGAGGACCTGCCAGTGAGGAGAGGATGAGCAAGAGGCTCTCAGACCTTTGAGGACAGGAAGAAAGGATGAGATTCTTGGCAGACCAAACCGCAGATGCAACGCTTCCTTTCCCACTTCTCTCTGGTTCATTTTCTCTCGGTTTCCCTTTCTCCCAACTTGGTAGCATTATAGCGTCTCTATTTCCGGGTTCAGCCTCCTACTCCAATAATCAGAAATCGGTGGGGATGGTCAGTCTCTCAAGAAAAAGTAAATAAATACATACCACACACAAAAAGCAAACAGATTTGACCAGGTGCCTCTGGGCCCTCTTGTCTCTCTGTCCAACACATTCAGATCGCATGCCTTTCCCCTGGGGTCCATGCTGCTGATGCTCAGTTTTGAGAACCCCGAGAAAGCTCAGAAAAATGCTTCCTGACCCCTGTCAGACCAGCCCAGCATGCTCTCAGGGCAGAAAGTCTCACCAGTGTTTCCTATGGCTTCATTGGCGAGTTAGCGAATAGGCCTCATGGACTTCAGGATCTGATACTTTTCTTTGCCTATTTACAGGCCAAGGGTCAGCCAGGCTAGGTGTAGGGCTTAATTTTTCATTTATTCTGGAGCCATACAAGTGATGGGAAGGAGTGGAGGTGAGTTTTGCAGGTGCGACGCAATGATTGTGTTTTTCTTCCCCAAGCCCACTGCGTGCCTTGAAGAGTTTGGTTGCATATGCTTTTGCATACAAGTCAAAATGACCTCCCGTTTCTATAAATCCAGAGTTTGGGCAAATGAGCTTTGAATCTTCTTCGTAGCTGAGAAAAGGGCTGAATCCAAAGGAAAAGGGGAGACAAAGGTAAAGAGAGAGGGGCAGCTTTGAGAAAACAGAGGTTGGAAAATGAGAAGCTCCTGAGTAACAGCTAAGGCTCTGGGAGAATTTGAAGGCAATTGGTTGTCTGAGTTCCTCCCCTTGCCCAAAGGTTGAAAACAGACAAGGGCATATTTGAACCTGGCAGCCTTAGGGAGGACTAGGTGAGCCCTTTTTTTGGAATTGGGTAGGATTTAGTGCAAAGTCTCTTGGTGTCTGTGCACTCACTAGAAATATCAGTTCTGCAAAGCAGAGAACGGAAAATTGTTCCTTTGTGTATGTTTCCTTCTCCCAAAGCCTTGCTGGCTACCACCGGGATGAATTCAAAAGCTGTCTCAAACCTTACACTCCTCTGCTTATTTTTCCCCTGCCCAGCTCCAGTTTCCCTTGCCTCTCCTCATTTCCCCCTAGTCCTCACACACTCACTCTCCTGCAGATTCACCAAAATGGAGGGAAACTGGAAGGTTTTTAGCTGGGCAAGATTAAGGAAGTGCCAATATCTGAAATGAGGGGAAACATCACTGTGAAAGTCTGCTAGAATCCCACGACCTATCATCACAAAATTGGTTTGGCTCTTTTATTAGTAGTAGCAATTAAGTGTTTTGTTTCTGTTAGTCTTATTTGGATACATGGGCCTAGAGTAAAAAAGATATTTGAACGTCCCAGTTTATGAACCTTTTTTTCCCCCAGAATACATTGGAGTTCATTTTTAGTGATGTAGACAATTCCTCTTTTTTCTAAAGAATTTGTCTGTGAAAGTGATTTCTCATTGATGAGTTCCACGGCGGTGGGGGGGGGGGTGTTTAGACAGTTTTGTGAGGTTGGTATTGAGGAAGTGGAAATAAGTTGGTCTTTATCCCTGCTCTATTTCTCAAGCCCAATAAAATATCCATTTCAAATGACTTTCTAATGCCTAGTTATATTTGCCAAGTGATTTATAGGATGTAAAATTATAGTTTGCATGTGTAAGTCCAGAGATGTGGTAGGGCTCCCGACAGTAGAGAAGACGGTGGTGTTGAGGGCTGGGGCAGCAGACACTGAAGAAATTCAAACGATCAATCTCCTACTGTCTAAACACAGCACCAAGTGGAGACTCCAGACAATTATCCGAATAATTGCGAGGGAGGGAGGGAGGCACTTTCACCTGTCTTATCTAGATAAAGGGGAGACACAGGCAAATGTTCGGGGCCCTGAAGGCCCTGCCTCGGTTCTCCACGATCACGGGAATTCGGGCGATTTTTCTGTAGGTTCTTGGAGGGAGTCGGGATGGGGCGGGAATTAGAGGTTTCTAGAGAAGCTTAAAAAGGGCTCCCACCGCGCCACAAGGGGGGTGGGGGGGGGTCCGTGCGCCGCGGGACGCTCCGCGGGGCCTGATAAAGCCCCGTAGCAGATCTAAGGTCAATAAACCAAGCGGCGTCAGGCTCCAGCGGAGGATTGGAGGGGACAAGGGAGAGAAGGGAGCAGTCTTAAGGCTGTCAGAAAAAATGAAAAGGAACCGAGGGCGGCTGAGCTCCAAATCTGGGCTCCAGCGCCGAGCGCGAGGGGGCCGGAGCCCTGGGTCTCAGTCCCGGCGCGAAGCCGGGGGAAGGGAGCCGGCCAGGCGGACTGGGTGGGGTCCCCGCGGCGCGGGCCCAGCGGGAATAGCGACGACCTTAAAAGTGTCCCGCGGAGGCCTTAATGGGACGAGTCTGGGGCGAACAGTCCTAAGCCCGGGGAGGGTTTGAATAAGGAAACGAAAAGTATTTTTTTTTTATTTAAAGGACGGAGGAGGGGGCGATGGAGACTCCCAAATAATGGGAACACTCAATAAATCTCCAGGGACCCCTCAAAGAGGCAGAGAAATGCCCCTAAAGTAGAAAAAAAAAAAAGGAAGAAGACGGTATTAATTAGCGATCAATATTAATCCCTTTTGAGTGGCACTTAAACCTTTACAAATTCATTTCACATCGAGGTGTTGTTTCTCCCACACCTTACATGACGGGGAGAAATACTAGGAGAAGTTACTCTGCCCAAAGTTACATCGCCTGGGTGCACCGCAAAGGGGCTCGAACCCTTTGCCAAACGACTCCTCATCAGAAGCGATCTTCCCAGGAGAAAGCCCCAGTGAGAAGTACGCAGCCCTCGCGGAAAACTAGGCAACGGAAACCCGAAGGAACGCTGCTCTGCCGCGGGGTGGGTTAACGTCCCTAGTCTCTGGTCCCTCTGGGTGAGCCGCCGGGGCACTGTCCGAGTGGCCAGGTGGGAAACGAAGCGGTGGTGGTGGAGACGGGCTCCTGCAGCAACAGGAGGCTCGGAGGAAACCCTGAGCTCGCGACAACACGTTCTAGAACCAGCGGATCTTTGCAAAGAAACATGTAGACCGCTTGAGCTCTTGGCCACTTTGCATCGGAACCTCCTATCATTTCTATTCCTGGAGAGGCCGAGGTTAGGTTGATTTGAACGCATGCAACCATTAGGGCGCCACATAGGCCAGATCACCTCACACGGGTGTCGTTCCAGCGGTCCCCAGCCTCCCGAGCAGGGCTAATGGGCGAGAAAGCCCAGGCCGCAGACAGCAGAGTCAGTCGTGTGACCTCGTGCCTGGGCCTGGTGCTGCTCAAAACGCGTCCCGGAGAGCCCTCTCCGCGATCTGAGCTTGGGGAGCTCAGACCCCGGGGATGCTCAACGGACAGATGGACCCGGGAGCCGAGGAGGTCCGCCTGTGCGCGCGGTTCCAAGCGCAGGGGCTGGCGCGACCTTGGACCCGCTCGGCCCCAACGCCGCTGCCTCCACCTTCCGGGCAGCGAGGAGGGGAGCGAAGCCGCGTCCTTCTGTCTTTCCAGTCTCTAACGCCCACGCAAGGTCCCTAAACAGGCCAAGAATTACAGTAGGAGTTTTTATCAAAACGTGTATTCTTACACGCACACACGCCACTCCCCAGTTGAGCTGTTCCGCATTTCAACATCCCGGTGCAGATAGACATCCCCTTCCCACCCTAGTCGAGGGGCGCAGCGAACCCGACTTCGGTCCTCAAGGCACTGGTTCAATCCTTTACTGGGCCGGGTTTGGAGGGTTACTAAGGGGCATGGATGGCACCCGGGTCTGGGGCTACGGACGCAGAGTTCAGAGAGTCCCCCTCAGCCGCGTTCAAAAAGCCTTAATATTTCATGCATAGTTCCTACCGGCGCGGAGGCCGGAAGTAGAGATTTCTCGAAGCTTCTGGACCTGGGACTTGCGGAGAGGCCACCGGATTCCCAGGCCTGGGCAAGCTGAAGTTCTGGGGAAGGGCACTGCCTTTTTATCATTTCTTGGCCGCAACCTCGACAGTTCCTCAGCACCCCTCCTTCTGATCCTAGAAAAGACTCCTGGCAGACCCTTCCCAAATCACATTTCGCTAAACCCACTGCGGGGCAGTAGTGGCAATCCCGCGCGCAGATGCCCGCCCCAGGGGGCCGGTGTCCAGGCGGCGGGTGCGGCGTTTACCGGGTCGGCGTTTGGCAGGGAGGAGTTTGGAATGGCTGCTGCTTTTTCTTTAGATACAGTGCTGTGTCGTTTCTCCCTCATCCACCCTACCCACCGGGTTTAGGGATTTTCTTTATTCGTTTAGTATTGTCTTAGCTTTCCCTGTTTTCTCCTTTCCTTCGTTCATCCCCACCCATCCCCACCTCCCTCTCTGATTCTCGTTCTCCTCCCTCTAATTCAATTCCTGAGTTTCCTTTTCTTGCTTAATCAAAATCCTTCCCCCTTACTTTGTTCTTTATCTATAAAATGTGCTCTCCTTTTTGAACTGCGTGCCTTTCTATTTTGCCCGGTCCTTGGCGGCTGCAGATCAGGCTGATCTTAGTGACCACAGGATGCTTCCAGACACACGTCCCACATTTAAAACTTCCCTGTGTCTGGCTTGATCTTTTCTCATCCCAACCAAAGACCCTTCCACCTCAGGATAAATTCGTTTCTATTAATTTGGGTGTACCTTGCATGCAGAACTTACTGGATAAAGATGTCTTGTTGGGTGAATCAGAAGCCTTGTGTTGGCGAATTATTTTAATGTCTAGATATTAATCTACACAGTAGCTATGCTGTTTGTCCTTACGAAATTTCTTGAGTTTCCACCTCTAAATAAATAGCATACTATAAAATCATTTTCCAATGGCTAAGTGGATGTCTAACAAGACTGATTCACTAAAAAACATGATGCAGGGTTTTTTTTTTTTAATGTTGTAGAAGCGTTTCATACTGAGCCAGATGATTTGTCCTGCCACACCATTTATTATGGCTTTTCACTAACTGCAAGATTTAACAGGAAATTGATATGGTATAAATAGATAACTTTTCCTTGTTCACCAGCTAAGGCTTTATTTGCTTTCTGTTATATCACAGTAGCTCTATCATAATAATGATAGAACAATTAGTCTCTCCTTGTAGATAAATAATGATTTTGAGCATTTATCATTGTTTTATGTAGAATTTGTTGTTAGAGCATACATGAAATTTTTATTTTTTTATAACAGTGTTGATAAATAGTAGATCCTATTTTGCTCTTAGATAATGACTGGGGACCAAAAAAATCACTCATAGGAAAGAAATGTAAGGTTAATTTAAGAAACTTAAAGAAAACTCTAAAGAAACTTTTCCTTAAGAAACACGATCATTAACGGGTAAAAACTTGACCGTGGAGAATTAGGTAGGGAGGTCAGAAAGTCGGCTATGCTTCCTCTGCAATGATTCAAGAACAACAAAAATTAGGAAAGGTACAGCCCTTCTGGTCTCCTTCAGCAGTCGCTGTGTAAAACCATCTCTCAGGTATTAAGGGGGGGGGGTGATGTCGTCAAAGTGTTCCCAGCTTCTCAAAAGTTGACAAGCAGAATCTACGAGTTACTGTCTTAGAACTACTCCCCAGAATTCAGCAGATAGTATACTGACCACATTAGTAGTTACTTAAATGCTGCAGGGGGGAGGGATACAGGATTTAGGGTCCAGGGCAAGTTCTGAGAAGAGGCGCTCTGTGGAAACAGCCTTGGGGCCCCAGGATTTGTCAGCAGGTCTCTGCTCTCCCTTGCCCTCTAGATTCCCCAGGCTTCTCCGGGCTGCCTTAGAAAGCTCTCGCCAGAGTGGCCGCCCGGGTTTGCTCCAGCCACGATAATGGAGGGGCTCGCTATCTAATCTGGACAGCATGAACAATCCATTAGACCTCGGCATTTATCCGGGGCGGGGGTGGAGGGAGGGATGCGGTCTGGCTGCCCCACCCAGTTCTGGGAGGCTTTGAGCTGTCCCATTGGCGACAGGAGGGATTAATGAAATAGAGAATTTTGTGTAGACTCAAAACTGACCACTGCATAGTATGCTTACTGATGCTGGTAATTATAGTTCTACCCATTGTCAGTGTAAGGACGAATTAGAATCCCTGTTTGTTTGGCGGATCCCGTTTCCTTTTAAGAAGTTCAATACATTTTTACATTGCCTCATTCAGACTCTACACCAGTCAAAGGGCACTGTAAGAATCCAATATTCACCAATATTCCTTGGAACTTGGGAGACCTCAATCCATCCACCATTCTTTCAGTCATTCATTCTGCAAACATTTACAAAGCTTTTCTCCGCACCAGGCATTGTGCCTTGTACTGACAGGTTAAATTATTTGCCCAAGATGAGAACTTCACTGGCGACCAGGGTGGGACCCTAAATCAACTGTTCCAGTCCCGTGACTGCTCACTTCTTTACTCCAACACATACAAATCAGAGACGTCGGGAGCTAGAAGGGCCCCAGAGGTTATCTGGTTCAGCCTTCCATTCAATGCAGGAATCCCCTCCCCAGAAGGCCAGCAACAGTCTCTACCCTCCACTGGCCCAGTAACAATCCCTCCTGCCTAAGCTTTCCACTTGAATATGGCTCATTGGACAGGCAGGTCTTTCCCTGGGAGAAGACCATCTATGCCTGCCCTCACATAAGCTCAGGGTGCTAAGTCCCTCATGCTACTGTGACCCACAATACCCCCACTAACCCAACTCTGCCATTTCCCCTTCAGACTTCTCCCGGAAAGGGAAATTTCAGGTGCTAGACACCAACACCCATGAAACTTTAAGGCTGTATGGGCCTTAGTCAATCCTTGTTTGCCCACAGAGGATATTTGCTGGCAGAGGAAACACTATAGGCAGTAGCCAAAGAGTCACCAGAGCCTGGATTCTAGTCCCAATGCAACCACCTGCAAACCAGATGACCTCAAGCAAGTTATTTCTCTTCTATTTCTGGCACATCCTAGAAATGAGATGTATGAATGTGCATCTCAATAATCGAGTGTCACCTTCTTCACAAATAAACTTTCCCTTCATAGATAGTCTGAGATTATTCTCATTTGCTGGCTAATTTTAAAAGCTACAAAAGGCAACTTCTGGGCAATGAGCTCATGAAAAAGAACATGCTGGAAACTTTAGATTTGATGAGATACAATGTGCAAATTATCCCTGGATCGGTGGTAACAGTTTGGACTCCAGTGTTCTAATAATATGGTTTGAATCCCATCTGTACTACTTACTGGCTATATTATTTTGGGAACATTTCTTAACATTTTTGTGCTTCAGTTTCTTATATTTTGAAGCTCTTACAAACTTTAGAGGACACACAGGACCTCTCACCAGTCCCTGATATAACCTCCAAAGTGTGATTCATTCAGTTTGGCATCAATGTCCCCCTTGGTTTCATTTGGCTTTGTTTGTTTTGTTTCTTACCAGAAATTAAATTTGTCTAATAAGGGATGGAAAAGCACCTGGCACATTGTTAGATCTACTTTTAAGCTATTTTACCCAATATTGAGTGCTGATTGTGGTAGTGGGAATTTTGGATGCAACGTTTCTAGAAGGCAATGTTGCAATATGGATGCAAAACCCTACAAGTGTTAATATTCTTTGACTCACTTTTTCCAGTAATAGAAATTTACCCCAAGGAAATAGTCAGAGGTTAACAAGGTGCTTTACTTACCAAAATTCATGTCAATTTGATAAGGATACATCAAACTTCTATTTATGACAGTGAAAAGTAGAAAATAACGTGAACTCTGAACAGTAAGAATTGATTTGCATAAACAATGCAATGTATATAGTCATCATATTGTTTCCTTAAAATATTTAATAACCTTATTATTTTAAAAATAAAAAGTAGATTGCAAAAGCATTCTATTCAGTGTGAAACTGGTGGAGAGAGGTTGGGGAAGGGAGAATGTTCTCAGGGGTTCTTTCTGGGTGGTTGGTTAGGACAGATTTTCTTTTTCTTGATATACTTTCCTGTATTTTCCAAATGAACTACAATGAATTCCTGTTTCTTTGAAATTAGAAAAAGAGATGTTTGAGAGGGGTGGGGAGGATAGACCAGATCCAAGATCTGTTTCTTCCTAAGATTTCATGACTATTGTGCTTCTGATAAAAGCTTATCCATTTTAGAGAATTCAGCTTTAGACTTCCTAAAACTTCAAGAATAGCCCTGGACTCCTGATTCCTGGCTAAAGACATTTACAATTGGTGGGAGTGATTTTTCCACAGAGGTTTCCCCCCCCCCACCCCTTTAGAAAATGTTTTCACAGTTGTCTCAGAATTTCACTTGTAACCTTGAGTGTTTCTGAAATTGAAAACAATAGTCTAAGTTCTTGTAACTTTTCCTCTTCTCAAAACTCCCTTTGCTGGCAGAAGGATGTGCTGGAATGTAAGGCCAGGTGCTGGTCCAGCTGCAAATAAAAGCTGATTATTCAGACCAGGGAGAAGAGGAGGAGCGCTTGGACAGGGAGGGGAAGACAGACATTTAGTGGTGGCCCAAAAGCTGGAGAGGGTTTTCAAAAGAAAAGACCTTTGTGAAAGCAAGAAAGTTAATCACTAAGAATGGGACTGAAGATCAAATAAATTGCAAGTATTAAATGAACGTCAGGTGCCATTACTGAAACTGAAATCATTTTAATTTATAGATAAATAAGTAGCAGTTTATAAAGATGAAGGTTGCATCCTCCCCCTTTATAAGCAGGTGTGAGATGGGGTAAGGGAGAGAATGGTAACAAAAAGAACAAAATCTCACCATAAAATTAGGGAGCCTTCAGGAGGCCTGACAGGGCTCAGTGGAGCATGGGATGCTTGAACTCCAAATTGTAAGTTCAAGCCCTGCATTGGGTACAGTGATGACTTAAAGATAAAATCTTTACAAAAAATACATCAAATCATAGGGAAGCTTCAAAAGCCCTTGCACTGAAATTTTTAACTTAATGTAACACATTTGGTCAAGAGAAGGTAAAAGTGACATCAAACTAAAGGTCAGTTTCATTATTGTTAATTAGCAAATAAGCATTTAGCAAATAAAAAATTGTAATCTGAGTACTGTAGGAAGTATGGACTTAAAATATCACTCCTATTCTCTTTCTCTATGCACTATACTTTTTTTTTTTTAAACTTTGAGGTCAGCCTTTGTCTGTTTATTTCTTTGGTTGGTTGACTGGAAGTAAGGAAATGTGAATAGAATTTTTGTAGAACCACAGAATTTTAGTTTTTACAGAATTACAGTTTTGTAGACTGTTCATCTCTGACCTTCTCCACTACAAGGCAAGCAGGACCCAGTCAAGCACAATATTTATCTTCACACCACATTTGCTTAGCCCCCTGCACTGTACAGACGTGGTGGTAGTGCTGTATTGAAGAATAGTTCTCACAGGGGTGTGTTCCAGACACCATTGCTGACTGACTTCTTTACAACAAAAATCCTCAGCAACAACCGGTTTCTCTGCACATGTCTCTCTAGGGAATTACACCCAAAACCTTGGGCAGACCATATGTACTCTTGACATGGCCAGGGTGCATCCCAAAGCAAAGGGTATGAGACGTGAGGAGAACCAGAGCTGGGAAGGTGCATATTTTCAAAGGCTTTGGAAAATGCTTTATTTCCTATTAGCTGGGAGTTCCTAGGTTCGTGGGCCAGTAAGATATTAACTGATTTTCTTATCAATATGTCATTTAGCATTCCCAGAAATGTCTCATCAGGCACAGGTTTTTCTTGAACACTCAATCTTTATATAATCTTTCTATAAAGATTATATAATCTGTTTATATAAATTTTAAATAATTTCAACATGTAATCAAAATAGAACAAGAGAGGTCAAACAATCTGTCCCTTGGCTCTGCTACAAACTGATTAACCAAACGGTACCTCAGATGGTCCTCTCATCTGTAAATTGGGGACAATGAATAACATCTATCAAAGTGCTTTCACATATATGTGACATTTGATCTTCACATTTTATTGCCCTCTGGAGTAATCAGTGTGAGTATTACTGGAGTTATTGTGCCCGTTTTATAGATGAGGAAACTGAGACTCAGAAGTGTTGCATTGCCAAAGGTCACACCACTAATAAGTAACAGAATACAACTCAAAATGCTCTGCTCTAATTACCAAGTGCTGCCTTCCCCACCCATCAGGGATATGCCAAGGATTCATGAGACAGTCTATATGAACTGATTTGTAATTGCTCTAATCGGTGTTATCAGGATCCCTTAATTTCCTCCTTTGAAAATCATGGAATCAAGGAATCTAAGAGCAACAAAGTTCTTAGAGCTGATCTAGCACGCCCCTCCCCATCTTCATTCTGCAGGTGAGGCCCAAGGAGGTTAAGTGATTTGCCAAAGGTCACCTCATGAGTTAGTGGAAAATGACCAATGTGATTTTTAAAAATTAGTTTAGAAAACTGCCTACCAAGCCCATTTTTATGGCTTATTTTAAGCAAGTTAATAAGTATACCAGACATAGCTTTAAACCCAACTGAGTAAATGCTGACACTAGTTTATAGATTTAGCAGATAAGTAGCAATAAGGAATTATTCATCTCTCATTTATCAACCAGCCTCTCCAAGGTGCAAGTTATAAAGTGAAGCAAATAGCACTTTAAGAGCCCCCACACATATGAGATCAAAACCGTGAAAATAAAGTGGCTTACAAAGCCATACATTTACAGTGTGGCTGTGAGTGAGGTTCCCTGAAATGTGAAAAGAGAAAGAAATTTGGGCAAATTTTTGCATTTCACAAATAGGAAATTTCTTCTACAGAACTCCAGATTCAGTCTCTAGATTTATTCGTTCAATCTCTAATTCATTCTTTTGAGTGTGTACCAAGAACCTACTACGTGCAGAGCATCGTGGGGGATCTGGAGAATTACCTAAATACTGTTCCAGACATCAAAAACTTTTTAAGTTTAACAAAGTGACAAAATAAAATGCACACACACATACACACGCACTTACATTTCAGAGTCAGCCAGTATAAAGGGAATGTTTACGTAGGAATAAGAGGAAAGGGGAGACTGCCTGACTGTTGGGGTAGCCACAACAAGGACCACACTGAGGAGGTGGCCTTGCCACAACCTTCTCTCCAACACCATTTCTTTATCATGAGAATGGGGTTGGGAAATGTTTATGGGATGGGGGGGTGGATAAAAAGAGACATTGAATTGATGGCCCCAATTAAGAACCAAATTTAAAAAATCCTGTCTCTTCCATGTAGCTAGGCATTAAATACAAACAAACTGGTGGAGAGAAGGAAGGAGGACTGATAGGGTGCCAACCGCAGTTGTAGTATTTGTAATATTTGTAATACATTCTAATGAACGAAATTAACATGATCTGCTTATTTGGGAGGTGAGTGCTAATGAATTCCCACATATTACTCAGAAGGGCTGGCTTATTTTATTATTTTTAATCAATCCCAGTTTGTCAATGGTGAACCTGAAGCCCAAAGTTCAATGTCAATAACAGAGCAATCACCAATCCATAAGTGACTTTGCTCTCAGCTGTCCAGACAAAAGAAGCCGTGAAGCTTCTCTTGGAGCCCCACATTCATAAAATTGAAGCATTTTCCATTGAAAAGAAAACTTGAAAGATATTTATTCAAAACCTCTTATTTTGTAGCTAGGGGACCAAGGCTCAGAGAGTTCAAGGGACCAAGAGTGACCATTTAATTTGTGTGAAACTGATTGTGCGTGCTGCTAATAATTACCCAGGACAGTAGGCATAAACTGGAACATGGGATCACCCTATGAAATAATGAAAGTCATAACAACGATAAAGTCCAGAACCCTGCCCATTATGTGCCCTCCAACTTTGTTGTCTTATTTTCTTTGTTTGGAAGGCTGAAATATTTATGAGTCCACAGGATATTTGGAAGACATTCAATCTAGAAATATAATATATATCGAGTGCCCCTTTTGGCTTGGTTTGTCTTCTTAAGAGTGGCATGGAGTGACTATAGCTTTAAATATCTGATTCCTTGAGACCCTGGACCACATAATCATACCCCCACCTCCCCCGCCCCACACTGGGGCTGAGCCAAGATCACTGTTTCCACCTTCCTGCAAATGGCAGGCCAAACAGTGCTAACCAGGTTCCCAGACTACCCCAGAGCTCAGGGCTGCCTTATCGCTAATCTTCTCACCCTGGTGATTGTATCAGGGTGAGGAAAGCTTGGCCTTGGGGTTCAGATTTATAGAGGGGAGATAGCAGTTCCTACAGCAGCCTGTTGAAATGGAAGAACAGGGTATGACCAGGGTCCCAGAGCCCCTGCTCCTAGCTTTGCCATGAAATACCTGTGCAACTTTGAATAAGTATGTAGCCCTTTCAGGGTCCTTATTGCCTCATCTATTAAATAAGTAGATTGGATCAGAATCTCTGTGATGCCTTGCAACTCCAGCATACCACATCAATATCAGTGTCAGAGAGAGGTTGTCCTGTGACCAATAAGTGATCCAAAGGTACACACGTGGAGCCTCAATCACACCACCAACAGGTGCACTCGAGCTAAGATGCTAGTGAGGCATCACATGGCATCTCCTGCATAAGCACTTTTCTATGTTCTCGCTCAGTGGCAGGGACCACAACGCATAAGTTTCAGCCACATCCCTGATACTACCTCTTCGGTCATAAAGGACAGGGATTTTACACTGTGTAAGGACAAGTTGAAACCGATTTTCTGAGTTTAATTCAACAAACTCCTTAAAACATCAACTGCATGTTAGAAACTGTGGAAAATACAAAGGTGTCATATATAGGCCTTCTGCCTCAAGAAGAGTGAAGTTTGGGAGGGAGGGGTATGTGGACAGGCAGGCACGGGGAGATATTACACTGCAATACAATGTGTTAAAGGCTGTGAAACCAGAGGGAGAAAAGGGATTGATTCTAGGAATGGGAGTTTAAAATATTTTTTAAAAAAATTAAAGGAGGGTATGTAAGAAGTAAGCCCTTGCTTTCCCCCCCCTTTTTTTTTTATCCCTCACGGGTACCAATGCCTCGTTCATATAGGTAGTGTTTGGATTCTGAAAGCAAATGACTTGCCTATAAATCTTGGCTCAGTTACCTATCAAGCTGGGTGAGTTACTCAATAGTTTTGTGCCTCAGTTTCTTCATCTGTAAAATGGGGGAAATAGAGTGATTGTATGGATAAATGAGCTAATCCATCCATGCAACATACTTGGCATCATGCCTGGCATATAGTAAGTGCCCAGTGTTAGCTGTTGCTCAGTAAATGTTTGCCTAGTAAATGGATTGAAGTTTTCATCTGCGGTCCAAGCCTTTTATCATACACACTCAGACGGGCCTCATATTTTGGGTTCCTTGCTGAACACACTCATTATCTGTGGCTAAGATTAGGTTCAGACTTAGAGGCCTGGCATTCCCGCCTTCTCACTGTGCAGGACCAGGAATGAACCTCTTGGTATCAAATCTTTTGGGGGCACAGAATGGCATGATTCGGTGCTACCCACTTGGGGACCCCCCTAAGTTACAAATGTTGCTGTAAGAAGGGGTCCATTCTCTTCATCTGACAGACAGGAAATAAAGGCTTAGAGAAGTTAAGTGATTTGCCCCGGGTTCCTGCCACTCACTGGTGGCAGTGTCTGGATTAGAACCCAAGACTCCTGACTCCCACATCAATGAGCTTGCACCATCCGCTGCCCAGATCCTGCCCCTCCTGGCCGAAGCTGCATTCTCCAAGAGTTTCTTGAGCCACACCAACATCCACTCTCTCTACTGCGCCCCAGAGAACAGACTGCCCTGTTTTCCAGTTCTTCAGTGGCATCTAATGCAGAATCAGGGCCCTCTACCAGTCAGGGCTAGCCTGTGCTCAAAGAGGAGAACACGACAGCTTGTGCCCCTTAGCCCTAGGAGTTAAGTTGTCTCCAGTATTGCCTTACTCCTTTAACCCTCATTAACTGGAAATGCTTTGCAGGTATTATGTTCCTGGTCCTCACATTAGTGTCGCGGACGGAGAAGGTGGCCTTGGAGGCTTTCACTAGAAAGGCAGAGGAGCTAAGGCACCCTGCCCCTGTTCTTCAGCCTGTCCCGCGCTCCCATATTGGCCGGGCAGGCTTTCTTCTCGTTCTGAAAGGGCAGTGGGAAGAAAAAGAGGCAAAGCAAGACGGGAGAAGGAGGAACTGGGAAGAATTAAGCGGGGAGCGTGACCATGAACTAAGCTCGAGTGTATCCCAAGGAGAGCAAGTAAAATGTCTCTGCTATTGGAAACGAATACTTGCTCAATCAGAAAATAAGCGTACAAAAACGGGGGAAATGCCACGTGAGGGCATTACCAACGTTACACGCCGGTGCACTTACTTTTATTTGTCTACCTATCTTCTTATCTATCACTATATAAGTTTCTAAAGAACGCAAATGGAATAGTCACTGGCGTCCCGGCGTTTCTCACGCCACGCGTGACTGCCGTGAAACTCTTCTCTTTCTAAACTGTGTTGCGTGTAAGAGTCGCGGCGGCGGCGGAGTCCCGCCTCGCAGGGCGCGGCCCCCTCACTTGGGAAAGGCACTCCCCTCCCCCGGCAGCGCGGGCGGACAGCGCGGCCCCGGGCGCCGGCACCGGCCTCGCCCGGGTAAGAGCGGAGGTCCGGGCACCGGCCGAGCGGGGGAGGGGAGGGGAGGGGAGGGGAGGGTCCCCCCGGGTCCCCCCCCCCCCCGCGGAGGTGTGCGGCCGACGCTCCCAGGGCAGGGGTGCGGACGAGCCGGGGGCGGGAAGCGAGGCGGCCGCGGGGAGGAAGCGGGCCCCGCGCTCGGGGCGCCAGGCCCCGGAGGCGCTTCCGCACCCGCCGCCCCCTCCGCGGAGCCGGGCCGGGGCGCGCCGGAGGGGCGGGCGCGGCCGGCCGGGGGCTGACCCCGAGCGCCGCCGAGTCTGCGGCCGCCGGCCGCCCCGCGCTCGCCTCCTGCCGCCTCGGGTTACGCGGCGGCCGTCAGCGCGCACCTCATCAATAAGGCCTGACAGGCCGCCGGCTCCGCGGCCATCCATCACGCCGGCCCGGCGCGGGCTGCGCGGGCGGAGGCGCAGGGCACCCGCGTGGGGCCCGGGAGCCGGCGACCCCCCGGAAGAGCGAGACCCGCGAGAGGCCGGTGTTCACCAGGGGGCCGGGCGACTTTGTGTAAGCCCCATACAGACCCGCGTGGTCGGAGGAAGGATTTTTCTATCAATCAACAAATATTTGACGTCATTCCACCTCTTAATCCTACTTGTCTTTTAAGGATGTGTTCATTTGTTTTTAAAGAGCCGTAAGGGAGCTTAGAAATGATGTAGCACAACCTGTCCATTTCACAGGTGAGGAAACTGAGAACCAGATTGGGGGGGGCGTGCTGTGGGAGGTTGGACATGCGGGAAGTCACACTACCGGGTGATGGTAGAAACTAGAGCCCACATCGCCTGACTCCGACTCCCAGCCCATGCGCCGCCGGCCACAGCGGCACTGTGCTGGAGTCATGACCCATATGCATGTGTGGCTTCCAGTGGATGACATGGGGGAAGTCGTGCATGTTGTAAGTTTCCGGTGTGCCTGTCAGTGCAGAAACTGTACATGGTCCTCACAATTCCTGCTCCCAAGTGAGGCCACCTCATCCCTAGGTCTGGAAAGATTATAGTCAATGAGGCAAAAGTATGAGGAGTGGGAGACACCTACACATACACATAATACAGTTCCTTGAATCCATTTACTTCCTCCTCCCACCTACCCTTTTCCCACCAAGGAGTTTACATGGTTTCTCTTCATGCATTTATCTATTCCAGAACTTTCTCCCCGCTGCCTGTTTGCTGGACTCTTTCTCACTGATCTGAACAGTTTGAGTGTAGAGACTTGTATTCCTCCTTATCTTTCTCCAAAGTTTGCAGGGCACCTGGCACATAGTAAGTATTCAATAAATGTTTGGTCTATGAATTTCAACACTTGTAAGAGAATTTAAATAATTCAGGTTCAGAAGACATCGAGGCTGAAAGAACTATCAGATCATGGTGTCCAATTTCATTTCATGAGAGGAAGACTTGTGGCCCACAACCCTGTCCTTGATTTACTTAAGGCTTCCCAGGGGGTAAAGTCCGATGCTTGGTGGTTCCCAGGGTTCCCTTCCTTTTTTTCCAGATTGTTGCCTGCCATCATGCTCTCCTAGTTGTGATTCCTGCGGCCTTTTCACTTCTTTCCTTCCCTTTCCACCTTTTGGTTCTTCCACCGATTAATTAGCAAGCTCTCCAAGGATGGGGATGAGAGTCACAGGGAAATTCACAAGGCCAAACTGTTTGCTCTGGTTCTAACAGGAAACAAAATACTTTGTGGGGTTTTGTTCTGTTTTTCTTTATGATGGCGTTATGATGGTATTGTTGGTTTTTTTAAATTCAAGTGAAAAGGATAAGATTAAAGCCAATGACCAATGGGTGTCTGTTAACCTTACCATGATTCATTCTCCCTTCTTGACCACAGTGCTTTGACTGTAGTTAGAAACAATGATATTATCAACAGCTCTGGGAAAGGATAGAAATCAATACACACACTTTTATTGGCCAGGAAAGGTGGCAGAGCCATCCTATGGCCCAGGTAATTAGTGGCTTTTGGGCTCCCCTTTTGACGTCCACTAGACTATGATTTCTGTAAATACAGGTACAAAGTGTGGTTTTATCTGGCAAGGGCACGCTTTCTTCCCATTACCGTCCACCCAATAGTTGCCCATCCATGTGCACATCATAAACTGCAGGTAAGTGTAATGAAAACTGATGTAAGAGTCAAAGTCAAAACAACTTATCCTGCGGAGCTGCTGTGAGGGTCGAGTACAATCATGTACAGGAAAGGCCATGCTTCAGCAAATGCTTTTTATTTAGCCCATTCAGAAATACAGCCCTACTCTCAGGGGTAACCTCAGTTTTTCAAGGTCAGGCCGGCTTCCTTTTGCCTCGTGGGAGCAGCTGGACGAAACCCAGTCTCCCCAGGCAGAGCATCCTGGGAGACTGGGAGGATCCTGGGGAGCATCCTCCACGGCCAGCAGGTTGGCCGGGAAGTGACTTCGCAATTTCTGAGCTTCTAATACCTGGCTCCAGGACTCTTGGGATGAGCAAACAGAATAACCCGTCCTCACACGCCACCCTCCTTGCAGCCCACTGTGAAACCTGAGTGCACGTGTGGGACGTGTGTGAACCAGGCACTGGAGCTGCTGTAGCATTTCCTATGGACCTGGAGGAAGGATGAGCAATAGGGAGGACCAGCCTTGGAAACTGGATCCTTTGAAAGAGCTGCAAGGCTTTCTTTTGTATATAAATCACTATTCTGAAGTGTTTTAGGTGGGAGTTGAACATGTACCAGGGATGTGGTGTCTCGCTAAGGACTGGGGATGGGTGCACGCACAGGGGTGGGAGGGGGCAGGGAGAGAGATAAAATAAGGGCTGAAGAATCTTATCCTACCCCAGCCATACTCTGTTTCTCCCCCCTGCTTTTTGAGAAATCTAATTTATTGAGATGAAATTTACTTACAGTAGATTTATCCTTTTTAGTGTGCAGTTCTTTGAGTTTTGACAAACACGCAAATGGTGTAACTACCCCCACAATCAAAATATAGAACAGTTCCAGCATCCCCCCAAATTCTCTTCTCCTGCTTCCTAGCCACCTCTTCTCAACCCCCCTGCTCCTGGCAACAACCACTGATCTATTCTGTCCCTATGGTTTTGCCTTTGTGACTGTGTCATATGAATGGATTCATTTAGTCTTTTGAGTCTGGCCTCTTTCGTGCAGCCCCAGTCCCTGAGAGTCACTCCTGCTGTTGCATGTGTTTGCATTTCATTCTCTTTTGTTCCTGAGTAGTATTCTGTTGTACGGATGTACATACATCCTTGTATCTATTCCCCAGTTGAGGATCATTTGTGTGATTTCAAGTTTGGATCAGTCATGGATACAACTGTGGGGTTTGAAGATTCCAGCAATCCTCTTTTATGGATTAAAGCCTAACTTACATTTAGCGTTTCTTATCCTGAAGCATACTGCAAATAATACATCTGCTCAACAGCCACGTTCAGTGAGTTACGGGTGAGGATGTCAGAGCCCTAACCATAGTGGTATGTGGGGTGGGGGAGGAAGAGAGTGGAAATATAAAGAAACGAATGAATGAATCTGGGGAGAAAAGAGTGTGTGCTAGCTACAGAAGCAGGGAGGGGTTGGAGAGGGAGAGAGGCGGAGATGAGAATTTAGGGCTTTTGAAGTGGAGTAAAGACGCTTCTCACATAGTGATTGAGAAATTGATCACTTTTCACTGATGAGGCTGTGTTGTCTACTATCTGCTCTCCGCCTTCGGCCTTATCCCAACCCCCCACCCCCAAGCAGAGTGTGGACTTCTCCAGAGATTTTGTAAGGGGGTGGGTGGGAGATTCATTCCCCACACCAGGAAAAGACTCCAGCTCCTGAGGTGAGATGGTATGAGATGGCGGAGGGAGGGTGGGAGAAGGTTAGCAGAGACTCCTGGGGTTAGCTCTGCACCTCCAAGCGTGAAAAGCTCCCCCTTTTCTAGGTGCTGATTATTCCATTTCGCTCAGACCTTTGCTTCTTGCTTTGTCTTCTTGTAGTTCCTTGCCCTGTTGCAATTTGCTGTTTATTAGCACCTCTGCTGAAGAGGGCCTGGGGCTGTGGAAGAAAGCAAACTTTAAAGGTAGAGCACCCTCCTCTTTCAACCAAACTCACGAAACTCCCAGATACCCAGCTGAATTGGGGAGGGAGGGTGGAAGGGGAGTTGAAACTGGCTGAAAAGAAATGGAATGTCAGGGATCTTCCAGTCTTCATTTCTCTCAGGTCAGAGTACAGTACACATCCTTGCAGAGAAGTAGGTCGGTGTAGTTACTGTAAGCTGCATGCCTCCCCTTTCCTCCTGCTGTTGCAAGAAACCAATTATTTCCAAACAATGAATACCTCCAAGCACGCTGCGTGTTAGAAGAATAACCAGATCACTCTCTATGGGCACCTGCTACAACCCTGGGCTGGTGGCATGTGAAGCCACGTTACTGTCCTTTACAGGGAAGCCCAGGCCTGTCTGGAGTGGGTCCTCACAGGCGTGAAGGACATCAAGGCTTCCAGCCGCCCGTACCCCCAGCCGCCCCCGCCCTTCCCCCCACCTCCCGCCGCTGTTTTCGCACTTGGGCTTCGCGCTTCCTTGACACTTTCCTGTCTCTCGCTCTGCCGCGCCAGGTCGCGGCGCCTGCCTGGGCGTCTTCTCCAACTCCGGGTCACCTCGGGCTCCTTGGCCAGGGGAAGGGTGCCGGGGCTGACGGAGGAGGGGGCAGCCTGTGCGGAAACGCGCCCTAGCTGGCGGTCGGAACATCATGTCTCTGGTGGCCTCACAAGTCCCCCGATATGTGCGTCGGGGTCTGACGAACGGCAGTGCTCCAGCCGCTGGCGTTCTCGTCACCACCACCGCCCTCCCCGGCGGCGGTGTTGGCGGGTGGGGCGGTGGGGTAAGCCCTCCACTCTGGAATGACCTCGTCCCTACAGATAGGGATCATCCCCCTCCTGTGATCGAGCCCTAGCGCTTTCCTTCCCATTTCTCTTGCTGGCTTTCTCCTCTCCCTGATGGTCTTGAGCTCTATGTCTGTCGCCAGGTCTCTTGACTACTATCTCGTCTTCTTTCTCTAGATTGTGCTTTTCTCTCCTATCTTCCCCTCCCTCTTTTCTCTGGTCTCCCTCTTTAATTCCCCTCTGCTCTCTCTGCGCGCCCATCCCTGCTCTGTTTTCCCATAACATTCCACCATTTAACACTCTATATACTTGACTTCTTTATTGTCTGTCTTCCTCTTATAGAATGTAATCTCCTGGAGACAGAGTTTTCTCTATTTTGTTCCATGCTGAATCCGAGCGCCTGGAAAGTTCCTGGCACAGAGTAGGTGATCAATAAATATAGAAAGAAGGAAGTAAGGAATGCATGAATGATCTGGTCCTGCTCTGGCTTTCTAAGGCCGGTCTCACTCTCAGTTGCTCCCCTTAATTTTTCCTCTGTGCTCGCCTCTGCCTGCCTTCCTCTATCTCCCCCACCCCTTCTCTCATTTCTCCTGTTTCTGCCTCTCTCCATAGCCCACCTTCATTTTTTCTGGGTCCTAGTGTCTACCTGGCTCGCTCCATCTTTTCAGGACTTGTGGGTCTGGGCCCTTCGTGCCTCTGGAGACGGTGAACCTGGCAAACTTGTTCATCTTTTCTCTCTGTTTTGGGGAGCCCCAAGACCCCCCTTGCCAATTGCCGTGGCCTCAGCACCTAATCGGGTTTTCTAGCTTAACTCGACTTCCAAAACCCTGACTGCGCTCCATGCCCGGAAATCCCTTCTTCCTGCAGACTCCAGAGTCCAGGGACTCCGGGGTTTCCTTAAGGGCAGCCTAGATTTGGGCAGGAGATTTGTAGTTGGCCAAGGTGGGGCTGAGCGACGCAGATAAATGCTCTCCAGTAACCCAGACTGGGCCACTCTCTTGGTGTCCAGCCTGGACCTCAGTGTCCTACTTTGAGAACTGGTGGTGACCCTGGGCACCTACTATGTGCCCGGGGGGACACATTCCCCTTTGAGGGGAGTGTTCTATTCTGCAACTCCCAGCAGCCCTGGGAGATGCCATTAGCAATCCCTTTTGTAATTTTAATGATTCAACAAACATTTATTGAGCAACTACTCTGTGCCAGCCGCAAGTCGCTGCCCGCTTGGAGCTTACCTTCTGAGGTGTGTCTGGGGAGGGACGTGCCTAACCAACCACAGATAAATGAATTTATAACTCCAGGAAACATAAGGCCTATGAATAAAGCAAATTAATATTTTATGCATTCCAAGGACATTTGTGGCCTTCTTGCTCTGGACTAGGTGCTGCCAGCACTGTAGTTTCTAAAAGTCCCTGCCAGGGGAGGGAGGGAGGACCCACAAGTGAAAATATTGAGGCCCATGTCACCAAGAGAGATCCCGCAGGTGACAGTTTTGTTCCCCAAAGGGTAGAGGCCCTCCCCTCAGTTCAAAGAGTCTCCACAGAGCTTGGGGCAGTGGATGCAGGAAGCTCCTGTTTGCTGCTGTTTTCATGAGCTTCTTGGGTGAGGAGGGAGAGAAGGAGCCAGGCTGGGAAGTGGAAAGGGGCGTGTGCGAGGGCGTCAGCACAGCCACAGTGAGTTGAATGCTCTCAGATCGCAGCCTACTGGCCCGAGTGCCTGGACTTTCGGGCGCCTCAGAGATGGGGTTTCAGTTCTGCCCTTTGCTGCCCCAGGCCCTAAGGAGCGCCCCCCCCCCACTTAAAAAGTCACTGGCATCCTTCCCGAATTTAATGAAAATGTGGAGCCTCCTTTTTGTTTGTCTTTCCCTTCCCACGGGCTCTTAGGTTATGAGACACGACCTGCTTTGTTTTAAGCTGATTTTAATTTTTAAATGTCTGGCGTACTCATGAGGGGAAATTTAGAAATACTTGAAAAACAAAATGCGGGTTTAAAAAAGTGTCATTATAGATATAAACTCAATATTAAATAGAGTGGGAAAAAGAACTAAGATTAAGGAATCTAGATTTAAGCAAGACCTATTGCGGAGTGCACCGTCTTTTCCACCTCGGACAAGTGCCTTAACCCCTCGGGATCTCCGAGTTCCTGTTTGTATGAGAAGGTAACACCTTCTCTTCCTCCCTCCAGCTTGGCGATGTTGTTTCCTTGAGAAAAAAAAAAGGAATCTGAGAGCGTTCTGTAATCTTGAAATGACTATAAGATATTAGGAGGTGTGCCAAAAACTCTGATCGTCACGGCCTGAAGCACCAACGAGGTGTTTGCCAAGGTCTTTGAGCGAGATCATGGCTTCACTTTGCAACACCGAATAGTATTTTTTAAAACAAGACAGAATCAGAAAGCGTTGCTGCCTTTGCTCCGTTACATCTGCCAGCGGGCGACGATCACTTCCTGGGGTGTAGAGCTCGTTCCCGGTGGGAGGGGACGAGGGTCTCTAGGTCCCCGAAGCCCTTCCCTCCCCACCCCTCACAAAGAATTCTGGGTGTGGAACACCGGGCTCTAGGAGGGAGGAAGGTCTCCATGGCTTTGTAGCTTAATTCGTTCTCCATTTTTGCATCAGCGGGGACCGCCCTGCTCCGCAATTTGGTTCTCCCAACTCTGCCCGCTTTTGGGGGGGTGGTTGCCCTGGGAGCAGGGTGGGCCACAAGAGCGAGTACGGGGAGTCGCAGAGGGAGGAGGAAACGTGTGGACCCGGTGGGGGAATTCGAAGACCCTTTGGGGACCGGAGCCAGCCTACGTTCAGCACGGGTCATTTTGCATGTCGTGTCATGAGCCCTGGCGCACTAGTCCCCAGAGAAGTCTATAGCTGGGAGGGATTCATTACAAAGGGCGAGAGGAGACTGCCTGTCCCCTTTCTGGGTCTCTCTCTCTCTCTCTCTTTCTCTCTCTGTCTCTCGGTCTCTTGTTCCGATTAGAAGACTCTGGGGGCCCCGTGTTTTTCAGACACGGTTGGTTTTCGGGTAGCTGGCCGTGGAGGCTGATTCCCGCAGGGAGCCGAACGGCGTTACTAACCCAAATCTGAGATTGTGGCACCTGAGTTGGCGCTCCGTTTAAAATAAACTGGCTCGGCTCCGGCTAGGAAATCCGGTTACCCCGTGAGGGTAGACCCTCGCTGGGTGTCACGGTGAATTCCATGGTCCACAGTTTGTTGACTCTTTTGTTCAGGGAACTAGAGTTCAGCTTCCTCTGTACATTATGTCCAGGCACAACTGTGTCTCTACCAGGGTAGGGACCAGCTCAAGTCTGGGAGACCTTAATGGAGCAAGAAAATGCAATCTATTCTTGTGACCTGGGGAGATTTTTTTTCTTAAGAGTACAGTACATCTAAGTAATTCTTACTTGTCTAAAAATCTCATGACTTGACTCTTCATTAGACCCAGGCCCTTAGTAAAAAGATTTTTGCAGTATTAAAATTTCCCTGTTGACTATGGGAAAGAAAAGAGGAAAGAGGACGTGAGTGGTGTTGGGCCACCATCCCAGGCCAGCCCAGGGACATGTCCTTAAAAATAGCCAAGAATCCGAACCTCAAAGCACCTCCTCCCCTTCCCAGCGGCCTCCTGAGCGAGAGAGAAGCCTGGGAACTTAGCGGCAGCCGATAAACCTCCTCCAGCCGGCGGGCCAGCGAGGCCTTGAAATGCTCCCCGCTCCTGGCAACGCGCAGCGGCCGCGGGGGCTCCCGCCTTGTCCTAGTGAGGCGAGAGGGAGGGGGCCAAGCGAAAAATGGAGGGAGAGAGCGAGGGAAAATGAAACACCCCCAAAGAAACAGACCGCTAGCCAATCACCTTCTGGACCGGGCAGTTCTTGAGCTGAGCCCTTTGGGGAGAAATTTGGGGCGCTGGGCCCAGAGAAAAGAGCCACCGGAAACAAATAAATTTCTCCATCCCAGATGCATTCCTAGAAGCAAGGAATCTTTCAAGGTTCCCAGATGTCAGCCCACCTGAAGAGCGCCAGCGGGGGGCGTGGGTAAAAGAGCTCAGTCTTGTCCCTTGCCACAACCCCCCCCCCCCCGCCCCGTGAATCCGGGATTCCTAGCAACCGAACGCTTAGGAAAAGCAGACTCGTCTATCTGCCGTCTCCCAACAACCACATTGAGCGGGCAGGACCGGTTGTGCACCCTTCCCGCCCCCACCAAGGAGGAGACTGAAGGTCCGAGGGCAGTGGTGTGGGGGCAGTGGGGTGGGAGGCTCGCCCATGGGCACCCAGCTAATGTGAACCTCAGCACACATCCTGCACTACTGGAAGAAGTCCGCCTAGGAGTGGCCTGCGTCCTTGGCTTTGGTGAGGACGCTCGGATGGCCGCTCCACCACACGCTTAGCCCCAGCCCTAGGCTTGTTGCTAAGAAAATTCACTGTCCAGGCCGCAGGCTCGGCGCTGAGGGTCGCGTGCAGGAAGGCGGCTCTGAAACCTAGGGCATCGCTGGAGCCACAAACCCCCACTGAGAACAGAAAGGCCAGGACAATTTGCCGCTCGTCCAAGCCCAGACTTTTAACTCTCCAGAAAGCCCTCTAGGCCAATGGGGATGTTGTTTCAGACTGCGCAGATATCGAATACCCTTCTCCACCTTTCGGCTGACTATGCATGCTTCCGCCGAGTGTCCTCCCCCAAACCGTCTGTCCCCAGCTCCAGCCTCCGGGGTCCACAACACCCTCCCTCCCTTTTAAGTTCCTAGACACCTGGGATCTGCTGCGCCAAATTCTGCAGAGGCGCTGGCGAGGAGTTGAGGCAAGCTGGAGAAGGGTGCCTAAACACACCGCCCTAAGTCTCCGGGGCTCTAAGGGTCCTAGGCGAGCAGCTGCCTGGGGGTGGGGTGGGGTGGCGTGGGTGCGTCCAGCCGCCGCGCAGACCTTACGTCGCTCCGCAGGGCGCCTCGGTTTTCTCTCCTAGGCTCCGGCCCCTCTGGACCTCGGCAGGCTGAGCTCAGGAAAGAGAACTCCCCGCGCAGCCGCGCTCAGTCCTTCCTCCGGGATTTTCCTGAGAATCCCCACGAGTTGGCCACGATCCCTTTGGGGGTTTCCTTCCAATCAGCCCTGCGTCCTAGTCTCGTCCTCAGGGCTCGGATTGCGCTCGCGCAGGCCAGGAATCCGCGACCGAGTACCAACAGCGGAAGCTGGCGTAGCCCCTTACCCTTGCTTCGAAGCCGCACGGGTTTCTTGTAGGGCGCTACCCCGGCCCCCTTCCGACCCCT
This sequence comes from Cryptoprocta ferox, assembly GCA_028646485.1. Classification (NCBI taxonomy): domain Eukaryota; kingdom Metazoa; phylum Chordata; class Mammalia; order Carnivora; family Eupleridae; genus Cryptoprocta; species Cryptoprocta ferox. The sequence goes on from CM053567.1 coordinate 49,476,160, forward strand.
CTAATCGGGTATGAAAAACCTGCTCTAGGGAGAGAAACTCGGCCTTAGTTGGGGGGGGGGGGGAAGTTTAACCAAAAGCGTGAGAGCCACCGGCCGGCTGTTATCTGGGGCTGAAGGCTGCGGTAATCGATGGGTTATTTTTACGCGGTAATAGGGCCCTGTGATTGCTCTATTAACCTTTAGACCTGTCTGAGGGACTCTCCGGCTCGCAGCCCCGCTGCGCTGGGGCCTCTAAGCACTGACGCCGACTCCAGACTCAGGCCTGCCACCCTCCCCGCCCCCAGCTCCAGGGAGGGGGCTGAGGTGACTTTGGAAGAGCCCCCTCCGCTGAGAAAGCCGGCTGGACTGCCAACCTTCCCAGGCCCCCGCCACGTCTCTAGAATTGGTGCAGCGGCGCCGAAAGCTGCAGGGAAAACGGAAAGATCTGAAGGGAGGAGGCCGCAGGAGATGGGAAGCGTCGCCAGGAAAGGGTGCACGTTTTGCATAAATACATAAAATTGAGGGCTGGAGAGGCCGCCTTGCGAACTCCCCAGGCTGCTGGGAAGGCGGAAGGGAAGCTTCGGTCTCTGCGCTCTGACTTGAGTGGGCCAGATCCAGGTTTGGTTGTCTTTTCCACCCGCAGTTCGGGGCTGGCAGGAACCCCACTATCCACCACCTCTTGGAGACTCGCAGCTAGCGGGGCACCCCTGGTAACCCTGTGCTCCACAGCAGATCAGGGGTCTAGCCCAAAAGGTCACCTTCCCCTCTATCAGCCCCGCCCCTTGCCCCGCGAGTCCAGGGCTGGGGCTGGACCAGGACCACCAGGAGGTGGGGGTGGGGAGTGGGGTGGAGAGAGGAGGTAGGAGAGGGGACTCCTGAATAAAGCTGACCCCGGGCAAAACTGAAAACCGAATTGACCTCTGGCAGGGCGGTGGGTGAAGCCCTGCGCCCCGATCGGTGGCACTTTAGTATTTTCCGAGATCCGAGCGCCTGGACTTTGCCTGCTGGGGGAGTTTTTTGAACAGCCCCGTAGCCCGGCGCAGAGCGGAGGTGCAGCCACTGCGGCGCTCACCCGCCCCCCGCCCTTGCACGTGACTCCCACAGGCCAGTCAGCGCCCGGCAGCTGGAGCGCAGGGGCGAGGGGACCAGCGCCGGGAGCTGGGGGACTCGGAGGCGGCCGGCACAGTGGCCGAGAGAGGCACAGCCGCTGCCAAAGCTCCCAGGGCGCCCAGGGGAGCGTGCGCCGGCCCTCCAGGAAGCTCAAGTCCCTGCAGGTACTGCTTTTTCTGTCTTCTTGTTCTTTCCCACCGTTTGCGAAATTCAGAGCTCCTCCGCGCTTGTTTGTCTGGGAGTGGAGAGGTAACTAGTGGGTGGAAAGGAGACGTTGATCACTCCCTCCTCCCCCAAACTTGCCAAAGGCTGCTTAATTTTTCGCTTTGGCTTAACAGCTTCTTTAAAGCAAAGTTAAGACTTGGGGGGTGGAGGGAAGCGGAGAGGGATATTCGAAGTGCTTTTGGATTTTGTGTGGGTGTGTGAACTTGAACGTTTTTAATCCCTGCCCCCGCGTATATATTCTCCAGCCCTTGTTTGCACTTCCCAGGCCAGGGCCTGGATGGTGATGATGGCCGTGCGAAATCATACTGACAGGCTGACCCGGGGCAGGTCGCACGGAGGGGCTCAGGCGAGGAGTGTCGCGGGTCGGCGACTCCGGGGACTGGGTGGCGGTGGGAGGCCGCGCAACTGGGCCTTGGGCCCCGGGAAGGCGCTTCAAAGTCGGGAACGGCTACTGAGCGCCCGGACGTTTTATGCCCTTCTGGCCAGCCTTCTAGCCTTCCTCTCGGGGGTCCAGAGAGTCAGAACGCCACCCACACTGCTTCTGGGTGAAAGCAGCTGAGGGCCGGAACCCAGGAGGAAAGCAATGACGTCCCTTCGCTGCCCACGGTTAGCTGCCCCAATCCACAGTATTATGTCTCTTGGCTTTGGGCTGGTGGGTCCTTCAGGTAAGAGGAGGATGCCCGGGTGGTGAACTGCCACCAGGTTGAGGGAACGCGGAGGTTTTCCGGTTGGGAAGCAGGGTGAAGGACCCAAGGCCCGTGGGATTTGGGGCTGCACGGATGACTTTTCGGGGAAGGTTGGGGAAGCGCCGCAGGAAAGTATTTCCTGTGTTTCTCAGAAATGAAATGGACAGCCAAGAGTAGGTTTCAGGCTTTTAAATTAAGGTTTCATTGGGATAACGGAGTGATGTCCCCCCAAACTTCTGAGTCTCCACGTTCCCCAGCAGCGGCCAGCTTTATTATTGCTGGCTAGTATGTGCGTTCGTGTGTGACACTTTTCTGCGCAGCAGGCCAAGAGTGAAGGTGAGAGGCTGAGCCCAAAGAGCAGGAGCGACCTGTAAATAAACGCAGACATTAGGACAAGTTTTAGATCGGAAAAGGGCTGTGGGCTAAATCACGAAGAAAACATCTCCTATTCGGTCTGTGAATTGGAGGTGAACTGAAATGAGTGATCTGGAGGAGAGGGAAAAACTGGGGAGCAGGCCTGAGTCCCCACCATGAGGCCAGATCTCTTCGGCCATTCTCAGTAGCTCGCTCTGCTTCCTCCGCGGACGCCTGAACCAAGGTTTAATAACAGAAGCAAGCAGAATGATTCCATGTCTTTCCATAAAGGTGTAGAGGGGTATTTTCTCCACCTTCTATTGTTCAGTAATCCAAAGCCCAGGTAATGTACCAGCCATTTTAAAAGGCAGAGAATTTAATAAAGACAAATGTTAGATTTATGGCTTTTTAGCATTTACATTTTAAAGCTGGTAAACTAGCATCTGTGTGTAAGTTGGTTTACAAAATTATAAATCTTCCTTTCCTGCAGTTATGTGAGAAAAAAGTATGATGTTATGTATCAGAACTACAGAAGTTGAGTATTACAGAAAATACAATGAAATAGGTCAACTGTTTGATTTAAAAATTAAATACTGAATATTTTATCACAGTAAGCCTATGTATTTACTTATTGAAGCCCACAGAGTCCTATGAAGTATGATTTTTTTTGGCCTTGATTTTGAAAGCGTGAAGTTGGTGATTTCAGATAAATTTTTTTTAATATTTTAGTTTTAAGTAATCTCTATACCCAACCGTGGGGCTCGAACTCACAACCCTGAGATCATGAGTTGCTTACTCCACCGACGGAGCCAGCCAGGTGCCCCTCAGATCAAATTTTTTGCATCCACCCTCTTGCCAAACTTCTGATGGGGAGGAAATGTCCAACAAACCAATAATTTATTGTATAGTTTTGAAAGCAAATAATACACCATCTAGGAGTTAACATGTGACTATAGAATCCAGTGCTATTAACTCCATTATCATTAGTGATGTTGCCAAGATGGTTAAAAGCATTATATAGTGTATATTAGAGATTCTATTTTCAGAATTTTTTACAATACTTAAGATGACCATTCATTATAGTATGATTATATCTGAGGCATTGTCTTATGATACATTAGAAATCTGTAATAATAATAATAGTCAACAATTATATAGAACTTTGTACCTGTTATAAGTTTTATAAAACCCTACTATACTTGCTTTACATATATTAATTTACAATCCTCACAGTCCTCACCATGACTCCACAAGATAGATACCTTTAACATTTGCATTTTTGCAAATGAGGAAACTGAGGCACAGAAGTTAAGTAATGTGTCTAAAATCATTTATTCGGTAAGTGACAGAGCCTGGGTTTAGTATAATAAAGGTCAATTAATGTTTTTGTAATTCCGTTGCAATGAAAAGGAAACCACTGTTAAAAAGTGGCTGCCTCTTCTTAAGGAGAAAAGTGGGAATGTAGTGGTCAGCCTCAAATCCCTGGAGCCCCACGGATTCTGTCCCCCAGCCTTTTTAATTGTACTTTGATCTTTGACAAATTTCAAAACTTTCCCATGCTTCGGTTCCCTCTTTTGTAAAAGGAGGAGACACACTTTTATTTGAGGAGCTGTGGAGAAAACGACCTGGGACAGAGCAGGTGCTTCAGAACGCTGAGCTCCTATTTTATCAGAAATATTGCTGGAGAAAATAAAAACATAGGATACAAGGGCATAACCAAGTCCTAGGAACTGCTCTTCCCTTTCAGACAGTTTGTCATTGGTGTTCTGATTCCCTCCGTGGGTGGACCAGTAATTTTCTATGGAAAACCCCATTCAAACCCCATTCAGTGAATCTGAATGGTCCAGTGAGTAGTTCCACAAAGTGAACTTGTACATTTCTCTCACTATTCCGGGTTTAATGTCCAATCTGCAAAATCGCTAAAATATAACTATTTGCCAGAAACAAATACCTTGTCTGATTTGACTTCCACATGGTATAGTGTGTGAATGTATAAGAGATTTCACAATCCTTTTCACAGAGATTTAGCAGACACTGTGCTCATGTATAAACATTTAAACTCTAGCTTTAATAAAAAGATTACAAACAAAAATTTCTTACGTCGCTGGTTTTTATAAAGTTTGTCATTGTGTTTCATGGGCAATCTAAAGATTTTTCACGGCCAGGGACGCTTCCAGTTAGGCGGGGGAACAAAGATGAGCAATATTTCTTGGGGCCCAGGCACTCTTCGGGAAACTGAAACCCTTGAACTTCAAAATTCTGTGACAAGAATATGCTTGAAAAATAAGGTGAAATTAAAGTCTTACTTGACAAGCAATACAACAGTAATTACATATCTAATAACCGTGGGCCGTGAGGCCCCACTTCTTTAAGGCTCCCCTCTCTAGGCTTCCCTGGGGCAATCAGACCCCACGGCCTACGAAAAACAAAGACCCAAAGACCGCAGCTTCCTTCGGAACCGCGGGGCCTCCAAAGCTGCGCGATTTCTTTGGTTTGCAGTGCGGAGGAAAGCAACCAAAAACAGGGAAAGTAGGCTCAGAACGCGCCGGGTGAACTTGTGTCCGTTTTTGTCGTTCCTCCTTCAGGACCGCGGCTGCGGCGAGGAGGACAGGAGCCAGCCCAACCCTCCGCATTGGAGCCAGCCTACCGCACGCAGTGTCCCGAAGACGGTGCGCAGCGACGGCCATTGGCGTGACCCGAAGGCCGGTGGCCCATACCGGCGCCCAGGCACAACCCCGCGTCTTCTGCCACTCGTGTAGGCGCTCGGGACCTCTAGGCCCTGGGGTAGCTCCGGCCCCTTCTCCAGCACCTCCGGGAAGAACCAAACACTCAATTTGGGATTTTCCTGTAAACCAGAGCCTAGACTCTTTTGCTCGATGCTGGATTTAATACGTATATATTTTTGAGCGATTTGCATTTTTTTACTTTTGATTTTGGATCTTCATTTATGTGACAGCCCTCACCTGTACGTTATTATTATTTTTGTTATTATTATTACTTTCTCTCCCCGCCTTGTGCCTTGACTCGTGAGTGAGAGAGAGGACTCAGAAGCGGAGAGCTCGCGGAGGCCATGTACCAGAGCTTGGCCATGGCCGCCAACCACGGCCCCCCTCCCGGGGCCTACGAGGCGGGCGGCCCGGGCGCCTTCATGCACAGCGCGGGCGCTGCGTCCTCCCCCGTCTACGTGCCCACGCCGCGGGTGCCCTCCTCGGTGCTGGGCCTGTCTTATCTCCAGGGCGGAGGTGGGAGCGCTGCGTCCGGAGCGACCTCCGGCGGCAGCTCCGGCGGCCCCCCGTCGGGTGCCGGGCCCGGAACGCAGCAGAGCAGCCCGGGCTGGAGCCAGGCGGGGGCCGAGGGAGCCGCCTACAGCCCGCCGCCTGTGTCTCCGCGCTTCTCCTTCCCGGGAACCACCGGGTCCCTGGCGGCGGCGGCGGCCGCCGCCGCCGCCCGGGAAGCCGCGGCCTACAGCAGTGGTGGCGGAGCGGCAGGCGCGGGCCTCGCGGGCCGCGAGCAGTACGGGCGTGCGGGCTTCGCGGGCTCCTACTCCAGCCCCTACCCAGCCTACATGGCTGACGTGGGCGCGTCCTGGGCCGCGGCCGCCGCCGCCTCCGCCGGTCCCTTCGACAGCCCGGTTCTGCACAGCCTGCCCGGCAGGGCCAACCCCGCCGCCCGACACCCCAATCTCGGTGAGTACGGAGCGCGAGTACCCGGGCCGGTGGGTTACCGGAACTGAGCACTGTTTGGGGCATTTAATTTTTCACAAGTGTGTGTATGGTGGGGGGCGGTGGGGAGGGGGCAGGATGCAGGAGTTTCCAAGGAAAGCAAACTGGAAGACAGAAGCTGGCGCCTGCGGAACGTTGGTGGTGGTGAAGGTCACAGGTCCAAGAAGCCCATATTCTGTTGAGTGAGGGCAGGCCTGCTTTCTAATGCTTTTCTGAAAGAGAGAGAACTGCAGGGTGGCAGGGTCTGAGTGTGTCCCCAAGCAGCCCCAGACGTCGGGTATGTCTGTGCTCCTTAGGTGAGCGCAAGCGGCCGACAGGCTCATCGAGGAGCTGGGAGGAGCAGCCCCGGGAACCCTTGATGGACAGCACTAGCGATCGTGGGGTTTCTGCTCCCATTTCCTCTCGGCCTTCCCTTAGAGTCCTCAGCAGGGAACTGATTACATTGGCTAGGGCCCAAGATCTTCAGGGCCATTTGGCGGCCCAGTTGGAAGATCCTTCGGAGTGGCAGATGATTTTCCTGTGGGGATTTCACACCTGGAACAAAGGAGGGACTGGAGCCGCGGAGGTGGGTTGTACTGAGGCTAGCACCTTGTGGGTGCCTCGGGGCCACGGCTAGGGTGGGCGTAGGGTGCACGTATTCTGCCCTGCGCTGGTATGCCGCGGCACTTGTGCCGGGGTGCATTGAAAGCCTATGCTTGGTCAGCGTCCAGGAACTCGGGAAGCCCAGAGGGGCTTCTTTGTGAGACCTGACTTAAATGGAGACTTTGCAGCAGCTTACTCTCATTCGGAGGGCTGGGGTTAGAAATAATCGTAACGGGCACGATTGAATATTTCCTGTGAATGTCAGACCTGGGACGGATGGTAAACCTGTGCTCCCCTGCTCCGATTTACAATTGAACAAAATGAAGTCTGAGAAAGGGTCCGGGTGCTTTGTTCTTGGAGAAAAAGGGAAGCGGCAACCACAAGTTCAAAATGTAACAAAACAAAACAAAACAAAACAAAAAAACCCCCAAACCTCTGATCTTGTCAAATTTCTGGAAGGGACAGGATCGGGTTTGGTTGGAGACGGCAAGGCTTTTGCGGGGGAAGTGAAGCCCAGACCTGAGAAACGAAGTTAACGTTTATTGACTACCTACTAAGTGCTAAATCTTTTCGCATTTGTTCTCACTTTGAAGAGTAAAGCCTGTCCCTCCCAGGTTTCCAGTCTTTAGCTGGCTCCGAGAAGGGTCCCGGCTTTGAAGAGTTTTTTAAATTATCCTCTGACCCTGGGTGGCCAGGGAAGGTCCCCAGGGGGGTGCAGCCAAATACACATCCCAGGTAAACTGATTAACGGTGGAAGTGGCGCCGGGGCTGGGTCTTTGGCTCCTAGTTTCCCCCTCCCCCTCTTGGGGGAGCCAGACGGCACCCCCTGGGGAAGGAGGGGCAACTGGCTCCGGAGCCTTTTGAGAGGCCCAGAGTGAGATAGCAGGCTTGAAGCATCTCCATACAATGGCAGCCCGAGGTGGGCGTGTTGGGGAGGGGGAGGGGCGCTGTGGCCCCGCATTCTCGGAACTCCAGCGTTCTCTCTAAAATTCTAAGAGTACACTGTACACACTGTGTGCTAGCCAGTTTGACAATAAATTATATTAAAATAAATAAATAAAGCTCTCTCTAGAACTTATGTTTTAAAATAGGGAGAGGGGTGACTGGGTGGCTCAGTCGGTTAAGGGTCAGACTTTGGCTCAGGTCATGATCTCCTGGTTAGTGGGTTCCAGCCCCGGGTCTGGCTCTGTGCTGATGGCTCAGAGCCTGGAGCCTTTTTCCGATGCTGTGTCTCCCTCTCTCTCTGCCCCTCCCCAGCTCGTGCTATGTCTCTCTCTGTCTCAAAAATAAACATTAAAAAAAATTTTTAAGGGAGAAATGGCTCCCATAGTTCGCTTCTTTAACTTGTGGGAGGGAGTGGAGAGGTTGCTTCCTAACCCCTATAACCTGGAATCAAAAGCCAAAGATGGAGGATGCTTTTCTGGTCAGGAGGGTCACAACCGAAACAATGTTAAAAAAATACATCAACGTACATATACATTCTGTGTGATGCACACAGTATTTAAATTCTAGAATGTAACCCATAACACCTAGGAGAGTGCTAAAGTCAGTAATGCTTCCCAAATTTGAGGGTCAACAAATGGCAAGCTGACCTGCACGGAGCACCTCATCATGGAGAAGTGTGGCCTGTCTTTCCAGCACTCTGCTCTGTGCCATTAGTTCAGGAAGCCCCACCTGAAGTCAGCCCTTGGGTCTGGCCTAGCAGCTGGATTGTCTCGCCTGTACAGAGCCAAGTGTGTTAAATGGTCAAGCCAGGAAAGCTTCCGTGTTATCTCTGTGAGGGAACATGAGGCATGTGGAGTGTGTTGGCATTCACGTCTTCAGCGCCTTGTGCAGGTGGCCCTTACAGAAAAGCAAGCTAAGTTAAAAGCAGGGCATGCAAATAAAGATGCTTTTTATATACATTCCTCCTATCACATGGACCGTCCTGTAAATGCCTGGTAGCTCTATCAAGGACCAACACTGGCACGTTAGCTGATGCTGAGTGCTAGGAGCATGGTGATGAGTGATTACTGACCATGATATGTATCGAGAGCTTGCTGTACGGAGCTGCCCCTGGACTGTCGGATGGCAACACAGTGTGGTGGCATGACACCTGGAGCTCCAGTGTGGATTCTGTTCCAGGTGCCCGTGTGATCTTGGACAAGTTACCTCTCAGTTTCCTCTCTTGTTCTGTAAAATGGGATAATCCTCACTGCTTTCAGTGTTGTCTTAAATTTGAAAAATAAGTCAGTGTTTGTGTAGTTGGTTTTGGCCTCTATTTTATTAAACTGCTACTCACTATCACGTACAGGGACCTATTTTTCTGATTTTCCTAGGACTGAGGGGTTCCCAAGGACTTGGGATTTTTACTGCTAAACCTAGGACAGTCCCCAATAAATGGGGATGGTTGGTTACCATAAACAGACATGAAAATGGGTAAATGACCCAGTAGCATGCTGCAGGAATGAGCTGAGAGCAAAGGAGAGAAGACAGAAATGGTTCTTTCTTCTGTCTAGGAATCTGGAAGTCTTCACCCAAGTGGTGTCATCTGCATTTGGTCTAGAAGGATGAGTAGGAGTTTGCCAGGAAAAGCCAGGCCCCTGCAATTTGAAAAAAAGGAAAAGAAAAAGTCACACCCTCATTTGCCATCACATCTTGTGGTGCTGTGAAATGAGCCATCGCGGCTTGGTTTTTGTGAAAATAATGTATTTACAAAGAGACATAAAAGCACACAGACGAACTCACTCTTCACCTCAGAAACTGTTTTCAATTTCAATGAGGTGAACTAAGAAAACAGCTTTATTTTTTTCGTGAAGTATTAACTGCTTCAGTTTTAACAAGAGTTAGTATCTAGACAGGGTTCTTATGTTGGTTACTGGAAAAGACAAAAATCAAAGTGATAAAAGCTAACAAGGGCCTCTGTAAAGACCTGCACTTGGGTTGGAAGGAATTGCTTTGCTTTGACCGCAATGTATATGAACTTCAGTTCATTCCCGGCTCAATATGAACCTGACCCTGAAACAACTGTTGAAATCATTAATGAGGCTGCCTTAATGGAATTATGTGACCTTACTGAGGGCAGGTACAGAGTCTTACTCATATTTAAGTGCCAGGCACATGCTGGGCACTTGGCAAATATTTGAGTAGAGATCTAGGAGGTACTCACCACAGTACTCTGCCCAGGTCAGCATACACACAGTGGCTGCTTCAGAGGCCCATTGGGGAGCCTCCGGGTACCGTGAGCAGGGTGGGAGAGGGTTCTGCAACCCTTGTGACCACCCCCCCCCCCCAGAGCTGTTTGGGTGGGAGAAGTCATGGGGTGGTTGAGAGAGAGAGAAGGACCGTGTAAAAAATGCCTAAAAGGTATTTTAACGTTTAAAGGCCTTTTAACGTTGTGTTCCTCCAAGTAGTGGACATTAGGTTTGGCAAAAACACCTTTTCACACATGATTGTGGTTGTTGAAATGGACTGTGGAAGCTGAAATATGACTTCTCTTAATACCAACCCCTGGGGCACTGAAAGTGCTTAAGGAGATACTGGGTTGCCACCTGCCAGTGGAGCTGGGCAGGGAATTTCTTGATTTTCAAGGGCTAGGGTCCGTGTTTATATACGCCTGAAATGGCTCGAGCAGGTAAGATGGCTGTCTCCTTTCAAGAACCCAATCAGGGTGGTTGCACAGATGTATCAATTTTTCAAAGCTCATGCTGGAAATATGCTATTAAAACAGGAGTATCGGGGCACCTGGCTGGCTCAGTCAGAAGAGTGCATGACTCTTGATCTTGGGGTTGTGCATTTGAGCCCCATGTTGGGTGCAGAGCTTGCTTAAAAATAAAATCCTTAAAATAAAAAATAAAAAAGGAGTGTTTTATTGCATGTACATTATACCACAATGAAGTTGATTTTTATATTAATTAATTAATCCTTGCAAATATTTAAGGCAGCAAGGAGACAATGGGAATTGTGTGTAAATATGCCATGAAGGAAATAGCAGTGTGGTAGATGTTACTGGAAAGCTGTGAAAGTATGTTTTATTATGAAATAATTCTTTTGGGGAATAGAGAAACAAGCAATTACAGTATTGTCAAAGGATCTCAACATTTTTAAGTCATTTTAAGGGCTAAAAAAATAACAGTGAAATGCATATATATCACCCAGTGTTACCCGAATGATTTCTTTAAAAGCTTTGCCTCATTCTTGGTGTTTGGAGAGTTTGTTTATGGTATGGGGCGGTAGAAAACTCTGAAGCGTTTTCTGGATCTTCTGGGGACTGCTTATCAATTAAGCCAGTTTCTTTCAGAGCCAGTTCATTTATATAGGGGAACTTTGTGAGATCAACTCTTAAGTAGCTTGTTTGGCTAGAGAATGATTTGTCAGTCTTTGAGAAAACTGAAGTTGTTTAACTTTCCGGTTACCACCCTGAGCAGGTCAGTCAGAGTTGGGGCTGGTCTGTGGTGCTAGATTGAGAACCAATTAAATGGGAAAGGTGTGTGCGGGGTGGCCAGGGGTGTGTCACCGCTTCCAGTGAGATCTGTCACCTGCCCAATTGTGTCCCATCAAAAGGTCAAGCCACATTTGCCAGGCATTTTCTTTCTAAGCACTCAGGTGGAATGATGCACAGGAGACAGTTTTAGATAACACTTTCTTCTGTATCCTTTCCTTTCCCTTTTTTTTTTTTTTAACTTTAATGAGCTAAGAAAACAAACATACTCCGAGGTGTGGGGAAACAGGAACTCTGATACCTGTGGGTGGGAGTGTAAATTGGTACAACCTTTCTGGAGAGCCCTTGATGATATCCAACAAATTACAAAGTAGATACCCTTGACCCAGAAATTTAACTTCTAGGAATTTATTCTGCAAACATACTGACACAGTTGTAGCCCTGTTTGTCATAACAAAAATCGGAAATAACCTAAATGTGCATTATCAGGGGACTGTATACAATAGGCTATCACTCAGGCTTTAAAAATTGGGAAATTCATTATATAATGGTATAGAGTCATCTCCAAGATATTTATAAGTACAGGATATGTATATTGCATGTTGTGTAAAAAAAAAAAAAAAAAGAGAGAGAGAGAGAGGGAGAAGAAGAAGAGGCGCCTGGGTGGCCTAGTCGGTTAAGCTTCTGACTTGGGCTCAGGTCATATAATCTCATGGTTTGTAGGTTTGAGCCCCGCAATGGTCGCTGCGCCGACAGCTCAGTGCCTGGAGCCTGTTTCAGATTCTCTGTCTCCCTCTCACTCTACCACCCCCCCCTCAAAAAATAAATATATAAACATCTAAAAAAGAGAGATGAAAGGAGTATATGTATTTGAAAATATTTAATTTATCTTTGGAAATGTTTGCAAGGAATTTGTAACGTCAATTGCCCATGGAGAGGATAACTGAGTAGGTGATGGATAAGGGTGGGGAAAGCACTTTTATCACATATGCCTTAGAGTCTTTTGAATTTTTAACCAACGTAACCAGTTTTTAATAGTCACTTCTATGCTTCTTTATTAGCCACTTAAATAATAAGAAAATACATTTAAAATATAGGGAAGTTAAATATATAGGGAGGTTAAAGTTATTTTTTATTATTAAAATTTTTAAAAATGTTTATTTATTTTTGGAGAGATAGAGACAGAGCAACAAGTGGAGGAGGGGCAGAAAGACAGGGAGACAGAGAATCCAAAGCAGGCTCCAGGCTCTGAGCTGCCAGCACACAGCCTAATGGGGAACTTGAACCCATGAACTATGAGATCATGACTTGAACCAAAGTCAGACGCTTAACCGACTGAGCCAGCCAGGTGCCCCTAGTTTTATTTTATTTTATTCTTTACCGTCTTAGCCATTTTTAAGTATACAGTTCAGTAGCATTAAGTATATTCACATCATTGTGAAACAGGTTTTCAGAACTTTTCATTTTGCGAAAGTGAAATTCTATACCAGTTAAACAACAGCTCTCTGTTTCCTCCTCCCCAGCCCCTGGTAACTGCCATTTTAGCTTTTGTCTCTGTGAATTTGTCTACTTTAGGTACTTCATGTAAGTGCATCGTATAGTATTCATCTTTTCATGACTGATTGCACTTGGCATAATATCCTCAAGGTTCATCCAGTTGTAACATGTCCTGTGGTTTCCTTTCTTTCTGACACGGAATGATGTATATATCACATTTTTCAATCCATTCATCCATCATGGACACTTGAGTTGTTGCCCCCTCTTGTGAATAATGTTGCTGTGAATATTGGTGTGCAAATGGAACCTTTTGAATTTTGAGCCTTGTAAATATATTACCAATTAAAAAAACATATTAAACTGGTTATTAAGGAGATATACAGTATTCATGAATTAACTTCCTGGGAGTCCCTCTCCCTCTTTTTGTTTAAAACGGGTTTCTATATTTAGAGTTATGGATGCACAGGAAAAGCACTGTATAATGTAAATTGTCATTTATTGAATTTAGCTTTTGGTTTTTGGTTATCCAACAGGAGATGGCTTTACTGAGGGGACAAAAAACCCTTATCCTACTCTCAGTAATGTTTCTTGGTAGCAAATCTCAGCAATTGTCGGGTTGCTGGCATTGGGGGCACAAACGTAGGTGCCTTTGCCTGGTACGGTAGTTCTCCCTCAGGTTTCGGGCCTAGAACCAGAAACCACTACGGCAGTGATAGGGATTACTAGAAAAACAAATTACCTTCCCCCAAGACAAGGTAATTCTTTCAACCAATTCTTTTCTGTCTGTCCTATTAAGGCAATTGAGTTGTTCTGAATTTAGAGCTAAAGCCAGTTGCAAATGTTGCTGCTTTTGTTTGCATACGGAAGTGGAAGGTGTGCTGGTGTTTCCATTGCCTTGCTCTTAGAAGGGGGCGATTCTTGCAGGCCCCTGGATGCTGCTGCTTTAAGAACTTGAAAGGGCCTTTTTGATACCTGAAAGTATTTGTCTGCCAGTGACTTTTTTGGTCTGCTCATCCTGAATAAGGTACAGGTGATAAAGCCCTCTCATGGTTTGAGAATAGGTATCACTCTGTTCTATTGACCTTCTGTGCACCATGACCTGGTCTCCTGTAACATATTCCATGAAGGATTATTTAAACATTTTATTGGCCATATATAGAGCTATTTCTTTGTCTCCTTCTAAAGAGAGTAAGGAAGATAATATGAGTGGGATTATAATAGGAATGGCCTCTGATCTATTTTAATTTGTACAAAATAAATTTACAAGTCTAGATACATTAATGTTTGGAAATTAGTTAACTTTTTAGGGATAGTAGCTTATATCTTGTGCTATATATATGCCTGTATCTTGCACTGTATGTATGCAATTTATAGATAGTAAGTTGGATCCTTTATCAAGGGTAAATGGGGAAGTTGTCAGTTGATAGGGACTTTTAAGACCTTGAGAGGCAGATATAATCTCCATTTTGCAGAAGAGGTAACTGATCTTTAGAAAAACGAAGTAATTTGCCCAAGTTCCCAGTGGTAGTAAGCAACAGCTCTGGCTTAGAATTCAGGTAAGTCCCATTTCCAGGACTTCCGTGTTTTCCTTTCATTTACCTTCTTTTGCATTTGCCAAGATGAGGGCGTTTATCCCTTCAGGACAAGAAGGTGTGTGGGGGTTGAAGGACTCAGATGGTGGTGTTTTTAGTTACTTGGTCTCCCCCTGCTCCATCTCCCCCACGTAGTTTTCCCCCTGTGTTCCAGCTTCCCACCAATGCTTCCCAGGTGCAATATCTTCTCTAGTGGCTTTCCATCTCATTCTGATACTGCCCACCTTGCACTTGGGGAGTGCCGTGTTAGGAATCCCTGCCTTGCATCAACTTCCTTTTCAGCCTCCTGATTCTCTCATGCAGAGAATTAAAGAGACATTTCCCAGAATTCAGACCCTCCAAACTGGAGGATTCTCCTGTTCTGGGGCGGGAGAGGGGATTGCTGGCTGCAAAAGTAGAGCAAAACCATATGGCTCTCTCAAAAATCCTTTCCTGAAAGAAACGTAGAATCATCTCCATATTCCCTTTCCTCTGAAGATTCAACCGTATTTGTGGTAGGAGCAGAGAAAGGTCGGGAGAAAAGCACTATAGTAGCTATGTTTTTAGTGAAGATGAGAATAGGGGATGGGGGATGGATGAGGACAGTGAATAAAACCTCAGGCTGGAAGAGCCCATGGAGTTGGGCTGAGCTGAACACAGAAGCCGCCAGTGGAAGGTTTCTCGTTCTGGCAGGGGGCCTACGGTTTTATCTATTACTGCTCTCTAATCAGAATTGAGCCAGGATATTCAAGCCTCTTATCTGAATGAAGGGAATTTGGTTCTCTGGCCTTCGGCATTTTGCAGGAGTCCCAACATTGACTTCATGGCTCTAAGTATCTTTTTTTTTCCACCTGAGGAGGAATATAATCCAGAGAGGTAAGCCATTCCATACGTTTCAAGTCATTGAAAAGCCGTAAGTGGAATGTGAGTTTTTCACTCTGTGCTGAATTGTCCCAGATACACTTTATTTTGGAGGATGAGAAATCAAGGAGATACCACCAGAATTTGGTGGGTTATTAAACCATAGGCTTTGGGATTCCCTAATTGCAGATCTTAAAAATTGAATTTGGTTCTTATTTTTTGAATCTTCCCTTTTTCCTCCCAGTTTAAAGCTCCATTTTTACTTCTAGAAATCCAGTCAAACTTTATCACCTCCATTCAGAATTGATCAATAGCAACTGGTGAGCAGGTTAATTATAATCGCAGAATAAACGCTGAAGTCTCAAAGTTCACCACTTTTGCAATGTTTCCAAACCCCTCGGGGACCATGCCAAGAGACTCTCATTGACCCATTCAGAGCAGGTGTGGGAGTTTGAACCAGGGCAGACAATCGGATCTGATTCAAGACAACTCAATTTGGCTTCTTATCTGCAGCTTTTCCTATCTTACGATGTCTGCCATTGCAGATAAAAAAAAGTTGAGTCAATTGAGCTGGGAAATGGCAAGTTATGTTTTCTTCTGATAAAAGTTTTCTGGTTGTTGTTTTATCAGATCAGGTTGAAATTGTATGTTTCTGTCAAGGTCTGCAATGACCTTTTCAGATATTTTATCAGGTATTAGGTGGGGGAACCTTTTTTTTTTTCTTTCTTTCTCTCTTCGACCTAGCAAAGAATGACCTGACTTCCAAGATCATAAATCAAACCTGGTAAAGAGAGGCAATAATACAAGTTACCCCTCGAAATTGACTAGGTGGGGAGAAAACAAACAACAAATAAAACCTTTCCTTAGCATACAGAAAGAACTTAACTTGACCCTAAATAAAGAATGTGGTTCACACGGAGTACACACTTAATAGGAAAATACAGCTCATTTGAAAAAAGAAAATTGTTTTCCAGGTCAAAGTTGGCCTCAGAGAAGCAAATAGTTTTTTTTTTTTCAAATAGTATCAGTAAAACTTAATTATTCTTCTTTTATTAAACTCCATGTATGTTTAATATGGAAAAATGAAAAACTTCTATAAACCAGTACACAAATAGTTGGTAATCTTAGCCCCTGAGATAACCACTGTTAGCATTAATCCTTGACTTCTTAGTTACCACACATATGCAGGCATGTGTATACGTATATATTCAAACAGTCATAAAAGTTACTGTTTAGTTATTCCAACATTGAAGAAAGTTTAAAAAAAATTTTTTTATAGTTTATTTATTTTTGAGACAGATAGAACATGAGTGGGGGAGGGGCAGAGAGAGAGAGAGGGAGACACAGAATCTGAAGACAGGCTCCAGGCTCTGAACTGTCAGCACAGAGCCCGAAGTGGGGCTCGAACCCACAAACCGTGAGATCATGACCTGAGCTGAAGTCGGCCGCTCAACCGACTGAGCCACCCAGGCGCCCCGAAGAAAGTTTTTAAAGATCAGTGATCCAGACTGACTCCTAAAGTCAGACCCTCGAACTAGACCAACAATGGGAAATCAGCAGAAAGAACTGCTAGTAGTAGCCAATCAAATGGGAGAGCTGTGTGTAAAAACTTAGTTTTTCAATCTTCTGGTTTATTGTGGATAATAGCCAAGAAATGTGAGCAGGAGCTTTCAACCCATTTTTTAAAAAGGGAAGTCAACGAGGTGAAAGCACGTGAGTCTGGCACCAAGGGCCCCTAGGACTCTGTCCTGTGCTCTCTTCTTCCTGCTGTACAAGTTTGGACAGCTTACTGTGCCTCTCTTAGCTTGAGTACCCGCATTTGTAAGGCTAAGATCTCAGGCCAGGAGAAGAAGTGGTGAGAAGGGCTGCTCTGGCGCCCTTTGGGGTATTTAGATTCCAAGGTATTATAGCAGCCCCCAGGATAATAGTTCATGTTGACTTTGTCCTCATACCAAAGCTATCCTAGTAACTTGTAACCTCCCTGAGCTTGGCTGGGCATCACACTCAAATGCATGCAGTCTCTGTAACATAGGTTTCCATGGGTACCTGCCTCATTTTAAGCAACAGTATCTGTGACATTTTGGGGTTTGATGGGCAGTTTTATTTTTTATTATACATAATAAAATACTAAGATGTAAAAACAACTTTTGGAAACCATGGGTTGAGTTACCTCAGGGTTGGTCTTAGTTTATTGGTCCTTTGGTTTTGCTTTCCTGTTATTACTAAACCCATGCCGTGTCTGAGTTTCTAGGAGCCTGTGGAGATCCACAGAGGGTAGAGCTCCATTTCAAACACCAGTCAAACAGCCAGCAAATATTTTTGGCTGCCTCCTGCGAGAGGGGCACTCGCTAGGCATTGGAGCTCAAAATTGAACAAGATGGGGGGCGCCTGGGTGGCTCAGTCGGTTGAGCGGCCGACTTCGGCTCAGGTCATGATCTCACGGTTTGTGGGTTCGAGCTCCGCATCGGGCTCTGTGCTGACAGCTCAGATCCTGGAGCCTGCTTCAGATTCTGTGTCTCTTTCTCTCTCTGCTCCTCCCCTGTTCAAGCTCTGTCTCTCTCTGTCTCTCAAAAATAAATAAATGTAAAAAAAAAAAAAAAACAAGATGGTCCCTGCATCCCAGCAGTTTACGGTGTGGTGGGGAGATAAGAAATGAATATGCCCCTCTCAGTGTAGGAGAGCTCTAGCAGAGTAAATCTGGGTTCCCTGGGCGCCCTTAGGGTACTGAAACTGGCCCTGCCACCTCAGACCAGGGTTCCTGGTGGAGGGGACTCCTATGTTATGTCCTGAACAGTGATTACGGGGGGTGCTGCATAGTGGGGAAGGATACTACAAGCTGAGGATGTGTCTGGAGTCTGGCTATTCAGCCATGTAGGTGGAGGACAGGAGGCCGGGAAATAGTTGAGGCGTGTAAAGTGTTCGAACTTGGCCTGAGTGAGAGCAGACTTGAAAGGAAAGCAGCACAGTGGCAGGATCCCAGTGGCATTTTGGATGTATTGCTTTGGTTAGAGTGTAGAAAGGCTGAAAATAGTGGCTCTTAGTTTTGTTTTTGCCTCACTGTGGTGAGGTGATGGCTGTCTTCCCTCCATTCCCAGTTAGAGAAGGGACTCAGATGAAAAGGAGGTGCGTGCTAGCAGGATATTTTGGAGGGGTTACGTGTATGTGCTTTAGCAGCAGGGCACAGCGTGACTGTGTGGTTTGTGTCTGGGCTGAGGTGGAAAGAAGGGGCAAAATGTCAGGCCAGCTCTAGTTGCTGAGCCAGATGCTTCCCTGCCCTGGGAAGAGGGATGTGGCTAATCTGCCCCTGGAGGTAGGGTCCCACCCACTTTTGCAATCCCACCCTTTTCTGATATTGTCTCTAGCGGAGAAGTGGGTGCCAGGAGTGGCCTCCAATACGAATATGGATAATTACAGGGAACAATACTGTTTATGCAGGTATGCATCACTAGACCCCATAGGATGGATTAGCCGGAGCACCTACCTCCCAGGAAGTTTAGAGGTGAAGATGAAGATTTCAAGTTCAATTCTTGCCTTTTAAACAGGTTTTGTAATGTTAAGTTTCAAATGTGTGCAGAAGTAGAGAGTAACTGTTCAGCCCTCAATTTCAACAATATCACATCATGACGAGCTGTATTTCATCTATATGCCCCCCTTCCTTCCATACTTTGTTATTTTGAAGGAAATTCCAGATAACTTAGCACTTCATCTATAAATACTTATGTATGTGTCTCTAAAAGATATAAGAAAACTTAAAAATATATATTGCTCCAATGCAGTATCACTCTGATTTGAATTAACTATCACTCCTTAATATTAACTATGCAATCAGTGTTCAGATTTCCTGCTTGTCTAATTTTCTTAGATTGTTTGTTCAAATCAGGTCCATACATTGCCTCCGTTGAGATGTCTGTCGTTTCTTTTAATCTATAGGTTCCCCTTTCACCCTTTATTCTTTTTCTTGCAGTATATTTGCTAAAGAAACTAGGCTCTTCCTGTCGAGTTTTCCCACTCTACAGCCTAGATTTCGTTGATTGCATTTTCTTCACAACATTTAACATGATCGTCTGTCCTGTTTTGTTTTGTTTTTTAACTTATTTATGTTGAGAGAGAGCGTGCGCGTGTGAGAGAGAGAGAGCACGTGTGCATGCATGCAAGTTGCTGAGGGGCAGAGAGAGAATCCTGCTGACAGTGCAGAACCCGAAGCGGGGCTCGAACTCCTGAACCTCGAGACCATGACCTGAGCTGAAGTTGGATGCTTAACCAACTCAGCCACCCAGGCGTCCCCTGTCCTGTTTTTCATATAAATCTGTAATTGGAAAAATAGGCTTGATCACATTCAGCAGCTTATTGATGGACGTTGCCTAGGTCCGTGATTCCATTAGTGCTGGCAAATGGTAACATCCTAATGCTTCCATTCCTTCTTCATTTACTAGCTGGAATATATCTGTAACAATAAAAAAAATACTTCAGTTTCCCAAATACTTGGTTACCCTGAGGTACAGTTTGTATTGGAAAGGCAGGATGAATGCTTGTTTCTTTCACTTTACTTTTAAGCGTTCAAAATAATGAATTAGTTCCCTGACATCCATCAAAGGACGGATAATCAGTGACTTTTTTTTTTTTTAGTATCGTTAAGAACTCAGATTTAAATGTATATGATGTGTTATAATCCATGTAGCTAGTGTCCTAATTGATTGTTCCGTCTTTGCCAGTGGGAACCTGTCTAAATTGGGCTCCTAAGTTCTGACATCGTAGTTTGATCCTTTCCTGCTTTCCATCTCACAAAATATTCCAAGCTCTTCTTAGCATTTCCTCCCCGCAGACCTGGATTTAACCATTTCTCTAGGAAGCCCCGGCTCCTTTAATTTGAACACTACTCCTAGAGCTAGCTCTGTTGGTTGTGCTCTTTGTTATTGGGTTAGTCATTCAGTAGAGAGTTGGGAAAAACTTCCCCCATCTCACCCAAAGATAAGATAAAATACATCATGTGTCGATACCATACTTCCGATTGAAATTAGACTAAAATGTTTTTACTTCCCTTTATGCATCTTTTTTTGTGTTTACCTGTGCTAAAATATACACACCATAAAACTGACTATTTTAACCATTTTCAAGTGTACAGTTCAGTGGCATTAAGTGCATCCACATTGTTGTGCAACCATCACCACCAGCCCTCTTCAGAACGTCTTCCCCATCTGAAACTGTGTATCCATTCCCCCTCTTCCCAGCCTCTCTCAGCCACCATTCTCCTTTCCTTATGAATTTGATACTAGTTACCTCATATAAGTGGACTCATCCAATATTTGTCCTTTTGTGTCTGGCTTATTTCACTTAGCGTCATGTTCTCCAGGTTCATCCATGCTGTAGCCTGTGTCAGAATTTCCTTCCTTTAAAGGCTGAATCATATCCTATTGTATGTATATACCATATTTTGTTTATCCATTCCTCTGTGATGGACACGTGGGTTGCTTCTGCCTTTTGGCCACTGTGAACCAATGCTGATGTGAACATGGCATACAAATATCTGTTCAGGTCCCAGCCTTTAGTTCTTTTGGGCAAATACGCAGCAGTGGAATTGCTGGATCTTATGGTAATTCCATGTGGTTTGGGGAACTGCCATACTGTTTTCCCTAGAAGCGGTACCTTTTTACATCTTTCATGCATCTTTACAGCTGTACATCTTTTTATCCACACCAAAAATTACATTCTCAACAACCCAACATCATTTCACATTTGCTTTATGCCATGACATCCACAGAGTCTCAGAAAAAGAACACCAACCCTTTGACTGACAATCTGTTACTGAAAGCAGTTTTGTCTGTTTATTCGGTCATTCATTGCCTCTTGACTTCTGGGTTACCTCCAGTGTTTCCAGCTTTTGGCTTTGTGCTCCTCTTCAGCTATATGAGCTGGGTTACTCCTGGTGGATTCCCCCTGCCTCTTGCCTCTTGATGCAGGGCTTCACCCTAGATGGCCATGTTAAACATTTTGGACATTATCACCCATATCTCAAAACTCTTCCCAGCGCTCTGGCAGGCTGCTTCCATTTTAGGGATTGATAAGGTTGACACAGTTGGGGCCAGATATGCAGGGGCTTGAAATCAGAGGAGTCTGGGGCTTTCTGAATAGAGGACAAACATATTGAATCAGTAAATTGAGAATATGTACACACAGAGGGGTGTGTGCGTGTGCATTTGTGTGTGAGCTGGCTGGCTGGTATGGAGACAGAAAGCAGGTGGCTCAGTGAGAGGCTGTTGGAAGTATTCTCTAGCCTGGAGAATGAATGAGTAAAGGCAAAAGACATGGAAAGAAACACAAGAGAAAATCACAAGACCAAATTGGCCAAAGAAGGGTATGGGTGAAAACAGTAGTCCATACCTTTCTTTTGAGTCTCTACAGACATAGTTTGAGGAGAAAGAGGTATGGGAGGCATGTGGAAGACTACTTCCATGCACTTCTCATCCCCCCACAATTTACACAGGTTGGGTGTGGTCATCTTGAAGTTGCCCACCTGGAAATTGAATTTGAGTTTGCTTCATGTCTTTCAGATTTTGAGCTGTTCTTCCATGTTGTTATGGAGAGTCACTCCTGCTGTATAGCCCTTCTGCCTAGCTGATAATCTCCTGCTGGGGGTCAGGGGGGTGAGGGTGGGAAGGAGGGACACATAGTAGCATATGGGACACTAGATCAAGGCAGAAGTCCTGGATTTGAGGCGTCACATCACTGACCAGGCATGCGGACCAAGTCTAGTCATTGCTTCATTTCTTTGGGGTTCTACTTCCCCATCAGAAACTCATACCATTTTGTTGTTGTTGTTGTTGTTGTTGTTTGCCCAGTACCTTGATTTGCTGGATTGAAAAAGTCTGAACTAACTTCACTAGGGCATTCAGTAAATTGTCGAGTGCAGTTTCTCACCCCCATAGTCCCATGTAAAGCCTCCTCCGTGGCCCAGGGACCGGGAAATCTGATTAATCACTTTCCCTTTCTGCCTTGGCAGCCTCTGACTGCTGGGTCAGCCTGGAAAATAAAAGGCACTTCTAGGAAGGGCACTGGGCAGGAACTGGGAGTCTCTTATTTGACTGCTTTCCTATGGAGAGAAGAGCAAATTCTGTCTTTCTGGAAAGTCCCTTGGGTTTTACCGCTTGGGCTCAGTAGGTCTTGGTCTTTGACAGGAAGGCCAGGGTAATTGGAGCTTCTGAACCTAGCTCTTGACTCTGGAGGGGCAGACTTGCTGTTATATGTTATGGTGCTGTAGAGCATGGACACCGGAGCCCTAGCACTGGGAGTGTGTCACGACATTAGCCATTCTTACTCAGCACCTTGGCAACCATCTAGTATCTGGTGGTCTCACTTTTTTCATTCTATCCTAATAATTCCATAATAGCTTTTTATGCGGATGACTTTTTTCTCTTGTTCTCACTCGGGAACCCGTGGAAGAACTGGAAACAAGCAAGGAAGAATCAAAGAATGCAGGTTCATACTGCCTGTTGGAAGCAAACAGGGAGCAGAAGGTGGATCTTGTGCATGTGTGAAATCTGGAGTGGGATCTCTGTTTGGAATCTCTGCAGTGGGCTTATCTCTGCAGGCAGCCTTTGACGTGTCTCCGGGCAGAACTGCCAAGAATCAAACAGGGCCAGTGTTCTCACTGTATCTTATGGTGCTATCTTTTTATTTGGATTATAGTTCCAATGGCCTGGAAGTGTTTTTAGGGTATACGTCATTCATTTTGGGACCCAAGTTACAAAGATGTGGTAAATACTAAATAAATGTTCATTATCTGAAAAGACAAAGTCTGGAATTCATCAAAAATTATACTTATGGGCCCTCAGGCTCACATACTCATACCTACAGTCTGGCCCGACTGAGACTTTGAGTGGGAGCAGAGGATGCATCCCTGTAAAAGGAATCTGAGAGACAGAAGTCTAGGGATGACCACATCCAATTTTATAAGGAGAGGGACCCGGGATGGAGTGGAGGGGAAATGAGGTTGAGGGGTTGTAAGAATCTTGCAAAGGCAGCCAAAACCTAGAAGGCCAGGAGAGAGAAGAGCACAGAAGACCCCAATGGTTTTCTTGGAGGTAACAACAACAGAGCACGTAGGGGTGCGACCAGTGTTGTGGATATGGTGGGTCTGAAGCAGGGTAAGGGACATGCAGGTGAGATTTCAGTAGGAAGGTTGTATGAATTCAAGTCTGTGGGATCATCACTCTTATTGAAGCCTTGGGAACAGGAGAGAGCCCCTGGGGTATTAGGGAGAGTGATAGAGGCAGAAAAGCTCTACTGAAGGCAGGAGGGGAGTGTGGAGCAGTCTGGGGTAACAGATGCTGGGTAAGAGGAGCCAAGAAAGGAAGCTGAAAAAATGATTAGGTGCCCTCCATGTTTTACCTTGTAAAAACCACCTGGGCTCATTTCCTTGATCCCTTGGTGCTCTGCTGGGCCCTGATGGTGCCCCTTTGGGCTTCCTAAGGCCCCCCAAAGTCTTCACACCCTATCAGTGTTCTGGCCCCAGAGCCAGATCGATTATAACCTTTCCCTGACAGTTTACAGAGAGTTGTAGAATTTTGGTCATTGAGTTTTTCCAGAATCCAGTGTTTTCCCTCCTCTCCACTTTACGTAGATTCCTAAGATCCTGCTTAGAGAGCTTCTTGAGGCTCCAGGGAGTTTCGTGTATATGAGTAACTGCCTCTCAACTTCACACTAACACACAGTCTCAGGAACTCAAAGAGTCTCTGTAGAAACAAACTCTTCCGTCAGACTCTGTTTAAAGGGTGTAAGTGCCTTTTGATTTGGGTAGGAGTTTGGTCTCCCCCTGCCTGAAGTGCTTCACAGAAGTGACAAGACACTCTCCTTCAGGGAATGTTGATATTAAGTTTCCTGCCCTGTGTAAACACATCTCCAGGAATGGCATTAATAAAGGGGACCCTTTCCCCAGGACAAAACAGAAGGGGCAGTGAGGGGGAAAAGGACAAAGAAGACGGATCTGCTGGGGAGGGGAGAGATGACCATCTAACCAGCTGTTTGTGGTGAAGGCAGAGCCCATTAGCCAGGCTTACTTGCATCAGTTTCAGAACTTTGCTTATAATATATATTTTTTTAATTTGTATTCATTTCTGAGAGACAGAGATAGAGCCTGAGGGGAGGAGGGACAGAGAGAGAGGGAGACACAGAATCCAAAGCAGGCTCCAGGCTCTGAGCCATCAGCACAGAGCCCAATGCGGGGCTTGAACTCACAAACCGCAAGATCATGACCCAAGCCAAAGTCGGATGCCCAACCGACTGAGCCACCCAGGCACCCCGGAACTATTGCTTATATTCCTTATTGGGACCTTCAACTCTTTACCCTTTGGCAGCTGATAGTAGGAGGGGCAGAAGAATCTTGTGTTTAAGGTCTGGAGTCAGCACCTGATTTAAAATTCTAGCTCTTGCAGTGTTACCCAGTTTTCGTGTCCATACGATTGAATAGAAGCTATTTCTCAGTATTATTGTGAGTAATAGGAAATAATATTCATAAATCTTCGTATTTGATGTGCAGGGAATATCTTTAAGTATTAGCCATTAGTCATCTATTAGTAAATGTTTGCTGTTATCATTAAAGGGATCATTCAAATAGGATCTTTTCGGTTCCACTAATAAATGGTTACGTTGCTACCAAGGTGAATTAAATGAGCTTTTTTTTGTAGTAGAATTTGCTCTCATTCTCAGTATTAATCTACATTCAGGAACATAAACCCCACATCCAACTTAGTGTCTATAATTCCTTCTACATAGGGGGGCCCTTTACATAAGCAGAGGGTAATTAGGGTTGTAGATACCTAAAGAGTGAAATTTGTCATAGCTTTAGAACATTTTAAAAATCGTTCTAAGGGAGTTGGAATGAGCTGTCTGCATCCAATGAGATCTAAACAAAAGGAAAAAAAACCCACTGGAATGTGCTCAGAAAGAACGGGTTGTGTGGCCGCCGTCAGGGAAGGCGTGCGTGTTCTGAGAAAGCCCTGACAGAGTCTGTGCCTGGGAATCTCTGAGAATAAGTGAGACCCCCTTTCACCATGAATTGCTTCCTAGAGTCTTTCCTAGGGTCTGAATGTTAACCGAATGGTTAACATTCTCATGGTGCTGTATCATGTTGGCTGAGAAGCAGGGGGCAAGTTGAATGCATTGTGGATTTCTGCCAGGAAATGCGTCTAATTCTTGGTGGCTGCCACAGTGTGAGAGGGTTTGGAGAAAGCTAAGAAGAAAAGGAGGAGTTGCTTCTTAGCTTGTTTTGTTGTTGTTGTAATAACCCAACATATACGCCTTCGTGGGCATTCCTCTCTGGCTGGTATTATGGGCTCGAGTCAGGATCTATGTTTCTTTATGCCTCTGTCTCTCCTGGAGGAGTGATCACTTGTGCAAAGACGGACAGCAAGTCCACGTCACCCCTCCAGGAGAGACAGAGGCATAAAGAAACCTAGATCCTGACTCCAGCCCATAATACCAGCCAGTGCCTTTCCCCATTCCCTGTGTCACCCATGGTGCACGCCCTCCCATTTCAAGGAATTGGACTCACGGAGGCCACCAGACATCCTCCTGAGCAACTCTGTCAGGTCTGGGCTGGTTGGGCAGTCTTCTTTCCCTCGGGATCTTGCTGCCACGGGACTTTCAGCCTGACTTTTCTGCAGCTACTGCTACCTCTGAGCTTCTCCCTAGAAGACTGAGTCTTGGGAAGACTCTGCCATGGGGAATCCCCCCAGCTGGGTCAACAAATAGTAGCCATAGTGGTCAAGATCTGATCGTTTTGTTTTGCTATTTAATGCAGAGCTCTGAGTTTGTTCCTGATTTTTTATTTTTATTTTTTGTAAAGATGAATACGTTATTGATTAAAAAGAGAGAGAGATACACAGTAGCCAAAAGATGGAAGCAACTCAGGTGTCCATAGACGGGTGAATGGATGAATAGAATGAGGTATATACGTATATAGAATGGAATATTTGTTCAGAAAGAAAGGAAATGCTGACGTATTCAATTCTACAACATAGATGAACCTTGAGAACATTATGCTCAGTGACATAAACCTGTCACAAAAAGATAATTTCTGTATGATTCCACTTGTACGAGATACCTAGAGTAGTCAAATCCATAGAGACAGGAAGTAGAATGGGAGTAACTAGGGGCTCCAGGGAGAAGGGAGTTGTTTAATGGGTACAGAGTTTCAGTTTAGCAAGATTAAAGAGTTCTGGAGATGGTTACACAGCAGAATGAATATACTTAATACTATTGAATTGTACATTTAAAAATGACTAAATGGTAATTTTATGTCACGTATATTTTACTGCAGATGAAAATAAAAAATAGAGAAAGAGACAATACAAAAGCTTCGCCAGGGGCACCTGGCTCACTCCGTTGAGCGTCTGACTCTTGACTTTGGCTCAGGTCATGATCTCATGGTTTGTGAGTTTGAGCCACGTATTGGGCTCGTAGTGACAACCTGGAGCCTCTTGGGACTCTCTCTTTCCCCCTTTCTCTACTTCTCCCACACTCAACCTTGCATGCTCGCTCACTTGCTCTCTCTCAAAATAAATTAAAAAAAAACTTAAAAAAAGGAAAGAACATGCTATGTAATTTTCTGCAAGTTTTATTTTTTGCCTGTTAATATGTTTCTGAGTTTTAATTATGTTGACAAATGTGGCGGTACTTAGAGTTACTTTTCTAACTTTCCAATTTTACTAATATATCATATTCAATTTTTAATTTCCTTATTGATATATGTTTAGGTTGTTTTCAATTTTTTCTATAATAAATGTTGCAAGAGGCCTCCTTGTCCATATCTGTTTATATACATAAGAAAAGTTTCTCTAGGATGTATTAGACATGTTATTGACATGTTCAAAATATATTTATAAAACACTTATGTTTGGTTTTGGTTCTGTTTAACAATATTACAGTCAGTTTTTGCTCCATTATGCTATAGCAAACTGTCACCAAATCTCAGTGGCTTTCTCTCTTAAAGATGTATTTTTTTGCCTCTCCACATTACATGCCAGCTGCAGGTTGGCTGAAGTTCTGTCATACGTGCGTGCTTCACTCTGGGATCCAGGCTAAATGCACAACCTCTACCTGGGTCATGTTAGCCTCATGGCAGGGGCCAAAAAGCTATGTCAGAACCACATAGTGGTCTTTGAAGCCCATGCTTGGAAGCTGTGTAAGTAGCTTATACACTTCTAGTCACATGTCATTAATCAAAGCAAGTATCATAGGCAAGCTTATGTCTAAGCTTATGATATAATCCTCCCCCAGGAAGGGCCTCCCGGGAAGAACAGTGCCATTTGCACACAAATGGGATCATACCATGAAAACTCCTCTGCACTTAGTGTCTTCATGGAGGCACATCTGTTTGGATGTTCTCCCATATCAGTACAGATCTACCTTACTCTTTTAAGAAGATTTATTAGTTCTATATTTTAAAGGTACATGACACTTATTGGGGCACTGGGCTGGCTCAGTTGGTAGAGCATGGAACCCTTGTGAGTTAGAGTCCCATGCCGGGTGTAAGAGTTTACTTAAAAAAAAAAAAAAGTACAGGACACTTACATTCTGTTCCATAATTCCCACAGTTGTTTAGCTCTACTTTGATATTTGAAAGGATTTAATGCTTAATGCCGGTTTTTTTTTTCCACAGCCTCACCATTTCTTGTGCCTTGGCTGTATTTCTGCAGCTAATTTTTGACTATGCACGCAAGAGGGCTGTAATGAACATCACTGCATTAATTTCTGTGCCATTACCTGCTTATTTTCCTTTGTTCTGCTTTCTGATAGGGCAACTTCCTGTGTTTTTTATAAAAATTATCTGAGCTATTCTTATACAGTAACTCTTCCATATAAATTTGCCACTCAGCCTGACCAGCTGTGTTTAAGAAATCCTATTGGGAAGTTTGCTGGGACTGCATTAAAATGATAGATTTGCTTGGGGTATTTAGAGGAAAGAATTCTGCTCTATTTTCCAATCCAAGAACAGAGTATCTTTTCCCATTTAGTCATGTCTTCTTTTACATCCTTTAGCAAAGTTTTGATAACTTTCTCCACAGTGATCTTACAAATTTGTTTACCAACCTTGACCATTCTTTCATCTGCAAATAATGAAAACATTGCTTTCTTTCTTTCCAATCCCATTTATTTTCTTACCTGGGAAATTTACAAACTGCTGGAGATCTGAGAGGAATGGCTCTTCAATGTGGTCTGAATTTCCCCTGTACTGGACAGTATTTCTGTAGATAAGGGTACGAGTTGTTTCCTCATTTCACTAGAGATGAAATTTTTACTTTTTTGGGAGTTTGGTATTTGTTTTTGTTTCTTTTTTCTTAATTTGGTTGGTGTTCAGGGAGGTCCAGGAGAAAGCACACTTTCCCTTGCTTTCACAGTACGTGCCCACCCCCTTCTTCACCATACACCCTTCTCAAATCCTGTCACCTGTCCCTCTTCCTCTCACTAGCCTTTCTAGCCTAACCCAGTGTTTCCTTGAGTTTACTTGGCAATTAATCACATCGATACCTAATTTTACCTATTTTATCCTTGTCATGGAGAATCATTTAAATCATTCAGTGTATTAAATTTAAAAAAAGAGGGGGGCGCGCCTGGGTGGCTCAGTTGGTTGAGCGTCCCGCTTCGGCTCAGGTCATGATCTCGCAGTTCATGGGTTCGAGCCCCCGTTGGGCTCTGTGCTGACAGCTAGCTCAGAGCCTGGAGCCTGTCTTCGGATTCTGTGTCTCCCTCTCTCTCTGACCCTCCCCTGCTTACGCTGTCTCTCTCTCCACTCTAGTCCAGGAGTGGAGATTCCCTGTGCCAGAGACTACAGAGCCCGGCTCTCAGCCTTTCTTCCCCCCATCCACAGTACCACGGCTGAGTCCTAGCACTCCTCAAGCATATTTGATGACAAAGGTGTAGTAGCTCAATGCATATGTTTACAGCTTTCACTTACTTGGCAGACATCTTAGAAAAAGTATGAAGCTTACTGGTTATTATATTAATACTGCTTATACCTTCAGAGGAGGCTATAGAATGTTGTCTTGAGGAGAGAGAATTTTTATGGTTTACTCTCTATTTGTGAAGTTTTTTTTTTTTAATGTTCACTTATTTATTTTGTGCAGGGGAAGGGGCAAAGAGAGAATCCCACAGAGGAATCAACTGTATTTGCAATTTTTTTCTTTAAAAAATATCTGAAGCAAATACGGTAAGATATTAAGATTTGACAAAGCTAGCTGGTGAGTTTAAGAGTGTTGCTATAGTCTTTCTTTTCCTCAGTTACTGACGTGCTCCATATATGTAAAAAAGTAAATTCGTACATGTGATACTCAGTGTGAAGGCATTCAAGTAAATTTAAAAAATACAAAACCAGACTTAATGATGTTCAGAGATGCATATACATGTGTGT
The DNA here is from genome assembly GCA_028646485.1 of Cryptoprocta ferox. Taxonomy (NCBI): domain Eukaryota; kingdom Metazoa; phylum Chordata; class Mammalia; order Carnivora; family Eupleridae; genus Cryptoprocta; species Cryptoprocta ferox. The sequence continues at coordinate 49,505,571 of CM053567.1, forward strand.
AAAAATACAAAAATGAATTGGAAGGATATATTCTAAATTCAAAATAGTGATTGGGTAAGAGATGGTGACAGGGCATACAAGGGATTATTATATTATTCTTAGTACTTTTATGTAATTTCTAAATTTCTAAAGATTATAATTAACAAAATACAAAATGTCTAAAAATGTGTAAAAATTGTTAGGCACTCTTGCCTGTATAGAGCATGATATTGGTAATGGTGGAGACTCTATTCTTTATGTGACATCCTCCAGTAGTGTTCGAATTTTTATAGCAGTTATGAATTATGCAACTTAAATTAGGGAGGAAATTTTTTAAAATACATAAATGAGAAGAATTACAATGTAGTACCAAATTGGATGATTTTGAAAGTAGGGAGCTAGAAATCATCTTTTCCAACTACTTCCACTTTTGAGTTGTGGAGACCAGAGCAAGAGAGGTAGCATTACTTTGGTAAACATTTTCATTCCTGATAGCTTGTGGAATTGTTTCTTATTGCTCCCTGCCTTTAAGTTTGGTAAATGTAATTTGTGATATTGAAGCAGTGGATGGACCCTTAACTTGCCTACAGCTATGCTCCAGTGCCTTCTAGCGGTTGGAGGACCTTCCCCAAGACCACTGGGTGTGGATGTCAGCATGTAGAAGGGGATTTGGGAAGAGTCTGGGATATCTTTTCACCTAATTAGCTGCACTTTCCTGTCTTTCTATGTCTGGCTTCCTCAAAATTTTCTTTGAAGAATGGGTTCTGCAGCTCAGAAAAACAAATGACTGAAATCACTGGTGCAGAGAAATTCGTACATTTGATCTGAAATTAATCTGGATAATTTTCAAACTAGGAAGACCCTAGATTATCTGGTCTAACACCCTCATTTACAAAGAAGATCCTAGGCATGGGCAGGTAAAATGGGTATAGCCCAGGGTCCATTGCTAGGGAGGGATAGTCTCCTGGCCCTGCTGTATGTGGTCTTCATCCTGGTTTTCTGTGTTTTGTCTTAACTGAATTCAAAGCAGAGCCCTTCTGACTCTCCTTGGACTTCACACTTCATGCAAAAAGCTTGCAGGAAAACTAGGTGGATTAACAGAAGATGTAAAGTGGTGGTGATTGAATTTAACCTTGGTTTGATTAAGTAATCCTCAAGAAACCCCCAGAGGGGAAAATAGTCCCCGTGTATATGTTTCTACACCTTTGCTCCCCTCCCCTTCTAAAAGGCGTAAATCTCCCCTGAAATGCCTCCCTAACATTCAGAGCAATAAAGAGGTCACATTATAACTCCATAAATCTCCCTGGCTGGCTGGCTGGCTGGCTGCTGCCATTCCAGGAGGCGAAAGGGAAATTGTTTCCTCTTGACAACCGCTGGGCTGGAAGGAAAAAGCCTTTTCCCTCCAGACCCATTGTCTTGGTCCCTGAGGGAGCTGGTCTGGCAATTTGTTCAGTGTTTCCTTTCTATCCTGCCAGCTTATAACAAGCCGGAGAGGGGTTTCAGAGTCCAACAGGCCCAGACCGACCTGGTTTAAGTCTTTTCAAATGGCCCTGATAGAGGGTCTGGCCAAAGCTCCCACTCAGTCTTCCTAATTACAATAAAAAGAACGAAGTCTAAACAGGCAGTGCGCATGTGTGTATAACTGAGCATTAGGAACCAAGCCAGATCCAGTGGAGGCTGGAGCTTGAGCCTGCCTGCGGAAGCCTGTCTGGGGACCCCTCTAGACAGGAACTAGAGCGCTGTGAGAGAAGACCGTGGTCAGTGAGACTGAGAACCCACTTGGAAAATGAGAGGCGATAAGATGCTTTTGTGGGAAATCATAAAATGGAACCTGGCCTAAATGGAACCTTCTTTAAATTAAATATAGTACTACAGGGCCACCTGTGTAGCTTAGTCAGTTGAGCTCCCGACTCTTGATTTCGGCTCAGGTCATGATCCCAGGGTTGTGGGATCGAGCCCTGGGTCAGGCTCCGCACTGAGCATGGATTAAGATTCTCACTCTGTCTCTCTGCTCATCTCCCCTGCTGCACCCCCCCCAAAATAAAAAATAAAATAACAAATAAAAAATAATGCTACATGAAACAGTGGTGATGTTAGGGCATATTTATTTACCTATTTATTTTACATACAAAACAATTATTTATTGCAAATAGGAAATAAATTAACATAGTTCAGTCTTCAAAAGACTTATAAGAACACATGGTCAAAGCCATCTCTGAGCCACCAGGATGTTTCTCTGGAAGCAATTAATGTTACCTGTTTTTTTGTCTGTCCTTCTAGCGATATTTATTATATATACAAATAAACGTGTGTACAGACGTTTCTCCCCTTCTTTTTATAAGAGAGTATCATATGTACTGTTCTGTACCTTCCTTCTAATATTTCACAGCATATTTTGGGAAAAATTCCAAATTAGTATATGAAAGATCTTTCTTTATTCTTCATGGCTACATAGTGTACTTTATATTTTTTATTTTTTAAAGATTTTTTTAAATGTTTATTTATTTTTGAGAGAGAGAGAGAGCATGAGCAAGGGAGGGGCAGAGAGAGAGGGAGACACAGAATCTGAAGCAGGCTCCAGTCTCTGAGCTCTCAGCACAGAGCCCGATGCAGGGCTCAAACTCACAAACCGTGAGATCATGACCTGAGCTGAAGTCAGAAGCTTAACCGACTAAGCCACCCAGGCACCTCCGTAGTGTACTTTAATTGAGTTAACCAGTTCCATATCGATGAACATATAAGTTGTTTTTCAATCCTCTGCTATTGTAAAAAAAATAAATACCACACCAAATATTCGTATATGTGAGCCATTGTATACAAGTGCCAGTGAACCTGTAGGATAAATTCCTGGAAGTGGAATTTCTAGATCAAATGGCTCATGCTTTTGCTAAGATATGGTCAGGTTGCCCCCCACCTCCAGCCCCAGGCTCTACCATGTCACACCAGCAGTGTGGGGACTGCTAGTTTCCCCACGCTCCCACCCCCGGGGCACATTTAAATGACTGAGGCAGGTTGGCAGGAGACCGAGAGAGGGACCTGGACTCACCCCTCTGGGACTCGTGACTCAGAGGGAGGATGCGGGACCAGTCTGGACTTTGTTCACAGTGTGATTGGCAGACAGCTTTTGATTAGCTCATCATGTACATTCATTCCCGCACTCTCTGGTCCTCCACCCTGGAAAGAGCCTGTCTCTTTCCTTCCGTGGGGTGGGACAAATGGTTGGGGCCATTCTGGATACTTGTGTCTAGAGGAGGCTGCCCCTGGGGGAAGGGAGGCAGGTGGGCCCAAGGTAGAGAAGGCACTTTGTTTATTTTTGGAATGAGAGGATCCCAGGAAATTGAAGAAATTATGTAGACATCTCTAATCCTCTGACTCTTAGGCCGAGATGGCTTTAAAAAAAATTTTTTTTTAATGTTTTATTTCTTTTTGAGAGAGAGAGAGCGAGCGAGCGTGAGCAGGGGAGGGCCAGAGAGAGGGAGGCACAGAATCTGAAGACAGGCTCTAGGCTCTGAGCTAGAGCTCAGCACAGAGCCCGATGCGGGGCTCGAACCCATGAACCATGAGATCATGGCCTAGAGCCAAAGCCGGACGCTCGACCAACTGAGCCACCCAGGAGCCCCCAGAGATAGCTTTTTAAAATGTAACTTAATTTTCATTAGTTATTTTTTAATACTTTTATTAATATATATTTTATATCCTGTAAAGTTCACTCATTCAAAGTGAACTTCTTCAGGGGTGCCTGGCTGGCTGAGTCTGTAGAACATGTGACTCTTGATCTGGGGGTTGTGGGTTCAAGCCCCATGTTTGGGTGTGGAGCCTACTTAAAAAATAAAAAGTGTACTATGCAGTGGATTTTAGTATATTCACGGAGTTGTGCAGTCATCTCCCGAACCATTTGAGAGCATTTTCATCATTCCAAAGAGAACCTCTGCCTGGTAACAGAGTCTCCCCTTTCCTTCTCCCCCTGCCCCTGGCAACCACCATCTATGTCCTTCCTGTCTGTGCATTTGCCCATTCTGGATATTTCGTAGAAATGGAACCACACACTCAGTGGTTTCTTGGACTGCCGCCTTTCAGGGTGCATGGTGTTATTTTTATAACTTTTGTTTTCTTTTAGAGAGAGAGAGAGAGACAGGGCGCACACTCCTGAGTGAGGGTGGGAAGGGCAGAGAGAGAAAAGAGAGAATCTTAAGCAAGCTCCACACTCAGCTGGGAGCCTGACACAGGGCTCAATCCCACAACCCTGGAATCATGACCTGAGCCGAAATCAAGAGTTGGAACCTCAACTGACTGAGCCATCCAGGCACTCCTGCGTTTTGTTTTTGTTTGTTTTGTTTTGCTTTGTTGTTTACTCTGGCGTTATTTTTAACCTTCCATTTCCCCCAAGTTTAATGCCTTTGCACTGATGTTCCCAGTGCCTCCTACACTCTTGCCCAGATACAGAGATGCTTATTTAATTAAATGCTTAATTAATGAATTTAAGCTGTGTTAAAGGAGGGGGGAAATCATAACATAGTCCATATAATTGTCACTTTAAAAATCAACACAAATTTTCTTGTTTTTTTTACTACAGCTCAGTTTTCTTGCTCATTTCCCTATCTATGGACATTTGGGTTGTTTCCAGTGTTTTGCCATGAACATCTTAACAATGAACTTTTCTTTCTTTCTTTCTTTCTTTATGGGGGGAGGTCCTTTTGATGTGTTCCAGGGTATTATTAGAGCAGATTTGTCACTGCATCATGGAGTAGTTTTCCATATCTCTTCATATGGAAATTTTCCATATCTCTTCATATATAATTCTATATATACACATGATATCAATACATATGAAAAGCCTCTGGCCCTGCATAATTAACTCTCTCAGTTGAATTATTATGTGTGTCCAGAAACATGGCATCTCCGTGTCCAGGCTGTCAAGCAGAGCCCTCAGATTTACACCATTCTACGGGCACTATTGCTGCCTTGTTAGACACTTTAAGGCTCTGGATTTTGTTGAAATCTGATCGTGAATGTGCATCGAGCTTCTGTTGTATACCCAGCACTGCGGATAGAGTGATTCAGCCTAAGAGCAGCACGGTGCTGGGGAGGGCAAGGATCAAGTTACAGAATGTTCTGGAGTCTTACGTGAGTCACTCACCTTCTCTGTATCTTGGTTTCTTCTCATGAATGTTCATGGAATCACCCAAACATCGCTTCCAGTTTTTAAGACTGTTTGCCACCTGCCCTCTAGGAGACTTATAGTCTTAATGGAGACAAGTCAGCACAGGGGGGACCAATGATTAAGGGATGTTCAGAGCTAAGCAGTGGCTGCAGTCACTATACAATGGACGCAGGGTCCAGAGAAGGGAGGGTACAGTTTGGGCTCAGTACCCAGAGTTCAGAAAGTGGCAAACATTTTCAACTGCTGGTGCCCGCTCAGGGCCATGGCCGTCGTTGAGCTTAAGGCTGAACCCAAGGCTGAACCAAGGGAGCTGTGAAGTAGCAGTGGCAGCTAGAGAACGCAGCCTTTGGCGTGATTTTACACATTCCTCCCCTTGCATTCTGCGTGCACCCCTGGACACTGGGGACACTGGAGAGAGATGACCATAGGGGACTGCAGAGGGAATAAGTGTTAGGGATGCAGGTCTCACAGCCAGAGTTCTGCCAAGAGTGGCCACACATCCTGATTTCAAATCGGTTGTTCCAGAGTAATTAGTGATAAGCTCCTTTCCCTCAGAAGGAGGACGAATTATGTGGCATCCTGGTCAGACCCGGCAGAAGAGAGGAGGACCAGTAGTTCCAGGTTTAAGAGGGTCGGTGTGTGGGGTGGGCTTCAGGCCAGGGAGTCCGAGGGGCATGGCAGCCTGTAGAGACTCGGGCTCCTGCACACTAAGTAGCGCTAGCTCACGCTCTGCAGGCTTCTTTCTGAGGACCCACTGGGAAGAGCCTAGACTTCTCCTTCACTGGGTAGTAACGGACAAGAGGCAGGTAGAGGGAAGCCCAGAGAGGGAAGCCCAGATAGCACGAGGAGACAACTGGGCAAAACAGTGTTTGTAAAAACATTTACTGTTAGAAGGACAAAATATCAACATTTGGTTAAGTTTTATAAATAGAAATGTTAACAGCCCTTGGAGCATTCCCTTCTTTGCTCTGTCCATTTGCCTGCTTTCTTTTTTTATGTTTATTTATTTTTGAGAGAAAGAGGAAGCACCAGCAGGGCAGTAGGGAGGGGCAGGAAGAGAAAGGGAGAGAGAATCCCAAGCAGGCTCTGCGGTGTCAGCGCATAAACCACGAGATCATGGCTGGAGCTGAAATCAAGAGTTGGATACTTAACTGACTGAGACCCCTAGGCACCCCCTATTTGCCTACTTTAAAGACGGTATCCCAGCCCGTGGATCACAGGTGGGAATGCGCTGTGGGGACCCTCTCTTGGGAGTCTACTTGTGTTTAATTTCCAGATGTGGCAAAGGAAGTCATATTCTCAGTACCTAACACTATAGAACTTTTCCTAGCAGTGTGGCAATCTACATCATTAATGGACGTAACTTTGTACAAATCTGAAGGCCCAGGACCTAGTTAGTCATTGCTGAAGATTAACTTTGAATTGTAAAGCACCAGGAAATTTCTCCTGGAGCTAGTGAGTGACCCTGCATTTCATGGGGAAATCTTTAATACTGTAATTATATTCTCCCATGTGGGGATTCTTGAAGGTCTCAAAATCTAATCTTCACAGAGATGAAGGCTAGGGAGCATTTCTCAGTTGGTATGCCAAAGAGCATTGAAACACATGTGCCTTCAGATGTTTCTGTGATCAGATGAGTCAGGAAAACAGAGAATATGTGGGTCCTGGACTTCTTACAGCCTTTGCTGCTGACATGTTATATTGTGACCCTAAATGATCTTTCATATACTGATTTTTGAACTGTTTATGTTGACACCGTCTGCTTCTGGGGAAAGGATTGGGTCCCCAACAGGGTGGTGAAGTCAGGAGCTGGAGCTCGTGGGATTCTAGGCTCGTCAATAAGAGACTGGCCAATCAGCATACATTTCCAATTAGCTCTGCTGTTTGTTCAGCAAGATCTTTTCCGAACCACGTGAACCACGTTAACATTCTATTGCCTGCCCGCCTGGGCCAACCTCCCACTCTGCCTCTACTAGGAACGCACACCAGGTAGACCTGGAGATGGATATTTGGGGGCTTGTAGATCTCAGGGGAGGGCCAGTTGGTCACAGAAAGGAACACAAATGGTTGACTCCATATAGTCCCTTCAATGATGGGGCACCAATTACCTAGCGGAGCTGTCATCTCATCTTTCTGTTTGTAATTTGGAATTTCTCTTAGCATATGAGGGAGGTATCAGCTCTTGGCAACATGCTGTAATTAACTTTTCTCCAGGCTCATTTGTTCTTCAACCCCTTCCTTTTCCTTTCTCTTCCTCTATCTCTTCCTCCTGTCTTGTTTTTGATGCTTTTTCCTTCCTCTCAGAATGTTCTTTCTCTCTTTTTTTTTTTCCCTAACCTGAGTCACATTCTTTAACTTTCCCTGTAAACCTGAAGCCAGGCTCCTAGATGAACACCAGTGTTTTTTATTTGTGTGTGTGTGTGCGTGTAAAGGTGAAAGTTTATTTCCAGTGCAATCACAATATTCACCTGGAGAAAAGTTTAAAGGTCTCTCCTGTTATTCAGCGTCTATGAAGAAATGTAGACTGCTCAATGTTTCCTATAGATTAGTTTCCATTTCCTAGTTCGGAAAATTCTAAAAATGTTACGCATCTCCTGAAACCGCAGTCAGAACATAATGGAGAAGCTCTGTGAATCACTGGTGTCTGTCCTTCAGCGCTCTGAAGCAGAGGCCACAGAAGCCCCTGGGCCACTCTGGCCGGTCCTGGCGGGAACTGCTTCTGTTCTGCTTTTAGAATGGGTGCCCTCATCCCTGCCAGCCTGGATGCGGCTGGAGCCGTGTCCGCCTTCCCCTTGGCAGCCTCCTGTCACAGGCCAAGCCTGATGAAGCCCAGGAGACCAAAGGCCGAGTCTGCCAGAAAAACCTCAGGATTTGTTTGCTCCTTGTGCCCCAGACCCAGGCGCCAGCCCCGGGGACAGACCTAGGCCTGTCAGGAAATCCATGCACAATCTCTGGTGAACTTTGGATGGGACAGCAGGGCTGGGGTTCAGCAAGGGACATATGGGTGGGGCTAGGGACTTTGTTCCTGAAGCCCCTTTGGCTCTGGGGGAAGTCTCTGGGCAGGTACCTCCTTAGGCATCGCCCAGGCCTTGGATCCCCTCTGGTCGTAGTTTTGTAGCATTGAATATCCGCCCCCGAGCATGGGCAATTTCCATTATGTTTATGTGTCTTCTGTCCCCAAACAGATTGCAGAGTGATCTAGGACAGCTGAAGATGTGTAACGGAGGGCGGAGGAGTGGGGGTGAGTGAAAAAGCCCAGGCACCATTGCGGTTTGTCACATTTAATAGAATTCCTTGTTTTGAGTTGTGTATCTCCAGCCAGACCAGAACAACTTTGGGCGGCCATCTTGTCCCAGTTTTGTCAGCTAGATCTCTATGGCCAGCGCTTGCTGCAGGGGGCAGTAAAGTAGACACATGGCAAATGTTTGGGGCTTCAGTGCCCCCCACAGAAGTAGTGGAGGGCCTGAGGTCAGATAGTCTCAGCATCTGAGGGTGAAGGAAGGGGCTCAACATGGGCTCTGGCTGAAGACCCAGTTTTCCCTAGCAAGGGAAATCCCCTCAAAAGAGGGAAGCCTGAGGGGCACCTCTCCAGCAGAGCAGAACCAGGCTCTATAGCACCAACTCAGTGGGTTGGCCAATTCACGAGGCAGTGCCCACCTGCAGGAGCTTGCCCTCCGGCAGTTGGGAGACAAATCCAGCTTTTGGGCAGTGCCCAACAGGTGCTGCCAACCATGATCCTGACCTCTGATTCCTTTCCCTTGTTTCTCCTACTTTGCTCCTTTCCCTCTTCCTACTTTCCTTCTCCAAGTGTAGCTGGGGCACAGGGGTACAAGTTCACCTGTCTCTGGGGGGCCCCAAACAGACCAGGTTGGGTCACTCCCGACACTGACAAAATCCAGAGGCAGAGAGACCGATGATGGCAAGACCAGAAAGGAATTTCTTTCAGTGAGGCCAACCCCGGGAAGACAGCGGATGAGCCTTTCAAAGGCGGTCTCCAGAGTGCTGAAAATACTTCCAGGTTTATTTAAGGAAAATGTGGGGCAAAGGTCTGTGGGTCTATGCAGGTGGGCAGTGAAAGTCAGACCAATCACTGTCTTGGAGTCAGTCCTGGGCAGGGTCTTGCTGGCTGAGGGTAGTCCATGATGAGGGGGTCGTTTTTGGTTCCCTGCAGGGGATGCTTTACCCTCAGGGTCTTCTGCCTAAGTCCAGAGACAGGCTGGAAAGAAGAACCCAACTAAAAAGTGGAGGTCAAAATGGAGGCAGCCGAAGCCCTCTCTCACCAGCCCTGACTTGCTTAACCCTGCCTGTGGGTGGGTTCCCCAGGATGGATGGAGCAGGTCAGGGGAGAGGTCGAAGCCTTTGCCTTTGATTGTGTCAGTTCTCTGTGGAGAAGTCAGGGGTGGGATCCTTCAACCTCCTGGCCCACATTTTTCTTTCAGGCACTTGGGGAGAAGTAATTCCTAGGAATACACATACTAAATTGGATGCCTACAAAATCAGGCTGAGTTTGTTTCCCTCTTTAAAGACAACGTTTTCCAAAGTGGGTCATGGATGGAGGGGAGGAGTTAAATCCCCATTCTCGGGGTTAGGACCCAATTCGTTTTGTGTTTCTGATTGCTAAAATAGTCACGAATGACTATGGCCCATGAACAGCAGCCTTGTGACCTCATAAGTGTACACTGTCTGCCATGCTGCCAGTTACCTCCCTGCCTGCAAGTCCCCAGCATGGCAAGGTCTGAGAGTGATAGACAATTTATAATTCCGAACGTGGCCCCAGTGGGTTTGAGAAAAGGTCAGATTCCCAAATCTCCTAGCTCTTTTATCTATCCCCTCCCTCCTGCAAAAATCCCTCTCAAAGATTTGTCCCTGGCCTTCCCCCTCCTTCTTCACCCCTCCAAACCTAACAATCATCCATCATTGTTATCTCATTTGGTGTTTACAAAGCACTTTACAGCCATTGTTGTGATTTTTTCCTCTTATTTGCAAAGTACTTTACAACTATTATTACAAGTCTGTTCTCCCATGTGGGGTAATGCTGACCCACTTCCGAGAGAGTTCAATTCCTACTGCCCTCTAAGTGATTGGACCCATTCCCATGATGCTGAGCCCTGGGTAGGTGGGGCTTTCATAAGTGAAGGTCGTTGCTGTGCCCTTGGAAATCTGGCTTATAAACTGCCTTCAGACCACCGCCTGCTGGCCTTTGGAAGTTCCACCCAGTGCATTTCTTAAATTTTTTTTAAGATTTTTAATTTTTAAATAATCTCGTCATTCAACATGGGGCTCAAACTCACAACCCTGAGATCAAAAGTTGCAGGCTCTGCCGGCTGAGCCAGCTAGGCACCCCACTCCCTCAGTGCACTTCTAATGAAGAAGTAAGAGATAGTTGTTACCACGGTTCATACTGCCAGATGTTCGTGCTGGTGTGGGGCTCACTCACTGCCTATTACCTCCTGCCTCTAGCAGAGTGGCTGCTAAGCAGCAGGGTTTGAACTTCGTTCTCTCCTTTCTGCAGTCCCAGGTAGGGTGTGTGTGTGTGTGTGTGTGTGTGTGTGTGTGTGTATGTGTCAGATGCAAGAGAGTAGAATATTTCCCCCCCCCCCCCCATAGTGGACTGGAGCTGCTTAATGTCATCAAAAGTTTTTCTGTTTTTGTTTTTTGTTTTCAATGTTTATTTTCTTTTTTGAGAGACAGACAGACAGAGCATATGTGGGGGGAGGGACAGAGAGAGAGAAAGAGAGAGAGGGAGACACAGAATCCGAAGCAGGCTCCAGGCTCTGAGCTGTCAGCACAGAGCCCCACTCGGGGTTCAAATTCATGAACTGTGAGGTCATGACCTGAGCCGGATTCGGAGGCTTAACCAACTGAGCCACCCAGGCATCCCCTGTTTTTGTTTTTGTTTTTATTAGATTTTCTAAAATAGGCAAATATGACATTATAGAGTGGTGGTTTTTTTTAATTTTTAATTTTTTTCATTTGGAGAGAGACAAAGATAGTGCGAGTAGGGGAGGGGCAGAGGGAGAGGGAGAGAGAGAATTGCCAAGCAGGCTCCGTGCTGCCAAGTGCAGAGCCCAATGCAGGGCTTGAACTCAGGCAAACATGAGATCATGACCTGAACTGAATCCAAGAGTTGGATACTTAACTGACTGAGCCCCCAAGGCGCTCCCAGAATGGCATTGTTAAGAAAGAAAAGCCCACATCGTAATAACTAGCCTAACAAAAACCCCTTCCTTCCCAGTGGCCTTAGCTACCATCACAGTGGCTATGGCATTTTGTGCGCTGCATTTTTCATTTAACATGCAGTGTAAGCCTTTTCCTTTATTGTTACATTGTCTTTGTAATCATTAAAAATGTTATAACATTTTATTGAGTAGGTTGGATGGCACAAGACTTTCTGGTAGAAAATATGGAAATCTCTGTAGATTTGGAGGTGTAGTGGATTGTAGAGAGACATATGTCAGACAGGGTGCCTTTAGAAAGCATGGCCTTGACCTCCTACCCATTCTCTTCCTTTGGCTACTGTTGTTAACACCTGACCCTTCAATCCCGGTCTGACTTCTGCCTTTCCTACCCTAGACAAAAAGTATTTGCCATCCAAATCCCCGATTTGGTTAAGGTATGTTCTGAATATGAGTTGAGTAATAATGTTACTCATTATCAATATTTTGGCTCAATTTGCCCAACTAGGTTATTAGCATTCTGAGAATAAGGTTCCCTCTTAGCATCTGGGACATCTATCAGAGGGCTTAAAGAGCCGATGCTCAGTAAACATTTGTTGGTGATAAATACGTATTTGCCAACCTTCAGTGCCTTTCCCTGGCCAGTAAAATAGTTGCTCGAGTGTGTAACCAATTCACTGAGGCAAATGTGAAGGAGTTTCTAAGGCAAACCTTTGTGTTGGGGTCTCAATGCAGTGTAAGGCCAGTAACCAGCCAAGGGACCTGTAATTGCCAGGATGGTTCCTTTGATGAGATTCTACCCCTGCATATAAAACCATAAGTGTGAAGAGAAGAGGGTGTCTCCCCTTCAAAAGAGAAAAACAGATTATGCTATTTTTGTCTGTAGAGGCTTCTTTAGATAAACTAGAACATAGGAAAGAAGCCGGTTTGCCTGTCTTTAAAAGGAGGAGAGTGTGCATATGTATCTGTGAGAGCTACATCCTGGAATATTAATGAACGAAATGGTAGAATGTATGGGACTTTCTTCAATTACACAGGACACAGGAAAGTCGGTAGAGAGATCGTGAGACCAGACTGGCCCGAACTTGTTGGGAGCTGGATGATGATTAAATAAGAGTTCTGTCCACTTTTGAGTATGTTTAGATCTTTCCATGATGAAAAAAAATAGAATAAGCGGGTTGCCCTAGGTCGGGACGGGAAAAATGATCTAGAAAAGTCCTCCATTCCCAAGCATGATTTAGGCTTGAAGACTGTGTCTTGGTCCAATTGTGAGGCTGTAGCGCCATCTAGTGTTTACAGCAGACCCTCATCAAAAGGATGACATTGCCAGGGCCCCTCCTGGTTCGAAGGTCCTTCTGTTAACTCCCTTGGCCTTTCCAGTTCTCTCGTGGGAAGGCCTGGGCCAAGGGAACAGGGTTTACTGGCTCAGGGGAAGGGCAACACATGCCAGTTTGCAGGTGGCGGTGGCTGTGATGGTGGCGATGGTGGTGAGGGTGGCGTGAGGGTTCGTTCCTTGCCAGCCCCATTTATGGGGAAGCAAACTGTGGGCAGGAGTTGCCATTTTGTGTGTGGCTCTGAAAGCAGGTGACCTTGCTGGAGGGTTCTCAGTGTGACCCAGGTGCAAAAATAGCCTCTCTTGTGACTGTGTGTGCTCAGCTCCGTGGCCTGAGCAAATAGCCCCTCACACCTGCACATTGTTGACTCGGTGTGGACACACAGCTACTTGTTTGCAGGTGCAAATGACTGTTTGTATACCCAGACTTGAGGGGAGGGCCCCCCACCATGCTCTTCTTCAGCCCACGTTCCCTTAGAGCAAGTAGCTGGGCCACAGAACTAGCAGAATGTGTGACCTTAAACCCCAGTGCTAGGTCCTGGTAGAGGGAGAGCTCTTCAAAACCCTCCCTTCCAAATATCCCCCCGTTAATAGAGAAGAACCCACTCTCGCCTCTGGTGGCAGGACAAGAACCACCTGACAGCCAGGGTAGCTGTACCTAGGGATGGAAAATCTGGATAGGATGTAAAATATTTCTCAAAATAGGAAGCAGTGTACATGGAGTCAGAGAGGCTTCTGGAAGTTCTGAGCCAGGCTTTATACAGATCATCGGGAATAAGAAACGGGTCTCAGCCTATCTCACCAGGGCAACTGAAATGCACAGGAGTGAAATTTGTCAGTTGTAAAATGCTGTAGACCTGGACGGTAAAGGTGGTGGTGGAGGGGGGTTGTCAATGAATGCAGGAGACTGACCTCGATGGCAACTTGCCCGTGGAAGTGTGAGCGATGCTAAGTCACAGTTGCTTGCAACGTGGACCTTCATTTTATGCAGTAGGCAGGAAAAAATGTCAAACTGGGATACAGCATTTCCAACAGATATATTGAAATGACAAAAATGGATTATAGCCCTTTTTGCAGGGCAGTTTGAAAATTTCAAAAACTTTAAAAAAATGTAGTCCCTTTGGATCAGTAATTCTACTTCTAGGAGAGCACCCTTAGGAATAAGCAGAAATGCTAAGATTTGTGCACCAAACAAGCTGTGTTTGCAAAACAAAAATCGGAAGCTGGATAGTGATTGAGTAAAAGTTTAATAATGATAATAAAGGATGCACATTTATATGATAGGATAATATACTATGCTAAAATGAGTTTATGAAGAATTTCTTTTAATTTTTCTTGTATTTTATTTTGTTTGAGAGAGAGAGCAAGAGCAGGGGAGAGGGGTTGGGGGGGGGAGAGTGAGAGTGAGAGAGAGAGAGAGAGAGAGAGAGAGAGAGAGAAAGAGAATCCCAAGCAGGCTCACACCCAGCGTGGAGCCCAATGAGAGGCTCAATTCCATGAGCCTGGGATCATGACCTGAGCTGAAACCGAGAGTTGGACGCTCAACTGACTGAGCCACCCAGGCACCCCAAGTTTATGAAGAATGTGTAATGTGGGAAAATGCCTTGGTATTAAGTGAAAAAAGTTGGCTCAAAATTATATAGCTTGACCTTGACTAGGCACAAATGCATGTCAATATATAAAGTATTGCAAAGGATATAATAGAATAAAATGTTAATAACACTGGTGATCTTGCAGTCATAGGATTACATTTGATTTGTATTTTCTTTACACATTTTATTGTCTGATTTCCCAGAGTAATTTTTTTATTTTTAATTGAAATGGAAAAGGATCTCCATTTTGAAAGGGAAAGAGAGGAAGAAGGTCTGGGCAGAATATAGTGTTAGATGAGACCCTCAGGGATACAGGCTCTGAAGGAGAGATAGGGACTAAAATCCAGGCTGCTGATGGTTGCTGCCCGACTTTTCTTTTTCTTGTGACCAAGGAGAGCCTTGTGGTGTCTGGGAGGCCCAGGAGTAAAACTGTCCACTCCAGGGGTTGAGGCCAGAGTCCGGAACAGGGAGGCAGCCTGAGGTGATCCATCTTTTTACTCCTTGCAAGGAAAAGACATTATTCCCTTGGCCTATAGATTTTCCAATGTAAGATTTCTGGACCCAAACAAAGAATCAATCCTCTGTATTATTTTCCACCCAGTAGATATGTTCGATGACTTCTCAGAAGGCAGAGAGTGTGTCAACTGTGGGGCCATGTCCACCCCGCTTTGGAGGCGCGACGGGACGGGGCATTATCTGTGCAACGCCTGTGGCCTCTACCACAAGATGAACGGCATCAACCGGCCCCTCATCAAGCCGCAGCGCCGGCTGGTAAGCAAGTGCCCAGACTGCTCAAGTCGGCCTTCCTCTCCTCCTCTTGGTGCCTGGCTTTACAGCTCACACTTCAGTGGGAAATTCCTAGGTTTCATTTTGGACTCCAAGTCATGGTTGTTTGTTTGTTTATTTAAGTTTATTTATTTATTTTTGAGAGAGAGACAGCATGAGTGGGGGAGGGGCAGAGAGAGAATGGGAGAGAGAGAATCCCAAGCAGACTTTGCAGTGTCAGCACAGAGCCATTGCGGGGCTCGAATTCACGTAACGGTGAGGTCATGACCTGAGCTGAAACCAGGAGTTAGGCGCTCAACAAACTGAGCCACCCAGGCACCCCCTTCAAGCCATCCTTAAAAGAAAGTGTGGGTTGAGGAGTTGGGTGAGTGGTTGGCAACATCATAATTTCTCATACCTTTAGGGTGAGCTTGAGCTACAAGGATGTTCCAGACCATCTACTTTAACACCTTGATTCTGCAGAAGTGAAAAGGGAGGCTCAGAAAAGCTAACAGCCTTGCCCACAGTCACATGGCTACTGAGTCTCCTATCTGGAACCAGAGCCCAGGCTTCCTGGTTCCCAGTCCAGCCTTGCCTTATACATCTCTGGTTTTCTCATCAACCCCATGAGGAAGGTAACTCTTCCTTACCCTGTTTTCAGCTGATCAGTTGATAAAACCCAAAGCCCAGGGAGATTAAGCAGGGTGCATTGGGCCCTATGGCTGGGAAAGAGTTTGTAATGGGGTTTTTGGCTCATGGGTCCTTGGTCTTTTCCAGTATAATTTGATTTTGACCAACACAAACTAGCTTTCGTGTATATCAGGAAGGGAGGAACAGAGGGGTTGAGTCCTGATGTTTCCCTTTCTTGAGGTCCCAAGGCCCATCCAGTCTTCGATGACGCTCGAATACAGTAATTCTTCACCCACCACCCATGCCTGCTACTGAAAGCCCTCATTTATTATACTTTTGAGAAAAGCTTTTCTGCCTCCAGTACCCAGTGGTTGGTGGGCTTTTTGATGAATGACTGATAAAGCCACTAATGCTACAGTTAGGACAAGAATTCACTCTGCTTCTCCTGTGGCTGAAGTCCTTGTTCTCATTCACCCCCAGGAGTGGCTTAGGTGAAGGGAGAATTTGGCGTTGTGGCTGCTCTGAGACTTTTTTCTTAACGTTTATTTTTTTTCAGAGAGCTAGAGAAACAGAGTGAGAGCAAGGGAAGAGCAGCAAGAGAGACACACACAGAATCCAAAGCAGGCCCCAGGCTCTGAGCTGTCAGCACAGAGCCTGATGCAGGGCTTGAACTCACAAACCACAAGAACATGACCTGATCTGAAGTTGGATGCTTAACTCACTGAGCCACCCAGGCATCCTGTGCTCTGGGATTTATGTACAGTGCTGCTATAGCTGACCCTGCCACCCACTTAGGGCCAGCCCCTCAGTGCTCCCTGCAAAGCAGAAGCAGCAGCACAGGACTTTTATTTGGACTTGAAGCGTTTGCCTTCTCTGTTGCAGTCCGCCTCCCGCCGAGTGGGCCTCTCCTGTGCCAACTGCCAGACCACCACTACCACGCTGTGGCGCCGCAACGCCGAGGGTGAGCCCGTGTGCAATGCCTGCGGCCTCTACATGAAGCTCCATGGCGTAAGTGACCCCACCGCCGCGGGGTGCTCGCCCCGACCAGCGGCCACACCTTTGTTCCTGTTACTCACTTCTCACTGTCTTCTAATTCTCAGACTGTAATTCATGTTCCCCTTCTTAGCAAAGATACCTAGATTTAGATGGGACCTTACAGGCTGCATTAGTCCATTTGGGCTGCTGTTAGAAAACACCACAGACTGGGTGGCTTATACACACGGGAATTTCTTTCCACATTCCTAGAGGATGGAAGTCCAAGATCAGGTGCCAGCATAGTCAAATGCTGGTATGGACTTGGGGAAATACTCTCCTATGTCATTGATTTGCATGTGAATTCCTGCAGCTATTCATTAGGAAATTAACCTAGTAGTTCTTGTTAAGGATAAGAAACACATATCTTTTGATTTAGAAGCTCTGCTTTGGGGAAACTAGCCTATTAAGCAATAAAAGAATCAGTATAGAACGATGTTTGAACTGTTTATTGTTGCAGTATTTGTAGTGGCCAAAACAAGAAACAGTCGTAAAGCCTCATAAAGGAATCGTTGATTAAACTATGGCACAAACTGTAGTGTGAAATATGGCTGTGAAATGGTTGATTAAACTATGGCACAAAGTGTAGTGTGCAGAAGTTTAAAAGTAATCAAGTCAGAGCCATGTATCTTGACCTGGAGTAACAAGACACATTTGCAAAGTAATATATGTAGTATGACCCCATACTACCCCATACTATGGGGGTAGTGTGTTAAACACACACCCAAAGATGGCTGAATGGATGAAGGCACACGTATATACATGTACAGACATGTACATGTGCACACATGTTTGAGAGTCCTTTAAAATGTAAGAAACGTAACAGGCTGGTATTCCAATTGCCCCATGGGGGACAGGATTGATGGATGGTAATGGAGTGGGAGGGGTTGTTACTAACTTAGTCTCATGTTTTATTTCCTTTTTTAAATTAGTTTTCATTTGAATTCCAGTTTAGTTAACATACAGTGTTATATTCAGCCTAGGTGTGTGATATAGTGATTCAACAATTCTATACATTATTCACTGCTCGTCATGAGAAGTGTACCATGGTTTCTTATTATAGTGAGAGAAGAAATAGTGGAAAATATAGTTAAGAACAGTCATAAGAAAATACACTTCCTTCTGCAAAGAAGTGTATCAAAGATGCTTGTTGAATCACTGCAATAGCCCAAATGGAGGGAAAAAAACCTTCAGGAGGAAAATGGTTAAAGAAATTCTTGTTCTTTAATAGGGGAATGGTAAAAGAACCTGATAAAGGAATATTATGCAAGTGTTAAAATGATTGTGTCCTCAAAAAATTAAAAATAGAATTACCATATGACCCGGCAATCCCACTTCTGAGTATATATCCCAAAAGAATTGAGAGCAGAGTCTTGAACAGATATTTGTACCCTCATGTCCATAGCAGCAGTATTCAAAAGAGCCAAAGGTGAAATCAACCCAAAGGTCCATGGATGGATAAGTAAAATGTGGTGTGTCTATACAAGGGACTATTATTCAGCCTTTAAAAGGAAGTAAATTCGGACACATAGTACCAGATGGATGAACCTTGAAGTCACTACAGTAAGTGAAAGAAGCCAGTCACAAAAGGACAAATCTTGTATGATTCTACTTATAGGAGTTGTATGATTCTACTTATATGAGTTGCCTAGAGCAACTCAGAGAGACAGGAAGTATCATGGTGGTTGCCAGGGGTCAAGGGGAGGGGGAAATAGGGAGTTAGTGTTTAATGGGTACAGAGTTTTAGTGAAAAATGAGAAGTGTTCTCAAGGTGGACGGTGGTGATGGCTACACAACAATGTGAATGTACTTAAAACACAATTAGAAATGGTTGAGATGGTAAATTTTGTGGTATGTGTATTTTACCATAATTTTTTTTTTTAAAGTACTGAGGTTGGTGGGGATAAACACAAGGGTTCTATTTTTCTGAGGTCAGAATGGGCTTCAAGTGGGCCAAAGTGTGGGGCTGGGGGCTGGAGGGAGGAGAGGCTATTTCCTTCCAAAGGTGGGAACACTGTTTGACCTCTCAGTTGACTAGAAGGCAGGTTCAAGTTCACACAATCTGCTACCCTTCTCTCTTAAGCGTTCCATATTTAATCTTTCAAGTGACAATTTCTTTTCTTTCAGTATTTCGAGTATGGCCTTTAGTAGTCCCATACAGGAGAAAAGTGCAGACCAGGAACTAAAAGATTTGGTTGGCTTGGCCTAAGAGAAACATCTGTGAGGAGAGCACATGTTTAAAAATATTAGAAAGATGACCAGCAAGCCTGCTCCCCAGACACTTGTTTAGGCATCTGTGAACGGTTCAAGAACATGATGCCTGACAATCACTGCTTGCTTATGAGAAGCCAGTGCCATAAAAGTGTTGCCCATGGATAGTTTATCTCAGGACCTGGCCCAAGGGCAGTCTCCCTAACATAATCTCTGGTTGCTCCCCACCACCCATGGAAACACCACGATTTGCTCCAACCAGACTGAATGCAGTGCAGAGCCGCTCTATGTAGAGTGACTTCACATCTCAATTCACTGGGCTGCACCAGTTTCTGCCTATTTTCTTAGCATAATTATTAATAGCACCACTTTTCACTTTCACAGTGTTCTGATATTGCTGATAAACTAAAGGCTTTTGCACATACTGCTCCTGCTGCCTGAAATGCCTGCCCCTTGTCTACTCGACAGCCTCCCACAACTTAGGCATCACCTCTTCAACGAAGCCTTCCTTAATGCGGTCATGTGCCTCTTCCCGGCCTCCCAGGCCGAGGACAGAGCTTAGTGTTTCTTCCCTGTTACCCCATATCACCTATGAGTCTGATTGTTTCCTACTTGTCTGTCTTTTCCAGTAAACTGTGAAACTCTGGAAGAAAGGAATGGTGTCTTTAAGCTTCCGTTTCTCCAGAGATAGTATAATACACAGCATATAGTATAGGTGCTCAATACATACTTGAATAGCATTGGTTTCTTTCTCAGCAGGAGCTCCAGGGGCTGATGCACTTAGCCCAGGTTTGTAGAGGAATTGCTTAGATGTTGCCTTCTCATAGTGCAAGTGCGTGTTTAAATATGGTTAGCAGATCACGTACAAGTAGAAAACCATATATATTTATTTGTAACTCTCTCCAGGTCCCCAGGCCTCTTGCAATGCGGAAAGAGGGGATTCAAACCAGAAAACGGAAGCCCAAGAACCTTAATAAATCTAAGACACCAGCAGGTGAGGAAAAGAATTGTGTGTAATTATATGAAGAACTCAGTGGCCCTTGGAATATGTGAAAGTCATGTACTCTTAGTGGGTCAGCCCAGGTGACCAAGGCATAATGATAGCCTGTCCATCCCCAGCCATTCAGGAAAGAATGATAACCCAATGAAAAGTAACATCACCATGCAAAATGGTGGAGCTTTTGAAACAGGCTCAAGTCAAGTTGCATGATTCTTGGCAGCTGCAAAGGCTGCAGTGGGCCAGCTGGACTGATTGAGGGCCAGAGAGAAAAATGAACATTACTGGTCACTCCATCTTTGGGACTGCGGTCATTCCAAGAACTCAGTTCCATTCTGTTCCCTTTGAGATAACGGGGATCTAGGAGGACAGGGTCCCATTAGTCATGCTAACCACAAAAAGGTTTGTAAGCCAATGTATACTTAACATCAGGCAGTACTTAGCATTCTAGAAAGCTGCTCTACAATTAGTATCTCACTGGTCCTTAAAGACCCCCTTGAGACCCATTATCTGCATTTTACTAATGAACAAACAGGCTTAGAGAGGGCAGTGACTTAACCAGTCATACAGCTATCAGTGGGTAGACTTGGAATTAAAATCCAAGTTTTTACACTTCAACATCCATGTTCTGTTCAATATGCCACTTTGCCTTCTCAGTTTCTAGCTAAAGAATGAGGACTACTTATGCTCCTGTCAAGAGCACTCCCTCCTCAGTACTGCTACCAAATCAAAGATTTCACTGGGAAATGGCTGCAGCTGCAGAGAAAATAAATCAGCTGATCCAGTGAAAAGTTTATCTTCTAATCTAAAGCATGACAAACAGATAAATTTCCCTTTTCCACTACTGAGAACATGACCCAAGTCTTCCTTTCCCAGATTCAACAATAGCTTACCACCTCTGGCAGTATATCTGATTAGATATTTTATTTTAGATCTTATTTATTATTACATCTAATTTTCTGTGTCTCACACCAGTGGTCTTCAGCCTTTCTCCCTGTGTCCGCACTGTTTTAGAAGCACAGCACATTCCCCTAGGTAACTTCACCTCCTTACATGTTGCAGTGATAGAGAGAGCAAGCATTTGGTTCAGGTGAGCAGCCCCTATCCAAAATTCCCAATGTAGGGAGCTAGATTGGGCAGCAAAACCTAATCTGAACAGATTGTTCATAGTCTTTATTTACCCCATGGGTGAATATTCACATGTTTTGCTGTAGAACAATTAATGTGCTTAGTTATGAAGTGTTGTCTCAGACTCCGCTGGGAATATTCTAGAATATACCGTATTAAAATCCAAAAACTTCTGAATCCTGAAACATGTGGAATAAGGGGAGGTGAGCCCGTCACTTGAAAAATTTCCCTTGGAGCTCTGATATTTTCATTTGTCCCGTTTTGAGAATTGTCACCCTGCCCTGATGAAGGGCCCAGCTTCATTCCCTAGGACGTAGGAAGAAAGCTGTTCGCATAGACCTACCCTGGCTGTCTCAAAGGACCGCCATCCATTCGCTCCTGTCACTGGTCTGGGTGTCCTGACTCTGTCTTATTTTAGGTCCCTCGGGTGGTGAGAGCCTTCCTCCTGCCACCAGTGCCTCCAGCAACTCCAGCAACGCGGCCAGCAGCAGCAGCAGCGAAGAGATGCGCCCCATCAAAACAGAGCCCGGGCTCTCGGCCTACCATGGGCACAGCAGCTCCATGGCCCAGGTACATCCCTGGGGGGGGAGACGGGGCTGCCTCTGGGGTACTGCACCTCAGAGCACCAGGTGGCAGGGTCAGCGCCATAACACACGCTTTAGCAGGGCCCCAGCAGGTGGCAGGAAGAGCCGCCAGGGGGCCTTTGGGGTGCCACCTGAGGCTAGGGGCTTTCTACACAAGGATCTATTTCCGCACATCTGATCACGTTACAATGATTTGGACGCACAACTACAACACACCAATATTTAACAGCTCCTCTGTGCTAGGACCTTCAGAGACCAGGCATGGGGAGGGACACATTAGGGCACAGCCACAACCTGAATCAGACTGCATGCTTCTACAACTGTAGAAGGTTCTAGAAGGTGGTGCACTGGCTTTCTCTGCAAGTCTGTCTCCTAAGTGAGAGGTGGTGTGACCTTCGCCTTGAAGGTTGGGTAGATTTTAACAGGAGGAGGGGATAGAGGAGGACCCTCCTGGTGTGGGCAGAGGTGTGGAAACTGTGAGGGGCAGGGTGGGTGGGCCGGGGGTTGGTGAGGAGGTCACTGCCGTTTAATGAGGGTAGGCTACAGGTCCAACTTCACACATGTGTCCAGAAGATGAGTCAGCAGTCCTGTCCTTTTCCTCTTTCAAATATGATGGCATTCCTACCCCCAACCCCATTCCTCTTTGGTTCCCCTATTTGGGATTAGGAGAGTCCTAAGCTTCGTTACTGTTTCCCAAACTTGGTTACCGTGAACTCTGATCTATCCTCTGCATACGCTTGAGGGAGGCTGTAGCCTAAAGAGCTTTTTACTATCAGGGTAAAGAAGCAGGTTCCATAGAACCGGGAGAGCCAGGAGCCTCTTCTGGGCGTGGAGATCTGATGGGGATAGGATAGTGTAAGATGTCTCATGTAACTATACGAGCCATCTGAGAAACCAGAATACCCACAAACCTCTACTGGGTCACAGTGCTCAGAAGCTAATGGATCACACATACCCTTTGGGTCCCACAGCACAGGGGTTAGGAAAAACAGAGAGAAATGCTGCCTGGTGTCTTGCCCTGCCCTTGTCCTTGGCCCTCTCCCCTCATCTCTTTCCTAGGGGTGGGAGCCAGCTTGGGGACATCTGTGTACTGGGGCTCCCCTCTCCAGCCCAGACCTCCCCTCCTGAGCCCTCAGGAGTGATTCTCTTGAGCTCATCTTGCACTTTTTGCTTTCAGACGTTCTCAGTCAGTGCGATGTCTGGCCACGGGCCCTCCATCCACCCGGTCCTCTCGGCCCTGAAGCTTTCCCCACAAGGCTACGTGTCTTCTGTCAGCCAGTCACCGCAGGCCAGCTCCAAGCAGGACCCTTGGAACAGCCTGGCCTTGGCTGACAGTCATGGGGACATAATCACTGCATAATGTCACCTCCTTCCCTCCTCAGATTTCGGCACGGACTTGGGACTTGGAGGACAGCAGAGATGAGGCTCTGGGCTCCCAGGGGCCGGCCTGCTCTGTCGGGGAATAACTCCAGAAGAACAACTGGGAAGAAACTTGAAGTTGACAATTTGGTTTAGGGGAAGTGGGTGTTGGATTTTATCGGATGCCTTTTCAAGGGTAGGAGACTGGAAAGAGCCCAGACTCTGATCTGGAAGAACCCACCCTTCACTACGAGCACATTTAAGTCCCTTCTGTGGAGAAAGAGACTTCTTTCCTATTTTCCACCCCACCCCTCCCCTACAATAGATGAGATATATTTCTCCCCTGCCTTTCCACCAGTGTGGCCTAAGATGGCGGCTTTTCCATGGTGTTCCTAGCACTGGGGCTCTGAGGACAGGTGGAGGGGACAAGGCGCTGGGACCCCTGGTCCAGCCTGAATTTAGATGTGACAAGCCCCTCTGGGCAGCTGCTGCCCTTGTCCAGCACTCCCCCCTTCAGTTTGGTATACCCCTGCCTTCCTCAATACTGAGTCTTGGCTCCTGAAACGTTGGGTGTAGTGCCCGTGTTACTGAATGCTTCGTGGGGAGATGGAGGAGAGGGCCACTTCACCACTGCAAGGTGTGGTTTTGGCAAAATTGCAACTTGGCAACTTCGCCTCCCCCAAGTTCCTTTCCCTGACCCAAGGCTCAAGCCTCCACTCCTTCTCACCCCCAAGGCCTCTGAAAATAAAAATCCCTTCCACTGCTGAGTGATTCAGCTCTGCCTTCAGCTTGAACCTGTCTCTCCCTCCGCAAAACAAGAGCTTGGCAGTTTAGCCACACAGCAGCCTCCCTATGTCTGCCCCCCAAATCCTTCATCTACCCCATCACACACAGGTGGGTCCCAAGTAAGTACAAAAAAGGTTCTGCTGCCAAAGCGAGATTGACAAACACTCACCTAAGACTTGAGATCCTTCAGGACAGCATGTCTGGCGGACACTGTCCCCGGGGCTGGGGCAAGCACCGGGGACGGGCAGGGGGTTTCTGTGGATTCTTCTGGTTGGATCTCGTGGACGACACTCTTGCTCTGCAGAGATGTGCCTCTTGTTCAGACATCAGGCCGAGTTCATCCAAGGGGTGCGGAGCCCCTGCACCTACCTACATCCTTTCCCCAGAAGACACCTTTCGTCCAGGAGGCAAAAAGCCAGGGATCTTGCAACATAAATTCAAAGCAAACCAACACAACATGACACAAACTTAACAGAAAGATGACAACCGATAAGAGAAGACATTGAGGGTGGGCCTCGAGGGAGTCTCCAGCTCTCGTACTGTCCTGGAATTGGCCTTCTTCTCCTCGCCATGTTGCCGTTTCTGCCCGAGATGCTGGAGCTCACAGAGACTTCTCCTTCCTGGTCCTCATCGTCAACAGAACTGTAGCTGACTGTGGCCTTACCACATCTTCCCCCCAAATAGCCAGCTCCCAACCCCAAAGTCCTACTGGCTGTAGCAGAGAATATTTTTAAACCAAGATTCTGTTTTAATCATCATTACATTGCTTTCTTCCATGAAGGCCACCCTCATATACCTTCCCTAACCCACAACCTGTTAACATTGTCTTAAGGTGAAATGGCTGTAAAATCAGTATTTAACTAATAAATTTATCTGTACTCCTCTTTTCCTTCTCCTCCCTCAGAAGTCATTACTGGGAGGTTCGATGCTGCCCTTTGCCAGGCAATCTTGAGCCACGGAGGCCCCTTCTATGATCTGCTCACAGGCTATATAAAATCGTTTTCTCCCTTCAGTCATTTATGGCAGTTGGCCAAGACTTCCTATGTATGTGATGGTGGCTAGTAAAAAGAACACTCATCCCGGCCCTGCTACTGACTAGTTTGCGACCTTGACAGGTAATCTCTAGGCTTTGGTTTCCCTCTCCTGGTTGGGCCAACTGTTAATTAAAGTTCCTATGGCCCAACACTTGTTGCCCAATGAAGGGAGCCATTTCTAGGGCTTCCCTCGGGGCCAGCAGGGGCTGGGGCATGAGGCAGAGTGCAGGGCAGTGGTCTGTCCAGCCCACCTGGTTTAAGATGTGTCCTGGGGGATCCCGCTGACTTGTTCTTGTTGTCTCCCACTTCTCCTTTATGGTCTGATCCAAGCAAGCTTCTAGAGAGGAGAGGAAAACTTCTCCTTTTTCCATTTGTCTTCACCATCTTAGGCTACAGACTTGCTTAATTGCTTCATCTTAAAAGTGGGGTGGGAATGGGGGCAGTGGTCCTGCGGCTACCCTCTGACTCAGTACCTGTGGAATCAGACCCAGCCAAGCAAACCTGCCCCCAGTCAGAACTGTTTATGGTGCCTTCCGCCTTCTCTCAACTGGCTTATGCCAAACCCACTGGGCAATTGGTGGCCTTTGACCTTTCACAGCACCCCTATTATTTTTGAGCAGATAAGAAAAAAAAATAAATTATGATGACTATTATTTTATGTAAAATCAGAAAAGCTTTTAAATTTGCTAAGGAATAGACAAACCCATAAAACGTCATCCAGAAGGATGAGTAGCAGATAACTAACAACTAAGAGTAACAAAAGAGATTCAAAACCATAAATAAAACCTACCAGGATTTATGCTGGCCTTGGGAAGCACATGTTTTCTGATGATGAAGGCTCTGTTGAAGACAGCTGCCCCTTCCCTTTAGGAATGGCTTTCAGAACAGAATTGTATACAACACCAGATCAACCTCATTCCCTGTATAGTCATAACTTGGGCTCTACCCTAGTTGGTATAATCAAACTAGATTCAGTCTTCTTGCTCACTGGACTTGGTTACTTCCCCAAATCAAATCCATTCTCAGAGGAGGTCAAGTTACTACCAATCAGGATATTCTAAAGGATGCAATTCCCAGAGGGTCGGGAAGTGGCTGGTGTGGAAGGATTGGGGAAGAGGGGCCACTAGCAACGATGGTGTCTTAGAATAAATGTCTGGCATGATGTGGTGAGTGAAGCAGACAACTCATGTGTCCAGGTTACAAAATCCTTCACATTCCCTGAGTCTCACCTCTTGCTATGACAAAACTGTTTTGTAATTTTTAATTATTTTTTATTATTTTGTTTATTTTGAGAGAGTGTGTGCACATGCGTGGGGGATAGGCAGAGAGAGAGGAAGTGAGAGAGAATCCCAAGCAGGCTCCACACTGCCAGCTCAGACCCCAACATGGGGTTCGATCCCATGACCCTGGGATCACAACCAGAGCTGAAATCAAGAGTTGAATGTTTAATCAACTGAGCCACCCAGGCGCCCTTATGATAAAACCTTTTGAAGCACAGTTGAAATTAATGGAGAGCATTAATCCTTAATATTTGACTTAAAAAAAATTTTTTTTTGAGAGAGAGTGTGAGCAGGGGCAGAAAGAGAGGGAGAGAGAATCTCAAGCAAGGTTCATGCTCAGCACAGAGCCTGATGTGGGGCTGAGTCTCACGACCATGATATCATGACTTGAGCCGACTTCAAGAGTTGAACGTTTAACCAACTGAGCCACCCAGGCACCCTCTTAATATTTGACTTTTGGATGCCTTTAGGGGACAACTTGTAGCACATTTATCTGTGATAATGCTTGGCTTGAGTTGACAATAGTGAGAATACATTTATATTCACAGAACATGCACCTAATGGAGCTGGGGTAGGGGTTATTTGGATGAGCCTCCCACCCCTTGAGCCCCCAGAACTTGAATACTGACTGCATGAGAGAGCCATTTGGAAAGCTGCTTTTGTAGTGGAAGTGACTGGTTTGTTTTTGGGTTTTTAATCATTTTCTGACATTGGAGGCTACTTTTCAGTGGTATCCTTTGCCTTGCTTGAAGCTAGAACACCAAAATGTCAAGTCATAACGACACAAGTTTATATCATCCCATAACCAAGGACCAGCCTCAGATCTTCTGGGTTTAGCCTGGGATGTAGAATCAGTCTCCTCCAGGTCTCCCCGCCCCTGGGCACTTGCTTTCATTTCAGTCACGGAGGCCTCTGTCCCTCGGCCTCCTGGAGAGTGCTGCTGTTCTGTACCATGCTGGCCCCAAGGTGATTCTCATCTCCCCTCCAGTGGCTGTGGCGCAACAGGGAGGACTAAATAATCCAAGTGAAGACGACATTAAAACAGACCTAGTTTTTCAAAGTCGGTTTTCTTTTGGTCTGTGCGTTGCTTGTTCACTCTTCTGGCTGAAGCCTGGGAGATTTAGAGAGGTGATCGAGAGCTGTGCTGTGGGTTACCAGGAACAGAGGGATCAGCAAAAGCCTGCAAGGCCCCCAGAGCTCCTGGGCCCAGGCTGTAGAAGTGATTGCAGGCTCCAACTGGGGAGGTCTTCAGATGGATGCGAGCAGGGAGCTTTTGCTCCTGAGTGAAGGGTGATAAATGAGACAACCTCCCCTCCCCCTGCACATACTCCCATCACACACACTCCATCCTCTCCCTGCTCTCTGGTGATTGTCTTCTCTCATATAGCTGTGGTGGCCCCTGTTTTCCTGAAAAACAAAGATGTGACTTCCTCCACCCTAGATTTAGAAGAGGGTTTTAAACAGATGTACCTGCTATTCTCATCACTGAGCAGTGGCAGGTTTCTAAGCAGTGGATTTCTGATTGCAAGGGGTTAATTCAGAAGCAGCTGGATACTAGTAAATAGTACTAGTAGATAATACTACTACTTTGTAGACCCCTCTTACAATGACTAGTCTCTTGTGCTGCCTCTTCCTTAAGATGGATTTGCTCAAATGAAATGGATTGTCATTAGAGATGTGGAAACATTTAGATTCACCATCCCTCCCTTGTTCTTTTCCTTTAGAACTCAAGGAAATAAATTGAAAATCTCTGTTATTCCTAGGGTTCTTGATTATCTGAGACATTTAAGTTGGGATGGGGGACAGATGTAGTAAGACTGACATAACAGAATCCTAAACAGGCCCAGGAGCAGGACTCTCTGCCGAACATATAGGTAATGCCATTTCGTTTGTTTTTCATCCTACAGGTGTTGCTGTATTATTCCAAGCACCCCCCAGCACTGCTGTAGTGATGTGGGTTGGAAACACTTTTAGGAAGTCCACGTGTTTTCTCCCCCTCTCTCTCTGACATCCTTGACAGTAGCTTCGTGGTGCAGCTCACCTTACAGATTTCCTCAATATGGCTGCCAGCCTTACCACAGCCCAAGTCCCCTTTACCCCACCCCACCCCACCCCTGCCCTAATTCTCATGCTTTGAAATTGTTTTATTGACATAATCATTTCGGCTTTTCCTCATTTGTCATAGATCAAAAACACAACCATGTGTAAATTACACCTCAATTTTTAAAAGAATAAAAACAACTGCTAATCTCTGCTACCAAGTACCAGATAGTTGATACACTGAAGTGATTGAGTTCCCACTCAAGGCAGATTTTTAGTTTGCTCTACAGTCTTGGTATGGCAGTTAGGAGGATGGTTACATTGGGTTGGGGCTTTTGGGCAATTTAAATTTTACTTGTGAGTTCCTATTGGGTGAATCTCTGGGCCCCAGGGCCTGTAGAAGGGGGCCACTGTCCTATACACACTCCTGGAATGGATTCTGTATCCATCTCCATCCATGCTTCTGCTTCCTCAAAAAAGGAGGGAGTCCACTAGAAAGACCCAAAAATGGAATTATTTTTTTTTTAAGTTTATTCTGAGAGAGTACACATATAAGCAGGGGGAGGGGCAGAGAGAGAGAGAGAGAGAGAGAGAGAGAGAGAATCCCAAGCAGGCTCCTCATTGCCACCCCAGAGCCCGACGTGGAGCTCAATCCCACAACCCGGGGAAGGGAGTCCACCAGAAAGTAAAAAATGGAATTTTGGGCACCTGGGTGGTTCAGTTGGTTAAGAGTCTGACTTCGGCTCAGGTCATGGTCTCACGGTTTGTGGGTTCGAGCCCCATTTCGGGCTCTGTGCTGACAGCTCAGAGCCTGGAGCCTGCTTCAGATTCTGTGTCTCCCTCTCTCTCCCCTTCATCACCCCCTGTCTCAAAAATAAACATAAAAAACTTAAAAAAAAAATTTGAGGGTTCAGAATTGTAGTCCAGGTTTAGCCATCATCTGGCTGCATGAGTTGGGGCAGTTCACCAAACTGCTCTTTACCTCAACATCTTTGTCTGGAAAATGTTTTGGATGCAGCAGATCTTTAAGGTCTGTCTGAGTTCTAAGTAGTCGTGATAGCTGCAATAATCTGAAATTATCCTTGCCGTATCTGGTATCATACAAGGAGCACAAGCTACCTTTCCTTTTGATATTCAGTCATGTTGTGAGGATGCTCAGGAAAGGACAGAGAGAAATTACTCTCCAGAGACCCACTGAATTAGATCTACCATCCAGGACTTTAGACCATCAGCTCTGACACTACAAGACAGTGGTTCACCTCTTTCTCAGTCTCGTATACTCTTGTCAGTACAAATGAAACCTCAGGGTCTGGAGTCTAGAGACTCCAGATTGATGTTCTTCAAATGGAAAACTACCTTTTTCATGATCTAAGTAACGAACTTTAAAAAATGTTTCAGAAGCTATACATCCAGTAAGTATTGTCTCACAAAGTAGCCACCTTGGAAACTACTTATTCTAATGTCACAGCCATCGCAACAATATATGTTGGAACTCCCTTTAGACCCTCTCTAGAATCTGCTCATGTCAACCTAAGAGAACCAGGCTTACTGCTCATTGCTTCTTAGCCACATTCAGTGTGGGACCCCAAATAGAATTAAATCACCTGACCAAATTTTGTCACCAGTCCTTTCTCACTGTCCCTTTAAAGGATAGGAACTTGTGATCAAAGGAAGAGGTATTGAGGAATGTTCTACAGACTCTGAAAGCTACTCCCAGCAAACAAAGCAGGAAAATGGGAAAGCTTTTCAGGTTTTCTATGGCTGCCACACTGCAGAGGAAAAGCATGCTGGGCACTAATCCTGGTGTTTCCTTAAATCCATCAAACGAGGACGTTGCAGCTGCACCGAAGGGGTTTGAGAGGGACTGCACGTCGTAGAACTGGAGCCCGCCTCTGACCCTTCCAGCAGAATATTACTTACTTGGAACATTCTAAGTAAGTCACTTCTGCAATTTGGGGCAGTGGTTTTCTTACTTTTGGGGTCAAAGACCCCTCTGAAAATATAATAAAAGCCAGGTCCACTTTCCCAGAAAGGTACCCATGCCCTAGATTTTACACGCTATTCACCATTTTAGGGGTTTTATGAACTCTGGAAACTTTTCCATACACCCCAGGTTAAGAACTCCTGCTCTCGGGCTCTGGTTTGGTCCAGTGCTGCAAGGCTGTTGGTCCAGCTGACCAGGTCAGCTCCATCTAGGGTGTCCTGGCACTTGGTAGGACACGTTGGCTTAGAGTAAACCTTCCTATTTAGCTATGAAGTCAAGCCATCGAACAATCCTGGGGCAGTTGTCAGGGGCCCTGGTGCTGCTCTAGACCCCCGGGGAGGTCCTGCAGCCTAAACTCCAGCTGTTTACACCAGGACAGGGATGAGGAATTCCTGGTAGGTCATCCTTACAGGATGGTTTGGTCTGCAGTCTGTGGGAATACAATGGGCTTACAGGACCCAGGCTGTTAAGGATTTGGGGAAGTTAACATTGCTAAGGTTTCCGATAGCTGGCCTGGGAGAGTCGAACAGAAAGAAAACTGAACCCTGCTAGGAAAAAAGGATAGATAGCTGGACTGGGAGACCATGCCTGATTCATTTACAGATCATGAGGGGTCTCAGAGATCATCTGGTCCAAACTGTCTTGTCTCCCACCATTGTTGAGGGAACTTGCCCAAAGCCATGGAGCTGACCTGAGGAGGAGCCACACTTAGCACCTATCCTCAAGAAAGGCTCTGAGCTTGGCATCAAAGTACCATCCTTGCAGTTAATGCACTCACCATGTGGGGGCACCAGCGTCCTCCTACTCTCTTGTGGCCACCAGACTATAAAAGCCTGATTTTCAAGCAATCTGAGGTCAGCCCAGAAATTCTACTAAAAAAAGTACTTACTGCTTATTGGGCACTTCTGCACATCAGACGCTGCTAGTAGCTTTATATATCCACATAAAAGATGTCTATATCCTCACAATCCTGTTTTGAACATGAAGAAGATACCACCCATGGATTTTTAAATAACTCACTGAAGGTCACAGAGGGAATATGCCTCTAGAAACAAAAGAAACCTTCTCAGGGTGGTTCAGAATCCCCATGCTCTTTCACTGACAATCTGATTCCTCACCAGATCTTATTGCTTTTCTCCTTCAAGTCCTTTCTTGCTATCTTTGAGGTGGCTGTATTTCATGTGCACTGTAACTTTAATGCTGTTGGAGAAACCAGGGCCACAAAGGAAGAGGGAGGAATTGGCTCCATGGCCCTTAGAGAGCTAGGTGCTGAGGCCCAGGCTCCTGTGAGTTTTGGGGTTGCTCCCAATCCAGGAGACAAATAATAATAACTAAACATACAGAGCCAGGCCCAGTGCTCAGAGATTTGGAGGAATCATCTCAATAAATCCCACCATAGCCCAGTGAGGCAGGCATTTCATTTCATTCTATAGATGAAGAAACTAAGGTATAGAAAGGTAAATTACTTGCCCAAGCTCTGCCCACGGAGTGGTGAGATCTGGACCCATGCAGTGTGTTGCAGAAATAGTGTTCTTTTCTGCTATTCTCCAGAGCTGCCCTTCTAGGAGTTTGTCCTTCCCCAGCCTTACTGTCTTAGAATAATGGTTACATACCTTTGCACAGCACTTTACAGTTTATGAGTGTTTTGCTTCTATTATCTCATTTAATCATTCGTTCAAAGACTATTTATTATTGAGTGCCTACCAACTGCCAAGCACTACGTTCTAAGGCCTTGCTGCCCCAGGTGTGGTCCCTGGACAGCAGCAGCACTTTCACCTGGGAGATTGTTAGAAAGGCAAAGTTTTGGGCCCTGCTAGAAACCAGAGTCAGAATCTTCATTTAAACAAGATTCCCAGGTGATTCATAGGCATATTAAAGTTTGAGAAACCCTGCTTTATAATATTTCCATAATAAAGCCATATATCTCTCACTTAAAACATGAATAGATTCAGAGATACTAGATTTCAGAGAAGCTTGTCTTCCCATAGCTAATAACAAGGTAATATAACGTAAAGAGCTTCCAACAATATCTCACATAATAGTATGTGCTCAACAAATAGCTCTTATAAATGACAGAGTAAAACTGTGAAACATTTGGGTTTTTTTTTTTTTTTAATGTTTATTTTTGAGAGAGCACAAGTGGCGGAGGGGCAGAGAGAGAGGCACAGAGGGTCGGAGGCAGGCTCTGCACTGACAGCAGTGAGCCCGGAGGCAGGCTCTGCACTGACAGCAGTGAGCCGGGTGTGGGGCTTGAACTCAAGAACCGTGAAATCATGACCTGATACAAAGTCAGATGCTCAACGGACTGAGCCACCCAGGTACTCTTGGTTTCTCAACTCTATAGGCCTTTGGCCTCAGCAGAGCTTTCTTAGGCACCAGGCATTCATTCCAAGAACTGAGGCAATGACTGGGGCTCTGCCTTCCTTCCCAGGTCAGCCAGAGTCTAGAGAATGGGGATTTAGAGAATCCAGAAGCTACTGTTTGTCCAGATCCTACAGCAGGGGCATCCTGATGGTGATGCTGTTCTCCAGAAGAGGCCAGATATAGCAAGAGGGAGACCAGAAGGTTCTCAGGGGATCCCAGTTTCCCACCTGGAAATTCAGCACCTGCAAACCTGATCTCCTCTCTCTCCAGGGTCCCTCCACACTGAGGAACTTCAGTATCCCAAGCCTCCCCTAGCCTTCCTCTCCTCACTTCCTGCCCCATCCCCTTTAGTAGAAGGCCACCTGTTCTGCTCCCTCTCAATCAGCAAGACACAATATGGTAAGGGACTGGCCTGTCTCTTCTGCTGGCCAAGTCCCCCTTCAGGATCCTCTCCACCAGGGTCTATGGTGCCTGCTATCCTGGACAGTTTCCAGGACACCTGCTCTGGCACTTCCCCAAACTTCCCTACTGTCTTCTTGCAAAGTGCTGGCTCCCTATCCTCTTTGGAGAACTAACAATGGAACATATTTATTTTTAAATAATCTACCATTTTATCTTTATGACTCTCTGAAATAAAAATTTAAATATTACTTTTGAAGCAAAATTTACTTATGGCGAACTTAAATAATATTCAAATAATATAAAGTGAAAGATCCCACCCTTTAAAAATTTCATGAGACTTTCTTGACTTGTTTCCTTTCCAAAATGACCTAAGCTTGGACGCCGTGCAAAATCAACTCAAAAAAGGTTTTGTCCGAACCATCCAAAGTTCTCCTATTCAGGAATTTAACTTTTCTCTACAAATGCCTGTCTTCCTAAGACAGTAAACGTACCCAAAGGCAGTTTGCTTCATCTCCACCAGGTGCTCGATCTCGGTCTCTCTGCGCCCTACGCGGCCACCCCCTCAGGGGTGCAGCCTCGCGCGCTCCCTCAGCCTGAGCAGGGCCCCTCCCCCTGCGCTCGCCCCCTAACTCTCGGGGGCGGAGTCCCGCTCTACGCCACGCCCTGACGGAACACCGGAACCCTGCCCCCTGGAGGAGGAGCCTGGCGCTACCCCGCCCCTCCCTGCCTCGGGATCCGGACCGGCTACCCATTCCCGGGACCGTTCCGCGGGCAGAGCCGGTGCACGCGGGCCGCCGAGTTTTCTCCGTCCTGCGCCCGAGGCGGCGTGCGGCCCGAGGGCCTGCGGGCCCGGAGCTGGTGAGTTCAGCCGGCCGCCTCCCGCCGTGGCCCGCGCCTGCGGGGAGAGGGGAGTTGGCCGGGGGCGGCGCAGGCTCCCTGCGCAGCGGTGCGCGGAGTCCCCGCGGCCTGCGCGGAGTCGTCACCAGCTACTGGCGCGACGACGCAGTGACCGACAGTTTTAGAAGCATCCCTTAAGGAACCCGCACCCGCCGCCCAAGTTTTTGGTTGGTTGGTTTACCGTTGTGCGTCCCGGCATTTACCCAGGTTCCTCCGTCGCCCCCGTGCCCTTGAAGTCTGTTTGTGCGCCCACCCATCTCCCCGCCTCACCCCGAGAGACTTGGGAATAGCAGCCGTTTTAGAGCCTCCCTCGTTTTAGAGCCTCCCTCGGGGAGTGAGTGGTTTGCCTCAAGAAGAGAGGACGCCCTGAAGCCCCTCTCTGCCACTTTCAGTGTAGTCTGCAAGGAAGGCATTCATCAGCCTCACTGCGGGGGTTGGCCCCCTCGGAGGAGAGGCCTTAAGAGTAGGCAAGATGTCCTATCAAATCTTTGTCCTTTCCCCTTCCGGTCTCTTCAGGCTGTGGCAGAGGCAACTTGCTGCCCAGTTGTACATCTCCATAAATATACCTAAAAGAAATATGGCCCTGTTTCAAGGAATTTCAGAGGTTAAGTTCATTTCAGATGGACGCTTTTCCAGAAGATTCCTCCGTTGGAGTTGACCTGGGTACAGAGAGCTGGTTGAGGGTAAGGTCCGCCGCAGTCTGGCAGGTCTCCTTGATATCCGGAACATTTTGTCAGTAAAGCCTCTTCAGTATCTTCAAGGTCTGATTAAGGGAAGTAGCACTACTTTTTAGCGAATCTAAAGGACCATCAAATTTAAAATACACGTTATTGAAAGTGCTGCTAATTAAACTATGAGAAAGCGTGGATATAGTAAGAGGCATCCCCCTTTTGGAAAAATTTAAAATTATTTTTGTTGTTGTTGTTTTTTAGAATTGCTGAAATAGGATAGCTACCGTTCTTTGGGTTTTGTCATAACTTACAGTCTTGTGCAGGTGAGGAAACCGAAGGTTAAGTAGCCTGCCCTGTTTAAGGAGGGGGTGGGGAGGGACTCCTAGCTGCAAGAAGCCAGGGTGCTGACCACTCAGACTCAAACATCTGAATGCTTATACATAAAACTGAGTGAACTTGGGTGATTTGGGGCAGGGAGAGATGGGGGTCACAGATAACCATGGATCAGGGTTAAAACAACTCAGCTGTCGTCAGTTACCGGGAATAATTATCAGTTAACGTGCAGTTAAGCTGCATGTGGCCTCTCCCTGCTCAGAGCTAACATGACCCCCTGTCTGCACTTGTCATGGTTCTGAGCTCTGTATTGTTTTTCATCACATTCACAGGGCCCCTACTAGTGGGGTGGTCCTGGGAAGACCAGATCCACTTCTTTGTCTGTGTGTCCCTTATAATCGTTTCCATCACCATTTCTCCCCTAAAAGTGGGGAGAGAAATCAGTAGCAGTGGGTTGGAATGATTCCTTTTGCGGAAGGGGGAGGACAGAGAAAGCCTGGAGAGGAGTTTGGGGCCCCCGGGGCAGGCAAAAAATACCTAGGGTCAGTAGCTCCCATTCAGGCTGCTGCAGGTGCAAAGTGGAGGCTCCCATGACAGGATGCCTAGCGTGCTGTTGGTGCGTAACAAGTTTGCTGCATGAAGAAAGGTGAGTGGGGCTGGAGAAGGAAACCATTACTGGGAAAGTGGCCCACACCCCTGCACAGCTGGTCCTTCTCTTTGATCTGACCCCCCCTTGTCAGCCACGCTCCCAAGCTGGTGGCAAAAAACAGCTGCTTGGAACTTGGCATCCATCAATAATGCTAGAGAAAAGCTAGCTAAGTCAGGGGCTTCTTTTTCCCACTTCTGCCCGCAGGGATGCCGGAAGGACCGTCTGTGAGGAAGTTCCACCACTTGGTCTCCCCCTTTGTGGGGCAGCAGGTGGTCAAGACAGGGGGCAGCAGTAAGAAGCTAAACCCTGCCAGCTTTCAGTCCCTGTGGCTCCAAGACAACCAGGTGAGTTCATCTGGGCTTGTTTGATACCTCACGTAAATGGGTTGGCTCCATCAGCCTGTCCTGGTACTCGCTTAGTATTTATCTGCAGACTTTCCATGCTGTCGCTTCCTTGAGCCCAAGACAGCCACCCTAGGACCCCACGCAGCCCCTCCTCTCAGTCTGATGGTTCTCAGCCAGAAGTGGGCATCACAGTGGCCTGTGGAATTATAAAAAGTGTACTGTGCACGCATGAGCTGGGGATGCCGATTCAGAGTCTGGAGCGATGATTCTGATCACTCCAGCTGACTCTGATGTGCGCCTTTGGCTGGGAACTAGCAAGGGCGGAAGGCAAGAGCATAGCTCTCTGATCTAGATTCAGGTTGGCTCATCCTTGTCCTTAGCATCAGTCAGAATTGCCTCAAGGAGCTCCCTGTGGTCTGACTTGTGGCTCCTCCTCTAGGCTATGTACATACCCTGCCCTAAATCTCTCTTCCAGTCTTATTGACCTACCTGGGGCTCCTCTACAAATCCTTCTCGCTCAGGGTTTTGACAGGCCACTCCCCTGCTTGGGCGGGTCTTCCTTTTCCCCCCAAATCTGTCCCCATTCCTGTCCCTTCATGTGACCATGGTAATTCCTCGTCTTCAGGATTCAGCCTTGCCATCACATCCTCTGAGAAGCCTGGCCTGCCTGCTCTAAGGCTGGGGAGAGACTTCTCTCTGCGTCCAGCCCCCCCTCCCAAAAGAGGAAGTTTCTCCTATTGAATTTGTTTTGCTTGTTGCCTGGAGGAGACAGGTAAACGGGGCAGGGCCCGTGCCCTCATCAGTATTGTATGCCTAGCACTAAGCTGAGTGCCTGCTCTTAGAGGCATATATATGGCAACTGTCTATAGAAAAAATAAATTAGGTGTGGTGTTTAGCTGTGTCCTCCTAAGCAAATTACTTAATCTCTTAGCTCTAGTTTCTGCAGTTGTAAAATGGGGTTAAATCATTTACCAGTTAAAACTGTATTAAACAGACTTTACGCCTGGCACAGATAGGTGCTCCTAATGCTAATTCTCTTTTTTCCACCTTTCCCTGCACACACAGCCCGCAGGTTGTAAAACCATTCTTGGTTAGAACTGAAAGAGGGCTTGTAGACCTTCACTTATATTTTCAACATTTGGAGGTGGGGGCTCAGAGAGGTAGAACTCTCAACCCAAGTTGACATAGCTACCTGCAGCCCCGGTCCCCTGACATCCAGGTCTGTGCTCCTCCCATGGGAGCCTTTGGACTCGGACTAGCTGCTACACTGCAAGGTTTGCAGGGGCAGGATTGTATCCTTTCATCTCCGGATCACTAGCACTTAGCCCGGCCTGCCACAGAGCTGGCTCTCAGAGAGTATTTACGGAATGGCTGAGTGGACTGAAGAATGTGTGGCAAGGGAGCCTGGAGACGGATCTGGGAGCTGGCTTGCTAGGAAACCAAGGCAGAAATCAGGTGGAGCCCGAGAACCGTGTGGGACATGGCCTTGGGGAACAGCCTGGCATGTGGGTGGTACATTCTCATCACTGCACTTCTCTGCACCTCTCCCTCCTAAGGATCCGAGAGTTGAATTTGGAAAGTAAGACCTGAATCTACAACAGAGGAAATTGTTAGGTAATGGTGAATGGGAAGGAGGGGAGCATATGATTAAGGCCCATTTGAGGGCCTCAACAGAGAAGAGGTCCTTGTGGCCTTGAGTAAAAGACTTCATGAAGAAGGTGGGATTTGAGTTGGACCCTCAAGGATGGAAGATTTCGATGGACCAAAAGGAAAAGAAAGGGCATTTCAGGTTTGTGAAGCAGTTACAGACAGGGAAATGGAGACAGAATGAGAACAGTGGGCTGATGAAGCAGGGAAAAGATTGGCTTCACTCTGTGCCACCTGCTTTTCTGGCATGTCCCTTCCCTGTCTTTCCTTGTCAGTTCTCCAGGTTCTATATCTGGAATTGTGTTTGATTACTCATAACAGATCCAGAAGAACAGCTTATTCATGTCTGGAGATTCCCCCCGCCCAACCTTGACATAATGGGAAGTCTAGAGGAG
The DNA here is from genome assembly GCA_028646485.1 of Cryptoprocta ferox. Lineage (NCBI taxonomy): Eukaryota > Metazoa > Chordata > Mammalia > Carnivora > Eupleridae > Cryptoprocta > Cryptoprocta ferox. The sequence goes on from CM053567.1 coordinate 49,543,344, forward strand.
GCAGTCCAGGGTGGTATGGGAACAACACGAGATCATTAGGCATCGGGTTCTCTGCCCTCCCTTCCCCGAGGTGTGACCCTTATCCTCATGATGATAACATGACTGCTGGGATTCCAGCCATTACATTCTAGGCAGGAAGAAAGAGGAAGGAAGGGGGATAGGGCAGAAGAGACCTGGAAGCTGCTGGTTCACCTGCTTTATTTTATTATTTATTTTGAGAGTGGGGGAGGGGCAGAGAGAGGAGAGAGAGAATCCTAAGCAGGTCCCTCACTGACAGTGCAGCACCTAGCTCAGGGCTTGATCCCACGAACTGGGAGATCATGACCTGAGCTGAAACCAAGAGTCAGACATTTAACTGACTGAGCCACCCAGGCGCCCCATGGTTCTCCTGATTTAAAGAGCTTTTCTGGAAACCACATTTGACCACTCCAGCATATATATCACCGGCTGCCCAATCTCTAAGGGAGTTGGGGAGACAGAGATTTTTAGCTGAGAATATTGAGGTCCCCATAATTCAGCAGATTTGTCAGTAGAGAAGAGGAGAGAGCCAGCTGGGGAGGCAGTCAGCAGTCTCCCTACACCAGGTTCCATGTCTTCTCCTTTGTTTTTCCCTCTCATTTAAAGCACACGCTCCGGGAGCTGCCTGAGAAAGAGTGCATGGGGGATAACTATTTAGTCCTCACATGGCTGTTAATGTTTCTATTCATCGTTTTTGGGTGGGGTGGGAGATCTAATCCAACCTCACTATATAATTAGACGTTTAACCAATCCTTCAATTTTTAAAAAATATGTAACAGCTTTACTGAGATATAATTCACGTAACATACAATTCATTTAAAATGTCCAGTTTGGTGGCGTTGAGTATCTTCGCATAGTTTTACAACCATCGCCACAATCAATTTTAGAGCATTTTCATCTCCCCAGAAAGAAACCCTGTGCCTGTTAGCAGTCACTCCCCATTTCACCCCAGCCTTCCATCCCCAGCCCTAAACAACCATTAATCTATTTTCTGTTTCTATAGATTTGCCCCCCTCCTTTTTTTTTTTTTTTTTAACATTTCACATATAAGGAATCGTGCAACATGTGTTCTTTTGTGACTGCTTTTACTGACTGAGCATAATGTTTTCAAGTTTCATCCACGTTGTAGCCTGTTTCAAGAATTTCCTTTTGAAAGAATGAGTTTCTAAAGGGAAAGAGTGGAGACTTACTCATCTGTATGCCTTCAGAGCCTAGCGCACTGCCTGGCACATTGTATAAGTTCAATTTAATGGTCAGCTAATTGAAATAACAGCAATTTCACCGGAATTTAGAAGAGGGGCAATAGAAATTGCCAATGATGTCTTGACCCAGGCATTTTTGACCTGATAAATGTTTTGTCCCTGAGGGGCATTTGACGGATATTTTCATCAGCATTATACCAACACTGGTGAATTTTCATCAGGAGGGTATTTTCTGGAGCAAACTCTGTTTTGCCCACTTAATTCTTGCTCCAGTTTTTTTTATGTAGCTCAGTTAAGCCATTTCTAATATGTGGCAGCAAACTGCTGTGCTCAGATTTACAGATGAGTTATTCTGGAATTATTTAGAAAGGTAATGCCCTCTTTTAGAGAGAGGATTTTGAAGAACTGCTACAGTAATAATGTTTATACTCATTGACAAATTGGAGATGATATTGGAAGTGTGTGATTTCTAAGTATGTACTTTTGGTGGCTGAAAAAGTACCAAAGGTGATTCCATTATTGATGCCAGATGTTTTGGTTTTGCCTGAATTTCAAATCATGCAGAATCAGTTCATCTGTAATCTGGACATGCATATTACATACTAGGGCTAGCAATGTGAAAATAGAATACGAAGCAGCTAGAACATTCTTTTACATATATTTCCTTTTCTCCTCTTTTACTGAAAGCATTTTCATTGGGATGAAGTGAATCCTTTTCCTTATTACATTTTATATACATTTTATGGTTTGATTCAGTGATCACTTTTTGTTGATTGATACCCAATTTTTATTGATTACAGTGTTTTATTGTGAGTTCTCTTGTGGTTGTTTCTTCTAAATCCAATTTCAGTGAGTTGAGAGATACCAGATTTTACAATGTGTAAAATACATGGTGTATTTACAGTGTATAAAATACAGTACTTTAGCTGCTGTCAATTTGTGGTGTGTGTGTGTGTGTGTGCACGCACGCCCATGCACGTGCGCTGGTTATTTCTAACAAAGAAAAGGTATTAATTAAATACAAGAATGACAGTTTGCATTTATTTCTTAGTCAGTCCGTGAAAACATTGGGAGTATTTCCCCTCGGGAATTGTAGGGTGGTCCTGCTGTCTAGCGTGCATCTGTGTCTTTGTTAATGACAGATCAAAAGGCCGGTACAAACACTCAACTTGGGAGAGCTTCATGGAAGGGGCAAAAAGGGATAAATTTGCATTCAGAGAGAGATCTGCATACCCCTCTTCTCGTCTTCCCTTTACTGGGCCTTTAAGGCTGTCCCAGTCCATTCAGACTACTTTAGCAGAATACCACAGATGAAGGGACTTACCAACCATAGAGATTTCTCTCTCACAGTTCCAGAGGCTGGAAATCTAAGATCAGACAGCCTGGCAGTTTGGGTGTCTGGTGAGGCCTGCTTCCTGGTTCACAGACCATTATCTTCTTGCTGTCCTCACCTGGTAGAAGGGGCATAAGAGCTCTCTGGGGTCTCTTTTAAGGACACTAATCCCATTCATGAAGACCTCACCCTCATGACCTAATTACCTCCCAGAGCCCTCACCTCCAGATACTATCACACTGTGGGTTAATTTTCAACATACAAATTTTAGGAGACCACAGACAACTCCATAGCAAAGTCTTATTAGATCGTGTCCTTTATTTTCTAGGTCCATGGAAAGAAATTATTCCTTAGATTTGATCCAGATGAAGAACTTGGGTCCCTTGGCAACAAGTCAGTGCCAGAGCCTCTGGAAGAAGGAGAGAGGAAGGAAGAGGCTGAGGACCAAAAGCAGGCCTTGGGGCCCAGCAGCCGGGAAGTGTCTAACCGGTCCTCTCTGTCCCTGGAACATGTCGTTCCCAGTGGAGACAATGGCTTGGAGTGTTTGCGGAGAGGCCCTCCCTTAGGAGGTGCTGAGAGGTGGCTGCAGGTCAGCTTTGGTTTATTTGGCAGCATTTGGGTGAACGAGTTTTCCAGAGCGAAGAAAGCAAACAAGAGGGGTGACTGGAGGGACCCTATTCCAAGGTAATGGTGTGGTTGACCAGCCTGGGGCCTGTGGCTCTGCAGGTCTGCAGTGTTTAACACAGCCCCCTCATGCAGGCTTGGGGCCAGGCTCTGTGGGCTCGCTCGCGTGGCTGTCCTCCCTGCTTTCAGGCTGTGCACTTCCTAGGAGAGAGAAGACACTTCTCTGTCTACCCGTAATAGACAGCAGGCTGTGGTCTGTACTCAGGGGAAGAAACCTACTGGGGCAGCTTAGAAAAAAGGAAGAACATTCCCAAAAGCAGGGCTCTTGAGGGTGGGATGGCTCTGAAGGACATTATATGGCTTGACTAGTGCACTGTGAGAGGAATATCTTGGTGTGTAAATCTGTCGATTTTCAGGATTATTTCCTTAGTGCAGATTCCCAGAGGAGTCCTTGCTGGTCACTGAGAATGCACAGTCTCATGGCCTTTCAGAAGTGCTCACACTTAGCTGAATTATATATATATACATATATATGTGTGTGTGTATGTGTGTGTGTATATATTTATATGTGTGTATAATATAAATTATATATATATGTGTGTATAATATATATAAATTTTATATGTGTGTGTGTATAATATACATACATTTTATATATAAATTACATATTTATATACACATATCCCTTTGTAACACATTACAGTTCTCAGGTGTGCTACTGTACAGTCCACTTAGATTTCACAATAAATATTATGCAACCCAGTGCTGCCTCTTATGACCCTATCTCCCCTTGGCTTGAAGTCCCTGCTGATCTCATTTCCATTAGACACGTTGTTTTCCTTGAGTAGTTAACCTCAGATGCTATGGTAGATGTGTCTCTGGGTCCTCTTCCTCTGAAGTTGTCTTTTTACTTCCACATAAGGTACCATCTAGGTCAGATACGTGGATATCCCCTTTCAGATGTGGAGTCCAGTTACTGTCTGATTATCTGCCCTTACAAAGTAACCCATTATTTCTTTATCAAAGTTCATAAAGTGTCTCCTCTGTCCTTGGAATTCAGGAAGCCCCTGGGATTACGTGTGGGCATGGATTTCTCAGTAAATCTTGCCTGGACTGGGAGTGGTGCCTCTTTAGCATTCATTTCTCTGTCCTTCCTAACAAACTCTGTTTTGTGCAGATAGCCACACCTGCTGGGCTTTAAGACTTCTGTATGTTCCACATTGTCTTCAGTGAGCATGTAGTGCTGTGATCACAGAAGTGGAGTGAGACCGATGTTTTCTTTTAATCACTGCATTTAGCCCTGAGACTTTTATGATTCTGGCAGAGCTGTCCCTCTTCTCTTTGGGGGTGTTAGCTTACCTGGGTTAATCTTGAGTGTGGAGTGGGAGCACTATGGACGCTCCATAGTCAGTCTGGCCTGACTCTCGAGTGGCAGCTGTATGTATGCGTGCCCTGAAATGTACATACGATGTATGCACAATGTATGTACGATCTTTTCTTTCTTCCCAGGTTGGTCCTGTACTTTGGCGGTGGCAGCTTCCTGGCATTTTATAATTGTCAGATGGTTTGGAGCCCTTCCCCAGTGGTCAGACCCACCTCTGACATCTTGTCTGAAAAGTTCCATCGAGGACAAGCCTTGGAAGCTCTGAGCCGGGAGCAGCCTGTCTGCTATACACTGCTGGACCAAAGATACTTTTCAGGTTTAGGTATGACTGATGGGAAAGGGGGGAGACCCACCCCAAGTGCGCCAGTACTGCTGGACTTGAGGCCATCATTTAACCTCTTCAGCTTCACTTCCTCTTTTTTAAACTGAGGGAATAAGATTAGGCAGTTTCTGACTTCTCTCCTGGCTGTCGATTAGGCAGTTTCTAACTTCTCTCCTGGCTGTCTGCCGGTGTCCGCATTCCAGCATAACTTCTTAAGGGGCAGGAGTCCTGTGTTCTTCCCTCTGGAATGCTCCGCTGCCTGGTGCGGTGCCTGGCACCCTGGAATTACTCGATCATCTGATCCGTGTCTGCTGGGAACTGAAAGGTGTCAATTTGCTGAGGGAGAGCAGTGAGGGGCGCATTCGCTGGCGGGGCCTTTCTGGGGCAGATGGAGCTGCCTGCTGGCCAAAGCACACAACCCTCAGGCCTCCATCAGGAGCTTAAAAGACATGATCGAAGAAGCAGGCTCCCTCTCTCTGTGCAAGGGTCATGGGCAGTGAGACTGTGAGCATTTTGAGGTGGGGAGAGCTGAGCACTGTGACAACTAGAACAGCTAACTGGCTGAACTAGAAGAACTTAACTGTTCTTCCTACTTCAGCAGAAGAATAAGTGCACCTGTGATTGGCTGAGGCAATTGAGTGAGCCGGTGACGACAAAATCGCCTCATATGTGAGATCTGTGTTGCCTGCCGTGACCACAGCTCACCTTGTGAGCAGGAAAGAGGCCCAGGGGCTCACCAGACAGCGGCCTCGCATCTTCACTGTAAGAGTATGGGAGTCCCTGCGCCCTGAGGAATAAAGAGACCTCTAAAAATAACCTTTGCGATATTTCTAGAGGGAGCTAATGCTCTATTAACTACTAACAATAGTAATATCAGCCAACGTTTTTTCAAGTGACGCTAACATGCGAGACATGTGCTTTCATTCTTACTGTTTCTCTGTAGGATAGGTACTTACTAGTTTTCCCTTTATTCAGATGAAGCAACTAAAGCAAAGGACACATTGTGGATAGGCGATACAGCTGGGCCGCAGATCCGGTTTGCAGTGAATCATTCATCCATCCCACACGTGCTGAACACTTGCGTTCCACCAAGCTCAGCTTCCCTCCTTAAGGAGGCACAGACTCAGGTCACCGCAACTTAAGATAGATCGTGGCAAATGCCTAGGAGAGGTTAAAGAAAGTGCGCTGTTGGAACATTTTGAAGAGAATCAGTTAACTGATTCTGGAAGGAGGGCTCAAGGCTGACTTCAGAGAATGTGGCAGCAGTAGAAAAATAATGAAATAATACCTCTTAAACACTTTCTACTTCAGGCATTATGCTTGACTTTTTTTAAAATTTTTAAATTGTTTTTAATGTTTTTTATTCATTTTTGAGAGACAGAGAGAGACCGCGTGAGCAGGGGAGGGTAGGAGAGAGGGAGACACAGAATCTGAAGACAATCTCCTGGCTCTGAGCTAGCGGTCAGCACAGAGCCCGACGCGGGGCTCGAACCCACGAACTGTGAGATCATGACCTGAGCCAAAGCTGGATGCTTAACCGACTGAGCCATCCAGGTGCCCTCTATGCTTGACATTTTAATAACAGCTAATATTTATTGAGGACTCTCTGTGTACCAGCCACAGTGCTCCGCGTGTGTGTGTGTGTGTGTGTGTGTGTGAGAGAGAGAGAGAGAGAGAGAGAGAGAGAGAGACAGAGACAGAGAATTCTCATTTACTGCTCACAAAAGCCAGGTAACCAAACCCCATTTTAGAGATGAGGAAACTGAAGCTTATAGAAGTTAAGGAACTTTCCAGGGTTACACAGCTAGGATCTGGTTGTTCAGGGGTTCAAAGGCAGATAGTCAGGTTCCATAGTCTGTTTCAATAACCTCTTTGCTAATAATGGGGACCATGCTTAAGTTTATCATTTCATCTTCACAGCAACCTTAAAGGTAAGTATTAGCAAACCCACGTGGCAGACAGGAAGTTGACTCAGGCTGTGTGACTTGCCCAGGAGCCTCCAGTCCGTGGTAGAGCTGACTCCAGGTCTTCTCGGGGAGCGTCCCTGCTGCCTTCCCACCTGCTTCAGTTTGCTCTGCTGACTTTGTGGACCGGGCTCCTCATGGATATGTTCTTTTTCCCCTCCCTTGTCCTCTCCCTGCCTCCTCCCAGGGAACATCATTAAGAACGAAGCCTTGTACAGAGCTGGGATCCATCCCCTTTCTCTGGGTTCCCTCCTCAGCCCTCTGCATCTGGAGGCCCTGGTGGATCATGTGGTGGAGTTCAGTGCAGACTGGCTTCGGGGCAAGTTCCAGGGCAGACAGCAGCACACGCAGGTCTACCAGAAGGAGCAGTGCCCCGTCGGGCACCAGATTATGAAAGAGGCCTTTGGGCCTCCAGGCGGCTTCCAGAGGCTCACCTGGTGGTGCCCGCAGTGCCAGCCCAGGCTGCCACCCGACGAGCAAGAGCAGGCCCCTTCTTCACAACACTGTGCCCTGCAGGGGCTGTGATTCCTATGTGCCAGGAAAGGGGACGCTGTCTGTATTTGGGACTGGGCACAGAGTGGAGGGCGGTGTGGGGAGGGGGGATTTTAGTACCCCTGCTGTCCATCCCGCTGGTGTTCTGTCTAAGGCACTTCCTACAGGGTTAGATTTTTTTCTCTTCTCTAGTTTTGGTTCAATTTTCCTATCGAATTCTGCCATTGTGAAAGATGAGAACGCTCATGACAGTGGTAAAGAGAGAAACCTCCCGGGGGGGGGGGGGGCAGTGAAAATGATAGCGTATGGAGAACAGCTGTGCCTCCACATTGCTTTGCAGGCCTTGGGTTTTGTTTTTGAAACCTTGGTTGGTTTTCAGGCCCTCCACTGGAGAAATCGGAAACTGGAATTGTCTTTCTTTGTTCCCCTAGAGGGATCCGGGGATGAGGATGGAGTAGCACATGAAGGTACAGGTCTACCTGGATTCTTTCCTGTGGGAGGGAGACCCCGAGAGAAGGGGTGGGGGGAGGAAGAGAGGGACCAGGGAATTGGCCACCTTCCTGCCGTGCCCGGACCTTAGAGAAAAGCTACTTATTTCCTCCTCAAGGTGATATATTTGTGACTGTTGATACGTTGAACAGCACAGGAATGAAGGATTGTAGAGACACATTGTCAGGTTGTTAGCAACATCTCAAAGGAACTAGGACAGTGACGTGAAAATAAAGCTCTTTGGCATTTTCTGTTATCGTCTTTATTTGGCAGTCAGGCTCTTGTGCTGTAAATACCTGAGCTCCCCGTGAAGGCAGCTGTGCAGGACAGGCTCAGTTGGTCTGTTGGGTCCACTGAAAAGGAGCAGGGCAGGGAGGGAGTGAACACACACCTGCAATTTTGCCCGGAGGTGTGCTGCTCTGGCACTACATGTGGCAGAGCCCAGATGGATTTACTTCCATTGCACCAGCTCAGGCCTGTAGAAGATAGTGATTTGCATGAGTGAAATTGAAAAAGAGTGGTGTTCTTTTACTCCCATCCCTCTTATGTCATCAACAGTGTGGGAAGGCCACTTTATGGCAGACCTGTAACCTGTAGGACAGATAATATATGCTGAGTACTTAATGAGGAAAGCCTCGTTATTGCCATATAATCTTGCAAAGTAAGACCCATGGAGACAAGTACTCATTGCTATTTGTTTTATAGATGAGGAAACTGTGAACTCTGGACTAGAGGCTGAGGAACTTGCTTAAGATCACACAGTTAACAGGATTCAAGGGCACACACGTATCACTTACTACTTTGTGGTTCTTTCTGCATCAGGCCTCTATAACTGTGCCCTCGCACTGACCCAGGTGTTGACTAACACCATTAGGTAGCCAAGTTTCCTTCCATCTAGCGCCTCTGAAAATAGGACCCTAGGAAGAAGCATCCCCCTGGTGTCTCAGATGAAGGGTTCTGTCATCAAATAATGCCCTATTCCCCTCGTGGTGCTTCGTGGAGCTCATAAAAGGCTCCCAGAAATTCTGCAATGAAGCAAAGTTTTCTTACTCTGCCCATTGTTTCCAAACCTTATTTTACCATGAAGTCATTTCACCTTTACTCTTCCTGGAACAGAGTGTGGAAAAGGCTATATAATCCCTTAGGATCCCAAACTTGTGCGAGCATCATTTGAATCTCCTCTCACATGTGCCTCTCCACTGTCTGTTTTTTCTTTGGATCATTGCCTGCAACCAGTATCAACAACCCCATTCAGTCATGATGTTCTTTTTAAAGTTTATTTATTTTGAGAGAGTGCACAAATGAGTGGGGGAGGGGCAGAGAGAGAGAGAAGAGAGAATCCGAAGTGGGCTCCACACTGTCAGTGCAGAGCCCGATGTGGGGCTTGATGTCACAAACTGGGAGATCATGACCTGAGCTAAAATCAAGAGTTGGACGCTTAACCTACTGAGCCACCCAGGCATCCCTCAGTCATGACAGTCTTATATCCAATCTAAATCATTCCTACTTTGTATTTCTTTCATAAGTATCTTACACAACTGTACCCTAGTTACCTAGTTACCTTTACAGAAGTGCCAGTTCATTTGGCCTTAGGCTATGTGTGAGTCAGCTAGGGTTGCCTAACAAAATAGCACAGTATGGGAGACTTAAAAAAAATTTATGCTCTCATGGTTCCAGAGCCTGAAGTCTACTGTTGAGGTGCCAGCAGGTTGGTTTTGCCTGAGATCTCTCTCTCTCTTTGGCTTAAAGCTGCCTTCTTGGTGTCCTCACAGGGCCTGGAGTTTCTTCCTCTCCTTAGAAGGACACCAGTCCTATATATGGGTTAGGGCCCCACACTTACGACCTCATTTAACTTTAATCACCTCTTTTAAGGTCCTTTCCCAGTATCCCCCATGGTAGGTTAAGGCTTCAATGTAAGAGTTGACTGGGGAGGGGAATGGGGGTATTTAACTTAAATTAGTTTGTAAAATCCTACTTCCAGACTGGATGCTGTGAAAATACTATATGAGTAATAGATTGCTATTTGTATCTACGAGAAGATATTTATGCACTCTTGCATGTATGTGTGTGTATGTATATAATATGAAAATATATGTGTGTATGTGTGTATATATATATGCATACACATATATATGTTTCCTTAATTCAGATTTACCTTTCTAATTCACATGGGATAATATAAAGGTGAAATGTTAGATATAAGCTAGGCCAGAGAGGATGTCCAGACAGACTGTTTCCTCTAAGGCAACATCTTATCAGTACAGTTGGTCCAGAGTACAAGAGGGGAATGGTCTGGGAAGGTTCTAGAAACATGAGGGGAGGGCTGGGGACCATGGCCTGTGTGTGGGTCTACCCCATTGTGATTGGTAGAAAAGGAAGGAGAAAAATGCTGTTGCTGCTTTTGCTAAAAGAAGTGATAGAACTGGAAACAGCAGTGGGAATGGAAAGGAACGGGGTTGAGGTCCTAGGTGCCTAGACGTGGAGACTTGAGGCTGGGGTTGGAGGGGGAGAGCTGAAGATGGCTCAAGCCTGGCGCCTGAGCTAGAGGAGGCTCCGTGCTGACGGATAGGGACAATCAGCGGGGAGGTGAGCAGGTTCTGGGAGGAAGATCAGGCCTGAGGCGTGTTGAGCCAGCGGCACCCGTATGGCACCGGAGCTGGGGGCACAGTGTAGTTCGGACATAGGCCTGGCTCTCCGCATGTGCAGGCCGGGCTGGGAGGCGCAGCTGTGGGAGCCTTCTGCATAGAATGGCGCTCAGTCAGAGGTTAACAGGGGCCATCACATAGCGTGAGGAAAGATGGCAGTCACAGTGGGACCTTAGAGAATGTCTTGTTTTTAAGGGGCAAAAATAGAAAGAGAAGCCCGTCCATGAAAGATCAAATAAAACAGGAGGAAAAATCAAGTAGAAGCTAATAGGCCATAATACTGGTTCGTGCTGAGTTGAAGGAGGAGAATGAGAAGAGACCTTTGGATTTGTCAGTCAAGTGTGCAGTCATAAGAACCTTCAAGAGAACAATTTGTGTAGAGTGGCAGCCAGTCTGAAGGGGCTGAGAATGGCATGGGAGCTGAGAAGTAGAAGCGATGAGGGTGGTCTGCCCTTCAAGAAGGTTAGTCTCAAAGGAAATGAGAAAGAGGAGGTCAGGGAGGAGAGTCATTTATTAAAGGGTGGAAATTGGGACGCCTGGGTGGAGAAACGTGGAGAGCTGACAGAAACCACAGCTACCATGCTCCCCTCCAAGCTTTTATTCATCATGGCAGGAGGCTGGCAGAAAGTTCTGGTTGGTCCTGAAAGGAGGGAGGAAGGTGTGGCATAAGTGGAGTGAATGGGAGCTAGAAAAGAGGCGACGGTGGTACAGAAACAGCAGCGGGAGGGTGGGGGGGTGGAACAGTGGAATTACTCTCACTGAGCCTGTGCCTTTGGGATGGAAGGAGAGGCTTTTGCTTGACAGAACTGCAGGTGAGGGGTGGGATTCATAGAGGGAGAGTCCAGGTTTCACTTAGAAGTAAGGAGAGGGGAGATTTGTATTCAACAGATTCTAGGGGAAAGATTTATTTTTCTTAGGAACTGGAGTTATGTCATACTGACATTGAGAAAAACTTGGTATTTAATGTTAGGTTTCAGTGGCCCCAGCCATTCAATAAGTCTTTCTCTCTCTCTCTCTTTCTGTCTCTCTCTCCCTCCCTCCCTCCCTCCCTCTCTCTCTCTTCTTTCTTCCTTCGTTTCTCTCTCTCTCTCCCTTTCTTTCTTTTAATGTTTGTTCATTTTTCAGATAGAACACCAGGGGGGGTAGAGGCAGAGAGCAAGGGAGACAGCGAATCCCAGCCAGGCTCTGAGCTGACAGCAGAGAGCCCGGTGCAGGGCAAACTGACAAGCCGTGAAATATGACCTGAGCTGAAGTCGGACACTTAACCGACTAAGCCACCCAGGCGCCCTATAATAAAGACTTCCTAAATGCCTTCTAGATGCTGGGTCTGGGAACACAAAGATAAAAAAGACAAGAAACCCCCTACATTAGTTGGAGGAGGCTGGCTTATTCTAAGGAGAATTAAAAGTGCTTCAGTAGGTTATGGGGGAAAATGCTGTGTTGAGGGTGGGGAGGATAAGTGAATGCTGGTCTGTGTTCTAAACATTCCAGTACAGAGGTGCCTGGCAATCTCAGTCAGTGGAGCATGTGACTCTTGATCTCGGGGTTGTGAGTTCAAGCCCCATGTTGGGTGTGGGGATTGCTTAAAAATAAAATATTTTAAAGGGGCACCTGGGTGGCTCAGTCGGTTAAGTATCTGACTCTTGATTTAAGCTCAGGTCATGATCTCACGGTTCACGGGTTTGAGCCCAATGTTGGGCTCTGTGCTGACAGCGTGGAGGATTCTCTCTCTCCCTCTCTCTGCCCTTTCCCAACTCACACACTCTAGCGCACACACACACACACACACACACACACACTCTCTCTCTCTCTCTCTCTCTCTCTCTCTCTCTCTCCCCCCAAGTAAAAAAATAAACTTTAGGGGTGCCTGGGTGGCTCAGTTGGTTAAGCATCCAACTTTGGCTCAGGTCATGATCTCAGTTCGTGGGTTCGAGCCCCTCGTCGGGTTCTGTGCTAACAGCTAGCTCAGAGCCTGGAGCCTGTCTTCAGATTCTGTGTCTCCCTCTTTCTCTGACCTTCTTCCCCTGCTCACACTGTCTCTCTCTCTCTCAAAAATAAATAAACACACAAAAAATTAAAAAAAACCTTTAAAATGTATATATAAAATATAAAATCTTAAAAAAAGTAAATAAAAAAATAAAAATAAAAGTTCAAGTACAGTCCCAATTTCAAGCATTGTTATTCCGCAGAAAGTAGTGGAGATTTGTTCTGTGGCAAGCACTGTGCCATATGTGACATTTCGACCTGGTCTCTGGCCTTGAGTTCACAGGGAAGAGACAGAATAGAGATATTGGAACACAGCAATATCAAGATGAGAGCATCCACTGACTAGGATCCAAATACTGAGGTTTGTGGAAATACAGACTACTGAAATAGGAACAAATGAGGCCCTTTATTCAGAGCTTGCCGTGTAGCAAGGGCAGCAGCCACTGTCACTTGTCATCTGCATTGGCAGAGACTCAGAGGCAGGGGAATAGGAAAGCTTTATAATGAACAAAAGGGAAGGAATCAGGTGTGCTCTGATGGGAGGAGGTTGGCATAGAGAAGCTGGAAGTAGGCTAACTGGCAGCTGGGTATCTTATGCGATTTATTTGGCTTTCTGTGGTTATTCCTGAGTGGAAAGGAAGGGCAAAATATAGAGAAGTTACTGACCTAGTCCTGACTATTCTGGGCGTATTGCTGCAGAGGTCGTGGGTCAGAGTGCTGTTATGGTATATGGTCTGGCCATTGTCTCCTTGTATATGCAGTCTCTGGTTGGGCACGTAGGTCAGACTCAGGGAGCTGGATTAGGATTCAACTATGTCTCTAATAAATACCAGCACCATTAAGTCAACCGTGTCTGTGGTGCCTCCGGAAGCTCTTTGGGGTCAAAGCTCATCTTGCTCATCTTTGTTTTTTCCGTGCTGGTGTTCGGTGGATGGCTGATGAAACTAAAGAACAGATAATGGTGAGGCCAGGGAACTTCAGAAAAGGATTTCCGGAGGGGATTCCACTTGAGCTGTAATGAAGGTGAGGTGGGTGGCTAGGTGAAGAGCAAGGGAGAGCACCCTGGAGGTGAATTACTCTGGCGGAGTCTGGGGTATACTGTGGTCTGAGAACTCCCCAGTGCTGCCAGGGCTGGGCCAGGGCTAGAAGGTAGGGTACTGATGGGATAGAAGGTGGCTAAAATCCAAAAAAAGGAATGTGGTTGCCAAATGATGAGTTTTTAGTCTTTCTTTCTTTTTTTTTTTTTTTTTTTTTTTTTTAGTTTATTTATTTTGAGAGAGAGAGAGTGAGTAGGGCAGAGGATCTGAAGTGGGCTCTTGTGAACCGCAAGATCATGCCCTTAGCCGAAGTCGGATGCTTAACTGACTGAGCCACCCAGGCACGCTGAGAATTTTTATTCTCTTCCAGAATCCTTAATATTATCTTGAAAGGCATTTCCTTTGAGGAATTTGAATTTGAAGAATTGTAGGCAAGAGAGTAATATAATCAAGGTGTGTTTTAGATAAATTACTCAAGCTGTCACACGGGAATGCATGGAGAGAGAAATGGGAAGTTGACTTCAAAATAGTTTGGGAGAGAAGATGGGACTTAAACCAAGATGGATCAGAGAGGAGAGATTAAGACGAGAGATGTTTGTTCCTTAGACTCTGCAGACTTGATGATTTCAAAGGGGACAAGTTTAGGGAAAGGAGGAGTTAGGGATGACATCTGGATTTGATAATTTGGCAGCCGGGAGGCTGTTAGTGCCATTGACCAGAAAAAGTTTCAATCAGAGATTTCAGTTATGGACATGTTAAGCTTGCACTGTTTGGGGGACATCAAAAAGGCGGTCCAGCTCAGTTCAGTAAATATTAATTGTGCAACTAGTATGTGTCAGGCACTGTTCTAGATACTCGGTGGGGGGTGTTAGTGCATAAAACAAAGATCAACCATTGAGCTTATGCTCCAGCAAGAGGAAACAGACACTGAACATGATAAGTAAATCTTGTATTATGTTAGCACAACTACTATGGGAAAACAATAGAGCAGGATGGGGATCAGCAATGGCAGTGCGGGTGGGTGGGCAAACGCTGTTTAAAATAGAATGATCAGGGTGGGCCTAAATGAGGTGAGATTTCATCAAGGACATGAAGGAGGTAGCCCGTTGGGTATCTGGCAGTAAAATATTGCAGGAAGGGTTAAGTCAACAGCTATACAAAAAGGCCCTAGGGCCAGAGAAGGGGAGAGTGATAAAAGATGGAGGCCAGAAAGGTAATGGGGGTGGAGGGGTAATGATACAGGCCTTTGAGGACACTTGTAGGGGCTTAGGCTTTTACTGAAAAGGGAAGAGGTTGCAGGGTTTTAGGCAGTGATTGGATCTGGCTTAAATTGAAAATGATTGCTGGCTGCCGTTGAAATAGATTGGGGTTGGGAGGCTGCAGTAGCAAGTAGTTTCTAGGACTCGAGAAACCTTAAGATGGAGACCTAATTTCCACATCCCTCTTACAGAGGTCGTAGAAAAGCTTCAGATTCGTTCTGGGGACAAAGTCGAATCTAAAACACTTTAAATTGGTCCTAGAGTTGAAATTCTAGGAGTGAGGGCTATCACCCTGAGAGGAGTGAAAGGCTTTGTGAAACGGGCAAAGAAGGGGTGTCACTGCTGGGCCAGGTGCCCGGGGTTCCATGGAGCTGCAAGTGTCGCGCATGACCCTGCCAAGCTTTTGCTCTCTTGTTTTGCAAGAAGCACCGACGTCTTGGTGGTGGGCCCACCCGCCTTTTGCCTCGCGCGTCCGCAGCGCAGGAGGTGCGCGTCCGCGCGCAGAGCGTGAAGAACTAACCTGGTCGGCAGGACAAAACACGACTAAACAGGTGAAGGGATTACTGACAAAATCATAGCGGACTGTCGCCTGCTGGGCTCTGCTGGGTTCTCACCAAATGCCCGCGCCTGAGCCAAAATCCACCGCACCTAAGCCGCAGCGTCACAGTTAGGTGTTCTAGCCCCACGCTCCACCTAGGGAGAGCGGGGGGCGGGGAGGGAAGGCCCGCCCGCATAGAAGCACCAATCCCGCTCGCCTGTCCCTTTCTCGTCCTCCAATTAGCGTAGAGGGTGTGGTCGTCACGCCAGCCTCGTCCTACCGCCGATTGGCCGGCGTCTTCCTGGTGCGATTGGTTCTAGCCAATCAGAGACCGTCAGTCCACCCGCAAGCCCTCGAGAAGCGGCGCGAGAACCAGAGACCCGTTGAGGTGGGCGGGATGTGGGCGTGGCACCCTGTACTGGGCCCGCCTACGCCCCGCCCCACCCGCCGCGCCTCCCGGGCTTAATCCTTAGCTGTGTGCGGGCGGGTGTCCGAGAGGGGTGTACAGGAAAGTGAGCACCGATCACCGGGAGCCCGCTGCCCGCCGCCAGAATGGAGTTCGTGAAGTGCTTGGGGCGCCCGGAGGAGTTCTACAATCTATTGCGCTTCCAGATGGGGGGCCGGCGGAAGGTGATACCCAAGATGGACCAGGTGGGCCGAGCATCCCTGCATTCTGGCTGGGGCGGGGCGACTGCGCTCGGCGCCCGGGCCGGGGGCCTGGCGGACCCGGCCCAAAATCCTGGGCGAGGGGCGCGGCGAGCGGGTGCCAAACGACTTCAGGCGCCTTCCTTCTCGTGGGACGGCAGACCCCCGCCCTTTCTGGCGGCCCTACCCGCCCAGCCTAATTCTGCTTTCCTAACTCCAAATTGGGCCCAGGTGGCCGTGGTCCCTTTAGTAGGCCTTCTCTTCCCTCTCCAACTCTCCCTCAGGTTGTCTTGATGTTTCTATGCTTTCAAGACATTGCTTGGCAGGTAGTTTTTCTTCATTTTTCTTTCAGTCCTTGAGCATTGATGTTATTTGTGTCTTAACTGGTGGTTGCAAAATGAGATTATGTGGGTACAGTAAGTGGGAGAGGACCTATGAGAGAATTTTGTGAACGTATAAAGCTATGCAGATATTGTCAGAATACCTGTTCTGGAATGAAGCCTTGCTCATCCTCCCAGTTTTCGGTTACATCACTTCTTGTAGAAGGTTCCCTCACTTTCCTGTAATCTAATTAATCCCTCATTCTTCAGTGCTTCTTCAGTTTTTTATAACACATATTGACTCTTCCAAGTTCTTTTTTCTTATCTGCCAACATTGTTGGTTGCTTGAAGGCCAGACTTGGTTTTATTTATTTGTTATTTCATCTGCCTCATTCTTGAATCCTTTGTTAACTGAATGCTTACAAAGGTATTTATTCCAACAAGAAACTTAAGTGATTGCTCTTAAGTGATCAGTGAATGAATAGACACATTCAGCCCAATTAGTCGGTTATATCAAAAGTTTTAAATGCTTTTCTCCAATGGAAACATCACAGATACAGTTATTTGCTTAAATACACTCTTAATCGGTGTCCTTTATTAAATAAACACTTTGAATTGCCCATCAGAAAATTTTTTTCTCTTTCATACCTCAGGCTCCATCTCCTTCAAGGTCTAGCGTCAGTCAGTGCCACCTCTATTGACCCTTCAACAGACATTTTTAAACACCTGTTCGGTGCTGGATGTTGTGGTGGGTGCACCATGGCAGGAAGGCATGTACAGACAGACAAGTAAGACATACCAAGAGCTCACCATTCTCTCAGGTGAATAAGATATTGTAAGACATTCATAGAAAATTTAGGAAAGCACCATAACAAGTTACCTGTAAAATTCCCTCAACCATTTTCTCTCGTACCGTTTACCTTATGTCGGCCCCACGGTCTTGTATTGTGGATATTTGTGTATTGGCTTATGATCCCCAAATCCCTTTCAGGTCCAAGATTCTGTATTTGATTCTGGATATTTAAGCTATTTGGATATAAGAATCTCATTCGATGTACCTTGGGTGAATTAATGAATAAAAGGTGGGTGCACTACCCTCAAGAAACCTCTAGCTTTTTAAACAAGATAAACAAGTAAATGTGACAGAAGATAGTAAATGCCATAAGGACATTTACAGAAGGGAAAAATCACTTCTGGCTGGGATAGGGGAGTCTTCTTTTGAGGGATGCTTAAAAGAAGTACAATTTTCCATTGCTCCTGTGCCTTGCTCAGTAGGTATTTAATTAGAGAGTTTCTGGAGGTTTCCTGAAATTATTTGCAAATATTTATGTTACTATACATTTGTGTGTTTTGAGGGGAGAACAGTGTCCACTATTATCATATCCTTCCAGGGATCTGTGACCCCAAATGGATATTCACTGCTTTACACACCAGTTTGTATAGTCTCCTGGGCCCTACCCGTGGCAAGTAGTTCACTGCCTCTGGAGACTTCCCCACTTCACCCCCAGACATTTTTTGACTTTAGGAAGTGCTACCTTATAGTACAGTAAGTGGAATTGTTTCCACTCTCATCTCACCCTGGAGCCAGGGTCTATCTAACCCATGTTTGTGATCCAGCACTTCACATACTTTAGGGGAACTCTCTTGTTCTTTCTAAGTTGGAATACTAATAGCCATGCCAAATATTATCCGTTCTTCCTTTACTTAGTCATTAAATGTTCTTCTTTCCAGATCATTTATCAGCCTGGTCTCTCTCTCTTTAATGTCTAGCATCCAAAGTTGAACAGTACTCTTGCAGTGTGGTCTGCTCATTTCAGAACTTTAAATTCCTTCTTTCTGGATGCAGTATTTCTATGTAACATAGTTGAAGACTGCTTTTACTTTAAAAACTGTTCCTTAATTATAAAATATTCCAAGTAGAAAAATACTGAAGATACTCCAACAAACCATTTTGTGTCTATTTCCAAGATTAAATACATAGTAAGTGTTTGCTATCTTTTTTTTTTCTTAAGAAATAAAAGGACCATTTACAACTAAAGTCCTTTTTTCCATCTTACTCTCCACCACATCAATGTTCACCGCCTTTTTTAGGCAGTCTCATCATGCTGTGGGCTTAGAGTTGGGCTAATTACACCTGTTCAGGACCTTTTATTCCATCTTGATGCCCTGCTCAAACACTTTAAAATATATTTATTTTTGAGAGGCGGTGGAGGGGCAGAGAGAGAGGGAGACACAGAATCTGAAGCGGGCTCTGTGCTGACAGAAGAGAGCCCGATGTGGGGCTCCTGACCTGAGCTGATGTCCGATACTTAACCAACTGAGCCCCCTGGGCGCCCCTATGCTGAAACACTTTTTAAACCTAGATCTTTACCTTTTAGATAAAGTGTGTCGTAATAATGGCTAACATTTATTGAAGATTTATTAGAAGAACAGAGGTATAGAGAGGTTAATTAATTGCCTGAGGTCTAGTTATTCAGGCATGGAGCCTGTCTTTGATCTTGGCTGTCTGACTACAGAGCCCTTTCTTTTGACCCCACCGTGCTGCTTATCGTGTTCGGGTGATGGACCACAGAGACACCTTAAACAGAGGATTGTCCAGGTGCAGCTAAAATTGACCCATTTGGGTGTGATGGGCACAGAGTGGAAAATGCCCACCCTGATATGTTCACAGTCTAATGGAGAATAGGTGTAAAAAAGCCTAGGAAATGCCAAGTAATCTTGAGTACATTTTGATTCCAGGAAATTTTAGTGAAATTAGAAATGTTTTAAAGTGAAAAGTTTTCAGAAAACACAGGAAAAGTACTTTGTAAGGTGTTAGATTTAGTTTAGTGGGGAAGATCATCGATCGAAAAGCTACCATGGGCCAGGTTACATGGGACTAAGCACGATATGTATGGGATGATAAGGAGACCAACTTGGCTGAAAGTGAAGAGTGTAAGCTAGAAGCATAAAATTCATTAAGTGCATGTAGGAGTCCAAAAGCTGAGCTGTAATCAGTAAAGCAGGTAATGGTTAAGAGCAGAACTATGACGCAAGGAAAGCAACCTGTTTGAAACACAAATCTGACAAATGAGCGGGATTGGGAAGAAATTATATTGTGAGTTGGAATAATCAAATTAATAATGATAATAATTACCTAATAATAGCCGTGGACAACATTTATTGTGTTCTTATGTTTGCCAGGCACTATGCTGAGCTCTTCAAGTCTGTTATCTCAGTGTATTAGGTTAGCTTTCACTGAGGAACAAATCCTTCCAAAACTGAGTGACTTAATTCTGGAGACTAGTTATTCATCAGTGTGAATGTATTTAACACCGCTGAACTGAACACATAAAAATGGTTAAGGTGATAAACTTTATGTATATTTTACCACAATTTACAAAAAAATTCAGTGACTTAAAATATCAACAACTTAAGTTCATAGTCATCTGGGAGAGCTCGGGAGTGCTACTTGTCCGGGCAGGTTTGGTTGATTTCTTCTGGGCTTGATCAGCTGGCCGGCTGGCTTATGGCTGGACGATCTGGTTAGCAGGCTGTAGGCTGCAGTGTCAAGAGGAGACCGGGCCATGTGTGTCTCATCATCCAGCAGGCTAGCCCTTGGCTTCTGCATGTCCGCTGGAGTTTTCAAGCCTCTGTTGGAGTCACATTTGTTACTGTTTTATTGGCCAAAAATAGTCACAAGGGAACTCAGATTCAAGGAAGCGGAGAAAAACCCCATTCCCTGATGGAAAGAGCCATAAACTTCTGTGGCCAGTTTGTAACTCATCACACTTAGTCAATCTTGACAACAGCCCTAAAGTGATAAGTATATTATTACTGCTATTTTACAGATTAGGAAAGAGTGGCATAAAGCAATCAGATAAGTTCAAGGTCACATGGCTTGCAAGAAGTGGATCCAGGATGCCAACTCAGGCTAGTCTGAAAACCTCCATGCTTCTAGTTTGCCCTCGATGAAGAGCTTAGGTTTGATTGGCCTCAGATAGCTGATCACATCCCACCACTGTCACCTGTGCTGCTGGCACATCCCAGACACTCTCTAATTACTAGTTCCTTTCTTCCCTTCCCAATCTGGGGAATATTGGCTTCCTTCCTTTCCCCTTCTTCCTCCCTGCCCCCCCCACGCATCCCACGCATCCCTCTCTTCCTTCCCAAATATGTGAACACCAACTGCATGTCAGATATTGTTTTAGGTGCTGGAGATACAACAGCAAACAAGATAGGTGAAGACCTTGCTCTTATGAGCCTTACTTACATTCTAGAGGAAGAGAGAGAGAATGATAAAAAGCAAATGCAGTTCACCCTTGAACTACGTGAGTTTGAATTACGCAGATTTACTTATACATGGATTTTTTTGATAAATGCAGTACAGTACTATAAATATATTTTCTCTTCCTTATGATTTCCTTTTTTTTTTTAAAGTTTGTTTATTTTTGAGAGAGAGAGCTAGTGGGGGAGGTGCAGAAAGGGGGACAGAAGATCTGAAGCAGGCTCTGCACTGACAGCAGAGAGTCCAGTGCGGGGCTCGAACCCACAAACTGAGATCATGACCTGAGCTGAAGTCAGATGCTTAACCAACGGAGCCACCCAGGCACCCCCTCTTATGATTTTCTTAATAACATTTTCTTTTCTCCAACCTATTGTAAAAATACAGTATATAACATATAGTATACAAAACTATTTGTTAATTGACTGTTTATGCTATTGGTAAGGCTTTCAGTCAATAGTAGGTTAATAGTACTTAAGGTTTATGTGGGGGTTAGCACCCCTTATCCCCATATTGTTCAAGAGTCCACTGTATGTAAAATTCCAGGTGGAGATAATAATACAGAGAAGAATAATAGCAGTGCAAGGGATCTGAGTGTCTAAAGTCAGGGTTATGATTTGAGTCCAGAGACTTGACTTGTCTCATTTTCTTTTCTATAAAATAAGACTATTGGAGAAAAGGGTAGCCTTGGTTACTCCTAGAGAGAGAAATGGTAAGAGGGTAGGAGAAAGACCTTTCACACTGTAATATCTTAATTTTTTTTTAAGTGAGACTCCTCTAGCTCCAAGATTTGATGAACAATACAGTATAATAGTATTTGTTTTGTAGCCTGCAGCTTTTCTGAGTCCCTTTTAAGCCCATAGAGCCATTACAAAAGAAAATAGTTAAACAGAGGAGCATACATTTTCCTTCACTTAACATGGTCTTAGTTTCTCTCAGTTAACAAACTGGGGGGAAATATACACTAGTAGATATTGAGGGCTGACTATTTCTGGCACAAAAGGATTTGGCTGTAGGATTCAGGGTTCAGTAAACTTGATTTATGCTGAATTTTTAGGAGCGTATCAATAAATAGGGGCTTACTGTCACCTGCAAGTTATATGACATCACTCAGAAGGGCACATAATGGAAAAAGCAGATGTTTCATAATGATGCATTTCTGGCTTCTGGCAAGCCTAAATCCTGACTCTTAGCTGAATTACTTTTGGTAACTTAAGCTCCAGGCAGCAGTTTCTTCATCTGTAAAATAGAAATATTGATTGCAGCCCCTTAACCACAATTTCCCAACTGGCAAATGATCTGAAAATGAGGAGCTTTTTCATAAATGTAGCTCAAAGTCATTTGGCAGCAAACCTGCCCTGAATCAAAATGATCCTGGCTTAGTATATTCACATTGTTTTGCAGAAGAAATATTAACACTTAATTATGGGATGTCACTCCCTAACAAGTGGGGCTGTATATGTATCTTATTGCCTGCTTTCTACAACACTAAAAATTCTGAATTCTGCCACACATCTGGCCATGAAGATTGAATGTAGGTGGGTGTAGGTCTAATATCTTCCTTAAAGCATTTTGTAAGGGTAAAAGGTAATGTCTGTATTGTGCTTGGCACGTAGTATCTGCCCAATTGATGGTAGTTGTTAATCTTATTGTTACATAAATTTGGCTCTGTTTGTGGGGTTTCTCCCTATTCTGAGCAATCCGTGTTAAAATCTTAAGGAAAGCTGTCAGAAGGGTTGGTAGCTTGTGGAACGTGAGGCTGGAGCCCCAGTCCTGGAAGTTCAGTCTTGCACTTCTGGCCATGTCACGCTCTTCCTCTAAATGCCCTTCATCCCTGTTTTCTCTTACTTGAGAGTTCTCTGGGGTGCACGTCATCTCAGACAGCAATGGAGAACGTCAGGAGGCTCTAGGGACAAGCAGCAGTTAGCCCTAGACTTTTTTTTTCCACCCTCCCCTGCCTGCCAACTCATGTGAATCAAGCAGTGGAAATTTTTATAGTGAGTAGAGTTTTTTCCAGCATTTAATAGTTATATCTTCCTATATCTTCTTGATAGTCTGAAGGACTTATTGTTCAGAGCAAGGAACTAAAACAAATAGGTGACTGGGAAAAGAATGATCAGGGAAGGAGATAGGGAAGGGATTTATTGATTTTGCTTGTTTAAAGAGCAGAGGAGGTGTTGGTAAGGAGGGGTAGTATTCTTTAAGGTTGTTGCTCTTCAAAACCTGTCCAGCTTTTTAGTGGAACTCATGGCTAGAAATCAGCCCTCAAAGCCTTTAGGTATAGCTGAGGATTAAAACATTTGGCAGTGCAGAGAAAGGCATCATTGTGGCCTGGTAACAACAGTTTATGTGAAGAGCTTGCCATGGAGCTCAGTAATAGCTGTTGTTCTGTTTCTTTTGTTTTGTTTTGAAGCCTTGCCTCTCCACACTTGAGAGGGAAGGAGAGTTGGTGAATGGTTTTTAAATACTCTAAGTGTATTCATTTATTCGTCAAACCTTCACTGAGTATTTTTACATGCCAGACTCTGCACTAAATGATTTTACTCTAATATATGGTGCTCAGTAACTATTAATTTTTACTAATAATTTAAAAATTTTTAGTATAATGTATTGTCAAATTGGCTTACATACAACACCCAGTGCTCATCCCAACAAAAAAATATTTAATGTTTATTTATTTTTGAGACAGAGACAGAGACAGAGCATGAGCAGGGGAGGGGCAGAGAGAGAGGGAGACACAGAATTCAAAGCAGACTTCAGGCTCTGAGCTGTCAGTACAGAGCCCCACGTGGGGCTCAAATCCACAAACTGTAAGATCATAACCTGAGTCGAAGTCAGAGACCTAACCAATTGAGCCACCCAGGCGCCCATTTACTAATAATTTTTTAGTTGAACATGGCAATGAAATGAAATTCTCATGATTTATGTGTTTTTTTTAAGGATTACTCTCTTGACAGTATGATATGCATCCATGATAGGAAATTTAGGAAATACACACATACAAAAAGAACATGGATTCACTGGGGTTCATGGTTCACTGTTAACATCCCAGAGTGGTATATACAACTGGTGATGGCCATATGTATATTTTCAACCACTGTCCTGTTTGATATTTCAAATGTTTTCCTTCTCTTACAAAGACAGTGAGGAGACTGGGGTTGAGGGGAGAGTATATGAGAACTCTGTACTTTGTACTCAGTTCTCTTGTGAATGTAAAACAGCTGTAAAATTAAAGTCTCTGTAACACACACACACACAGAGTCAGCAATTCTTTCAGATGTGCTTGCCTTGAAAATAGGGCTTTTTTTTTTTTCCTGGAAAAACGATTCTCATTTTCCTTAGGGAAGAGTAAAGTTCAGGGAGCAGCTGATTACAGCTCACTAATTTGAAAGAGAAAGAGGATTAGAAATATTAAAAGTAATCGCTAGCTTTCCAGAGGTTAGCAGACATTCAGCAGGTGTTAAAGAAAAGCCAGAGGTGGACAGTAAAGTAGTAGAAACAGGTTTTATTCAGAAAAGCTATAGGGGAAAAGAGACCGCAGTGTAGACTTGGGCTCAATTTCAAATACAACAAGGAAGAGTGGGGATTTCCAGCCAAAGAGCAGAGTGGAGGGGTCGTTGGTTGGAAAATGACTGAGATGAAATATCTGGGGTGAGGAGCATTCTAGCTAAACGACCTAACCTAACAGGAGGAGGATTCTGGCTGGAGGCACGCCAGGGCGATGGGATGATGGGAGATAAGGAACCCTGCAGGACAGTCCAAGTACAAAAGTGGAAGGTTCAGAGAGTCCGACTCAAGTTTGGTCAAGGAGAGGTTCTGGCGTCAGGAGGAAAAGCCAACTTGTCAGAGTGGACTGGGCTCCGCCAGCCGCCAGGGGGTTCTGGGGACTAGGGGACGACCGGGAGGAAGGTGGCGGTGGTGGAGGGGTCCAGCCAGGGACTGCGGGGGCGGGGCTGAGCTCGGGAGGGCGGTGGCCTCCTGCCGGCTGGGTGGGCGGAGCGGGCGGAGGCGCGCAGCCGCTGGGCCTGGCCTGGGTCGGGTGGAGGGAGAGCCCGCCCCGCCCCTCGGGGGCGCGCCTCCCAGATCGGCTCGGGTCTATGGAGGAAAAACTCTTCGCCCGCAGTGCGATTCCCATGGCCGCAGCCGCCTGCGGCACCAAGGCCATGTCCCTGTTCAAGCGGACCTTGGTGCTGAGCCCCGCTGCGGCGCCCCGGGGTCCGGGCGCTGGCTCCCCGCCGCGCGGCTGCCCCTTGCCTCCCGCCGCCTGGCCCTCCAAGGACTGGCCGCGCGGAGAGGGCGCCTGCTGCAGGCTGCGGAGCCCGCCAGCGGCCAGCCTCCTGCCCCATTCCCACTCCTGCTCCTCCGCGTCCCCCACCACCGCCGCCGTGTGTCTTCTCTGCCCGCAGGACTCGCTCAGCAGCAGCTTGAAAACTTGCTACAAGTATCTCAATCAGACTAGTCGCAGTTTCGCAGCTGTCATCGAGGCGCTGGATGGGGAAATGCGGTGAGTGGCCAGACCGCTCCTTTTCACTTGGGGAAAGAAGGCTTTTCCAGAAGGCTTTGAGCCACTCGAAGCTACTTTCTGCCAGCCCCTGGCGTTGCAGTCTCCGCTTGTGGCTCAGCTAGAACGTGCCCCATTCGTGTCCCACCTGAGTGAAGGCAATGTTCTGTTTGGAACACCATGTGTTTACTTTAGAATGCCCTTCCAGGCAGTTCGCCATCTAATAGTTTCCCTGTGGGCCCAGCTTCAGGGAAGCAGGGAGAAAGGGGGGGGGGCAGTGGATGGTGGTGTTTATTAACTTTTTTTAGTCCTGGCAGCTGAACCTGGCTCTGAGTAGGTCATGCATTTTTTTTTTTTCTTGGCTTCCCTTAGGCTGCTTTGCAATTCTAGTATATGGTGTTAATTCTTCCCAAGTTGCTGCTGTGCAGACTGCATACGGAACCTAGACCAGTTTGCTTTTGTGTATGATTGTATTTATACTGGGAAGTTATAGCGATATAGCAGCTCTTAAAGACTTTTTTATCTACAACATATTAGTTCCATGTAAACACTTGATCTGTTGATCTTTGTATGGTTGTTCTACAGTAGTTAAATGTAACTCATTCTGGGAGTAGTTGTGACATCCAGCTGCTAGGTTTTTTATTTCGTGTTTTATAAATAAACCACTGAAGTCCATTGCTCCCATCTAAGAAAAGAAAGCTGAGATGTGTCATTAAGTACAAAAGGCTTTGGCTCTCCTTTCAGAGTTCTTTAGAGGTAAGGCTATAGGAGGTTTGCATTAATGACCTGTTATTTTAAAATACTTGTCTTTGGATGTTTGTCTGTTATATTAATAGTTCTTCCATTTTTACAGCCATGCGGTATGCATATTTTATCTGGTCCTCCGAGCTCTGGACACTCTGGAAGATGACATGACCATCAGCGTAGAGAAAAAGGTCCCACTATTACACAACTTCCACTCTTACCTTTATGAGCCAGACTGGCGGTATATGGAGAGCAAGGAGAAGGATCGACAAGTGCTAGAGGACTTCCCAACGGTACCGGAATTACACATCTCTTCTGTGTATGGTTGTGTTGATAATCGATAACATAGTTGTCGGGTAGCCCCCATACCTGGAGAGAGCAGTGAAATAAGCGGTGTGAGGACAGTGTCAGGTACTGTGATGGGTAAGACGTCTGGTAGCTGAGACTCCGAAGCCAGACTGCCTGGGTTGGAATCCCGCCTCTTCCACCTGTTAACCAGTGCTTGGTGATGTAGCCTGTCTAAGCCTCCGTTTTTTCATCTATGGAGATAATAATAATACCTACCTCATGGGAGATTTCTAGGAGGTAATCCAGGTTAGAATGGTGTTAGCTTCTATTATTATGACCAGTATGTTGCTTGGAAGTCCAGTGTTTCTTTCTTCAGAAAGACACATTCTGAATCCAGTGTGGTAAGAGATGGCTTCTCAGGCTCGCTCACAAAACCTGTTGCCATGTTAACACAGCCTAAGTATAGAGTGCTGCCTGCTGGCTTCTGGTACCCTTGGCCTGGTAGTGTGGATTTGTTGTTTTTGATGGGTAGCCGCTATGGGGTAGGGAGCAGGCAGGCTCTTAGCAGCTGGGGTGAGGACTGACAAGTGCGACAGTGCCCTGCCACTTACGGCCGTTCTCTGTGCCTTGGTTTCCTCATTTGTAAGGTTAAGAGCTCTCAGGATTGATAAGTTCCTATATATAAAGTACTTGGGGACACCTGGGTGGCTCAGTTGGTTGAGTGTCCAGCTCTTGGTTTCAGCTCAGGACATGATCCCAGGGTCATGAGATGGAGCCCAGAGTCGGCCTCCACACTGGAGGTGGAACCTGCTTGAGATTCTCTCTGTCTCTGTCTCTCTGTCTCTCCCACTCTCCCTCTGCCCCTCTCTCCCACTCACGCTCCCTCTAAAATAAAATAAATAAATGAAATAAAGTACTTAGAAGATTGCTTGCTGCATACTAAGTATTTGATAAATATTAGGTGTTTAGTCCATTCTGTTGGAGTAAAGTGGGTCATAATTAAACTCTTGAGTTTCGGAGAATTGACAAGTTTATGTTACACATGTAATTAGGTCTTTTCTGGAATTTGCATGTCTTATCACACAAATAAGTGCTTTTTTCTTATCTTATAAATAAAGGTTTGTTTTAGCAAAGTCTCATGTTCTCTAATAGCCCAAAGAAGCCCTGAATCTGGGGCTAGAATTGCTAGACTCTGGGGGGAAGAATAGTCCTCACGCGGCTTGCCATTGAAACAGGTCTATATTCCTGAGTGGGGAGACAAGGAATCCACCCAATACAGAAGAATGTTTGAGGGACTCCTTTCTTGAGTGAGCAGAGGGCTGTTTTCGATTACGGAGATCGTGCCTTTATTGTCAAAGACAAAAACAAAATACAGTACGATTCAAGCCAAAAGAAAAAGTCTATGAGGAATTATTAGGTGGAGCTGATGTAGTGCAATGCTACAATACAAGAGAGGAAAAAGAACCCGTGAAGTATAATTAGGTGAGGAATTAAAGCTCTGTCCTAGAGAAAGGACCAGTGATTTAGCTCTCCCAGGATACCTCTCATGAGCAGGGGTTGGGTTTTCTCTGACTGGAAATCCATAGCCATTCACTGATGAGCTTGTGACACTCTGCTAATGCAGAGAAAGTGCTGCAGACAGAGTCCCAGAGCCTTTATTAATTAATAATTAATTAATTAATTTAAATGTTTATTTATTTTTGAGAAAGAGAGAGAGACAAAGTGG
Source organism: Cryptoprocta ferox (assembly GCA_028646485.1). Lineage (NCBI taxonomy): Eukaryota > Metazoa > Chordata > Mammalia > Carnivora > Eupleridae > Cryptoprocta > Cryptoprocta ferox. Next base: position 49,571,125 of record CM053567.1, read on the forward strand.
AAGCAGGAGAGGGGCAGAGAGAGGGAGACATGGAATCTGAAGCAGGCTCCAGGCTCTGAGCTGTCAGTACAGAGCCTGATGCAGGACTCAAACCCACGAACTGCAAAATCATGACCTGAGCTGAAGTCAGATGCTTAACCAGCTCAGGCACCCAGGCTCCCTGGTCCCAGAACCTTTGTAATTGACGTGTATTCTCACTTTAAAAAGTTATATTCTAGCTAAAACCTCCAAAACCAAAAAAACCTTCCAAACTACTTACGACTTAAGTAGATTCATAACAAATAATTTCTAGTCATGGGACAAATGTCATAGGTATTTTAAAGATCATGGTGGCCCTATCCACTCAGCAAAATGGATATGAAAATGTGTGAATGCTAGAATAATTTCGGGGGTAGAGCTGGTAAATGTTTAGATAATATTCCCAATATGCTTAGAAAACTGAAATCTCCTTCGTACTGCATTGCAATGAAAAAAAAAAAAAACACGAGTTTGTTCAAGAAAATTTCAGCATTAAATCTATCTTTTCCTGTGTTGGGGAATAGGGTGAGGGCTGACAGGCACTACTATCCTGAAAGCAGAGACTAGCCCTGGAAGAGTAGAAGGGAGCAGAGAGTACAGGCCAGGTGTCACTATTTTCCTGTTGTTAACCCTTTATATCCTTATGAATGTGAAATCTATGGAGCTAGGTGTTTTGTGAGAGTATAACTTTGTTTTGTTTACTTTTTTCAAAGTTTATTTTGAGAGAAAGAGAGCGAGTGAGCAGGGGAGGGGCAGAGAGAGAGGGAAAGAGAGAGTCCCAAGCAGGCTCTGTGCTGTAGCACAGAGCCCAATGCGGGACTTGAACTCATGAACCATGAGATCATGACCTGAGCCAAAACCAAGAGTCAGATGCTTAACCGACTGAGCCACCTAGGCACCCTGTGAGAGTGTAACTTTGAATTGGAGGTCCTTTCAGCCTTTCATTCAGTTGAGAGAACTATATGGAAATTCACAGTGCCTTACTTTCTTAGGGAAAGGTTTGTGCACATGCTGATCTGTCCCACCATCTCCTTGAGATATGATGCACAATTTGAAAGGTCAAGCAGTCTGGTTAGGTGGACAGTCAGTTTTGGGTGAGGGCTTAAGGCACAACAGACAACTTGGCCTCACTTACACAGTACTGCTCTTAGACATGGCACACAGCCATTTCTTTTTTTATGTTTTATTATTTACTTTTGAGAGAGAGAGAGAGAGAGAGAGAGAGAAGAGGGTGTGGGGGAGGGGCAGAGAAAGAGGGAGCCAGAGGATCTGAAGCGAGCTCTCAGTTGATAGCAGAGAGCTGGATGCGGGGCTCAAACCCACAAACTGTGACATCATGACCTGAACCAAAGTCAGACGCTTAATCGGCTGAGCCACCCAGGTGCAGAAGGCCCTACTCTGAGACAAAAGGAGGGCTCCTCACTCTCAAAGGGGTTAGGGGTGCCCAGGGCCTTGGGAGTGTGCCTGCCCAGAACTGATGTAGCTCCCCTTCTAGACTATGCTCTGCATGTCTGGAATTCCCTACCCTCAGTTCCCTGAGCCACTGCGCCCCTAGGCCTCCTGGTGCTGGACAGAGTGCGTGCAGGCTGGGAGCTGCGATCAGTGGTCTTCCCCGCTGCATTTTGGAGCCGAGTCCTGAGGGAATTTTAAATTCACATCCGGGTCCTTCAGGCTGTTGTGGAGGTATCTCTGTCAAGGCAGGAGAACAGAGCATACTATTTCACAGGTTACTAGTTTAACAAATGACTGATAATTTGAAGATCATTTTAATCCCACAGATTTTAGGCATAAGCCTATACAGAGTTTTAACTAAGTGACCCCTTCCTCAGTGTGTGTGCCTTGAGATTGAACCTGGTGTTTTATGCTTTAGTGGTCATTACTTGATATCGTTTAAAGTCAGGCTTTCTAGGGGAGCCTGGGTAGCTCGGTCGGTTAAGCGTCTGACCTCGGCTCAGGTCATGATCTCATGGTTTGTGGGTTCAAGCTCCACATCGGGCTCTGTGCTGACAGCTCAGAGCCTGGCGCTTGCTTCAGATTCTGTGTCTCTCTCTCTGTCCCTCCTCCACTCACATGCTCTGAATAAATACATTTAAAAATAAATAAATAAATAAAGTCAGGTTTTCTGGAACTCTCATTGTATATTATGGATGAATATTAGAGCATATCTTTTTCACCTGGTACTAGTAGAAACTAGTAGTCTTTGAGATAACATAGGGTTATTTTTAAATAATAATAGCAATAATTATATATATATTGAGCTGTGAATTAGTTACAAAGTATATTTCATTATTGATTTACTATTTGTATGATTTTATGTTAATGTAGTTTTAATATTTAATCACTGGATATTTTACTGCCCTTCTTAAATTTTTTATCATATTTTTTAATGTTTATTTTATTTTTGAGAGGTGGGGGGAGAGAGAAGATGCAAGCAGGGGAGGGGCAGAGAAAGGGAGACAGAGGATGTGAAGCAGGCTCTGTGCTTACAGCAGAGAGCCCAATGTGGGGCTCGAACTCAATCTCAGTGAGGCATGAGATCCTGACCTGAGCAGAAGTCAAATGTTTAACTGACTGAGCCACCCAGGCACCCCTTTTACTGCCTTTTTAAAAATTGATTAAAAACAGGACTTCACAAATAATTGAAGGTAAATTACGCAGTGTTTTGATCATACCATCCTGAAATTTATAGGGAATTTTTAGTATAGGTTAATGGAAGTGTCACGCTGCCCTTGACCCCTACTTGGTGTTTGGCCTTCCTCTGTTATACTAGTGGATTCACCATGATATCCTTCCTTCATGTGCTTGAATCACAAAGAGAGTGACTCAGACCTAGAAATCTGTAGTTGTGAAACAGTTACCTAGAGGGACAATAAAAAGTCCTCGTGGCCCAAGGCACCTGGGTGGCTCAGTCGATTGAGCGTCTGAATTCCCCTCAGGTCATGATCTCATAGTTCATGAGTTCAAGCCCCACATGGAACTCAGTGCTGTCAGCGCAGAGCCCGCTTCAAATCCTCTGGCCGCCTCTCTCTGCCCCTCCCCTGCTTGTGCTCTCCCAGAAATGAATAAATATTTAAACAAAAAACGTCCTTGTGGCTCATTTCACTCAGCAGAGCTTGCTGGTGCTCCAAGAGAGTATGTGAAACTGGGTGCCAAGCACGGAGGAGCCCTCAGTGCTGTCCCTCCCTCAGGTGTCTGGGGAAACATCAGGCTCTTCACTGTCACCCTTTTTTTTTTTAATGTTTATTTATTTTTGAGAGAGAGAGAGAGAGAGAGAGAAAGAGAGAGAGAAACAGAGTGTGAGCAGGGGAGGGGCAGAGAGAGAGGGATACACAGAATCTGAAGCAGGCTCCAGGCTCTGAGCTGTCAGCACAGAGCCCGAACGTGGGCTCGAACTCACAGGTCATGACCTGAGCCGAAGTTGGACCCTTAATGCACTGAGGCACCTGTGCGCCCTCCTAGATATTTTTGTTTACATGTTTTGAATTCTATAATTAGATAATAATAATAAGTCCCAAAAAGTTGTTGAAGGGGATGGTTCATATTCAGCAGTGAAGTGTGTGTTTTGGTGTGCTTGATTCTAAGAATCTGAGCCGCTCCTCCCCCACCTCACTGGTCTTTGGTCTCAAACAGAATGACCGAGTCAAGGATCCGTTGAAAGAATGGGGTCCAGGGAGATTCAGTGATTCAAATGCCCTTTGATAGAATTGCTCATTTGTTTCAATCCACCATAGAAATGACTTTTTGGCTTTGTCTTGGAACAGCTATTCTGGGAAGAACAGTGTTCTGGAAAGATTGGGTTGATTTTATGAACTTTTGGGAGGTTTTTTTAATTTAATGTTTATTTACTTTTGAGAGAGAGAGAGAGAGAGAGAGAAAGAGCATGTGAGAGTGGGAGGGGTGCAGAGAGAGGGGAGAGGCAGACAATCCAAAATGGACTCTGCACTGACAGTGGGCGAACCTGATGCGGGACTTGAACTCACAAACCCAGAGATCATGACCTGAGCTCAACAGACTGAGGCCACCCAGGCGCCCCAGACTTATGGGAGTTTAACAGTTGATGTTGTTCAGAGTGATACTAAAGTATCTTAGGCTTCTGAATCCCTTCCGTGCTGTGCAACCAGCTGGTTTTCCCTCAGGTCCTTACATATAGGTGTTTTTTGAGCAAGTTTTTCTAACCTTTTTGTAAAACACAGACCAAGTAATTTTCACACTTTTGATGCTTAATAAAGTCTGTTAACTGTTTTCAGTATTGTGTGGTGGCTCTATTAATATTTTGTAGCATTTTATGAAGAAGTTTCATGGTGTTTTCCATATTGTGTTTTGATCATCTATAAACACTTCTTTGAAGTTAGGTAGGACATTTGTGTAATAGCAGTGAATTTAAAAAATATCAGTACAATTTCTACATTAGAGTTTGGGCTATGGAGAAAAAATGTTGGGTAGCAAGCCTCAGGTTGAGCTAAACTGAGTTGTTTGAGGAATGAAAATGTATAGCCTTCTAGAGGGGAGACGCTATAACTTCATGACAGAAACTGGGAATTGATGATAGAAAATGGTTGGCTGATCTCAGTAAACTGTACAGGGGCATGAGTTTCTGGTCCTTTCTGAAGCTGTGCATCCCCAGTGCCTAGAACAATGCTTGTTGTGGAGGAAGTGCTTGATACATGTTTGCAGGAATGAGTCCCCCCATCCCATGAGGTTTGTCTAAAATGGGGCATTCTTCCTAAAATTCTTATGTTTATGCCTACTCTGTGTTGAAGCTTCTTATTTATTATATATTGGGAAGATGCGTGTATTGTGAGATTTTGAATTTTCTTTTGAGTGTAGAAACTTTAGCATTTTTAGACCCTTCTATTTTATTATTTTTTTAAATTTTTAATGTTTATTTATTTTTGAGAGACAGAGATAGCGTGAGCAGGGGAGGGGCAGAGAGTGAGGGAGACACAGAATCTGAAGTCGGCTCCAGGCTCTGAGCTGTCAGCACAGGGGCTCGAACCCAGAGACTGTGAGATCATGACCTGAGCTGAAGTCAGACACTTAACTGACTGAGCCACCTAGGCACCCCTAGACCCTTCTATTTTAATAATTATAAAATTTCTGAGTTTATTATTCAGTGTGTAGAAAACTAGCATAACCTAAATGTTGGGCTTATGGATGAATCATTTGGGAGCCTAAATGAGTTCCACTATTGCTTTGTTTTATGATCTATAGGTACCATGTTGGTTCCCAAGGTACATACTTGTTTCATATTTTCTGGGATTTTTGTGTGATTTCTTTTTCAGATCTCCCTCGAGTTTAGAAATCTGGCTGAGAAATATCAAACAGTGATTGTTGAGATTTGCCGGAAAATGGGATTTGGGATGGCGGAATTTTTGGATAAACACGTGACATCCGAACAGGAGTGGGACAAGGTTAGTGGTTATAAAGTGGTGTTGGTGTGTGGTACATGAGACAGAGCCGAGGGTGCTCACTGTGCGGTTCAGAGTGAGGGATAAAGTTGTCTACCCGTTCCAGGGTTTCTGCTTTTACAAGCCATCTGTTTAGTTTGAATGGTTCATCATAAACACTTAACATAGGGGCTTATCCTTGAATACTCAACTAATCCGTGCCCAGGGGAGTTTACCATTAAGTTAGGCCCAAGTTGATATAACCGGTCCCAGGGGTACAGATGATAAGCTTCTAAAAGTGTCTCTGACTCACTGTGATATTTAAAAAAATTTTTTAATGTTTATTTATCATCGAGAGACAGAGAGAGACAGAGCATGAGCATGGGAGGGGCAGAGAGAGGGGGAGACACAGAATCCGAAGCAGGCTTCAGGCTCTGAGCTCTCAGCACAGAGCCCGACGTGGGGCTTGAACTCACGAACTGTGAGATCGTGACCTGAGCCAAAATCAAGAGTCAGATGCTCCCAAGTGCCCCTACACAAAATTACTTTGAAACTCAGTGCCAGCTTGACTCCATTTGTTTGGGAGAAGTAGGCATCCCTTGAACTGTTAAGTTGTATGTGTTTCCTTAGAAACAAAAACAAGTTTATGAGAAACCAGAGGTACTAACTTTGCATCTTGGGTGTGTTGTGCTGAGGAGTGAGCACCTCTCCAGTACCTTACCTTTTTCTTTCCCATCATCTCCTTACAGAATTCACAACAGTATGAGATGTTCCAAGTTTCCTGACCTCCCCCAATTCCTATGGCAGTTATAAATGGGTATGTGTGGGGATTAGCAGTGCGAGACCCCACGTGGATGAGGTTGTCTTCCTCAAGAGACAGGGTAGCTGGAAAGGGCTATGAGAGCAGATGATGTGGCAGATAAAATTATAATGGCTTTTATTTGGCCTGAGTTTATTCCTGAGCAGCAGGTGAGTGGGATATTGGCCAGGGTAGGAGTAGGGGGCAGGGAGGGAGTGCTTATGTAGACAAAGTGATCTAATTGGCTCTGGGGACTAAAGTAAACATCAGAATACAGGATAGAAGGGAGAGGTCTTGCCCATTTTCCATAGGCATGGTGTTTGTGAGCCTTCTTCATCACCCTATTGGAGGCAAAGACATTTTAATCATCTGAGTTGGGTATGCGTTTTGTATCTTTAATGGTATTTAGGTTAGGATCTCAGACGAGACACTACTACATACATATGCATTGGGTGAGTGTAGGTCCAAAGTCTGGCCTCTTAATCCTTCAGTCATCAAAACTTGCTGGCAAGGTCTTTGGAACTGCTGGCTTATGCTCTCCAGATTACCATGCGTGTGACTGCTGCTGGGGTATCAGTTGATCAACTTAAAGTTAAAGCTGAAACTCCTCCTGGCCAAGAATCAGCACTGGTTAGCTGCATGGTGACTTGCTTTTCTACCCTGCAGACCTACACAGGGAACCTAATGATAGGTTGTTGAATACAAGTTCTGATTAGGTCAGTACCTTTAATGATTCCCTCCTCTCCCTTCAACCTTGGAGGAAGAGGACTACCTCCATTCTAGAAATATTTCTATCCAAAGAACTATTATCTTAAAATATACTTTTCCTTGGACAGCCCTATGGATGTGTACTAATGTTCTTTAATTTCTAGTAATTCTTTGGAAATTTCTTGTAGTTTCACAGAGCTCATTTCTGTCTAATTTTAGCATATCTTTACTCTTTATCCAGATTCTTCCTTTCCTAGACCATATTTCAAGTGCATTCTTTTTGCCATTTCATTGTGCCCCTTGATTCGTCTCTGGCTTTGCGTTACTTTCAACCCAAGACCCTCGTCTTTGGTTTTTCCCTAACTTTTACCCTTCCTAATGTCCTCCTCAGAGTGTACCTTCCTTCTTTAAATGCTCTCCACTTCTTAACTTGTCTAATGGCCATTCATTTCATAAGAGTATTGCATTAAGTTGTCTTGCAATACTCTTTTCAGGAGAAGATAGCTTTGACAAGCCACTTTTATGGGAAAAAAATTCTTTGACAATTAAGAATGACATTTACCAAGATCTCTTTAGAGGAGAGGCAATTTTAGCCAAGTTGTTAAAGCCTGCCTTTAAGCCAAACCACCTGGCTTTGAGTCCCTGGCCTCTGACTTCTCAGATGAATGACCTTGGGCAATTAACTGACTTCTTTTCTGCTCCAGCTTCCTAAAATGGTAATAATAATACATGCCTGAGAGCGCTGGGTGGCTCAGTCAGTTAAGTGTCTGACTTTGGCTTAGGTCATGATTTCACAGTTTGTGAGTTCAAGCTCCACATCAGACTCTCTGCTGTCAGCACAGAGCCTGCTTTGGATCTTCTATCTCTTTTTCTGTCTGCCCCTCCCCCACTCTTTTCTCAAAAATAAATAAACATTAAAAAAATTTAAAAAATAATATATGCCTCATAAAGGTGTTTGGGAGGACTGAATATGCAGAGTGCTTAAAACAGTGTCGAGAACATAGTGGTAGTACTTTGTTCTTCTGTATAATACAGATTTTGAGACACTGCCAGATCTCAAAGTGTCTTCAAGATTAAGCTCTACTTAGTATTCTGGTTTCAATTTTAGATCTCAAAAAGTTTACTGTACTAGTTTATTTTTTCAGTAACCTTTGATTCTAGAAGTAATTCATGTTCACAGTAGAAATACAGAAAATGCAGGTGAAAACAATAAAAACATCACACCAGCCAGAGATCAGAGATCACTGTGGTTAAATCTTTTGTGCACATCCCTTTTGGATGTTTTTTATTCCTTAGAAGTCCATAGTGTATATTTGTGTTTGAATCAAAATGAGATGTACGTTCTATTTGGAACCTGTTTTTGTTTCTGTTTTATAGTTAATGATCTTTACGGTTTTCTTTTTAGTAAATATTTATTAAAATACTTTAAAAATAATCTTTTGCAGTACTGTCACTATGTCGCCGGGCTGGTGGGAATTGGCCTTTCTCGTCTGTTCTCAGCCTCAGAGTTAGAGGACCCCCTAGTTGGTGAAGATGTAGAGCGTGCCAATTCTATGGGCCTGTTTCTGCAGAAAACAAATATCATTCGTGATTACCTGGAAGACCAACGAGAAGGAAGAGAGTTTTGGCCTCAAGAGGTAACAGAGTTAGGGGATTTGGGAAAAATAATTTCAAATACTGTCTGAAAACAAAACAAATCTTTTGGTTGCAAGTGATAGAAATGTGAATCAAACTACCTTAGGCAACGTAAGAGAATGTATAAAACAGGTTAAGATTTAGTTTGCTTCAATGTAGAATGGCTAAATCCAAGGTTCAGTCGTGTGTGTGTGAGAGAGAGAGAGAGTGTGTGTGTGTGTGTGTGTGTGTGTGTGTGTGTGAGAGAGAGAGAGAGAGAGAGAGAGAGAGAGAGAGAGAGAGAGGCTCTGTCCCCTTTCTTTCTATCTCTCGGACAGGTTTTCTCCAAGTGGTAGGTATAACACTCCATGACTCACAGCCTACTAGCTTAACAAAAACATCCTTAGGAAGGCCTGTTTGGTGGGGTTTGGTTCCTGTGCCCATCCCATAATCAACTACTGTAGCCAGAGGGCTGAGTACTTTGGCCTGACCTGGATTATCTCTGCCCAACACACATAGGTGGATTCCCCCCACCCACTGCAGGAAGAAAGAGTCCATGGCAGGAGGGAGGAAGATGCTAGATAGACAGAAACTATAGGTGTTCATATAAGAAACAAGAATTGATCTTTGACTTCATTTTAAAAAACAGGGAAAGGAAAGGCTTGGACATTAGTTTTATTCAGAAGGAAAGCTAGAACATAGTTTTCCTTAATTCTTTTTTTAAATTTAAGTAATCTCTACACCCAACGTGGGGCTCAAGCTCACGACCTCAAGATCAGGAGTCTTCCGACTGAGCCATCCAGGCGCCCCGGAAAGCTAGAAAATCTTATGACTGTTTCCTGATTTTACCCCAGCATTTGCCTATTGCTTTCCATAAAATGATTTCCTAAAACCAAGTGGTTTTAAAGTGGAAAAAAAGACAGGTGACAAAGTAGGGTAAATATTTGCAACTTAAGCTGCAAATAAAGTGTTAATATTCCTAATATAAAAACTGCTAAAAGTTCAGAAAAGTTAAGACCAACTACCCTATAGAAAAATGAACAAAGAGATGAAAACAGATCACAGAAAGAAAGATCGTTAAACAGCTGAAAAGATGATCAGTCTTACTCCTAATAAGAAAAATTCACATTAAAACTACCCTGGGCTCAGATGTCATAGTTTGTCAAGCTACCCAGGTGATTCCTGTGCAGGCGGGGTTGAGGAGCAGCTCTTTGACCGCCCTTCCTTTGACACCAGTCCTCAGGGAAGGGACAGGGTTCATGTGAGTGAGTCCGTGGCCACTGGAAGGAATGCCCCAGTCTCCTGGATCCCGGCCAGGGCCTGTTCACCGTATGACACTGCCTCTCACACAAGCACATCACCCAAGTCTGATTCGTGAGCACCAGCTCTGCAGTCCTGTACACATTTCACTTCCCTCTTCTGTAAAATGGAATAGTTTATACCACAGGGTGGTGGTGTGCATAAAATGAGATAAACTGCCGCCCAGGGTGCTTCATGAAGGTAAGTGCAAATAGCTTACCCCAAAAAAGAGATAAAAGGATCCTGAGGTACTGTATATTGCTTCGGACTGGCAGACAGTCATAGTTTGGTAAGCCTGAAGCAAGATTGGGGAACCAGGCGCACTTGTGTGGCTGGTGAGCGAACACTTGTTCAGCCCTGAGGGCTGGCAGTTTGGCAAATGAGTCCTATGGGAGCGTATTGATTCAGTGTGGTTTGTAATATAATTTGTGGACAACCCGGATGTCCCTCTATACAGGACTGATTGAATGAACTATGGTATATTCACCTGATGGAGCACAAGAAGAACCATACTACTATGGAGTAATCTCCAGGCTATATTATTAAATGAAAAAAGCAGGTGCACAATACCACAATACCAATGTTTTTTTGTTTTTCACTTTTTATTAACATTTTAGTTAACATACAGTGCAGTATTGGGTTCGGGAGTAGAATTCAGGGATTCATCACTTACATACAACACCCAGTGCTCATCACAAGTGCCCTCCTTGGTACCCATCCCCCATCTAGCTCATCCCCCCCACTTCCCTCCACCAACCCTCCAGTTTGTTCTCAATCATTAAGCATCTCTGGTGGTTCATTTCCTCTTTTCCTCTTTTTCCCCCCTCCCTTTCCCATTTGTTCATCTGTCTTATTAAATTCCACATATGAGTGCAGTCAGTTGGTATTTGTCTTTCTCTGATTGGCTTCTTTCAACAGCATAGTTTAAATGGAAGGATAAACCAAAAATAATAAAATGTTTTCAGGAATCATTGTGAATAATATTTTTGTTGAAATACTGAAACTATTAAAGAAATTTTGTAACATAAAATAAATAGGCAATCCTGTTCTTATCAGTCTAGGAACCAAGGATTTTCAGTCTAATATAAAAGATACAAAAATGAAACAATAAAGTTATGCAAAAGCCCCATAATCCTGAACTGAATTGGAAATACCAGTATGAACTTGTGATACAGATTCTTTAAAAAAAAAAAAAAAGTCTAGCTCTGTTTACCAACAATGACCAAACCAGTAGTAATATGTACTTCAGGTGTTCCCATTTGGTCTTTTAATACTGTTTCCCAGTATAAGGAATAGTAGGGGCAGAAAATACATAAAAGGAGCTTGGAATATACTGTCATGCCAGGAAGTGGGAGCTATCAAAGTAAAAAAGTACAGGATAAAGAGGTACAGGATCCTATTTGAAGAGGCTTTCACTGGCCACACGCGGAACAATTTGAGTATCAAAAAGAATAAAAAACGGCAATGGGTTAAAACACATCAAATGTGTTTAAATAAAAATGAGCATACGCCTCTTGATGAAAGAGTCGCTGTGTTCTTTTATCAAGAGGCACATAATGTCTGATCTTTGCCCACTTTTGATGTTAGCAGTCATTATTAGGCTTCATGCCTAGTTCTGTTAATTTATTAGGGTTGCAAAATAGTATTTTTATCACAGCTTTATTGAGACACAGTTCACTTAAGTGTATACAGTTCATCCTTCTAAAGTTTTTAGTGGTTTTTTAGTATGTTCACAGAGTTGTGCAACAATCACCACAATTAATTTTAAAACATTTTCATTACCTCATAAAGAAACACCATGCCCTCTAGCAGTCACGATCTGTTTTCCTGATGCCCACTCCCCTGCCCTTGGCAACCAACCATTTTCTTTCTCTCTGTAGATTTGCCTGTTTTGGACCTTTCGTTTAAATGGAATCATATAATCTGTGACTGACTTCTTTCCCTTAGCATAATACTTTTAAGGTTCATCCATGAGGTAGGATGTTATCAGTACATTATTCCTTCTTATAGTCAAATAATATTCACTTGTATAGATAAGCCACATTTTATTTGTTCATTTATCAGTTGAGGAATATTTAGGTCGTTTCCACTTTTTGGCTATTATTATTTTTTAATGTTTATTTATTTTTGAGAGAGAGAGAGAGAGACAGACAGACAGAGGATCTGAAGCGGGCTCTGCACTGACAGCCCATGTGGGGCTGGAGCTCATGAACCATGAGATCATGACCTGAGCCAAAGTCAGATGCTCAACCAGCTCAGCCACTCAGGCGCACCCACTTTTTGGCTGTTTTTAATAGGCTATGAACATTTGTATGCAAGGTTTTGAGTGGACATGTGTTTCTATTTCTCTTGGATATATACCTGGGAGAGGAATTGCGGGTTCATACAGCTACTAACCTTTGAGGAACCGCCAGGATGTTTTCCACAGTGACTGCACTCTTGTACCACTCCTATCTATAGAATTTCTCCATATCTTTACCAACAGTTGTTATCTTTTTTTATGTATGTGTATAGCATCTTTTTTTATTGTGGTAAAATTTACATACTATAAGATTTACGATTCAAACTATTTTTTAAATGTATGGTTCTGTACCCGTTAAACAGTAACTCCCTACTTCTCTATGTTATCTTTTTTTATTATACCCCTCCTTGTGGGTGTGGAGTGGTATCTCATTGTGGTTTTGGTACGTAATCTCTGAAAGCTAATGATGTGGAACATTTCATGTGATTGGCCATTTGTGTATTTTCTTTGGAGAAATATCTATTCAGGTACTTTTTCTGAAAACTACTAAAATACTTTCAGATATTTTAATGGTATTGTTTGTGTTTATTATTGAGTTGTAAGGGTTCTTTCTATGCTCTGAATACAAGTCCCTTATCAGATATGTGATTTACAAATACCTTTTCCCAGTCTGTGGCTTATCTTCTTCCTTTCTTGATGTCTTTTAGAGCACAAAAGTTTTTAACTTTGTTGAGGTCCAGTTTATCTAGTTTTCTTTTTTGTTATTGTGCTTTTGGTGTCATATGTAAGAAACCATTGCCTAATATAAGGTCATGAAGATTTATGCCTACATTTTCTTCTAAGAGTTTTATAGTTTTAGCTCTTACATTGAGTGCTTTGATCCATTTTGAGTTAGTTTTTGTATGTGGTGTGAGGTAGGGGTCCAGCTTCATCATTTTGCACAGATGTCCAGCTGTCCCAGTACTATTTGTTGAAAAGATTGTTCTTTCCCCCATTGAATTATTTTACCACCCCTGTTGAAAATCAGTTGACCCTAAGTATGAGGGTTTATCTCAGGACTTTGAATTTTATGCCATGAAGTAAGAACTTTTTAATTCTATATTTGTGCCTGCCTTTATTAGCTGGGCTGATTTTATAGGAGATGTGTCCTCTCCTTTACTATTTGCTTATTGAGTGGTACAGTTCGTGTATGGAAGGCAGCATATATATTTGATTCTTTTCTTTACCCAGCTTTTAAGATAATTTTCTGTCACCCTCAGAAGGTGACCAATTAGTTTTTTTTTTGCTATCATTATAAACTCACAGATTAAAACATACTGATTGGGTTTAATCTGTTGTAATTATTCTCACACTGTCAAAAGCTTACAATTTCCCTCCTTTGCTCAGGAAGAGATTCAGGTTGGCTCTTGAGTCCTCTTGACCCTTAATAGTCTATGATAGCTTCCTTGCCATTTGGTATGTAAAGATGTTCTAAACTTACAATGTGCATTTCCTGTCTAAGATCTGGACTCATCCAGCTCTTTAAGAAGCCCAGGAAAGACACCTGGGCTATTGGAAAATAGTAGCCAACACCACACTCTGGCAGGATAGTCATTGCTTTCGGGGTAGTCTGTGTGTGTGTGTGTGTGTGTGTGTGTGTCTGTGTACACACGTGCGTGCTCACATTTGTTTAGTTTTACAGCTAAGATACCTTGTAATTTATATTGATAAATTTACAAATACCTTGTAAATATGTATTGATATTTCCAATTCAAACTCAGGACAACAGGATGGTTATATAATCTCCTCCTCTGTATTTTATCTCTACATCATTTCTTCCTCATTGAGATTCATATTTCTCAGGGAAATAAGAGATGCTAGAATTAGTATATGCCATAGCCACTCATCTGCTTTTTTTCCATATTACAGATCTTGTAGTCTCTGAATAGTGATACCACCAAATATGATTACTGAAAATAATTAAAAAAAATTTTTTTTGCATATGCTATCCTAATTCCCAAATTTTTATGAGTGTATTTATATCTGAATTGTCAGATCAGATAGCCATTACCACTGTAACATCTCCCTTTTCTTCTTTATTTTGTCTTGGCTTATGCTCACCACCCATCTTTATGTTGATGTCTCTACCATTTTGGTTGTCTAGAGCTCACACTCTGGTAGATAGGAAAGAGCCATGAGAATAATAATTCCCCATGTTTATACATATTGATGATAATTTATGTCCTTGATTTTGAAAGTCAGTTTTTTCTAGTTAATAAAGTTTTTAGCTCACATTTTTGAGTGCCTTAAATGTGTTACTCCCATTTTCTTCTGCTTTACAGACTAGCTGTTGAAAATCTAATGATAATTTTCTTTTCCTTATAAGTTGTGGGTTCTTTTTCTTTTCCTTGGTGGTCACTGCCTAGATCCATTATCACTGGAGAGGCCAAAAGGTGCTATCCCAATTCTGTCATCCTTTCTGCATCTATTAGCATGAATTTTGGATTTTGTAAAAATGGTAGTGATTGTGGTAGCAGCATGGTTTTGGGATTTTTCCCAAATTCCCAAAAAGAGATAAAAGAACTCAACAAAAGAACTCAAACAAACATACCCAAAACCTGGCCCATGGGTAAGCTGTACAAAGCATCCCCAGGAACTCTAAGACACAGGTGGGCGCAGATGAGACAGCAACACCACAGACAGAACCCGCGTGATGGAACAAGACAGGCCAAATGTCAGTAATTGTTGAGGCTGGTGGATGGATACATAGGAGTTTATTAACTATTTTCTCCAAGTTCTGCAGAATAATCCAGTAACATCAATCTGAGTGTGTTTAGGTGCAAATTAAGAATGGATAACAAATTTGACTTTCCATAGAATCTCCTAGTCCTTTTAGCTCAGTCATTTATTTGGGGGAGTGTATAAAGTTACAATAAGTGTTATTCTTTGGGAAGCTTAAGAGTTTTCAAAAATGGGGTGCCTGGGTGGCTCAGTTGGTTAAGCGTCCAACTGTTGATTTCAGCTAAAGTCATGATCTCACAGTTCATGAGTTCAAGCCCCACGTTGGGCTCTGTGCTGACACCATGGAACCTGCTTGAAATTCTCTCTCTCCCTCTCTCTGCTCCTTCCCTGCTCTCACTTTCTCTCTCAAAATAAATAAGTAAAATTTAAAAAAACATACTAAAAAAATTGTTACCAAAGATGAAAGTAAGTTATTTGCTAGCTTCAGAAACTATTATATATATATTTTTTAATTTTAAATTTTTTTGCTTTTTATTTTGAGAGAATATGAGTGGGGGAGAGCGGCGGAGGGACGGAAAGAGAGAGACTCTTAAGCAGGTTCCATACTCCGCACAGAGCCTGATTTGGGACTCAGTCCACGATCCCGGGATCGTGACTGGAGCTGAAATCAAGAGTCGGACGCTGAACCGACTGAGCCATCTAGGTGCCTCCAGGGACTCCTTTAAATAATATCATTAAAAACTGTCAAATCAGTACCACTGTTGGAGTTGAAGATGTTATTCCACTTTTGAGTTACTAAGATCCAAGGAGGTAATGTTCTCATAGTCCGGACTCAGCTCATTTTCCCCAAATACGATTGTTTGGCACCATTCTGAATTCTCAGAATCGGGAATATAATGTTAATCACTAATTACTTGGAGACCTGACCATCTTCATTATGTTTAATGTTTAGCTTTCAGTACTCTTGTAGCTGATTTTGTATATATCTGGTTATTTTTTTTTTTTTTCAGGAGTAGACTAATGCCTTGTGAATAACAGGAGTTTTCTTTATCTGAAGTCATTAAAGTATTGCTTTAGTCCATGCTGTACTAATTGTCCCAAAAGGACAATTTCCCAGAAACTTAACGGACTCCCAGGTTGTCCTGACTGGTTTTCACAAATACCCGCTGTGTGGAGCTTAAAACGGACTTCATCTTGGTGAAAGAGGAGTTCGCAGCTAAGAAAAAAACTTTACTGTCTGTCATTGTTCTTACTCATGAAGATTCTTTCATGTTGCTTATACCTTCTTCCCTTATGCACATGCTGACTTCTTTTTAAGGTTTGGAGCAAGTATGTTAAGAAGTTGGGTGATTTTGCGAAGCCACAGAATATTGACTCGGCTGTGCAGTGCCTGAACGAACTTATAACCAACGCACTGCACCACATCCCAGATGTCATCACTTACCTTTCAAGACTTAGAAACCAAAGTGTGTTTAACTTCTGTGCTATTCCACAGGTATGCAGTGCTGCTATTCTTATTGTATGAGAGAGGCGGAAGCTAAAGGGAGTGGTGTGCTGGTGGTGATGGGGGCGGATAGAATGCATTTTCTATTTTGGTTTCCTGTATTCGGGAATATGGTTCCTTAAAATGATGACTCTGCTCTGTTTTCTGTGGCTGGTGAAGAGGCAGGCAGTGTCTCACCATACCTCCCCTTAGCTTCATGACCACCACACTCAGCTCAGCCTCGCCAGATCCTTATTCTCACAGTTAAATCTAGGGCTTTGGCTTAGATGTATGTGGAGTGCTGGGTAAAATGTAGGTGAAGGTGTTGTCATTACAAAGTCTTAAGCGCCTAGTTTTTACTGTGCTTTTCCTAGACTCAGGAGAACAGTACCCATCCTACGGACCTAGCCCCTCACTATCCTAGGAGCTTACACTTTTTAAATGCCTTTACCAATTATTTCAGTTTTAACTCCAATAAATGGAAGTTCTAGGATTTAGCTGATTTGGAAACTCGATTTAATCTTTTAATGGCCAATCTTGAATGGTTGTTGGAACTAAAATCTGTATGCCTGATGTGGTTTCCGTTTATCCTAGAAATAATAAACCTTTGAGCTTGGGAACTATCCCTCCTTCCCATTTGTGCCCTACCCGCTCCATGCTGTTTTTTCATGTGTAATGGTTATGTTTGTTGTCGGAAAAATAGAAAATTCTTTGCAGATAATATTTTGCGATACATTTTTTGGCTCTATGAGTCATTACTCTAGCATAGAAAATATTGTATTCGCTCGTGTTTGTTTTTTCCACATAAAAAGGAGCTTTCGTGGTCAAACCAAAGAATCATTTAAGACTGCAGAGACCACTTGAGTCTGTGTGTTGTTGAGGAAGGGAGGTGTGGGAAAGGTACAAGTTTTGACACGCTTTCTTCGTGGATACTTTTTCTTGGTTAGTTACATGTTAGCTGTTTGGCACTTTCTTATTCTATAGAAGATTTTTTTTTTTACGTTTTCACAATGGCGATTGCTTATAGTACCATTTCTTTTCTTTTTTTTTTTTTTCATCAAATCAAATGAATTAAAATTTTTTTCCTCTCCTCCTCCTTATATCTGTAGGTAATGGCCATTGCCACTTTGGCTGCCTGTTATAATAACCAGCAGGTGTTCAAAGGCGTAGTGAAGATCCGAAAAGGACAAGCAGTAACTCTAATGATGGACGCCACGAATATGCCAGCTGTCAAAGCTATAATATACCAGTATATGGAAGAGGTGGGTTTCTGTTTAACTACCTGGATAATTTCTAGCTGTTTGAGGGATTTAAATAATGTCATTATTTAAATAGTTCATATTTGGATATGGAGAAGATCCTAACGACTCATTGTGTTATCATATAAAGAGAGAGGACAGGAGTTAGTCTCCTTTATTCGGAAATTTTGTGTATGCACGGGTTACTGATTGTGCAGAGTGGCATAGCAC
This sequence comes from Cryptoprocta ferox, assembly GCA_028646485.1. Classification (NCBI taxonomy): domain Eukaryota; kingdom Metazoa; phylum Chordata; class Mammalia; order Carnivora; family Eupleridae; genus Cryptoprocta; species Cryptoprocta ferox. The sequence goes on from CM053567.1 coordinate 49,588,865, forward strand.
CCTGGTGAGGGTATAAGGCAGCCAGCCTTTAGGGTGGAGGTCCTAAGCAGAATCATAGGTTTTGAGCTGGAAGCTCATATTAGAGGCCAACCAGAATTTTTGTTTTACGGGTGCGGAGTATGAAGCTCAGGCATGGGCATGTGAACGCAGTATCTGACTGAGTAGATCTGGGACCCCAGTCCATCCACATTGCCTCATGCCCAATCAGGTACTTTCTACTACTTCATAGACCTCAACTGAGAAACCACCATAGGGAATTTTGGCAAAGGAAAGCCATCAAGTCGCAATGATTTCTAAATTTTTTTTTTATTATAATCTTTTTAATGCTTTTATTTATTTTTGAGAGAGAGAGACCGAGAGCAAGTAGGGGAGGGGCGGAGAGAGAGGGAGACACAGAATCCAAAGCAGGCTCCAGGCTCTGAGCTGTCAGCCTAGAGCCCTACACGGGGCTCAAGTCCACAAACTGAGATCATGACCTGAGCCAAAGTCAGACGCTTAACTGACTGAGCCACCCAGGCACCCCGATTTCTAAATTTTCTAATGCAAATCTCATTTCAAGTGCCAAAACCGTCCTATAAAACAAAACATACTTGTTCAAGTCAAATCTCCTTCTGTGGAGGGTATAATACATGACTAGGAAAAAAAAAACTTTTCTTAGAGGCTAAAACTCTAATCACTAGGTCTTAGATCAATGGTTTCTTTCTTTTTTTTTATGTTTATTTATTATATTTTTTAGAGAGAGACAGAGCGTGAGTGGGGGGAGAGAGTGGGAGACACAGAATCAGAGGCAGGCTGCAAGCTCCAGGCTCCAAGCTGTCAGCACAGAGCCCAGTGCAGGGCCTGAACCCACGAACCACAAGATCATGACCCAAGCTGAAGTTGGATGCTTAACTGACCACCCAGGCACCCGAGCAATGGTTCTTAATTGGAGATACTTCTGTGCCCCCCTTTCCTGCAGGGGACATTTGGCAATGTCTAGAGACATTTTTTTTTTTTTTTTTTTTTTTTTGATTGTCAAGCTGGGGAGATGGGTGGCTACTGCCTTCTGGTGAGTGGAGGCCCTGAGATCCTTAGGTATGTTCTTACTGAAGATTGAAATACTACAGAAATTCATGAAAACATAACAAGACCTTCCTCCCTCCCTCTACCCCAGAGATAACTACTGCTGTCAACAGTTTTTGCATCCTTCCAGTCCTCTGGCTATGCCTTTACAGGGATGTGATTTGTAATAGTGGTTTCCTCTAAATAGAATTCTGCAAAACAGTTATTTCCTCTAGTTTCTATGGCATATTGCACGTTCCCCTTGGAGTTCCTCCCTGTCGTCTATCTGACAAGCTTTGGACTTCAGCGTTTCTACCAGAGGTACCTGTAGAAAGGTGTAAGAGAAGACCAAATTTTTTTTTTAATCTGAAAATTCCTTTAGTGATTGAAGTATTAAGCCATTGACCAAAAAATTGCTGCTAATGAGACTTGGGACAGCGTTTACTCTGAGCTCACTGTGTACCTGGCATAGCATCCGAAAAGGTGGGTACTATTAATATCAAGGAGACTTGAGGCTGGAGCCATAATTTGGACCCAGATCTGGCTGACTTCAGACCCTATGCTCTTCACTACTGAGGGGGTTGGATTATCCTGTCTAAACTGAGTAGTACTCTATTAGGCACTTTTTCTCCAATTCTTAATAATTAGAATCCTTTTATGTACTATGTAGTTCAGAGAATATTTAGCTTTAATACTGAACACCAATTTTAAAAAACCAATTTTGAAAAATGTAGCTAGTTCCATTACTATATTAAAATTCACATGTTATCTGGTGTTTTCCTTAACCATTGATTGGAATTAAATCCTAGTTGTGATTAACAGTTTTATTTGGGACATGGGTACACACACTATATATAGCTGATTGACCCCCGTCCCACTGGTTTTGTAAATAACTTTTTTTTAAAACACAGCCACACCCGTTTGCTTATTATGTATTGTCTGAGGTGGCCTCAAAATACAGTAGCAGAGTTGAGGAGCTACAACAGAGGGTGGCTGAAAATAATTTTGGCCCTTTAAGGAACACTGATCGAGGTCATCAATTTTTAAAGCTACTATGGTGAAACTCAACGTAATTCGGAGGAAACGTTAATACTTGAGTTGATATGATTCAAAAAAAATCTCTGAAGTCTTTCAAGTCCGAAGGAGTAAAATGTGATAATGGTTTTAATGTCAGCATGAATGAAATTTCAAGGTAAAACTTTTTGTTTGAAGACCACAAGTTGTCTGACTATTTGGCATTGTCCAGATATTATCCCTGATCTTCCTTGTTCTCACTGGCCAAGTCTGTCCTTGGCAGGAAGACTGAAAGTCTTCTGTCAGTGTGGGATGCCTGAGTGGCTCAGTTGGTTAAGCATACGACTTTGGCTCAGGTCACCATCTCATGGTTAGTGAGTTCAAGCCCTGCATTGGGACATGTGCTGACAGTTCAGAGCCTGAAGCCTGCTTCAGATTCTGTGTCTCCCTCTCTCTCTCTCTGCCCCTCCCCAGTTCATGCTCTGTCTCTCTGTCTCTGTCTCTCTCTCTCTCTCACTCTCTCAAAAATAAACATTATTAAAAAAATAAATTTAAAAAAATTCTCAGATTAAAAAAAAAATTCTGTCAGTTTTCTAGGCTTAACTGGCAGTAACAAGAATTTACTTGCAGGGGCGTTTAAAGATCTCCTCATGTAACTCTAATGTTTAAAGGAAGAGTTAGAGGGGCGCCTGGGTGGCTTAGTCAGTTAAACATCTGACTTCGGCTCAGGTCACGATCTCACAGTTCACGAGTTCAAGCCCTGCGTCAGGGTCTGTGCTGACAGTTCAGAGCCTGGAGCCTGCTTCAGATTCTGTGTCTCCCTCTCTGTTCGCCCCTCCCTTGCTCTCTCTCTCTCTCTCTCTCTCTCTCTTTCTCTTTCTCTCTCAAAAAATGAACATTAAAAAAAAATTTTTTTTAAATGAAGAGTTTAGAGGGACACCCAAACCTTCCTGAGTAGGTGGGCTCTGCTCCTCAGCGCCCTCTGTTGCCCTCGAGCAGCCTCAGCTTCAACCAGTCTGGGTACCTGTCAGCTGGCGAGCTCAACCAGCTATTTTAGGACAGAAACAAACACTCAGGCAAACGCCAGAAGCTCTTGTTTCCTTCTGTGCCAATGCTCATTCCTCGGCGAGGGCAACCTCTCTCAAGCGGGCACAACTTCCCATTTCACCCCGCGCTGCGGTTCCTCTAGAGTGTCATCATGTTCTTCAAGCCCTTTTTGTGCTCACAACTCAAAAGTGTGGCCCTCAGGCCAGCAGCAATGGCGGCCCCTGGGCCTGAGGCTAGAGCCTCACCCCTACTCAAACCTGGACACTAGCTAGAGCCTCACCCCTACTCAAACCCATTGACTTAGAATCTGCCTTTACCAAGATCCCCAGGCGATTCCTGTGAACAGAAGGTTTGAAAAGCACTGCTGGGGGCGCCTGGGTGGCTCTTGATTTCGGTTCAGGTCATGATCCCAGGGTCCTGAGATCGAGTCCTGCCTGCCTCACTGGTCCTGGATCCTGCTTAATATTCCCTCTTCCCCTCTGTCCCTTCCCCACTCATGTACTCGCTCACTCTATCTCAAAACAAGAAAAGTACTACTGTACCTCTCCATCCTCTCCTCAGCTGGCTCTGCCTTTAACCATGTGAGACAGTGTACGATTATATATTGTGAACTCTCTCCACTTGTCCTCTCCTGTGTGAGCCTAACCCCTGCCTGTACGTGCTCCTGCTCCCGCCTCTCGCCCCCTCAAAATCTGCCTCCTCTTTATCTAAAGCCCCCTCCTTTCCGGGTCCCTCCTCTAGTTTGTATTTGCATTCTGGCCACTCGGCTTCAAAAAGCAAACAGATCAATACTTGTCTTGACTTTGCTCCTCTCTACCCCGTCCCCTTCCTCCTCTCCCTCACAGTTAAGCTTCTCAAAAGATACATGTACTTCATGTTATGGATTCCCATTTTTTTCCTCAACCCACCTCATGCTAGCTTTTGTCTCTACCTTGTCAGAACTTCTCTCTCTTTTTTAAAAATATTTATTTATTTTTGAGAGAGAGAGACAGAGACAGAGTGTGAGCGGGGAAGGGTCAGAGAGAGAGGGGGACACAGAATCTGAAGCAGGTTTCAGGCTCTGAGCTTCAGCACAGAGCCGGATGCGAGGCTCGAACCCACGGACCGCAAGATCAAGACCTGGGCCGAAATCGTATGCTTAATCGACTGAGCCACTTAGGCACCCCAGAACTTTTCTTACTGAAGTGATTTAATGCCCTTCTAATGACTAATTTTTGTTTGTTTAAAGTTTATTTATTTTGAGAGAGCAGAGTAGGAGCAGAGACAGAGAGAATCCCAAACAGGCTCTGTGCTGTCAGCTCGGAGCCCAACACGGGGCTCAGTCTCACCAACTATGAGATCATGACCTGAGTCAAGATCAAGAGTTGGGTATTTAACTGACTGAGCCACCCAGGCACTGCTCTAGTGACTGATTTTTTGATCCCACTGTATTATTTGACACTGGATCTTTCTCACCTTGAAAGCCCTTTCCTGTCTTGGCTTCTGTGACACTTACCTCACGTTTAACCTCTTACCTATCTGTCTCCTCCTTTGCCTTTCTGGCTCCTTACACTGGTATTTCCCAGAGTTGTCTTGATTTTCGTTTCTTCTCGCTGCACCAAAGCTTCCTGGTATGCTCTTCTATGGCCAGACTGCTTCCGCCACCCTGTGCTTTTCACTCCAGACTTGATTACCCCAGTTCAGACCTTGGTCATAAACCTTTTTTTTTTTTTTTTTTAATTTTTGGGGGTAACGTTTATTCATTTTTGAGAGAGAAGAGACCGAGTGCAAGTGGGGGAGGGGCAGAGAGAGAGGGAGACAAAGAATTTGAAGCAGGCTCCAGGCTACGAGCTGTCAGCACAGAGCCTGGTGCAGAGTTCAAACCCACGAACCACGAGATCATGACCTGAGCTGAAGTTGGATGCTCAACTGACTGAGCCACCCAGGCACCCCTCAACCTTTTTGTTTTGTTTTGTTTTTCTTTTTGGTTAATGACATTAGCTGTTCATACTCATCAGAATTTTGTGTGCCTTACCCTGTGACCGTAATTCTAGGACTTTTACCTACACAATTAACCAGAAAATGTTCAGAGACGCTGATTGTAGCATTTTGTCCTCGGTCCTCGTTGGGAGGCGGTTGATTAAATTATAGTGTGTTCACATTATGTAGCTTGTGTTTAAAAAGAATGACTTCCTTTTCTAGGTTCTGGCATTAAGAAATGTCCATAGAGGCGCCTGAGTGTCTTAAATCAGTTAAGGATCTGACTCTTGATTTCAACTCAAGGGTCATGAGTTCTGGCCCCGCCTTGGACTCCACAATGGGCAAGGAGCTTACCTAAAAAGAAAAAGAAAGAAATGTCCATAACAAATTATGTGAATGGGGCACCTGGGTGACTCAGTCGGTTAAGCCTACGACTTTAGCTCAGGTCATGATCTTGTGGTTCAGGAGTTTGAGCCCCGCATCAGGCTCTGTGCTGATGGCTCAGAGCCTGGAGCTTGCTTCAGCTTGTCTCTCTGCCCCTCCCCCACTTGCACTCTGTCTCTCTCAAAAATAAACGTTAAAGAAAATTTAAAAAAATTAAAAAATTATGTGAGTGAAAAATGTCAAATTAAAGTATACTATGTTTATAACCTATTTTAAAAATAAAGTGTATAATTTCATATGCACAATACAGTTATATTTATACATTATATAGAACATAGCTATTCTATATAATATATAGACTATATAATACATATATATGACATTTTATGTGTTTTTATATCAGCGTATATGCACATGGCAAGAGGTATAAAAGTAACTACACCAGTATATGATAATATTATATTATTGTGTACGACATTTTTTATTTGTTTGTATCTAGGGTTATAAGGACATAGTGAGGCAAAGTATAAAAGTATAACTACACTGGCCTTTGGCTGAGGGGCGAGTAAGGGAATTCTGACTTTTTACTTTATTTTTGTATTGCTTGTTTTTATAAGCTTAACTCCATTATCTAAATTTTTTTGAAAAGAAAGAGGAAATTACAGTTTCATCCGTTTTTCTGTTCTTCTTTCTAGAGCTATTCTTGGTAGCATATTAGATATCAGATATCAGTAGCATATTTCTATAGGCAGTTTGTTCCCAGTGAGCTCTCTGCCCATTGTGGGGCTTGAACTCATGACCCAGAGGTCAAGAGTCACATGCTCTATTAACTGAGCCAGCCAGGCACCCCTGTGGGCATATTCACTTATTTTCTTGTCATACTAAATTACAGTTAAGCCCTTTTGGTGGGGAGGTGGGAGGGTGGCAAGAATATAATTTATGTCTCTGGAAAAAATACTCATTATAATGTCTCAGTTGGTTAAGCGTCCGACTGCAGCTCAGGTCATGATCTCATGGTTCATGGGTTCAAGCCCTGCGTTGGGCTCTGTGCTCACAGCTCATAGCCTGGAGCCTGCTTCACATTCTGTGTCTCCCTTACTCTCTGCCCCTGTCCCGCTTATGCACTCTCTCTCTCTTTCTTTCTCTCAAAAATAAACATTTAAAATAATTTTTTAAATACCCATTATATAATGAAAATTTGGGGTTTAACATTATTTAAAAAACATGCCTGCTCTGTAATCTTCCTCCTCTTTGTCTGGGCTCACATCATTGTCCCTTCCCCCCTCAGTCATCTCTTAACTGCTTTGTTGGGTTAGTGAGGGCCTCCTGAGTGCCAAGCACAGTGCTGGGCTGGAGCTAGAAAGGTAAGACGTGGTGCTTTAGAGACTTGCAGTCTAGTGAGGCAGACGCATAGAAATAGATGAATTCAGTGCTGAGTGATACGTAGGAGTCTGTGCAGGAGAGTGGCATGTGGCCCAACCTGGAGGTTCAAGGCAGGTCTTCTAAAAAGACTGATACTTAAGACTTGGGCAACAGGTTAGAGTTAGCCAGGTTAAGGAGTGTGACGGGGCATTCCAGGCAGAAGGAATGGAGTGAGCAAAGAGGGGAGCAGACACATGCAGAGCATCACAAGTGTGAGACAACAGTGGGCAGTTGTTCTAGAGTGAGAAGAGATGGGTGGGGAGCGGCAGGTGAAGCTGGAGAGGTCCAGTGGGCCCAGGTCATGGGTGGCCTCATGCTCCACATCACGGAGCTCAGACCTTATTCAGCAGGTGATAGGTAGCCACTGAGGGTGGCAGGCAGAGGTGTTTAGTTTCTTTGGTGACAGTGTGTGGAGATCAGGTGAGTGGACTTCAGGGTTCAGGCGGAGAGTCAGGAGCTCGGGTTGGAGGTCAGTAATAGGTCAGATGAGAAGCAGCCGTAGTTGTAAGCATGGAGGTGAGGCCTGGACTCAGCAAGTGTGTCAGAGGTTTGTGGAGGGGTAGCAGGGGTGCAAGCCTTGGGCACACTGCTTCTGCTCTCGCTTTTCTTCATCCAGCCTATTGCGCATACCACACATTCTATCTTGTTTGTCTGGCTGTGTTTGCCCGGTCTTTGCCTTATCATTTCCCCTTTTCTGTGTTGCTCTCCTCCAGCCCGGTCAAACTATGCCGACATTACCAAGCACCCACTCTGCTCCTGGCTCTGAGGCGTCGGGGATGCGGAGATCAGGGAGGGCCTGGGTGGCAGGCCTTCTGGCTCCCTAGGACAGGTTGTGGGATTACATAGGCCTCGGTTGACATCCTGCTTTATTAGTGGAGTGACTTGGGTTGATTCCTTTCATGTTTCATGTTCTGAGTCTGTTTCCTCATAATGGAAAGAGGGACAAAAATTACCTACCTGTTTAGGGTTGTTGTAGGAAGTAAACACAAGATGGTTATAAAGTTCCTATGACTCAATAAAGTGGCACTTACTATTTTTTTTTTCCTTTCTTTAACAGATTTATCATCGAATCCCCAGCTCAGACCCATCTTCTAGTAAAACAAGACAGATCATCTCCACCATCAGGACACAGAATCTTCCCAATTGTCAGCTGATCTCCCGAAGTCACTACTCCCCTATATACCTGTCATTTGTCATGCTCCTGGCTGCCCTGAGCTGGCAGTATCTGAGCACCCTGTCCCAGGTCACAGAAGACTATGTTCAGACTGGAGAGCACTGACTGGGGAAGAATGGGAGCTAACTCTCGCTGTGGACTGGACTGACCTTTCCTTCAAGGAAGGATGTTGGTTCCCCCTCCCCCCTATTTCCCTCCTGCTCTGATCCCTAAATGAACTCTGTGGACTTGCACCTTTAGAAACTGTGACATGCAATTGAGAAGATGAGGATAAAAGGGAAGGATACCTCCCCCTTGGCAAGCAGGTACTTGTGGACCGGCTCATGTCTGCGCATAGTGGCCAACAGCAGAGCACCCCTCGCTTCAGGGCAGGGCAAGTGGTTGCGTAGGGGGGTTGCCTCGAGATCTTATTTAGTGTGAGTCCTGGCTAGAATTCTAATGAAATGTATTTAATTTTGAAGCGACCTTGGAATACATGTCCTAGTAGAAAGTGAATTTTCTCAGTTTGGTTCCGATTTTTCTCCTCATTTTGTTTTCTCTTCAGTTGATTTGAATGTGGCAGGTGTTAGGTTTTTAGGTCTAGGTGGTAGTCCCTTGTTTCCTAAGAATGCAGATTGTCTTCTGCACATGAAGGCTAAAGATTCACTCCTGGGTGTTCTGGAATTGTTTCCTCATTTATAAGGAGATTAGCTTTCACAGGCCCACGGTAGAAGATTGGCCTCCAGTTAAGGCTGACTTTTTGAGAAGACACCATATATAAAGATGTGTTTATAATAAAGAATGGAATTACTCTGCATTTGTCAAGGGCAGTTCACTTGAAAGCCTGGATGCGCATGGCAAATAGGAACCCAAGGGCGGCGTTAGTGGTCAAAGGCCAGGGGGCCCGCTGCCGCCTCCACAGAGCCGGCTGGAGCAGTACCGAGAAAAAGGATCCAGCGGCCCGACCCTAGCCCGTAACCTGCATTAATTCTGCCAGCCTGCTCCACAGTCGGCCAAGTCTTTTAGCCGCAGCAGAAATTTTATCACGTCCAGGGGGGTTTTTGTGGTTCTTATTGTTGTGGTGGTTGTTGTTTTATCTCTTGTTTCTTTTTTTTTAAAAAATCACCAGTTTATACACTCAACAAAGACAAAAATGTTGTCAGGTGATGGGCTGGAAAGCCCGAATGTACTTAGTCTAATTCTTCTAGGATCGCTGTTTGCCGTCCTCTTTACCCCCACGCAGCCAGGGTTTGTGATGCGCTCTCACCTGGTGACTCCCTGAGAATCTCAGCCTGGACCAGAGAGGACATGGCCCCTCTCTCGGGGTGTTTGAAAAAGCCTCTCAAGCTGAGCAGTCACTCGTGTAGGGCATGAAAGTGCTTTCTAGAAGCCATTAATGCTCTCAGTGTTACATAGTATATAGTCTACTCTTTCGCTGCTGTCCTTTGTGGATGGTGACTTCCTCACCGAAGTTGAGGGTTTTCCCCAGCAATAATACTGGCCTCACGTTGTTATACACGTACCCACACTGATTTTTCATCCTGTGACTGCTGCCACCACCTGACCCGATTGCTTCGTTTCGGTCTGTGGAAGCTGCAGTTGATTGATTCGTTTGAGGCTCAGTCCCAGACAAACTTGTCACCATGCTGAAGCCAAAGCCCTTTGCCACATGGGGGACAGCTGTGAGCCACACTCAACAGTAATCTTCCAAGCAATTTAAACATCAGAACCTGGCTTGAGATTCAAAGGTAGGTTGTTACAAATTTGTGTGTTGAAATATCAGATTAGTTCTGCTAAAATCCATGTAGAACACAGGACAACTTGGTGGAGAGTCTTGGTCTGAGGTGGATATACCAGGAGATTTTCTCCTGGCTTAGAGGTGATCTGTGCGACTTTCTGGGCTTCTCTAAGGTTTAGATGATCTCCTAGGTCCCCCCCAACTGTAAAGCTACGTAATTTTTACTGTCACTGACTTGTGAAAAGGTCTTAGCTCTACTATCCACCCCTGAGTATTTGGAAGACCGTTGCCTTCCTAACTGTATTTCTCTACTAAATTGCCAACTAAAATACAGGATACCCAGTTAAACTTGAATTTCAGACACAATAGTGCTTTTTAGTAGAATTATGTCCCAAAAATTACATAGGACATATTTCTTTCTTTTAATGTTTATTTTGAGATAGAGAGCATGGGAGTGAGCAGGAGAGGGGCAGAGAGAGGAAAGAGAGAATCCCGAGCCAATTCCAAGCTCAGCGCACAGAGCCAGACGCAGGGCTCCATCTCACACACCATGAGATCATGACTTAAGCCGAATTCAAGAGTCAGATGCTCAGCCGACTGAGCCACCCAGGTGCCCTGCACAGGACATACTTCTACTAAAAACTCAATTAAGCATCCTTTATTTTTGTTAAATCTAGCAACCCCACTGTCCTCCACACTTTAATTATTAATCAAATATTTAGCATCTCTGGCCGACAGTCTACTTGATTTCTACTTGCAGTGCAGTATTTTCAGCTTTTCCTTGGAGGAGTATCTGACCCACCTGAATCTAGGGCTTTAAGTTTAAAAAACTCCATTACCACAGACCCGAGCAGGAGCCTGCTCTCCACATTTGGGGAGCTCCTAGAGCTCCAGGTAAAGCCTGCGCGCACACACACACAGCCATCCCCCTTTGGGAACGTGCTCGGAGCGATTACCCGGGAGCCCCATTCTATGGGAGCTATTTCTCTGGGGCCAACATGCGCGCTTGCGTAGGGAAGGAGATGTGGCTGGCCCTTTGTTCATTATTCTCAGCAGTTTTGGAAGCAGAGCTCTAAGGCTGTGGTTCTCAAACTTTAGCATCAGAGTTGCCTGACGGTCCCAGATTGCTTAGGACCCTTTGTCTCTCAGGTCCGGGGAGGTACCCCAAAACTTGCATGTTCAACAAGTTCTCAGGTGATACAAATACTGCTGCTGGGCAGTTTGAGAACCACTGCTCTAAGGCCTTATTCTTCTAAGTTGAGTGAATATATTGAATTAGGAGTCTTGTTAAATTGCAAATGCAGACTGAGGTCTGGCCCAAATTCTGCATTTCTAACAAGCTAGGTGATGGCCATGCTTTTGGTTTGAAGTGTAGCTATCTGATGCACATGAAAAGTGGAAAAGGTTCAACCATGTGCTCAGATTCTAAGTCTACACTAAAACCACGCCCTTCTCCAGGTAATGAACGAAAAGGCACCATCATTCAGGGGGATAGACACCGCAGAAAAACATGACACCAGTTGGACTGAGGTTGACTGGGTGGTCAGTGAGGTAATTTGAGGTTTATGAAAGTATTGACATTGATCCCAGTCCTAAATGGACATGGTTTTATTTTCTAACAAAGACTCCTTAAGCCGCGTCTGAGGATGCCATGCAGTTCACTTGGGTACTTCCTTCAATGCAGCTCTTTCGCCTTCCAGGGGAAGGATGGGCAGCAGGTGGGCACGTGGCGGACAGGATGGAAACGGGATCATTCAACTCCGTTTGGAGAGCAGGTCGAATTTGTTAGAACTACTTTGAGGCTATGGATGTCTTCCGATTGCAATTTTAAAAATAAAGTGATTGCAAAATTTGTGGCTTTGGTAGCCTTTGTTAAACACTTCTGAAGTATGTTGGGTTTCACAAATTTTCCCTTCAGTATTCACCAGGTGTAAGAGGTTATTTGGTGACGCAGTTTCGGATTTTTTTTTTTTTAATGTTTATTTGGAGAGTGCACAAGCTGGGGAGGGGCAGAGAGAGAGTCCCAAGCAGGCTCCGCGCCATCAGCACAGAGCCCAATGCGGAGCTTGATCCCCAAAAACACAGGATCGTGACCTGAGCCAAGACCAAAGAGCCAGAGGCTTACTTAGCTGGCCGAGTTACCCAGGTGCCCCTCTGATTCCTAACTTCTCATTCACATCAGGAGTCACACTTCCCATGCTTCTGGAGCGAGTCTACCTCTGGGGCAAAGGAAAGAAGTCAGATGTTGACAGGCCAGTGGGATGGCTGCAGTTTCCTGTTCCCCTCAAGAACTGGGATGCGTCGTTGCTTCGGATTCTTAACCAGGACCGTGCAAAGCAACAGCTCTTAACCAGCAGTGTAAATCAAAGACCTAGGGAACTGAGAATACGACACCCCGGCTCTGCCTCCACCCCGGCTCTGCCTCCACCCCCTTCCAACACCGGAGGGGACCAGGGAAAGCCGGTCCTCCGCCAGGACACCTGGGTCATGGCATCACCCAATACGCCATGCTTGTGTGAATACTCACCTAGGTCACCGTAGGCCTGTAGCTGGTAAAACACGGGGGACAACGGTGTTCTTAGCTCTTTAAATTAAGCAGGGGCAGGGCTCATCAGGGCTTGAGGCAGTTTAGGGGATGAATTTACAGAGCAGAGTGGACGAAAGGGACAGGGACCTAAGGAGAGAGAAACCACGGTTTGAAAGTGCAGCTGGGACAGTGAGAAGTTAAAGTAGGCATTTATTTAGTTCCTCCTAATTGAGGCAAGAGACCCCTAGTTAGAGTTTCAAGGACCCCCAGAAACAGGAAAATGGGATTCCGCGGGGTAAGGACAGACAGCAGCTTCAGGCCTACAGATAGTTGGATCTCCCCCCCCCCCCCCCGCCCCGGAACACAAGACTTCACGTTAAGGGAGCAAACTTTTATTGGCACAGTCATTCCTTTCCTTGTTAAATTAACAGAGTGAAGCAGTGATTTTGAAACCATGAAAGCTGGCTTCTCCCAAATGCGTTCCACTGTGCCAGGCTGGTAGGCCTGTCAGGGCACGACCAACCCCCCTCCCCCCCCCCCCCGCCCCGGTTGTGTTGGAAGGAGACGGCCTGTGAAGCAGGCCAGCTCTTCCAAAGGTTACTCGTCCATCCATATGACCAGCTGAGGTGCACAAAAAAATAAAACTTCTATTTAAAAAGGAGCCATGCCACGGAGAAGACCAGAGAGGGGGCGCAGCACTGCGAAGCTCGAGGGATGCAGGGGCCCTGGGAGAATGGCTGTCTCCAGAGAGTGGCCCCACTAGTTTCCTTCGGAACCTATTCCAAATCTAGCAAGCTCCTTGCTCAGAAGTACTGCCGTGGTGGGAATCTGGCGAGGAAGTCCAGTTCCTATTCCTGTGGGAAGCCCGCAGGCTCTCGTGGGTGTCCGTCTCGCTCCCTGGTGCGCGGGTCGGGGTGGGGGGTGGCGTGGAGGTGGCGGCCGCAGGAGTCGGAGTAGCAGGCACTACGCGCAGCACTAGTCTATGGGGGAGGCCTCGCCGTGCCTGCAGCGGGAGCTGACATGGTCTATGGGTGCACTGTGACAGCAGGTCCACCAAACGGGTCGGGAGGTGGCAGGCCTCGGATATGTCTCCTTGGAAGACAGTCTGATGGTAGACGCAAGGTTTGGCCCAGTCCTTGAGGCCCTGAAACCTCTTGTATCTCATCTGAACGCAAAGAATAAAAGACATTCCTACTCTCCATCATATCACCAGCCCACCTGGCTCGATTTAGGGGAAAAACTGCCCCGGGGCTGGCAAGACCAGTCCTACAGCAGATTAGATCCTTTTCCAGTACTGCTCAGTGCATGGGATTCCAGCCACAACTTCTGATTCGATTCCACAGTGATCCCGTCCCCGGAGGATTTTAAAGAAGCCTGGAAAGCAAAAGTAACATGCCTTTAAAGTGTGCCTTGGGTTTTGAGCCTTGCTAACGTACTCAGACCCACCCCAGAAACACCCAGGCGTGCCAGACCCCAACCTAGCCCCGAAGCAGTCACCACATCAGCACCGAGGTGCCCTACTGACGTCCACTGTTTGCCCAGGGGCCTGGTGCCCCAGCATGAGGCCTCGGGACACCACTTCCAGCAGACCCCATATAAACCAGCACTGCGCCTGGTGTGATGGGGGAGCTGTGAGGGCACCAGCGACCTGAAGCCGTGTCCTGGTCCATACCACCCTCTCACGATCAGAGTCCGCCCTTATGGCAAGGGAACCCCCAGCTCGCTAGCTCCCGGAAGCCTGGGCGGTCACAGCTGAGCCCTGGGCCTAGTGTTAGGAGCTGTGTGGCAGGTAAAGCACGGAAGGACAAGAGGATCATGACGTGGTCCTGGCTCACAACACCCTATTAGCAGGAAGGGGGCTGCCACTCACCATTGTCGCCCCAGTCAGTGTTCCAGGAGTTGCCAACCAGCCAGTAGGGTGTGCCATTCTCCACGCCCCAGCCCAGGATGCGGACAGCGTGGCCTCCCATCATTTCTCCGGTGACGTGCTGGTACACGCCTAAGGAAAAGCCCATTCGGATGAAGACTAGGCCGATGCCCTCTTTCCCACAGCATCCCTGCAACTCGGGCGGTTACTGTGTCAGGACAAATGGGGCCCAGAGGGCCCAAACAGCACTCCCAAGAAACTACCTGCAAACGGGAGGCCTGGTGTTCTCTCAGAAGGCTCCAGGGGCTCCCACCATCTTCGGGAATTATTTAAATAGGTTTTGGAAAGCCCCACACTCAAATATGTTGAATAAATATCAAAATGGGGGTCGCAATAAAATGTACTTGTTGCCTGCCTTTAAAACTAAAGTTATGAATTCTAATGTAAGGAAAAAACTTAAAGTTAACAAACCAGTTATCTGTTCTACATACTGGGACTCCATGTAAGGACTTATTTGGCAAAAGGGTTCTATAAAACTTAATTTGAGTTTTAAACTGCTACCCTGGGATACACCCAGAGAAGTAGGAGACAGGCCGGATCGGTGACAGTGAGCATCAATGGCAATCCCCTCATTGCCTTTGAATCACTTTGTCAAACTGAAAACGCTTCCTTTTATAATATGGGGTGGGGGGTGAAGGGGCTGTTAAAACACTGCCAGCTTTATAACTTTTTCCTTGCCAGAATCATCTTCCTTTATCCAATGAGGTGTCTAAAAGTTGAGAGTTTTGAAGTTCTCCATCTGGCACAATGTAAATGAGACAGAAGTGGTCAGCTATAGACTGTTCATCTAGAACGGGGGGTTTCTAAGAGAGCCGTCCTGATTCCCACAGCCTTGCACACAGCCAGGTGCTTCCTGTCTCCTCATCCACTAAAAGTGAGTCATGATCTGGGACTTGGCCAGGACTAAATGATGTCTGCCTCCTTGATCGAGTCCTGGTGGTCCCCTGGACCCCAGACCTCCCCTGCCCCCGCTGCCTTCAGGGGCCAACACATACCAGACTTGTACAGCAAGAAGTCCGAATACACAGAGAAGGCCGCCTCCACAGGGCCATTTTTGTAGATCTCGGCCATGATCTCCTTCTCACTGTTGGACACGCTGTAGGAACTGCATCCTGGCAAATGAACCAGCAGAGTGGGGGGTGAGGTGTGCTTCCCACAGTTCCCTCAGTCATCTGTACTGATTTACAGGGGGATTCGCCCAGACTGGGGGGTCAGGGAAGGCTTCCCCAGGGGGGCATGGTGGAGCTGGACCCAGAACCCAAGACGTGGGACAGGAGAGCTCTGTGCCGGGAGAGGCAGTGAGCAGGAGACCCTGGAAGAAGGGTAGAGTGGTACCCAGAAGGATGCTAGGTCAGATTATTCCCCTGTAAAGTGAGGGGTCTGGGCCCTTCCAACTCCAAGGGTCTATCATTCTGAAATAACAGGAATCCTGAGGCCAAATTCAGGGTGGAGGCAGGCAGAAACGCAGGGTGCTGTTCCGACAAGATAGTCATTCATGACCTTCCTTTCTCCATCCTGTGTTCCTGACTCAGACTCTCTTGCCCTGGCCTCTCCCTTCCTCCGGCCTGGGAAGGGTGTCTGTCAGTGGGTCCCCGGACCGGGGGTGCCGGGTAGCCCAGGCCCCATCTTACCGTAGTGCTTGTCTTCTTTGTAGGATGGGGTGTAGCCGGGCTCACAGACCTTGCTGCACTTGGGGGTGTCCCCCTCCCCTGTGCATGGGGGCCGGGAGCCATTCACGTGGTGCTCACAGGGAGGGATAGAGTAGGGTCTGCAACCTGGGGGAGGGCAGGGGCAAGTGGAAAGGAGGGTGTCAGCCGACAGCGTCTTCAGAGGCCCCTTGAAGCAGAGGGCAGAGCCGGGGCAACACGTCAGATCTGCAGCACTCACTGCGCTAACTCTGCCTCGGAGGGGACTGCCTTCTCTTTCTCCACCCCGTGCCCTCCACCCTCAACCTTCACTTTATCATGCAGGACGAGCCCGTTACTATTCGTTGCTTATAAAATCCATCTACCCAGATACGGGCTGATGGCAGACACTCACCTACATGGGAGTCATAGAGGCCACCGGAAACCAGCCCTTGTTTTGTCCAGTAGTTCCAAGCTTCAGCGGGAAAGCCCCCATTACAGCTAAGAAAAGAGCCATTCATTGAATTCATTGTGAGAGAAGTTCTAGCTGCTCCCAGACCCACTGCCTGAGGCCCCAGGGTCGCTCGGGGACCCACCACTGCCTTAAGCAACTGGCCCAGCAGTTCTCCGGGGTCTGAGCTAACCCCGCTTCACCCTCCCTTGGCTCGTCACTTCTTCCAGGGAATCGCCACCGCCATCCTCGACAAGACGGAACGACTCTCCTATTCCTGTCGACCCTAAACCAGGCTGTGTCCTTTCTGGAACACGGAATGCACACTGCAATTCCCTGGTTGTTTTAATACAGAAAATGGTAAGGCCAAGGCTTAACTGGTGTGAGGTAAGGACTCAGCACTGGTTTTTAAACTCCCAGGTATTTCTAATCTGCGGCCACATCTGAGAACCACATTGTAAAACCAAGGCCAGAGCTGGCAAGAAGGCAGGCGCCCATCATTCTTAATTACGGAAAACAGACCCCAACGCAATTACGTTTCCTTGAGCAAGAAGAGGGAACAAAAAGGACAAAAACCAGGCCTGAATGCTGAAATTGAAGCACAAATTCCGAGACCATCTGTGTTGTGCCTGGACCCCACTACCCACACCCAGCGCTGTGGGGCCAGCCTTTTAGGCAGCTCCCAGAAAGCAGTAATCACGCCAAGCCTGCTTCTGGACTCCCCAGGTCCCCAAGGTGTCCCCCAGCAAAGGTCGGTTCTCTGACCTGGAAGTACCACTCCTGTCCTCAGGGAGCCCTCAGCCACCATCCAGGGGGCCTCGGCCTGGGGGCTCCCAATGCCATTCCCAGGGGTCCGGCTCCCGCAGGGGGAGGTGCTGCTTCACACTCACCCATCCCCACACTGGTCACCACAGCAGGTGAGCATGTCCTCAGCAGACACCTCCACGTTGACGTGCCCATTGGTGAGGATGCAGATCCGGTCAGAAATGGATTCCACAGCTCCAAATGCCTGCAGGAAAACCAGCCCCGTGCAGGTGAGCCCCACCAGCCACCGTGTCAGAGGACCACAGCGGGCAGCTCAGACCTTGCTGACCAGTCTCTCCCAATGTCAGTGGGGGCCTCGTGCTCAAGCCAGTCTTTAAATTAGGAGACCCATCCACCCCAAATCTCTGCCTCGGCACTGAGTTCACTTCTAAAACGCCGTTTCTGTTATAAAACGCAGCTCATACAAAGGACAAATACTGTATGTTTTCACTAATACGAGGTATCTAGACTGGTCAGTAAGGGACAGAAAGTAGAGGGGTGGCTGCTGGGGGGCAGGGAATGGAGGGTTGGTGTTTAGTTTCCATTCTTACAAGATGACAAGAGTTGTACGGAAGGACCATGGTGACCGCATTCACAATAACACGAATGTACTTAATGCCACTGAACCATATGCTTAAAAATGGCTAAGAGAGGGGCTCCTGGGTGGCTCAGTTAAGCGGCTGACTTCGGCTCAGGTCATGATCTCGCGGTTCGTGAGTTGGAGCCCCACGTCAGGCTCTGTGCTGACAGCTGAGCCTGGAGCCTGCTTCGGATTCTGTGTCTCCCTCTCTCTCTGCCCCTCCCCTGCTCACACACGGGCTCTCTCTCTCTCAAAAATAAATGATGAAAAAATATTTTTTAGTTAAAAAAATGGCTAAGATAGCTCAGGTCATGATCTCACGGTTCGTAGTTTTGGGCCCCATGTCGGGCTCTGTGCTGACAGCTCAGAGCCTAGAACCTGCTTTGGATGGTCTCTCTCTCTGCCGCTCCCCGGCTTGTGCTCTATCTCTGCCTCTCAAAAATGAAGAAATGTTAAAAAAAATTTGCTGACCCAAAATGACTAAGACGGTTAATATACCATGTGCACTTTACCGCAGTTAAACAAAGTTAAGACAGCTCAATGATACAGCTGGGATGTTTCTCCACAAAGCACAGTAGGAGTCAAAACTAATGGTACTTGCTGATGGCCTGGGACAATGCGTCAAAGAGAAACAAAAACAGCTTCACAGCACACACGTGGGGCACACCCCACACAGGGCGCTTTGCACATCTATCTGTTGTTCCACCACAGATCTTCATGATTTTTATGTTGACAGAAGCGGAGGCTCAGCAAGGTCGCATAACTTGCGTAGTCACGGCTGATCTTACAGCTGTCCCCCCGCGCACCCCCACCTCACCCCTGCCCCTCTCACCCAGCAGGAGCCGCAGGAACCCTGGTCTCGGATCTCTTTGATGGTGGGGCAGTTAGGCCACTGTTCCCGGGCATCGAAGCTTTCAGGCAGAACCATGTTCTCAGCAAACGAAACTCTAGAGAAAGGAAAGCCTCCATGACGAGCTCGCATGTCACAACCCACCCCGACCCAAGGAGGCCAGGGACTGCGGGCCATTGCCTGGAAAGGGAGGCACAGGGGAGACAAGCCCAAGATGACGGCTGCAGGGCTGTCTCCTGGGAATTTTGTAGAACCAAACCAGGAATCCTACTGCTCAACACAACTTCTCACTCCCTATGTTTCTTTCCAGTCTTATTTCCTGGGATATTTTTCAAGAGTTTTGGCCACAAGGTCCACATAACTGTGTTTCTTACTCCCCTCACCACCTCCCCCACACCCTGGGTCTGCCCAGGGTCCTTGCGTCAATTTTAATATCTTCACCACCATATAAAGTCCCAGAGTTTTTCTATCCGCATTCTCAGAGATTTCTAATGCTTCCTACAAGAGTAAGGTCTACATGAAAATGCCCACTGCAGAGTTCTCTAGAAAAAATGGAGTATTAATGGAGGTCATATGGCTTTTCTTAAATTCCCCTTAAACCTTTCAAGACTGGGTCCATCCTGGGCACACAGAACCAGACCTGGGGCCCCAAGACACCTGCAAGAGCACAGAACACGGGCACTGAAGACTGGGCCCTGGCAGGTAGCGTCCTTGCGGCTCTGGGGAGGGAGACCTGTAGGTGCCGAGGAGGCCCTCTCTCTTCCCTCCTTCCTGCTGTGCCCACCACATCTTCGGCCCCCATGGCAGCGGTGCAGGGGCAGCAGAGTGCCCACCCCCAGGGAGCAGGTACTCACCTCTGGGGCAGCTTGGGCCCACCCAGGAAGGTGCCGCACAGCCTCCTCAGGTAGCTCAGGTCCACATGGTGGAAGTTGTGTCCAGCCTGGAAGAGAGCCCCGCCCACAGCAGTTAACAGAGCTGGTGTCTAGGGACAGGGGTGGATGGAAGTGTGCGCGCCGCCCACCCGCAAGGCCTGACAAGGCCAGGGCTCCCACCCACCCAGCTCAGCAGGGCAACGGGGGTTGGGGCACTCCTACAGAACAAATGTGTCCCCCCAAATTCATGGGGAAACCTACCCCCTGATGTGATGGTACCTGGAGGTGAGGCCTTTGGGACATGATCAGGTCATGAGAGTGGAGACTTCGTGAGTGGGATTCGTGTCCTTATAAAGGACACCCCAGGGAGCTGGCCTGCCCCTCCCACTAAGTGAAGAGACAATGAGAAGTCACCCCTCCGCAACACGAGAGTGCCCTTTCCTGGAGCCCAACCTTGCTCTGGCCCCCTGAGATTATACTTCTGGCCTCCAGAACCACAAGCAATACATTTCTACTTCTAAGCCGCCCAGTCTGTGTGATTTGGTTACAGCATCCTGAAAGGACCAAGACAGGCACCGTGCGAGCAGACCATGATCAGCTTGGAGTGAGCCACACGGGCAGCGCGCAGCTCCCAGACCAGGGGGCGTCTTCTCTGATCTGTTACATTTGCCGCTGTTGAGAGAGAGACGCTCTGCGGCCCTGAACGTGGCTCACTCCTCCCTTCTGTGTTCCTGCAGCCCCAGGCGTGCAGGCAGGGCAGGATCGAGGTGAGCACGAATGCCCACCGCGGCGGGGCTCAGGGTCTTCCAGATTGTGAACACTGTCAAAGCTCCTTTCTCACCCAGTGCACCACCATGCATGCACGCACACACACGCATGCACACACACACGGAGGGAAGGGGGCAGGTAGGCATGGGCCTGAGTGGCCAGGACTCTCAATCGGACCAACTCTCCATCACAGAGTGTCCTGTGGGCCACAGCTGCAGCCACCTCCCTTGGGAGTCAGAATGCACAGACCGATCCCCAAAAAGGGGCACACACAGAAGTCCCCACAGCCCACCTTCCAGGTAGTGTTACGTTTGTTAACATAGTTGACCAGCTCATCCGACAGGGGCTGGAAAGGCAGGCTGCTGTGGGCATTGGTCAGCACCACCAGGCAGCCAAGAGTGGCCAAGAGCTGCCACATTTTGGAAGCTGGATCTTAGATTCACCTAGAAAAGAAAACACACAAGATATCAGGACGCTTCTTTCAGTTCAAGTGCTTACCATACACAAGGGTGCCATCTCAGACAGCATGGTTCCTGGGTCAGAAACAACCCAGTGGTGAAATGACCCACGTTCTCTTCCCGGCTCTGCCATCTCTGCCCCCTTCTGTTCCTCAGTTTCCTCTCCTGGAAAGCCTGGGTGTGGTGGCAGGAGTCCTCAAGGACCTGCGGTGCCCATGGGCTCCCAGGGCTCATCTCATCAAAATCCCAACCTATGCCCACATCACAGGGTCGTGCTGCGGACTGAACATTCGTGCCCCCCACCCCCCAAATTCTTGGTGAAATCCCAACCCCAAAGTGATGGGATTAGGAGGTGGAGGCTGTGGGGGGTGATCAGTCATGAGGATGGAGCCCTCATGATGCAACCAGTTTCTTGTAAGAGACCCCAGAGAGCTCCCTCTCCCTTTGGCCACTTGAGGACCCCACAAGAAGTATGGTGCCCTGGAAGAGGGCCCTCACCTAACCATCCCGCACCCTGACCTCAGGCATCCCCCCATCATCCAGAACTGAGAAACAGATTTCTGATTAGAAGCCACCCAATGTGTAGCACTGTGTGGTAGCAGCCCACGGGCTAAGATGGACTGTGTGCGCTTCTCCAGACGCCTGGGAGCCAGGAGAGAGAAAACCAAATGGCTGCATTTCAAGCGGCGAGGCCCCTCTGCAGCTGCGCCCTGATGATGCATGTGGCTTGGGTCTCGGGGACTGTTCTCAGGCTGTGTCTGAGTCGGTGCTGTTCCTTGGGTAGGCCTGCGGCCATCTTGGGAGCCGTGGGGATGGGCGCACACTGACCTGCCGCCTGTCATAACCCCAGAGCCCGGGCTACAAACAGGACCCACGACTCTATCCGAAACAAATCAATGAACACAGATACTCAGGCTGACCTGAGCTCATGCCCGCCCTCCTACTGCCAAACCGCCTCTCCATGGGTCTGCATGCAGAACCAGGTCTTAGAGACTTTTTTCCAAGTCAGTGCTCTGAAAGAGTACACAGCCTCTGAGATTAGGTCCCAAGTGGAGGCCCAATGAGATAAGGAAAATACAAAAGAAAATACATTTCATGAGCCACCTTCTGGACATAAAACAAGCAAAACACAAGCCAGCCCAGCCCAGCGTGCGCCAAACCCGGCAGAGCCAGGGAAAGAGGGCTGGTTTGGCCGGTGGCACAAGTCCGGGATTTTTCTCTGGTTTTTCCAGCCAGCCAAGGGCTGTTTCCCGGTTCAATGTGGGAGCTCCCAAGAGGGAAACCATCCCATTACAACCACAGTCCTTAGATCTTGGACGGGCTTGAGAGTCAGGAGACTGGCAGTTTCGGGCTCGGCCTCTGAATCACGCTCTTAGGCAAGCAGCTCTAATGAAAGCGAGAAATGTTCCGGTGTCGGGCACCACGGGGCCCTGTGAGATGCCCACGAGGTGGGGAGTGGGGGGGGGGGGGAGGGAGGATTTCCTGTCCCTGACCTCTGGGGCTTCCAGAGTGAGCCACCTCCTCCGGGGTCACGGGGTTACAGGAAGGTGCACTGAACATGCTGCCTCCCCCAATGAAGTATTGTCTGAGGGAAGATTTAAACTTGACAGCGGCCTCAGCAACAATTCACCCCGAAGAATAGCTGTGTGATGGTGGCCAACAACTCTAGAAAGAGCACTGATGGAGGCCTGCCTTCTGGGGCAGGTGGTACATTATAAAGCCCCGGTGACCCCTGCCCAGGGACAGTCCGGTCAACAAAATAGACCATTCAGAAGCATCTCCTACGTGTGGGCACTGGCGAATGCGGTACGGGTGGGTGAGGAAGCAGCACGTGTCCTAGGTGGTGCTCACACGACTGCATCTCGGAAAAAATATACAAAGGCTGAATCTTTACACTTGGTTTCTCACACACGAGAAGCGTCACATGGAACAAACGTCTTGAATAAAAACAGAAACCGTATGAAGAAAATAAATGCACTTTAAACAGCATACTATCGGAGTGAGATACTTAAGACTGACATAAAACAGAACCTTAAAGGGAAGATGCTTGCTTACGTGCAAATAAAGCCACTCTTCTAGAAAACAAAAAAAAAGGTGACCAACTACAAAGTAGTACCTATATATATGCAAGGCTTCATTTCCTTAATATGCAAGAGGCGCCTAAAAATCTGAATAGAAACAGGAGTGCCTGGGTAGCTCAGTCAGTTGAGTGTCTGACTCTTTGCTATCGGCTCAGGTCATGATCTCACGGTTCATGGATTCAAGTCCCACGTCTGGCTCCACGTGGGGATTCTGTCTCTCCCTCTCCTGCCCCTACCCTGCTCATGCTTCCTCTCTCTCCCTTTCTCTGCTTCTGCCTCTCCCAAAATAAAAAACTTAGTAAACTTAGAAAAAAATCTGAAGGAATAGAAAAATGGCAA
This sequence comes from Cryptoprocta ferox, assembly GCA_028646485.1. Lineage (NCBI taxonomy): Eukaryota > Metazoa > Chordata > Mammalia > Carnivora > Eupleridae > Cryptoprocta > Cryptoprocta ferox. The sequence goes on from CM053567.1 coordinate 49,611,905, forward strand.
AAGGACACAGACAATCAAGTTATTAGAAAAAGAACTACAAATGGCCAGCAGATATTAAAAGATGCTCCACCACAGGGAGGTACAGATAAAATTAAGGACTGGCAAAGGCAGACAGCTGGACAGCTCCTGGGGGCAGGAGGAGGGGGTTAGGTGTGGGGAGGCAGAGGTGCCACACTGATGAAGCCGGTGGAAGGTGCAACCATGGAGAAGATAGCCTGGGCGTTTCTTTTTTTAAATTATTTTTTAATGTTTATTTATTTTTGAGAGAGAGAGCATGAGCGGGAGAGGGACAGAGAGAGAGGGAGACAGAGAATCCAAGGCAGGCTCCAGGCTCTAAGCTGTCAGCACAGAGCCCAACATGGGGCTTGAACTCATGAGCTGTGAGATGGTGACCAGAGCCAACGTCGGATGCTTAACCGACAGAGATACCCAGGCGCCCCCCTGACCATTAATTTGGCAATCTGCACACCCTTTGACTCAACAATTTGACATTCAGAAATTTCTCCTACAAGCCTCAAATTCACAGATAGAGGTGTACAGATGTGTACTGACTATTCTTCGTATTACAAAAGACCAGACCCAAAGCAAGTGTTTAATAACAGAGTAACTGTGAAGTTACAGTAAATGATTAATAGAACCCAAAGCAACCATTAAGATACGAACTAGCTGAAGCGAATCACACTGTACTGATAAGCAAATAAGCCCAAGATACACGTAAATGGAAAAAAGCAAAGAGCAGGTGGGTCATGGTAAGGGTGTGAGACCATTAAGCAATATATATGCACATTACCGTTACCAAACGTAAAACATCAAGAAAAACATATGAAAGCAGTATCTGTGGCAGGGAGATTTATTTTCCACTGGCCTTTTTTTTTTTTTTTTAATTAAACGAACATATTATATTCAAAGGTTTGGTCTTTTAGGAAGGAGAGTAGAGGAGCTACCAAAACCCCTGAGCCCAACCGCACTTCCAATTGATTCCCAGTCAACGGTGAGGCCTTCTCCCTGGTGACTTTCAGCTCAAAACGCGGAACACCTTCTTTCCAGTGACTCACAGCGAGGCTGGTGTTCACGTGACCACATCAGGGACCCACATGACCTCCAAACTGTTAGGTAAGTGTCTCTGTCCTCACGTGGTGGAAGGGGCAAGGAGCTGAGGTCTTTTTTTACATTTTTTCTTAAAGTTTATTTATTTTGAAAAAGAGAGAGAGTGCACGAGCGAGCATGAGTGGGCTATGGGCAGAAAGAGAAGGGGAGAGAGAATCGCAAGCAGGCTCCGTGCCAGCAGTGCAGAGCCCGAGGTGGGGCTCAAACTTACGAACCGCAAGATCATGACCTAGGTCAAAATCAAGAGACAGATGCTTAGCTAACTGAGCCACCCAGGCGCCCCCAAGGTGTCTTTGAAAACTTCTGGACAGAGAAGCAAAGCAGGCAGATTCCCTTCTTTGTCACGATACCCTCTGAATTAGTTGGTACCTTCACATTTCCCCAGACGTTAAGACCCTGGTACACAAACACTGCAGTATACATTCTGGGCACACCCTGTCCTCGGCTTTCACCGTGACCTGTCAGGGTGACAGGAACGTGGCTGGGTCCTGAGCCAGGCCCAGGTGAATGCTCCCTGTATGTCAAATAGGAGTGTCTCCAGGTGGCCCCCAGGGGCTTAGCCATCTGCTGAGACACTAAATCGGAAGTGGAGAATGGGAGCAATTCCACAGTAGCTTGGACTTTACACAAGATGCCTCTGGTTTTTCTGGTGGCAGAGAACACAGCCACCACCTGTTGCCCAGACAGCTCTCAGTTCCTGCACTGATGGCTACCATGGCCGAACCCGGGCCAACTCCTTACTAAGGTCTGCCTGGCGCCCCGAAGGGACATGTTGGAGCACTTGCCCTTTTCTTTTGGTTCCACAGGCCCTCCTCCAAATTTCCTGTCAACTTCCTTCTCCTCAGAAGAACCAGGGACCCCAGTGAACTTCAGAGATGTGAGCCAGGAGGGCGGGAGCTCAGCTTGAACCAGACTCTCGGCCCCATTAGGACCGAGCACTTGGAAAACTCCTCCTTTCAGTCCAGCACCCCAGGCACAGGGCTGTGGCATTTGGGAGAAAGTCCGGGTTGAAGTGGTTAAAAGCTGCGGTAGCCTATGGGCAGGAGGAGCACTGGGCTTGGAGTTGGGAGACCTGAATTCAGATCTTCCACTTACTAACTATGCACCCTTGAGTTCCAATCTGCACTGAGCCTCAGTGTCGCCACCTGTAAAATGGGGCTAATGACCATTCATTGCTTCAGGTGGAAATCAAAAGTGTCATGAGGGTGGGCAGAAGCCTCTGGTACAGTGCCTGCTCGACAATATGAAAGCAACAAAGGGCTGCTCACTTGGGCACCCTTAATTCTCAGGTCCGACTCCCCGCCCTGGTTCCTTCCCTCCCTCTTCCTTTCTTTCCCCTGCTTCTAGCCTGTGCCAGATAATTCCAGTTCACTCCAAATCCGTCCACAGTACCTCTCCATCACAAAGAAGAGTCTGAATTAAAATGAGGTTTTAACCTCAATGAACCTCGAAATGGGTTTCCATTTTGAGAGTCTGGAGACTCTTGAGCCCAAAGAATATTAAATCAACTTTCTCCTCCTTGAAGGGGACACAGATGTCCTGAGAGCAGTGGCGATTTCACTCCAGTGATCGCCAGGCATCTTTCTCTCTGCGTCCACACAAATCATGCACACTGGACAACCTATGTGCCAACGGTTAAAATAAGCTTGTTAACGTCGGGTTCTGTACTGACAGCTTGGAGCCTGGAGCCTGCTTTGGATTCTGCGTCTCCCTCTATCTCTGCCCCTCCCCCAACTCGTGCGGGCACTCGCACTCTCTCTCTCAAAAATAAACATTAAAAAAATAAATAAATAAAATAAGCTTGTTAATAAGCTGGTCATGGGTTCTATGGTCTTCATATGAAACAGGGCCAGATTTCGCTTCCCCACTTTTGGGCAAATACTTCCCTTTTAAATTTCTCAGTTCTGTGGTTTGTTGTTTTTAATTACAGCAGAGAATGAACAGAAAGTCCTTATTCTGTGAGAAAAGAGGGGCCCAAAGTGGATAAGAACACTTGCAAGTCACCAGACTCCCTCTCAGGGTGTGGGCTGGTGGAGGGAACGGCTGTGGGCAGATGATGCTTCTAGCCCTCAGTCAGCTCTTCTTCCTGGGTAGACCTTGGGTTCCACTATACCCCTCTGCCATTTTGCCAAGCCAATCTCTGGCTAAAAAAGGTAGGCTCTCACATTTCTTTCCTCTCCAAACCCCTGCAGCTCTTAACGGTTTATATGAAAGCACATCCCACCGAAGTTCTATAGAATGTCAACATGTGCAAGGGGCCTGGGGCCAGCTGATCCTATTAGCCACACCCCTCCACCCCCTTATAGCAGAACCATTCCCCAGACTACTTAGAAACGATTCCTGGGACTAATGTAGACCTTGGGACTCTGCAAGGAGCAGGAATAAACACAGGAGAGGAGCTGATGCCAAGTCGCAGAAAGCTCAGAGTCCTGATAGCCCTAAAGACGTGCAGTCAGTTTGGACCGCCACCAAGCTTGATTTTTAAAAAAGCTTTCTTATGTGACTGTAGACCCTCAGGTAGATTGGATTCTAAATCTGTACTGAATCTACGGAGACAGGACGTATATATCTGAAATTTCCAAATAAGCCAGTGGCAATCTTGTGGCCCATACAGAAGATGAATGATGGCCACCACGTCTTCCATCCCACACTTGGCTCGTCCCTGTCCACTGCGGATCATATACTGCCGACCTCTTCCACAGATGGCTCTAAAGAATCAAAACCTGAGTGACTTTGCCAACAGCCACAAACTAAAGTTGCACCTTAGCTACAGATTAGGGGGAAGGTGGACGGGTAGGAGGGTTGTGAAGACTGAGTGGGACGTTGCTAGAGAGCTTCGTCAAGCTTCTTTCTCTCCCATAAAGACAGACTTATCTTGCCTCTTGCTGTCACTACCGACGGTTGTTTCTGAAGTTTCGACCACTTCAGTACACCTACACATCAAAACTAGGCAGATCTTCATTTCCTCTGACTTCGACTTGCCCAGTTACACCTCAGTGTTGGAGTAGCTGCAGCGCTCACACGTGCCTTCACCTCAGATACGCTCCGACCCTGCCTTTTGAGTCTGAATCACAGCCTTGATGTGTCTTTCATGTTTCATGTCTTGGCTCCTGATGGGAATGCATTTAACTACTTCATGGCTTACGATCTTCAAATGAAAAATAACACGATAAAAAGGGTTCCTAGTTGTCATCAGTCTCTTCGAAGCTGTGAGGGTGAGCAGGCAGCAGCTGCAGATCTGTCCTCCACAGCCAAGCCCCAAAGCAACTCCTGGGTGACCCAGAAAGGTGTCTACTGCAGCCAGCCCCCAGCTGTGCAGCTAAAAGCCCTGCAGGCCCCAGGGGAAGCAGTGAGGAGGCCCCACCTGCCTCACCCACCAAAACAGTTTAGGCCACTCACAGGTCCTTCCCTTGCTGCCTCCCTGTCAACCATCTGTCCAAAATCAGTGACTAACTCCCACCAGAGTGAGCAGGGAATTGGTTTACTACCCAAAGCTCGTCTCCCACAGTGCCTGGAAACCATCCAGCAACAGTGCCCACAAATGGAACATTGCTAAGATCAGCCACAGCAGCCCACATCCTGCAAACTGAAGAAGAGAACTACTGCCTTCGGCTTAAAGCAATGGACCACAGGAAGGCCCTCGGCAGTTGAAAACTTTTGTATCACTGAGAGCCAAAAGAGTTTGGGCAAAGTTATGGAAAGTTCTGGAAGCTCTTGCTCACCAGCTGGGCCCAGCAACTCTGACACTGACTTACGGAGATGCTAAAGGGGACACTGCACTCTCATGTCTGTTTCTAACTCGGTCTGAAGGACCTTAGGACTGCTTTATAAAAACGTTCAGAAATTCCTAGAGACTGAAATGAGCTGAGGGCTCTGTGCCTCCCCTGCCTGCAGGGGCACAGCAGCCCTGTAATTCGATTGCAGGCTAGATCACATCTCCCACTGGCTGGGTGCTGAGGTGGCTGAGGCTCTGGCAGTGACAAACACAAGCGACAGAAAGGCCTTGCCCCTCCGGCTTGATCCGGGTTCCTCTAGAGGCTCCAGGAAAATGTACTCACCTCATAAAGCTGCTGGGAGATGTACGGAGATGAGCTTTTTGAAAGCGCCTTCCATGCAGCCTGGCTTGGAGCAGGCAGCCCTTATAACGAACTGCCACCAGGACACGGCTGTGGACTCACTAGTGAAGGGCATACACAACACATTGCTCTAGTCACAGGCCACTTAACTCTTGACGTCCCAGGCTCATTCTTTTCCCTCTCAGAAGTAAATGAAAAAGTGGATGAAAAATTATGATCACCCTACTTGCAGCAACAAGTCCTCAAACACTGCTTTATCCTGCTCTCTTGACCCCCAGAACCAAGCCCTCCCAAACACAGACAGGGCTAAGTGTATTGAGAGGCTGGCTCCCGGCTGATGTTTGTTGAGGCCTCAACTCTGGCTGGAGTGGCTGAGGCCTTGGGCTGGCACTGCCTTCCCAGGTCTTGCACAAGTCTGGAGGCCGCGTGCCTTTTCACGTGTGAGCACATCCTGCCCAAGTCCAGGTCAGAGGGTCATGGAGAAGCCCAGCCCCTGTGGGTCTTTTGGCAGAGTATCTAGGTGCTTTACACTGACTTGGTTTACTATTTTGGTGGGCTCTATCCCATCCTTCTCCCCTCTTCCTTCCTGGTAACTAGGTTATCTTGGTGACCAGACCAAAGTGAGTTACTGGCCTGGCAGAGACAGATAACAACAGTCAAGATTGCAGACATTCATCTTTCTCGGCGTCAGCATTCATAAAACAGTAACGCTGGAAAGAGACCTTTGGTCTTGTATAAAACTTTTGCTTTATCACATGGGAGGGAAACGGGTAATTAAGAAAACAAGCAAGCCCTGAGCAGTGTATCTGAGTAGGGACAGACAACTGCTAAGAGATCAAACTCCAGGAGAAATTCTACCTCAATTATTTTAGTGACCCCTGTCAGGTCACAAACTTGCAGCAGCCTCAGTATTCTCATCTGGAAAGCGGAAGAGTCAAACTACAGTACCCCAAACACACATGCATTCTGAACGTTAAAAAAAAAAAAATTAGAAAATGTTATCTAATTACAGAGAAGTCCAGATACCTGTTAAGATCTAGAGAAACCTTAGTTAAGTTCTCACTGTTAACAGACATGTTAAAACTACACACACTGTCAGTGATCAACAACACAGACAACCTCACTAAACCAATGGTTTCCTGGGCAAGGAATTAATTTGAATTCCTGGAAATAAAAATTCAATCAGCGACACCATTTCAAGCCCATCAGGTTGGTAAAAATTAAGGTCTGGTAATAGCTAGTGGTGGTAAATGAGGAAGAGGAACCCTCAACCCCGCTGGTAGCACATACTGATAACACATCACTAGACAGTGCTCTATCAGCATCTAGCAAAACGGAAAATGAACACACACCTTATGACCCAGAAATTGATGGGACTTTTGCTCTTGCCCTCGAGAAATTCTTGCAAATGCCTGAGAGACGCCGAGGTTACTGTAGTACTTCCGTGAACAATGAAAAAGTAAAAACTAACTGTCCCTTGGTACACAGTCTGCGCATTTGAGAGGAACTAGATCTTCATGTATCAACCTAAATAAATCTCACGAACACTTGTGGAAAGGGATACACCGCAGCCCAACTACAATAATACCAATTTTATTTTATTTTTCCCCCCTAACTCCAGTAATATCGATTTTAATAACACTGTTCACAGGTTGATAAAAAGTATTAAAATTACCAAAAAAAAAAAAAAAAAGGTATGCAGGCAAATTCTAAAGAAAAAGACAGGAGCCAGGAAGATCAGAGGCAGGTCCCGGAGGGTACTGGACTTGGAGAGCCAACAAGCTGCAACCTGCCTCCTTCAAACGGGAGCAGGTCCCCTTTGAAGACCAAGGGGAAATGCGCTCACCCCAGGAACCCCACACAAGTCTGAGACTTGGACGCCACAAGGGCTGTGGAAAGGGTGTGGGCACGAAGCTTGAGGTTAAAAATGAGATTGGGTGAAGTCTAAATATATAATGGCGTTTGGTTCCCAGGTCCCCTTCCATATCCAAACGAGGGTGGAATAGGAACATTAACTAACAGCCATGGAAAGAGGATTTATCGCCCACACACCTTTTCTTAGGCAGCTTCGGGAGTGTGTGCTGAGCTTAAACCAAGAGGTGATGCTATATTATATATGGAACCAGGTGCGGACACTGCTATATATCCAGTATTTACAACACATCATGTGCCTAGATTCATTCCCCGTGTCAACTCTCCCTACACGCCCGATTGCCATCCTTCTTGATCTGGAAAAATTTCCATTTCTTTATCATTGTCCTTACGTGAAACTATCTAAACATAGGCAGCAGACATCATGAGCCCTCCCGTCGAAAGTCTTCCGTTCTTCTCTCCCTAGGACAGGAAAAGTCTACACAACCACAACTCATGACCACATTGAAGAACACCACCCAGCAGATGCTCAAAGGCTCCTCTGGATGTGCTCTCCAAAGCCTCTCAATCCAACTGCCAATAACCATTCAAAATCTCTTACCCCTAGGACGCGTGCAAGTTCCTACTCCAACTCCCAGGTCCTCGAACTGGGAAAAGAAAGAACCGGTGTAGAAGAAGAGGGCTCAGCTCAAGCTGCTGAATCAGCAGCTCACCTCACCAGGCGGGCTCATCCTGAAGCCCAAAGGCCTCACCACCCGACCAGTTCAGAAACAGCTGTCCTGACCCAGCAGCAGGGCAGTTATTGGAGCCTGGGCTGGGCTGGCCTTCTAAGCCCCCAGATAAGGGATCTACACCTTTCCACTGCTGAGTGGCAGTACCCCAGCTCTGGGACAGATGCCCAAAAAGATTTGAGCAGAACCTTTCCCCAGGGCACCTTCAACCCTCCTTTGGGAAAGACACTGCCTGGGGGGTGGGGGTGGGATGCGGCTCAGCCTCTTTTTCCATAAAGTTCAAGGGCTCTGGGTCACCATCGCCTGTGCCAACAGGAAACAATTCTCCATTAAATTAAGGATGCTATTGAAGAAAAGCAGCCCTTCCTTACTAAAAGAGACACCCTTCTAAGCCATCACCTGTCTGTCACCTTCTTATCGTTCTGAATCTATTACAAAGTCAACTGGGCAATGTATCTCAGCTGCATTTGCCTCTGGCGGAGGCACTTGATGATTTGTTTTCTAAGGTAACAAAAGGAACTCTGCCTTCATTTGAACCCCACCTACTGTCCTCCCACTGGGGGTGAGGGACTGGTAGACTGTGGGCCTCCTAATAGTCCTTCTCCCTGTTGGCTTCCTCCAGCCTGGGGAAGAGAATGATCTAGACCCACCAAGAAGGCAAATCCAATTCACATCTACCAGAACGGCCTGCTGCTACCCTCCGACTCCCTCTCCTAGGCCTCCAGAGTCGCTAACTGAGGGAAGAGGTGATGCCCCAGAGACTCTACCCTGCCTTCTTCTCTCCCACACAACCCCGGGCCCGTGGAAGGCACCGCCTCTGCTCCACTGCAGTAGGGAGTGGCATCGTCCCCTCCGCCCCGGGAAGGAAGAGGGGGACTGGAGCCCCCATGCCCTTCCCCTGGTCTCCCAACCTTCTCCCTGATTAATTTCTCCTCCCATCGGTGGAATTAGCTCAACATGTGGCCTCCACCCGACTCCACCCAGTTCCAGGCTCCAGTTTTCTGGTTTCTAGCTTCTGGGGTCCCTGGAATCGTGTGTGGTCGTGTGCAAAAAAGTTGCCCAAGCAAACCCTTTGGAATAAGAAAACACCTACAGGGGGACACTATTTTATCAGCAATTTCCTGAGGAAACTGAGGCCCAGAAGCTCACAAGGGGCTCGGGAGCTAGATTCTAGCCGGAAAGTCACCAGGATCCGGGCCAAGCCCTTCCCCGCAAGCTCCTCCCCCGGTTCTCCCCCGCAAACTCCCCTGCTCCGCCGCGGCTGCTTCCCAGGCCTGACCCTGGAGCCGGGCGGGTCGTGGGGTCGGGCTGAGCCGACCCGGGGTCGCGAACACAATCCTCGGGGACCGGCCGGCGGGTGCCTGCTTTCTGGCCGGAGTCCGGGGCGGGTGCCAGGCTGCCCGCGTGGGATTTTTTGCTTTTCTCACCGCACGGACTTTTAGAAGTGTGCAGGCTGCCGTCCCTGCCCGCCCAGCTGTGACAGCCCGAGGGTCCCCCCACTTCCCGCCCCACCCCGGGATGCCTCGGGACCGCGCCTGGGCCTGGCGGGGGTGCAGAGGGGCCCCGTCTCCCCGTCCCATCGCCAAGGTCACTTCCACCGCGGTGGTGCCGCGTCTCCACCGCCCGCCCGCCAGCCCGCACTCACCGACTCCGCAGCCGAAAGTCTGGGCCTGCAGCCAGCGAGCTGGGGTACCGGTGCCCGAGCAGCCGCCGTAGCTTCCCGGAGCCGGCCCCCGCGCCTATTTACCGCGCCCGGCCCCGCCCTGCGCGCCCAGCTGACTCGCCACGTGACCGCTGCGAGCCCGGGGCCCGCTCCCCCACCCCATCCCCCACCCCGGCCCGCGGCCCGCACCCCCGCCCTGGGTTCCCCCGCGGACCCTGCGCCAGTCTCGGCTCCGAGAGATCCCACGCGGGGGGTGGGGGGCGCTCCCGGCGCCGGGAGGAGGGGCTCGGAGCCTCGTCGGCCTCTACCCTTACGGATGGGGACCGGTGGGGAGGGGAGGGGAGGGGAGATGCAGGTGGCCCTAAGGGCCTCCGTCCAGCCGGAGAAATTCCCCAGGGGCCGCCGAAGCCTGAAAGCAGCCATTCAAAGCCTGATGGCTCCCTGCTTGGGGGAGGGAATAACCTCTTTTATTTCATTCATTCAGAAAGCACTGACTTAGTTGAGGGTATCATGAGAGTAGGCCTCCCAGAAGAGCCTTAAAAGGCTCTTTTACCGTTGGTATTAGGAGAACGTGCCTATAAAATAAATGCGTATGAAAATCAGGATCTGCGTCAGGATGTCCGCGATGGAGAAGGATCTTAGGGGCAGAAATGTTTGGAAGAGGAGTGCCAGGAGACCCGTCCTAAAGGGGACACGCACAGCAAGTACACTATTTTACTTGGAGTTTATTTGGGGAGTGCCTAGGGAGGCTGATGTGAAAGGTGGGGTGACTCAAGACCCACCCCCTCCATGAATCCCAGGGCTTCTAATCCTTTCGACAACTTTGCTAGGTCGGTATAATCTTAATTTTATTCCAGAGGAGAAGGAAAGTCCAGTATTACATTCAGGTGTTTCTGGTAATAAGAAAACTCTAGGTCTGTAGTTCTTGTCCCCAAGAGGTCCTGGCTGATAGCTGCTGCACTTGGGAGATGCCTGGCCATCAGCTGTCAGTCCCTGTGTCTGCCACGACCCATCAGAGAAAACGATCTGGACACATATACTTCTACCTGTTTGGTCCCAATTAAAGATCGGAGTGGAAGTCTGAGAGTCCACCCACGTTACTAAACCTTCAATTGAGTGGGATAGCTGAGGAGCTCACAAGAGTGGGGACAAGGCTGGACCCCAAGATGGTCCCAGCTGCAAGCTTCCCCAGTCATATCTTGAGAACCATGAACGCTAGACTGCAAATCAGTGTTTTTGATGGCCTTTGGGGTGATGGTGGGGTCTGGAGCTGATGGCCAAGAAAGAATTCTTGAAGACATCTTCGGTGCAGAAAAGGTGATTTTATTAAAGCATGGGGACAGGACCCGTGGGAAGAAAGAGCTGCACTGGGGTTGTGAAGAGTGACTGGTTATATACTATGGAGTTGGGAGAGGTAAAGTCAAGAGGAAGTTTCCAAAGAGATTTTCTTATGCTACAGATTACTGGAGGCCTAGCTATTGTCTAGCTAAGATTGTTTTTTCCTCTAGCAAACCATTAACATCAAGACAGTAGGGAGTTCCTGGACAGTAGGCTATTGATGAGATTGCCTTTTTCTGGTAAACTTGTGGAGACTTTTTTAGTTTAACCATTTGTTTTTTTGTGGTTTTTTTTTTTTTTTTTTTTTTTTTTTTTTTTTTTTTTTGTCCTTTCCTGTTTTGAGGTAGCCGGGAGCATCCAAGGAATATCATACATGTCCCACCTGGGGCCGGGACCCCCCATAATGGCGCTCATAAAAGGAAGCCCACGTGGAGAAGACACACAGATAAACATGGTAAATCTCTCCTCATGGTAACAGGAGTGTGCAGTACTTTACATGGTCTCATTTGTATGATGTTTTGAATGGGTGCGATTATGGAGATAGAAATCACTTTTGAAATAAAAAAGAGATAACCAAGTACTACCAGAGTAGAATTGAACTCTTCCTACGGCATCTGGGAATGTTTCACGGGAAAAGGAACACACCACATAACTTACCTGTGTATTCTTCTCACTGCTCTCACTGGATCTTAACTCCATGAGGACAAGGATTTTGCCTATAGTTAAAAAAAAAAGACACAGGTCCATGGTGGAGTCATTTGCCCCAAGGACAGCAAACCAAGACTTAACTGCAGGTTCCACCTACCCAAGAGTGGAATTTTAAACTAATCTATCTGGAATTTCTGGTCAGCACCAATGAGGTAATCTGTCACAAGGGCCCTTTCCATGCCCTCTCCCCTCCCCCAGGAAGATGACATTACCCACCTAATAGGACCCCCTGCCCTCCATCTAAGGGAAGGTTACCTTGCCTGGAACAGTCTTTTCTTTTGCTAATAAGTTTTTGCCCGAACCCCTTTCCTGTAAAAACCTTTCATTTCGCACAGCTCTTTAGAGCTCCCCTGACTTGCTGGATGGGCAATGCTGTTCAATTCATAAATTGCTTGATAAAGCTAATTAGATCTTCACATTGGTTGACTTTTGCTGTTTAACGCTATGTTGTTCTTTCTGTATCCCCAGTATGTAACAGAGTGCCTGGCACATGGTACAGAATGAATAAATATTTATTGAATGCAGTGGGCCTTGAAGGTTCAGTAGAATTTTGACTTAATTTGCCAGGTTTGAGGTCAGAGGCTCAGGGAAGGCCCCTCAGAGCTTATAAAAGGGCCTGGGCCTGTATAGGCAGAAGCCATTCGCCTGCTGAGCCCCTGGAAAAGAAGCCTAGGTATATACTCAAAAGACATGAAAACGTAAGTCTTCACAAAAGTTCGTGCTCAATGTTGATTGCGGCATTATTTATGGAAAAGCCCAGTGTCCATCCACTGATGAGCAAAATGTCATACACCCATACAGTGGAACATTTTTCATTCACAGAAAGGCATGAAATACTTGTGCACGCTACAACATCAATAAGCTTGCAAAACATTTATGCTAAGTGAAAGAAACCCGTCATAAAGGCCACATATTTTAAAATTCTAAATAGGAAATGTCTAGAATGGGCAACTCTGTATATAGAGTGGAAAGGTTAGTGCTTGAGGCTGAAATTTGAAGATATGGGAGGTGAAAGGTAAGATGTAGGGTTTCTTTTCAGAGTCATAAAAGTGTTCGAAGCTTGTGATGACGGTTTTCTATTCATACTTTTATTTATTATGTTTTTATATTTATATATAATATTTATATTTGCAAAGTCTATTTTGAGAAAGAGAGAGAGTTGGGGAGGGACAGAGAGAGAGAAAAAAGAGTCCCAAGCAGGCTCCACACTGTCAATGTGGAGCCCAATATGGGGCTCAAGCTCACAAACCATGAGAACATGCCCTGAGCTAAAGTCAGAAGCTTAACCAACTGAGCCATCCAGGTGTCCGCCCCCTTTTAAAAATGTTTTTATTTATTTATTTTGAGGGTGGGGAGGGGGAGAGAGAAAAGGAGAGAGAATCCCAAACAGGCTGTGTGCTGTCAGCGCAGAGCCTGACATGGGGGCTCTATCTCACAAACCGTGGGATCATGACCTGAGCTGAAATCAAGAGTTGGATGCGTTAGGGGCACATGTACCCCAATGTTTAGCAGCACTTTCAACAATAGCCAAATTATGGAAAGAGCCTAAATGCCCATCAACTGACGAATGGATAAAGAAGAGGTGGTTTATCTATACAATGGAATACTACATGGCCATGAGAAAGAATGAAATCTGGCCATTTGTAGCAAAGTGGATGGACCTCGAGGGTGTCATGCTCAGCGAAATAAGTCAGGCGGAGACGGACAGATACCATATGTTTGCACTCATAGGTCTAACAGGAGAAACCTAACAGAGGACCATGGGAAGGGGAAGGAGGAAAAAGAGTTAGGGAGAGGGAGGGAGACAAACCACGAGAGACTTTTAAATACAGAGAACAAACTGAGGGTTGATGGGGGATGGGGAAGAGGGGAAAATGGGTGATGGGCATTGAGGAGGGCACTTGTTGGGATGAGCACTGCAGGTTGTATGTAAGCCAATTTGACAATAAATTATATTCATAAAAAAAAGTTGGATGCTTAACTGACTGAGCCACTTAGGTGCCCCCTTTGGGCTCTCCATTAAGAAGTTCTTTTTCTGAAGAAATGCCTGATTTGTTTTCATTTTATTTGTAAATGCTTGTACATTGGTTTTCCTCTGGCTTCTCTCTGCCAGCTTCTAAATCCCAGGGAGTTGGACCCTGTAGTGGAAAGATTTTTCACAAATGGTCTGTTGCTATTCAGTGGGTTCTTTAGTCGTTGACAGTGGTTTCTGATGGTACTGTAAGCAGAAAGAGTTAGGGTTCACCAGAAAAAGAAAGACAGACATAGCTCTCTTGACATAAGAAAGATCATTTTAGGCCTCCAGCTGTCTTGTGAAAGAATGTAAGAACAAACAGCCACTAGCAGGTCAGCAGGTAGCCTAATCATATTCAAAAGTGAAAATTGACCTGACACACTGGTGAGTTATCTTCACAGGATCTAAACCCCTTTAAGCACTCAAATACCAGACCAACTAGAGTCAGAGAACTGATAATGCTGACCCTTGCTGGCCCTCGTGACTTTAACCTGGACTCCTTCACTTTAAGATGACTTTTGTCCCAACCTTCTGCTGTATTCCCATTGCACAAGCCCGTTCATGAATATGTATGCACGCTTAGCTTAAAACTTCCCCAGTCTTGGCGGCGGGGGGTGGGGGAGAGGGACTGGATGGTTCCTTCGGTTTACGCCTCTGACTTTGGCTCAGGTCACGATCTCGAGGTTTGTGAGTTCGAGCCCCGCGTCGGACTGTGCGGAGGCTGGAGCCTGCTTCGGATTCTGTGTCTCCCTCTCTCTCTCTGCCCCTCCCCCACTCATGCTCTGTCTCTCCCTCCCTCTCTCAAAAATAAATAAACAGTTAGAAAATTAAAAACAAACAAACAAACACTTCCCCAGTTCCATTGTTGGAGAAGACACTGATTTGGGAAAGATCCTAGGTGTTCTTCTGTACTTGTTGCAAGCAAAACCCTTCCTTTTCCTATTCTTTGGCTTGGTTGTGCCTTTAGGCTCAACATCCACCAAGGAGAGAACCCAGTTTCAGGTAACAGTTTTAGCAGTGGTCATGGTCAGTTCCTTCTCCCAGGTGTTGACTCAACAGTGATGAGTGAATCCCCTCCCTCCCTTTCCTTTCCTCCCAGTTAGTGCTCAAACCTGTTCATTCAAATTTGCCTGCAGGCTTTGAGCTGCAAGAGTCTTCCAAGATCAGACCAACGTTCCTACCCAAACTGACTTGAAAGGACAGGAGCTGGACAAGAAGGTCATAGGCCCAACGTAAAAGTGGGACAGCATGGAAGTCTTTTCCCAATCCCCAAAGGAATAGGATCATATTTTACACAATAAAACAAGTTAACTTTCTTTTTAACAATCTATTTGTCCAAACCAGATGAAAGAAGAATAAAAAACAATAATTGATTGCCTATTCTGTAATACATTTTATCATATAGTACATGCCTTTCAAAGAATATTCTCAACAACCCTGTGAAGAAAGGAAAAGTTTTTACAGATGAAGAAAAGGGGACTCAAAGACATCTTGAGACAACTTACTGGGGGCAGAGCAGCGTTTTTAACAGGACTTGTGAATCCGCAGACACAGCTTTTCTCCTGCCTCAACAGGAAGTAAGAGGGGCCACAGCTCACACACCTGTCAGCCACAGAGTCTGTGATGGGATTTTAGGAAGGGACAAAGAGTGCCTTTTTTTCTGGCCAAGGTGCTGTGTCCTTAGGAAATTGCTGCTAAAATGCAAATAGGTAAGCTGGAGAAATAAGTGCCCATGGCACACTTTCTACTAAGAATTACTCCCCCTTTGCTGGGGTTCTGCTGTGTGCCGAGTGTGCCTTTGCTGGGGAACTTCCTTCCTACGTCAGCTTCAGGCTCTAGTCCTATTAAGACCACTTGGAAGGCACTGTCTTCCCTCAGGATCCCCACGCTTCAGCATTCCGTCTCAGGGGTGGGGGTCTCAACACAGAGTGGGTGCAGTGGAAGCGGAGGCCACCTTGTTGAGAAGGTCACCGTAGCGTGGATTCCCACGGGCGGTCTGGCGGGTTATAAAGAGTGTTCTGTCAGTCCTTCAGCTCCAAGCCTGTGATTCTAAAGTCCCTGCATCAATCCTTTCCACTCGGAGGTGGGCGGAGTTTGGAATCTGCCATGTAGAGCTCTATGACTTTAGATAAGTGACCCAGAGCCTCTGACCCTCATATTCTTCATCTGGCTAATGGAGATGTTTATATTTACCTCATCCCATTGTGAGGACTAGATGGACAGGGCTCCATGCTTTTCATTTCCTCTCCATTTGTACCCCAAATCCCAGCAATGACATATTTCCTCAAATCTAGGAGCTCTCCAGGGACATTATTGGTTTCCACTGGATCAACCAGCCCATTTTGGAGGATATTATTTAAGCAAGGCAGAACTTTAACTGGGATTAGGGCTGCAGCCAGAACCCTGTAGCCCCAGAGGTTCCTTCTCTCGGGGCTTAGGGAAGCAGAAAAGACCTTTGGAAGGTCTCTCTAGGCCTTTTATGAGTCTGAGAACTTGATTTCCTAAGACCTCTAGCAGGTGGAAGGAAGTCAGTGTTTGGAGAAGGATTTCATTCCCCCCTTATTCTCTGTCCCCAAGTCATCCAAACCTACAGAGCCAGAAGCATCAGCTTCCAACATGAACCAGAATCTTCTGAGCTTCCTGGAGGACTCTGACCAATGGGAAAAGGTTGACAACACTCCTTTGCATAGAGATCTCCCTTTTTAATACCTTCTTGTTTCTAACCAAGCTGAAAAAAAAAGAGCCAGAAAAACCTGGGTTTGAAGCCCATTTCTATAATTATTCCACTTCTCCCAGCCTCTGAATAAGTGGCTATGAGGAATAAATTTAAATTAGATCCTGTACAGTACACCAACCACTGTGCCCACCAATACAGGCTTAGGGATGGCAAGCCCCTCGCATTTCCTAATGTCTAGAGCCATATATAGAAAGGTCTAATTTTATTAAAAACACCAACAATGCCAAATGTTGGCAAGGATGCGGAGCAATGGAGTAATTGGATATTGTTAGTGGTAAAGTAAAAGAGTGCAGTCCCCTTGGTTTAAGAAACACTCGGACACTTTTTTTTTTTTTAAACAAAACTAAACACACCCTTACCCTATGACCCAACAATTCCATTTTTATGTATTTACTCAAGAGAAATGAAGATACATGGCCACAAAAAGGCTATACAAGACTGATTATAGTGGCTTTATTCATAATAGCCAGAAACTGTAAACAGGCCAAGTGTGCATCTATAAGAGAATTTATCAACAGGCCCCCATATATTTAACAATACTTCCCAAGCAGAAAAAGAGGTCAACTCACTGCTACACTCAACCACAGGATCAGTCTCAAAAGCATTATGCTGAGTGACAGAAACTGTAAGCAAAAGAATGCATACTGTATAATTCCTTTTAAATGAAGTTCTAAGGCAAGCAAAACTAATCTATAGTGGAATGAACATTATAATAGTAGTTGCCTCTGGGGATAGTGAGAGTGGAATTGACTGAGAAGAGGCTTGACAACTTTCTGGACAACTTTCAACATCTTGAGAGGGGTTTGGGTTACACAGCTGTGTGAGCAAGACTGACGCCATCTTGCACAAATCTGCCACCTTCATGACTGTGAAACCTTCTTGAGCTTACCCCTCCCATTTCTTCTTTTTGTTTAAACACACCCTTAAGCACACCCTCAGGGCATAATATCCATCATCTTCCCTGGAGAGAAGACTGTGACAGACACCTATTCCTAAACATCCTCTTTTTGAGTGGTCCCCCAGGAAGGACTCCCAGCTTCTAAGGGCTATAAAAAGTAGGTTTTCAGGGAGGATTGCAGAAATCTATTAGGCTTGCATCCACGTCTAAGTCTTTCCTAAGTTCCATGTCTTTCCTAAGTTCCCTGAATAAATCATTTCTTGCCTCGATGAATTTGTCAGCCTTTTCCCTTGGTCATAGGGGTCCTTTGGCCTTTGGAAGTCTTTTTACAGAACAGCAGCATATGTGCTGCCGAAGCGAGCACCCTTTCACAGAACAGCAGATGTATATCCTTGTCAATACTGAGGGAATATACACTTCAGCTTTGTGGATTTCCTCATTGTTGATACATTTTACATGAAAAGAAACCACTGTAAACAAATACTGGATTCTGGTTAGTGATGTGGATGCTGAAAGGGAAGTTACAGATATCTGCAACTTACTTTGAAATGCATTAGGATAATGGATGGATGGAGAAATTGAAGGAGGGGAGGGAAAATGGGTAAATGTGCAATAAAGCAAATGCAGTAAAATATTCATGGTAGTATACTGAGTATATATATCAGTGTTCATCATAAAATTCACTGTAAAATCCTTCCAGTTTTTTTGTCTTTGAAATGTTTCTTAATATCACATTGGAATAAAGTTCTGGACTTAGAACTATATGAAACAAAACATAGTATAAGTTGAAAACAACTCCACAAAAACTATACTTAGAAGGTGGGTTCAAATACATCTTTTTTTTTTTCTTTGCACACACAATCCTGCTGTCTCTTTTTGTGTCCTAATCTCTTTTTCTTATAAGGACAACAGTCAGATTGGATTAGGGCCTCTCCTAATAGACTCATTTATCATAATCACCTCTTTAAAACTCCTGTCTCCAAACACAGTCACATTCTGAGGTCCTGGGGGTTAGGACTTCAACATATGAATTTTGGAGGGATATAGTTCAGCCTATAACACTGTCTTAGAGGACAGGGCTGCTTTGGACTTTCCCAGAAGAGACCCCAGAGAAAAACCTGGGGAAATTCCTGACTCAACAGGGTAGTGAGCAGAAAGCAATGAGGGAGCAAAGGCCAGCTATTCTCCACAAATGTTGACAGTCTCTTATGGGACAGGTTCTACGCTGGCTTCTGAAAGTTAAAAGGAAACTTTGCTATAGAACATCGTGGATTAGGTAGCACAAGTGTTGGTAATCAAAATAAATTTCCTTGAAGATCACGACAAATGCCACAGCAAATGAGCTTTCCTATATTCCTTCTAAAAGTATCATATGATTGGGAAACCTGGGTGGCTCAGTCGGTTAAGTGTCTGACTTCGGCTCACGTCATGATCTCGCAGTTCATGAGTTCAAGCCCCATGTAGGGCTCTGTGCTGACAGCTCAGAGCCTTCTTCTGATTCTGTATCTCCCTCTCTCTGCCCCTCCTCTGCTTGTTCTCTGTCTCTCTCTCTCTCTCAAACATAGATTTAAAAAACTAAAGTATCATATGATTTCACTCATATGTAGAATTTAAGAAACAAAACACAGTAACATACAGGAAAGGAAGGAAAAATAAGATAAAAGAAAGGGAGCAAGCCATGAGAGACTTTTAAATACAGAGAAAAACAGAAGGTTGCTGGAGGGGTGTTGGGAGGAGGCATGGGCTAAATGAGCAAGGGACATTAAAGAGGGCACTTGTTGGGATGAGCACTGGGTGTTATATGGAACTGATGAATCACTAAATCCTACTCCTGAAATCATTATTACACTTTATGTTACCAAACTTGGACTTAAATAAAATTTAAAAATTAAAAAAAAGTATCTTTGTGTTGTTTCCTGGTTTATAATCAGATGTGGTATTTAGGTTTTTACATTGCAAATATCCTCATCATTTTCATATAAAACACTGGTTTGGTTACCTTGGTGTTTAGAATTCACTTTATATAATTAGGAAGGACCCGTGGGAACATATTAGTCAGGATATGTAATATGAGCTTATATAACAAATAGACCTATCCTAGTGACAATTCATTTCTTTCTTCTTTCTTTCTTTCTTTCTTTCTTTCTTTCTTTCTTTCTTTCTTTCTCTCAACAACAGTTCATTTCCTATTAAAGCTAGAGGCCAGTGAGGGTTGGTTGGGGAAGGTGTGCTCCTTCATGATGTCCCTGAGAGACCCAGGCTGCTCCCTTCTTGTTGCAAGTCCATCTCCTACACATGGACTCTGAGGTCCCTGCCAAAGAAAGGGAGAAAATGGGAGGGGGGGGGGAATGTCCATGTCCTCAGCACCACCCTAGCTTCTGAGCAGTACACAGTGCTTTCACATGCATTCCACTGAAGAGAACTCTCCTGGAAGCAGGGCTGGGAAACATGGTTTAGCTGTGTGCCCAGGAAGAAGAAATGGTTTATGTGAGCTCCGGGTAGTCTCTGCCATGAATTCGTAATCCTGGTTCCACCACTTCCCAGTTGGTGGCCTTGGCCTTGGACAAGTTTATTAAATTCTCCAGATTCCTTTTCCCTCATCTGTAGAATGGCAATGATGATAGAGGTGATCTCAGGGTTGTTAGGAGATCAAGGGGATATCTTAGTCAGCTTGGGCTGCATAACCAAACACCATAGACAGGTTGGCTTAGAAAACAGGACTTTATTTCCCACAGTTCTGGAGGCTGAACGCTCAAGCTCAAGGTGCCTGCAAGGTTGGCGTCTGGTGAGGGCTCTCTCCGTGAGTTGCAAATGTTTTTGCCTTCTTGCTGTGTCCTCACATGGCCTTTCCTCCATGAGGACAGGTGGAGAGACACAGGAGGCAACCTCACTAGTGTCTCTTCTTATTCTTATGAATGACCTCGTCTAAACCTAATTACTTCCCAAAGGCCCCATCTCCAAGTACTATGCCACTGGGGATTAGGGCTTTGACGTATGAAAATGGGGGGGGGGGGACACAATTCTATCCATGGCAGGAAGTTAGTACCTATTCAGCACTGGATGCCCAGCACAGAGCAAGCTCAGTAAACAGTCTGCTCCAAATCAAAGCATTGGCAATACACGGAAGCATGTTTGCACTCATATGGCTTCTTACAGTCTACAACATATTCTCACCCTCACTCAACCTTTTTCTACTTAGAGCCTCTTAGCAGCCCTGTGAGGTAGGCTTTTTCCGGATGACAAAACCAAGGAAAGGCTGGGCAATTTTCCAAAGTCACATGCACATAAGCAGCTAAGCCTCCTGACTCAGTCCAGTGTTCTTCCTGTCTCGTTTTCTGAGATCATAGTAATCACCTTTGGTGCCACAGGGTCCCTTGGACCTACTCCAAGGCTGCCGAGAAGCTTGCAAAGAGGGTCTGAGGTAGGAGACTTGATGAGTCTACTTTGGGTCTCATACTTTGGGCTCTCATGGAATGTTTCAGGGTATCTTTGTCTTAGGTGCTAAATTTCTCCTAGGGGCAGACTTACTGACTTAGCTCTCTGTGAAAAGGCAGTGCCATGCCACCAGCAGTGAATACTCCCTGTCCAAAAGGAGGAGTGACAAAAGGGAAGTACCCCAATTTAGGGTTTCTCAATCATTGGCCATAATCCAAATGAAGGAAAGGTGAAGAGTAAACTCTTCCCATTTAAATGCATAATCATTGCTCTGGCTCATTTTAATATCACTGAGATGGGCCATGCAGAATTGTCTAATTTCTCTATCACTTTAGAAATATTGGCTCATTTGCTATTGATAGCCAGTAAGTTATTTTCAAAAATTAACTAATCTTTGAAGAGTGTGTTTATTTTTTGTAAATTCTGCATTTGCTTGAGAATGTCTTCAGATTTTAGAACTCCACGGTAAGACATGAAATCCTTTGTTTCCTCCAGATGTTTATCTGTGTGAGCTTTTCATCTTTGTTTGTTTATCTAGAGTTATGTGTGGATGAGAAGACCTCCTCTAATTGATGTGTGTGGTTGTGACTAAATGTAGACGGCATTTTTCAATTGTTAATCATCTCATTTGTGCATGTGAAGGGAAGTAGTAGATCAGTCATCAGGGGATCAGGTGGGGGAGTTGGTGAATTTAGTACCAAGGGCTGAGAAGGGGTTGGACATTCAATGAGGGCAGGGTACAGCCTTAATCTGAACTCTGTTTACTGCCGTTCACTCAGCCAAACATGGCATTCGGTCCTGGAAAGGAGCTTCCTGAAAGGTCGGCTGAGCTTATGGGCTGTGAATCTGTAATAGAAAGGAGACTCCTGCCAACAGAAGGGAGTTGACATGTAGGAGGCAGGGTTGTAACACGACCAGACCTGTTGTCAGAGGGTGCTCGTAGCACTGAGCCAGATGTGGGTCAGGTAGCCTAGAGCAAGAGGATAGTTTTTGATCAAGTCTGAAGGCAGCCTTCATGGTGAACCAGCACAACAGCTGAAGACCACGGGACAGGATGGGGACCATGGTCTGTGTAGCTAAGATTAACTGAGTTAGTCAAAGCAGAAATACCTGTGCTCTATCAACTTGTTTCTTTTATGCTTTTCTATTTTTGTGCTTTTGCTTTAGGTTTTCAACTGGGGGTTTACCCTTTCTTTAGAACCAGGTAATATGGAGGGAAACCTTCCATTTTCATGGCCTTTTGGATGTTTAAAGCTGTCCCTTTCATGTTTGCATATTTGTGAGTGGTGGAAGCGCACTGGCGGAGGGGGGTGTGCTTGCCTTCTGAGAACATAAAACTCCACCCCATGCTTGATTTCTGTACACATCTGCACAAATCCTGGGGAGTTTAGTAGAGCCTCCTGGAGATTTGGGAGTGGGCAGTGAGATGGGCCAGAGGCGGTCAAGAGGTGGAGGAGGGTTTTACTTTGCAGAAGTGGGGCGCCTGGGTGGCTCAGTGGCTTAAGCATCCGACTTCAGCTCAGGTCATGATCTCATGGTTCATGGGTCCGAGCCCCACACTGAGCTCTGTGCTGACAGCTTGGAGCCTGGAGCCTGCTTTGGATTCTGTGTCTCCCTCTCTCTCTGCCCCTCCCCTGCTTGTGTTCCCTCTGTCTGTCTGTCTCTCTCTCAAAAATAAACAATACTTTGCAGAAGTGCATCCAGAACATGAGGCATCTCCTTTCAGATAATGTTCTTTAGTGGCCCCACCTGTGCTGGATTTCATTTAGTCCCGACCTCTCCATCTTTTTGGCTTTCTCTTTTACATATCTCTGCCCTTTCCTTTCAGTGGCCAAACAACCCATTTCTTCCCTGTCTCCTCATGCATAGCAGCCTCCCCATTCTCTGAAGTCCCTCAAGGCTTATCTATCCCAACCTGGCCTCAGGAGGTCTTGCACCAGTTAGAGCTCTGGGACCAGTCTTACGCTCTCTTTTCAATTTCACTTCTCGGCAAAAGTTCCTTTAGGAAATTCCAAATTTGCTCAGTTGAACTATGTGGGTCAGGGCAGGACTGCTGGCAGGATTGTAAGTGCCTGGAAACCCAGTGTTGCGCTGATCTCCCAGTTCTGGGGTGTGGCTGCGGAGAGGACAGAGAGGACCAGCTGGCTAGTAGGCGGCCCAGCCACTGGATTGGGGGTAGGGGTGTGGCTCCTTCCCAGTGGGTATAATGGCTTTGTTGGTGCTCCAGAAGCTCTCCTGGGAGAGGGAACATGTTGTATACACACCTATCCAGCCAACAAACTTGTCTTTTCTTTTAGAGCCATTTTGGGTTCACAACAGTATTGAGAGGAGGGTAGAGATATTTCCAATATACCCCCTGCCCCCACACACGCACAGCCTCCCCTGCTATCAACACCTCTCACAGAATGATACATTTGTTGCAACCGATGACTCTACATTGACACATCATTGTCTCCCAGATTCCAGGGTTAATATTCGGGTTTACTCTTGACTTTGTACATTCTATGGGTCTGGGCAAATTTACAATGACATGTATCCACCATACACAGAGGAGTTTCACTGCCCTAGAAAAACTCTGTGCTCCATCTGTTCATGCCTCCCTCATTTTTGACCCAAAGTTTCCATCTTAAAAATGCATGTAAAGTTTGATTTTCATTTGTAATTTCATACTCATGTTTGTATTAATATAAAAATATGTATTCTTCAGGTTTTCACTGGTTATTGTATATTTATCCTGGCTACTATGAGCCAGGCACTGTACTGGGCATTGGGGATTGAGTGGCAAGCATAACCTACGTATAACTTAGGATCTGAGTGGAGAGACAGATGAGTCAGCCCATCAACAAAACCCACCATGGCTGTGTTTTATCTAGAAGCTGCATACTTTTAGGGGTCTGGTAAGCCAAGTTGCTAAGTGCTATTTCACTCTTTTCCAGTGATTTTCTGTAGCTATTCCAACAGGTGGCTCACAGCAAGCACTTAACAGAGGTCAGCTGAATGACTGAGTAAAGGGATAAATGTATGGATTATAAAGGTTGACTCTGATTCTCATCTAGGAATGTGATGGTTAATTTTATGTGTTTATTGGACTGTCCTGATGGATGTCCAGGTAGCTGGTAAAACATAATTTCTGGATGTGTCTGTGAGGGTGTTCCTAGAGAAGGTTAGAATTTGATTCAGTTGACTGAGTAGAGATCAGCCCTCATCAATGCAAGTGGGCATCATCTAATCCACTGGGGGCCCAAATAGAAAAAGGCAAAGGAAGGGTCAATATTTTCTTTCTTGTTGAGCAGGCATGACCATCTTCTCCTGCCTTCTGACATCAGAGCTACTGGTTTTTACTCTTTGGAGTCCCGGATTTATACCAGTGGCTCCTTGGTTCTTGGGCCTTTGGCCACAGATTAGAAATTATACCGTGGGCTCCCCTGGTTCCCAGGCTTTTGCACATGGACTGAATTATTCCACAGGATTTCCTGGTGGTCCAGCTTATAGCAGATTGTGAGACTTTTTGGTCTTCATAACTGCATGAACCAACTCTTAGAATAAATCTCTGTTTTATCTTTCTCTCGATATATATCTATATATATCTATACATATATCTCTATATAGATATATATGTAATATATATACATAGATCTATTATAGCGATCTATGTAATGTATATACATAGATCTATATCTATATATATATAGATATATATGTGTGTGTATATATATATCCTATTGGTGTGTTTCTTTGGAGAACCCTGACTATTATTAAGGAGCTTGGTACAGCCAGACTGGGATAGAGATGAAATCCAAGGAATGAAATCCAAAAACTCTGGTGCTTTGATGATCTTCTGAGATATATTTTTCTTAATCTTCTCAGATAATTTAGCTTAACCCCTTAATTGGGGCTTGAGGAAGATGAGATGTAGAGAAATAACACAGACATAAAACTATCCGAGCTAGAACAGGTAAGAATCCAAGTTCCTGGGAGGCACTGTGAATGTGAATCCACTGCCCATGCTGTCCATCCTTCCAGACACACACAGATGACGGCACCACTTGACACGGATGTCAACAAACAGGACGTAGGCATTCACCTGATAGGGATCAGCATCGTGCTGGTGTTTCCAGAGCCAGAGTTAACAAACACCAAGATTACAGTGTGGATGCTCGCTGCTTCCCTGCCCTCATGGCCACCTCCTGCAGGGTGGGTCAAGGGCATGGGGCGGAGAGACACAGGGTGCTAGAAGCTAGGGATATAGCTGGATGGGAACGTGCTGTTAACCCTGAGTTCCCACTTTATTCGGTGGATGATGAGGTTGCCATCCATGGTGGTCTCCTGTCTCTTGTGGTGAGGCTACAAGAAGAGGCTTCTGTGGGCTTTTGAGTGTGTCTTCTTAGGGGTCTTGGGACCAGCACTAGTGGCCTGCATAGGCGTGTCTCCATGTGTCCTTTGGTTTCTGTCAGCATGAGGCAGGGTGGTGGAGAGGAAGGACAAATGTTTGGAAGCTGTAACTTGGGCTCCGTGCCTTTCTAGTTGGTGCCTCCTTGAGCAAGTCACTCGGCTTTCTAAGCTTCAGTCTCATCCTCTGTGTCCTCTGTGATAGGGGTTAGTATTCACCTCATAATACGGATGGCAAGTGTCTAACATAGTGCTTGGCAGATGGAAGTTGTAGGTCGTGGTCATCATCCTAAGTAGTAGGGAAGGGGCCTGACTCTGCTATCCATCAGAGAAGGGGGCTGAGATCAGGGTTTGTAGACTAATGCCTCTTTGAGAGAGTGCAAAGGAGACTTCCCCTCTCCCAACTGCTTCCTATCAGCTCCTATTGGACGCCACTTGGCTCGAATACCATGAAAGGAGCCGACAGAATTTCCCCTGTCAGGTTGTCATCAGCTATGCAGGTCCAGATGACCTTGTTGTGGGTGGTGGCAAAGCATGTCCCAGGAGATTAAGTTGAGTAGAGCCCCATCTCCCTATGGTACCAGCAAGAAATCCCTTCCACCAGAGCATCTTACACTGATTGGTCTGGTTACAGGACCGGTTGTAGAGTATTTTCAGTAAAACGTTAATTTTACTAGGCCACGTGATGTGGTAGAAAGAATGTGGGTTTTGCAACCCACAAACCTGATACAAAATCCTGGCTCTGCCACTCACCCACTGTAAGAATTGGGGGAAATTAACTGCCTTCCCTGAGCCTCGATTTCTTCTGCAAAATAGGGAAACTAATTTGAGTGGTTATAAGGATGAAACGAAATATCACAAGTACAATGGTTTGCTAGGGCTACCATAACAATATACTACAGATTGGGGGGCTTGAGGAACAGAAATTACTTTTCTCATAGTTCTGGAAGCTAGAAGTCTGAGATCAAGATGTCTGCAGGTTTGGTTTTCCTGAGTTCTCCCTCCTTGGCTTGTGATGGCCACCCCCTCTCTCTGTCCACTTATGGTCTTGAGCACCACTGATGTTTCTCAATGTTCCAATTTCTTGGGCTTATGAGGACATTGGCCATCTTGGATCATGGCTCACCCTAATGACCTCATTTTAACTAAATCACCTCTTTAAAGGCCCTATCTCCAAAAACAGTCACATTCTGAGGTATTGAGGGTCAGGGTTTCCATATATGAATTTTGTGGGGACACATTCAGCCCATAACACTGGGTGAAGCTTCTAGCTAAGTAGTGACTCCCCTAGATGCTCACTGTGATGGGACTCGGCATCTCTTTCCCCAGCCTTTTTCTCCCTGCTCCCATTCTGGAATGTTTCTGTGGTTTGGGAGTTGGCAATTATGCAGGGGGTGATAATAATATTTTTCACAAAGTTCAATAGTAAAAGCTAATTAATGGAAGGAAGAGAACCACAAAAAGCCTGCTCAGCATTGCTCTCTAAGCAAAGAGTCTACCCTCAGGTACTTTTCTTGGGATAGTATTACTGAGAAATAATTTGCTAGTCTGGAATATGCAGATGTGTTGCGACCGGGTCAAAAACACGCCGTGGTCACCACTCACCTCTTGTGCCTTTTGTGATGGGCTGTTCCCTGTAGGAGTGAAGAAAGGATGTTTAGTGGATATTTATATACCCACATAAGTGGAGCCTCGTTGGTGAGAAGGTCTCTCTCAGTAGCATTATTATTTATTTGTTATAGTCCTTGAAAGAATCTAAGTAATCTTAAACTTGAAAGGCACTTCAAGGGGCTCCTGGGTGGCTCAGTCGGTTAAGCGTCCAACTTCAGCTCAGGTCATGATCTCGTGGTTCATGGGTTTGAGCCTCACATTGGGCTCTGAGCTGACAGCCCAGAGCCTGGAGCCTGCTTCAGATTCTGTGTCTCCCTCTCTCTCTGCTCCTGTCCTGCTTGCACTCTCTCTCTCTCTCAAAAATGAATAAACATTAAAAAATTTAGAAAAATAATTTAAAAAAAGTCACTTCAAACATGATTGTATGTACCAGGTACCATACTGGATATTGGGGATAAGACTGGGTCTTGACAGGCTCTCTGCTCTCAAAGTGATCAACTTTCTTTTTTTAAAGTTTATTTATTTTTTTATTGAGAGAGAGCATGCAGGAGGAGCAGAGAGAGAGGGAGAGAGAGGGAGAGAGATCGAGAAAGAGAGAGAGAGAGAATCCCAAGCAGGCTCCCCACTGTCAGTGTAGAGCCCGACGCAAGGCTCGAACTCACAAACCCTGAAATCATGACCTGAACTGAAACCAAGAGTCAGCTGCTTAAGCAACTGAGCCACCTACACACCCCAAAGAGATCAACAGTATCCCGCACATAGAGTGTCAAAAGTTTATGTAGCACTTTCCGTACGTAAGGTGAACCCAGGCCAGTGATGACTGGCCCAGTGCTTGTACACTTGGGATGCTGGAATCCTTGCAACCTCACAAATCCTCTCTGATTTTGGAATTTCCTGATATGGAGTTGGATCTCTGCCCTACCTTCCCTACTCCTCAGCTTCAAATATCACTTTCTGCCCAGGCAAGCCTGCCATATCCTTTGGTATAGAGCCAAATGACTTTAGTTCCATTAGCTCATGCTCCTGGGACACAGTGCCCAGATCTGATATCATTCTGTCTGGGCCCTTTACCATTTGCCACTATCTTCCTAAAAGCAGAGCTTCTGGAATGGACCCAACCCTGGAGGAGTACAGCAGCTGGGGGTGGAATGAGGGTAGCACTCCCCACTAAGTGCTACTTCCTCTGGAAACAGTGAAGAAATAGATAGTTTTTCTAAGGGCAAGAGTCTTTTTTCTCAATTTTCTAATATTCAGACTCTTCATTAAATCACCTGACTTCTCTCTTCTCCACATTAGGGTAGCATAACAAAACCACCTGTCTCTCATCTTCGTTATTATTATGAACAATAATATTCATTTATTTATAAAAATGTTGACCAGCTGGTGAAAATTTGGTGTCACAAAAGTCCCATCCTAAATATTTGATGAATTTCTGTGGTTTGAGCTGCAAAGAAGATGACAGGAATTCCTTTGTCTTTCCAGAATAGTCCCAGGTTGCTGTGAGCTCAAGGACAAGTCAGTCTCTTTTGCTCAATTTCAGTCATTGAAGGAAATTTTTATCTCTGGATTCAAGGTGAAAAGGACCTTGGAATTCTCAAAGACAGATTTTAAAATATACATGATATATACATAACGAAGAAATATAAATGGTAATAATAATCAATACGTACTTTCAGTGTACAATGTCATTCATTCTTTACATCAACCCTATAAGACCTCTTAATAAATGAGGAAACTGAGGCACAGGGATTGAGGTAATCTGTCCAAGTACCCATAGTATAGTCGGTCAGCAGTAGAGCCGGGATACAGACTGAGTTCATCTGGCCGGGATTCAGCAATTCAGTCAGGAGCAGTAATCAAGACTAACGGAGGGGAGTTTGGGGCGGGGGGCAGAAAGCAGAAGGACCCCCAGTGCCCATCCCAGGGATATGGTGGTATTCTAACTGGGGAACCAAATGAGTTGCACTTCAGCGCGCACACACACACACACACAGACACACTGTCAGGCAAAGGATGGGGAGAAGAAGGTATAACTGGAATTCTGACTTGGAGAATCAGGGAAGGCTTCACCAAAGAGACCTCTGAGTTCGGACCTCTAAAGGCAGTAGAATTTCAACAGGAGGAAGAGTGGGGAGCAAATGCTTCAGACTCTTCTCAGTGAGGAATCAGCATGAGCATTTGGGGAGGAGGGACATGGCAGGGCACGTCCCTGAAGACGACTGGATGTGGCCAGAAGGTCGGACCTGCGTGAGGGGGTTAAGTACCAGGAAGGAGTAAGAATAGACTGTGCAGCCTTGCGAAGTTTGTTTTTCTGGTGCCCTTTGCTTTAAATGCTCTCCCTCTCTCCTTTTCCACCTTGGAGTTCCAGGCTAAGAATCAATGCATCTTTGGTCTGAAGTGTTTATTGATCACGGTGGCAGGAAGTGCACTCTCCTTCTCCTGAAGCTTCTGGAGTCAGTTCTCAGTTCTCTGTAGTCACCTTGCCAGCAGACTTGTGGTTATTTGGTGGTAAGCACCCTGAGGAGCCCCAGGAGGGAGAGGTGGTGCCCTGCTCATCTCGGCCCCTTTTTAGGACCTTGTTTCTGACCTTGCACGTGGGTATCTCAGTGCTCATGGCGGCCTCCATCCTCAGTCCCTGCCTTCCCAGATGCCTCCTGCTAATTTCATACTCAGTCTTGTCCCCTCAGCCTCTCAGCCAATCCCAAGAGGCCTTGACACTCACTGGGCAATAAATTCACTATACTCTGGGGAGCAGGCAGAACCTAGCTGGGGCCATCGTCTAGTCTTGACCCCTCACCAAGGTTTACATTCCCCTGTCTTGGAAAATATGCCAGGCAGAGAAAGGAGAAAGTCTTGAACCTGCAGAACCTTCTGAGACTATAAAGTAAGTTTGCTTTTCAATGTTTTAATTTGCATTTAAAAAAATCAAAGCACTTGCCCCTCATTATTATAAATGAAGTAAGCGAATTGTGATAGCAAGTCTTGTGAGCCCACATTCTGCCCTAGAGAAAGGGAAGAGGAAGCTTAAAGCTACTATACGGTGGCTTCTCCAGACTTGGCTGCAGGACCCATCAAAGGTCCTGTGGCTAAGGGCGGGCCGCCCGGTGGTGAGGAAATAAAGGGAACACAAAATATTTTGTCTAGTCTCTGTCTCTTAGTGTCTAGAAACGTCTTGTTTCCTACAATAAAAAATATCAAGTTGAGACTTAATCTAGAGAGGTCAATTATGCCTCGTTTGCCCCTGAGACTGGAGCCCTCTGCAAGTCCAAGTTTCCAGCCCATCTGACGAGGGCAAGGTGCATATTGCTAACCTTGGACTTCAGAGCCCGCTTCATGTTTGGTTTGTCTTCTCCCCTTTGAGGATCATGTCCTTTCCTGAAGAGGAAAGGAGGAAGAGTTAAGTGTGTCCACTTTCTTCTGAGGTCGGCCATCATAATCGATCCCACGCCTTCGTCATTTCTCTTCTCTCTTCTAGTAAAGCTGAAAGGGCTCTTTCTGTGGACTTAGTGTGCCCCCCACCCCATTTGGGGCCATACCCTGCGTACCCTGTTCTCACCAGTCTGTGCCACATCTGTATCTTTCTCATGCCTCCAGAATGCACTGAACAGCTGTGCAGGTTGCTCACTGCACAACCCTAGGGGGCACCACTCACAGAAGCAATGAGGTGAATTGTACAATGGTCCCCCTCCATCCTTCATACACTGTCTTTGTCACGTCAGAGTCCATCAGAGCCTTCCTTGAGTTGGCAGCTCTGAGTTCCTTTCCCCATTTTTGAGAGTCTTGTGCAGAGAAATATTTCTCTGTTATCAAGGAGAAAAGTTTATTATGATGAGTAGTGATTATTGTGTGTCTAAGTATTAGGGAGAAGCTTGGGGAATGGAGAGGAGAGGGGAGTCACAGAGCACTTAGGCCTTACATAAAGGGATAACTTCTACTCAGTTCTAGTGGATTCTTGCCATGCAGGGGATGCCAACAGAATGTTGCTCTGTCTTCTGGTTTATTTGATAGAAGTAGAAATCTGGATTTTTAGGGGCGCCTGGCTGGTTCAGTCAGTACAGGCTAGGACTCTTGATCTCTGGGTCATGAGTTCAAGCCCCATGTTGGGTGTGGACATTACTTAAAATAAATAAATAGAATTTAAAAAAGAAATCTGGATTTTTAATATTTTTCCTATTTTCTTTCTTTATTTTTTAAATTGAAGATTTTTATTTTATGGACAAAGAGCTATTAGCCTTGAGGTAGAAATCTTGGATGACCCCCTCAAGGTAGTTCACTTAACCCAACTTAAGGAGCCTCTATCCTTGTGGAGTGATGTAAACACTGGCGGCACATATGGAGGCTGTATTTCTGGATCAGACCGTGCTGGTGTGAGCAGAGGAGGCAAGAACGAGAGCCCTAGCTGATTTTTCTCGGATGGCTACAGCAGAGCAGCTGGTGATACCACCTTCCTCTCTTGGAGGCAACCAGGCAAAAAGAGAAGAGCTCTTTAAAATGTAAACGCATTCGCTCTTTACATTTTAGGGGGCGTGGGGAGGAGACGCAGTTTACCCAGAATGCTGTGCTGACACCTGAGGTGTGGGTTGTGCAGCTAACTGCTTTGAGCATGAGAGTGACCAAACAAAAATGGTTGTGAACTCCCTCCCTCGGCCAGGGCTCTTTGGAATGCTTAAAAAAAATTTTTTTTAATGTTTTATTTATTTTTGAGAGAGAGAGAGAGAGAGAGAGACAGCGTGAGAAGGGGAGGGTCAGAGAGAGAGGGAGACACGGAACCCGAAGACAGGCGACAGGCTCTGAGCTAGCTGTCAGCACACGAACCGTGAGATCATGACCTGAGCCAAAGCCGGATGCTCAACCGACTGAGCCACCCAGGCGCCCCTGGAATGCTTTAAACTAATGAGTACTAAAGAGTTAATATCTAGCACAGCAGGAAACCTTCAGGCACTACGATGCTGATCACTAAATACTTTGAATATTATCCGCATGGTTTCTATTTTATTTTATTTTATTTTTATGTTTTATTTATTTTTGAGAGAGAGAGAGAGAGAGAGAGAGCACGAGCAGGGGAGGGACAGAGAGAGGGAGACACAGAATCCTAAGACAGGCACCAGGCTCTGAGCTACCTGTCAGCACAGAGCCCAACGCGGGGCTCGAACCCACCAACCTGGAGATCATGACTTGGCTGAAGCCTGAAGCCCAAGGACTGAGCCACCCAGGCGCCCCTGGTTTCTATTTTTAGACTGAGAAAGAAAATCTAGAGGTTTTCTCAGTTTGGCCCATAACCTCCTGCCTGGTGAATGGTAGAACTAGGTCATCAATCCGGGTCTTACTTTAGCTCTCTCTTCATGAGAGCACATGATTTTCAGATATCAACAGCTTTGTGTTTGAAATTTCGAAGACCAGTGTAGTCCCTCGGGCCTCACAAAAGGCAAAGGAACGCTGTCCTGAGGGAAAGGACACAGGTAGGAAAGAGTGTGGTGTGCACAGGAGAAGGGCCACCAGGAGAGTAAGACCGTGGTAAAGAATATGCCCCTGGGAGTCTCTGCCTCTTCCTCCAGGGGCCCCCAATGAACATTAGTTCAACTTAGTCCATCTGAAAACCAGTAAGCAGGAGACCAAATAGTTGTTGTGACAAGTCACCCAGGTTTGGGGTGGTTTGTTATGCCGCATCATTGTGGCTGTGTAACATACAGAAAATGTGACTCATACAGAAGGTGGTTAATATTTTGACATGAGTCAGACATAAGTTTGGCTTGGCTTCTGTGTGTACGATTCTGACCAAGTTACTTAACTTCTCACTACTACAGCATAGAGCTTATTTTTGTGAAGATTGAATGAGACAACATGTGCCATTTGCTTAGAGTATGATGTGGCACATGATAGGTTCTGAATATCCTCATTAATAATAATGTCAGTTCGTTTTTTTTTTTTGAGTACTCCCATTAGCCTAACAATGATTCTCATTTTGCACCTTTCTTTCCACTCTTGCCCACATGAATACATATTTTAGATCCTCACAGTCATAATGTACGTAGCCACCTCCACTGTGATGATAAACATTTCTTTGTTTCTCTATAGCTTTCATGATCTGACTTTTTTACTGTTTACAGAAGATTTGTGGAGAAAGACCATAAGTTTTCCATGAATTTATAATATTTCTAGTTTAAAAAATATTGCCAAGGCCACCATAAATACTAATTCAAACATTTTATTGGGCACCTGCTATGTGCCAGGCACTGTTCTAGGATCTGGGGGTGCAGGAGTAAATAAAAGCAGACCAAAATCTCAAGCCCACAAAACTCACGCTGCAGTGGTAGAAGACAGAAAATAAAATATACAAATAAATAATACTATATTGTGTCACTTGATGATAAGTGATAGAGAAAAATAAAGCAGAGAAGGTGGATGGGAAGTACCAATGGAGTGGAGGGTGTGGTTTGCAATTTTATTTTATTTTATTATTTTTTTAAATGTTTATTTTTCAGAGACAGAGAGATAGAGCGTGAGCAGGGGAAGGGCAGAGAGAGAAGGGGACACAGACTCTGAAGCAGGCTCCAGGCTCTGAGCTGTCAGCACAGAGCCTGACGTGGGGCTCGAACTCATGAACCGTGAGACCGTGACCTGAGCCGAAGTCAGCTGCTTAACCGACTGAACCACCCAGGCACCCCTGGTTTGCAATTTTAGATTGGATGGCATGGGAATGTTGTCTACCCCACCAGAGGGTGAGGAGGTGAGCAGTTGAGCCATCCGAATATTTGGGAAAAAGCATTTTTCCTTAAGATTTTATTTTTAAGTAATCTCTGTGCCCAGTGTGTGGCTCCAATTTACAACCCCGAGATCAAGAGTCTCATGCTCTCCTGACTGAGCCAGCCAGGCGCCCCAGGGAAGAGCATTTTTGACAGAGAGATTAGTGAGGGCAAACGTCATGAATGCCCTGTGTGTTTGAAGAACAGTCAGGAGGCCTATGTGAGCAAAGTGGAATGTATGAGATGGGAAATGGTAGGAGATAAAGTCAGGAAAATAAAAGGGAGTCAGAATGTGTTGGGCCTTGGTTTTTTTTGCTTTTTAAGCTATCTATCTTTTGTTAGACAGAGAGCTGTGCAACCAGCACCACCATCCATCTCCAGAACTTTCAATCATCTCAACTGAAACTCCGTACTCATGAAACACTACTTCCCCCTCCGGCTTGGCCCAGTTCCTGGCAGCTCCCATTCTGCTTCCTGCACCTTGGTTTTTTACTTTGAGTGTTATGCGAACTACTGGTGGGTTTTGAACACAGAAGTGCTGTGATTTGACTTAGGTTTCAACAGGCACTTCTGGCTGCTGTGTTAAGTGTTGAAGGGGAGAAGGGCATAAGCAGGGGGACTAGTTAAGTGGGAGAAGATGGTGCCTTGAACCACGGCGGTTGCAGGGGAAGTGGTGAGAAGTGGAAATATTCTCAAGGCAGAGCCCACAAGACTTTGGATGGATTTCATATGGGCTATGAGAGAAAAAGAGAAATCACGGATGACTACAAGATTTTTTGGCTTAAGCAACTGGAAGATACTATAAAGTTAGGTGGGGAAGACTTCAGAGGAGGAAGTCTGGGGTAGGGGGAGATCAGGAGCCCAGTTTTAGACACGTCCAGAATGAGATACCTTATTAAATGTTGAAGCTGAGATGTTGAATAGAAAGCCGAGCCTGGAGTTCACAGCCACCAAACTGAGGATCCAGATGTCCAAGTGAGCAGTGTATAGATTGTGTCTAATGTCATAGACTGGTTGAATTTACCAAAGTAGAGAGAATGGCCCAAAACACAAGTCCTGGGAGTGAATTTGAAGACTCTCCAAGGTTAGGAAGTCAGGGATACAAGGAGAATCAAGAGGAAAAATGAAGAGAAGCAGCTAAGGAAGGACAACCAGGACTGTGCATCTTTGTGGAATTCCAGTGAAGAATGTGCTCCAAGGAGCTCTACACAATCAGTGGTGGTTTGTTCTTGATCAGACCTGTCCACAAACCTGCTGAATGTGAGGGTCACTGATAAGCCAAGGAGTTGGAGTTTATGAGTCAGCATTTAGGAAGGGGGATTGAGGAACATTTCAGGGAGGGCCAGGGTGTGGGGTTAGAGGGCTCTGAGGAGTGAGGAGAATTTATGGATTAGGGGAAAACAGCTGCCCAGGAGCGTTCGTTGCAGGCTCCAGATGCTGAAGTTGAGCCCCCAGAGTAAGGAGACTGGGTCAGTGGCAAGACATGGGAATGCAGCAACCCCTCAGGTCCCTGGACCCACCCTTATAAGAAGGGTCTCCAGTGAGCTCTGAGGCTGCTGGTGGAACTATCCTCAGTCAGATGCACTCAGAGGCTACCCATCTGATGGGGAGTGCCAAGGAGAGTAAGAGCTGCTACAATAAGGTCAGATCTATGCTATGGGCTTAATTTTGTCACTCCCAACCTCAGTTTCCCTAATGCCCAATATCTGAGTATGACTGTTTTTGGAGATAAGTTCTTTAAAGAGGTGATTGAGTTAAAATGAAGCCTCGGGGCATCGAGTGGCTCAGTTGGTTAAGCATCTGACTCTTGATTTCAGTTCAGGCCACGATCTCATGGTCATGAGATCGAGCCCCCTGCCAGGCTCTGCACTGGGCATGGAGCCTGCTTAAGATTCTCGCTCTCCCTCTTCCTCTGTCCTTCCCTTCCTCATGTGTTTTCTCTCTCTCTCTCAAAATGAATAAATGAATGAAGGAATAAATAAATAAATAAATAAATAAAATGAAGCCGTTAGGGTTCTGACTAGTTCTGACCAGTCTGACTGATGTCTTTATAAGAAGAGGAAATGTAGATACCAGACAAACACACGTGGAGGGGCCCATAGGAGGATGCAGTGAGAAGGTGACAATCTGCAAACCAAAAAGAAGTCTCAGAAGAAATTAACATTTCCAACACCTTGATCTTAGACTTCCAGCCTCCAAAAGCAGAAGAAAACAAAATTTCCGTGTTTAAAATCATCCAATTTGTAGAGGGGCCCATAAGGCAAGAAACTGAGGGCCACTTCCAGTCAAAAGCCAGCTAGGAACAGAGGCCCTCAGTCCAACAGCCCAAAAGGAACTGAATCCTGCTGACAACCACATCAGTGAACTTAGAAGTGGATTCTTCCCCAGCAGAGCCTTCAGATAAGAACACAGTCTTGGCCAACACCTTGAGTTCAGCTTTGCGAAAGACCTTGAAGCAGAAGACAGCAAAGCTGAGTCCCTATTCAGCCCATAGAAAAGGTGTGATAATAGCTGTATGCTGTTTGAAGTGTTAAGTGTGTTCTAATCTGTTACTCAGTGGTAGAGAAATAATACAATCTTGGAAACGTCCTTGAGATATAGACTGTGCCCAAGATATACTCTTGGACCCAGGTAGCATTGGCCTGAGATGGCCACCTTGAATATAACCAGAAATTTGAGTCTCCTAGGATAAATCACTTTACCACTGACCCCCTTAAATTCATAATGATGAAATGAGAAGTTTGCACAGATCTCCAAGATCTCTTTGAGTGCAAACTTTCTATAACATAGATTAAAAGCCAGTACACGAGGATTGGATGGCTTGTGGCAGCCACTTTTGTCTTATTTATTTATTTATTTATTTTTTAACTTTATTTTGAGACAGAGAGAGAGAGAGAGAGAGAACACGGGAGGGACAGAGAGAGAGAGGGAGAGAGAGAATCTCAAGCAGGCTCGGCGCTGCCAGCACAGAGTCTGACATGGGGCTTGAACTCACAAACTGTGAGATCATGACCTGAGCGGAAATCAAGAGTCGGATACCTAATTGACTGAGACACCCAGGCACCGCCTGAATAAAATTCTTCTGATAGTTGACCAAAATTTTTCTCCAGTCCAGGAGTTTAACCAATCACTAAAGAAAGCGAGAGATCATTTAAAGTACCGATTTGAGTGTTTATGTCTTTTCGCAGTCCTGTTACATTTTTGTGATGGACTGTATACACAGCATTCGGTTTTTATGATAGCACATGCTGCACCTTGTGCAGCAGTTAAAATATCTAATGCCGTTTTGAGAGTCATTTAAGGCCTTAATTTTGTAACAAGCGGTGTTAGCCATCATGTGCTGTTTTGGTTAGCAAGCTATCAGGTAGTTAGTAAATGGCACTTCTATGGAAACAAAAGAAAAACTATAGGTTAATGGTTAGAGCAAATTACAAACCCAGTGTCTGAGTCTCCAGTTCTGCCAGTGAGAAGAGTTTTAGATGCCAGGCTCAGATGGGGTGGGAACAGCCCTCAGGAATCAGATGGGTTTTTCTGGTTTGTAATTCAAATATCTTTGATGGTCATTCTGAATGGCCCATTGTAAGAAGGAATTGCCAGTATAAGTTGGGGAAAGGAGAATGAAAAAGAGAGGTGCAACCATCGTTTTCGTTTGAAGAGAAGTTTGAGGTCTTCCGCAGGCTCGCAGGAATTAGAAGGCACGTTAGCTGACACACTGGATTCCTGTGAGGAAGGTGATGTGGGAAACAAAAGCAAAAAAAAAAAAAAAATTAAATTTCCTTGTACTTCCAGCCCATTGGCAGGTCCTTGAGTTGGGCAGAGTGACCTTCCTCTAGGAACTCAGCCGCCTCGATGTTAGCACTTCTGCTAAGGGCAAAAGGCAGTCTTAGTTTAACATTATCCCGACTTCCATGA
This sequence comes from Cryptoprocta ferox, assembly GCA_028646485.1. Lineage (NCBI taxonomy): Eukaryota > Metazoa > Chordata > Mammalia > Carnivora > Eupleridae > Cryptoprocta > Cryptoprocta ferox. Next base: position 49,649,139 of record CM053567.1, read on the forward strand.
TCCTGTATGTCTACTCTAACATGTAGAAATTTCTTTGGAAACCTCCTTTATCTCTACCCCCCAAGATATATGCTAGCAATCATCCCCCAAGCATATGGCCCACTGATACACATAGAAAAAGTCTCATGACTAAGTTTTTACTAAATAGTAATAAATCACCTGTTCCTAACAATAGCTGGCCCCCTCAGGGTTTCTAAAACACCTTGGAGGTTTCTGCTGTCCCTAACCCCCTCCCAACTTGACAGTGTATAATCAGTCACCTGTCACAACCCCAGTGCAGCTCCTTCTGCCCATGTGTCCTGTCCCGGTGCTTTAATAAAACCACCTTTTTGCACCAAGGACACCTCAAGAATTCTTTCTTGACCATTTGCTCCAAACCCCAACATTTCCACATCAGAAGGTACAGGTTTAATTCTTGATGTATGAGTCCACGAGGAATGTTCTAATTTTATGGCTGTGGGAGGACATAATGTGACCTGGTAGGGGACTTGTCATTTGGGAGTAAAATCCCCTGCTGTATTAGAGTTTTAATCCTTTAAATAAACCATGTCTCCTGGGTTTATATGGGGTGAGTTGCTAGTAACTGTCGGGTCAGGTTTAGGGAGGCTGCAGTTTGCATATTCATTTAGAGATTTATGAATTAAACGGGCCTCAAGTGAATAATCTAATAAAGTCCTATAGTTTTTATCTATTGATAGGTCTACAGTGAGAAAAGGCTTTTCATATATAATTGTTAGGGGAATGCATCCAATTTTCCAGTTGCTCAAATAACCACATGCCCATGGAGTCTTGTTAGTATCCCCGCAGAATAACAAGCAAGATTATGTATACATGAGAAATGAAGTTTACCTCAAGTTGTCCAGCATCAATTTTTCTAGGGCTTTTAGGAAAAAGGCAGTTTTAGTGTTTAATGGCTTTAAGTCAAGTAAATAGAAAAAGATTGGAAACCTTAGTTGGAGAACCACAGTCAAACATTTGAGGAAACCAGAAGCATTTAAGATCTAGCCTAGTTTATAATAAATAGTATTCAAGTCTAATAAGTACAAAGATCTGTTATGGAAACATAATTTTTCTCTGTAATTGCCCTCATTCCAGAGTTTGCCAAATCAAGACTAATTTATTTGTAAAACAAGTCCAGTTTTAATAAACTTGGCCTAATTATTTACATAAACTCAGCAAGAATAGTGATTGATCAGGGGTGCCTGGGTGGCTCAGTCAGTTAAGCGTCCAACTTTAGCTTGGGTCATCATCTCGCAGCTCGTGGGTTCGAGCTGGGGCTCTGTGCTGACAGCCCAGAGCCTGAAGCTTGCTTCAGATTCTGTGTCTCCCTCTCCCTCTGCCCCTCCCCCGCTCACACTCTGTCTCTGTCTCTCTCTCAAAAAGAAGTAAACCATAAAAAAAAAAAAGAAAAGGAATAGTGATTGATCATATAGATCCTTTAAAATCGGCTTTGCTGGAATTTTTATAAGGAATTTCAACTGAACATTTAGTAGCCTCTCTAGGCCAGAAGCCAAGCAAATACTTGCCAGCAGATATGCCTGCAATACCTGTAGAATTGGGCAAACTCCTCTTCTTGAGGTCCCCAAATATCCTTAGGCTCCTGCACCTGCCAGGAAGTGACATTCTTTACTCACCTGGTAAGGCTGCTGGGAACTCTGTAAGCAAGATATCTGGCCAGCATTTCCAAGAGGCTCTCTTGGCTTCATGCTTCAGGAAGTCAACTTTAGTTCCTTAAAGGTGAGTGGTCATATCTGAGTCTATGCATGCATGTCTCTCGAATATGACATTCCGGTCAAAGCCTTGGTAAAATGGCCAATATTTCCAACGGTGTCCTGTTGCAAGGAGAACAGATTCTTATCGAACCTATGCATGTAACTGTGATTGCCATGAAAGAAGGAATATTCACTGAGAGTTTTTGAATTTCAGAGGGTTCAGGTAGAGGGAAAAGTCAAATGTTTCGATTTGTTTACTACTGAATATTTCCATAAGTCATAGGTGTCTTAATGTATCCAACAAGAATCACAAAACTATAATCATCTTCCTTAAGTTATTTAGTCCCATGTTACTAATTCTTATTCAGTTTGGATGCAACTTTTGAGTTAGTTCTGGAAAATTTTTACCAATTTTAAAGAACTAAAAAAACCCTGTATTTGTCAAAAGCCTCTTTTATGAATCTCCTTGAAGGTGAAACACATTTCACAGAAGAATAAGGACAATAAATATAAATGAAAAAAGGCTCAAAAATGGACATGGTTAACAATCGGATGAGAGGTCATAATAATACAGGTGACAAGGAAATCCAGCTATTTTTGTGACACATTTCAATAATCAGAATATCGAGCAATGACCTCATACCAGAAATATATTTAAACTTTAGGAATTGCATATAATCTCTAGAATAGTTCATAGCTTTTACCCAAACATAACCTAAGGATTATTATTTGTTTAACTGTGCTTTCCAAGTAATTTAACATACCAAATAAACAAGCCTAATTGGTCAAAAAGACTTTTCTTACAATTTAAATCTCCAGAAAGTTGGTTAAAAAAACTTCAGAAAGTTATAAAGCACATGTCTGAATAGGATTACAGATCATTAATCTGTATTATTATTTAGAGGCTCTTGGGTGGCTCAGTCAGTTAAGCATCAGACTCTTGATTTCAGCTCAGGTCATGATCTCACGGTTCGTGGGATGGAGGCCAGAGTCAGGCTCTGTGCTGATGGCCTGCTTGGGATTCTCTCTCTGCCCCTCTCTGCACTAGCACTATCTCTGTCTGACTCTCTTCCAAAGTAAATACATAAACATTTAAAAAGGAAACAATTATTTATCTAACCAAGGTGACAATAAGAGATTCCAAAGCCAAAAATGTGGGTTACATATATAGTTGTTAGCAAAACTTAGCTCCTTCAACATTGAGAAGTAATCAAAGACCTGTAAAGGCAAAACATAGAAACTGGTCTCCTGGGCAGATAAAGAAAAGAGAAAACAACCTTGTTTATATTTTCTTATCAAGAGCACACCAACAATCCAAGAAACCTTGGTCTTTTTAACAGAGAGAAAGCAGACTTTCAATCTTATACCAGTGTACTTTTAAAATCCATTCATTTCGGTGAGCCTGGGTGGCTCAGTCAGTTAAGTGACTGACTTTGGCTCGGGTCATGATCTCATGGCTTGTAAGTTTGAGCACTGTGTTGGCCTCTCTGCTGACTTAGAGCATGGAGACTGCTTCGAATTCTGTGTCTCCCTCTCTCTCTGCCCTGAGTTGCTCGTGCTCTGTCTCTTTCTTTCTCAAAAATAAATAAACATTAAAAAAAATTAAAATCCATTCATTTCGACCTTAGTCCATCCTGACCACACATAAAATTCCTTTCCAAAGATTTCCTTCATAAACCTTCCATAACTTTCCTTTGCATTCCGATTTTGTCCCATGCCATTTCTTTCCAAACAACCAGTTTCATTTTCGGACAAAATACTTTCTTTTACCTTCAACAAAAAATGTATTCTATTCCTTAGATTTTTCTTACACATCTCTTACCTTCCTACATGTTGAATTGCTTCCCTTATTTCTATCAGTCTTAATTACATTTAGCAGAATTTTAACTCTTAGAAACCCTAGTTTCACCTCCAGTGAAAACTAAGTAGCAATCAATTGTGAACTGTTATACCAGAATTCTTTAGATCTGAAATTTATAGACACATTTCATAATTTTAAAAACATGTTTTTCCATTGTGCCATATTTCAGTAAAGCACAAAGCATGTTCACCAATAGATTCGAACATCCTTAGGTTCTCTGCAATAAGAAGTCAAAAGCAGGGGTGTTGGGTGGCTCAGTTGGCTAAGTGTGTGACACTTGATCTCAGCTCAGGTCTTGATCTCAGGGTTATGAGTTCAAGCTCCATCTTGGGCTCTGTGCTGAGCATTGAAGCCTACTTAAAAAGGTCAAAAGCAGATAAACCTTATGTTTAGTGATCAATGCTTTAGTACTCCATTTTATTTGGAAAAGAACTAGATGTCCGACAAATTTGATCCCAGTTTATCATCCAAGCAAAATTCTAAAGTTTTAGGTTACCAGAAACTATCTTAACAATTACCCATGAAAACTTTGAGACAGACAAAAGTAACAATCATTTTAAGTCATCCTTTGGCTAACAAATTGCAACAGAGATAACACGAGCTTATTTGACCTTCGGCAAACCTTGGTAGAATAAAAGTTTCATATTTAATGCTGATAATTCTAAAGACGCATCTATCTTAATTTAACAAACTTAAGTTAGTTTAAATATGACTATGTTCCAGCTGGGTCCACCTAAAAGTCAATCAATTTGTTCCCCATTTTCAATTTTCCCCAGGACACTGGTGAGAAAATCTGAAGTGGGTGGTTTTAAGTCTTAGGGGATGCTCTTTGCCCCTTCACAGCGAGGGTTGGAGGAGGAGCCAGTGGGGCCAGAGGCACCAAGGATGGAATAGGATCCAATTACGCAGGCCTCACCCAAGGTGGTGCAGAAACAGGAAGAGGGGGAGGGGAAGGCAGAAGCAGCCAGGTGCCACCAAAAGACAGGGAAACAGGGTTCCTGGTTCTAAACCTCATCAGCTTGAGGTTTCTCGGGTGGCTTAGTTGGTTAAGTGTCCAACTCTTGATTTTGGCTCAGGTCATGATCTCACAATTCCTGAGTTCCAGCCACATATCGGGCTCTGTGCTGACAGTGTGGAGCCTGCTTGGGGTTCTCTCTCTGTGTCTCTCTCTGCCCCTCCCCTGCTCACACTCTTTCTCTCAAAAATAAATATATAGAAAAAAACTTAAAAAAAAAAACCTCAATAGCTTGGACAGATGAGCAGACTCCATGTTTTTTCCATTGAAGTGGAAATATGCAGTTCACGTCAGGCTGGAGAAGACAGGGAACTTCTCTGAAACAAAAGGAGTTTCATCACCTGTTTGGGAATATTTCTTAAAGTCCCTGTCCCAAGGTAGATTTGCCAAAGACAGTTGGCTCCAATTATAGCCATTAGCTTGAGAAATGAATGAGGGAGACGCCCCCACATCTATTCGGAGGAGGAACTGTGACAGAGACAGTCAGTGTCCCCTTTGTCAGGGACGGCCTGTGTTTCCTCCAGCATCCTGGGTTTATTCAGAGGAGGCCTGTTTAGACACCTATCATCCAATATATTGGGAGGGAGTCTACTGGGCTGGGTAAGTGGCCAAACACATTCTGTCTAGAGGCCCCTAGGTCTGGGTTCTGATTTACAGAAGGCCTGGACCTAGAGTACCTCCATTCATTTGCTGTTTCCTGCAGAAGAGATCTAACTGATAGATCCTACTGACGCCAAGCAGTGTTACAGGACGTCAGGCCTTTCTTAAATTTTGCAATCTGAATTGTTTCCAGTGGGTTAAAAGGCATCCCAAAGGAGAGTCCTTGGGAATTAAAGAAGCCTAAAGAAGGTCCATTACCAAAAGTCCCCCTCGACTCCTGGGTGGCCTCCCACACAGGATGTATCAGAGGTTCCGAATGTCAACAAGTGACCAGAGGCATCCCTGGAAGATACCGCTGTTAATCACTGTCCTGCTGTAAAGTCCCTGTAGGAGGGATTGCCAGTGTCCCCCCCCTCCGCCCCCCTCCCCGCTCACCTACTTCTCCATTGTATTCTAGACTGCAAATGGATGCCAGTGTATGGATTGTGATGCCTTGCCTTGCCATGAAGGCAGTAAGAACCCACTGTTTTAAACCCATGGAAAACAATAGAAGAGTTTTACAAGGGGGAAATTATCCTATTTTTTAACTTAAGTAGTCAGTAGGGGACACTGATGGAAAACAGCAAAGATAGAAATCCATCATGATCTAAGTGACATTCCAACACATGTAGTCTTTACAGCCAACTTCTCTAGGATACAGTCCCTGGTTGGGTTTTAATTCAGTTGGGTGCTGGTTTCGGCCGGCTCCTGATGGAGTTCTCATGGCCAGAAGCAGCTAGACCAGGGATGTGGAGGGGATCACGTCAGATTGATGAGGAAGAAACCTCAGATGGGAGTCTCAAGATCAGCAGCCTTCTTGGTGACTTTGGCTGTCCCATGCCCAAGGCACACAACTTTGTGTAAGGACAGAAACGAAGAGAGGGCATCAAGTTTCTGGGTCTTATTACCATTCCAGCCAAGGTACTGACTTCCAGCCAAAAGGCAGGCTTTCTCTTCCTTATAGAATGATCACAGTTTAGAGGACCGGAGGCTGAGCAATTGACGTGAAAGTGTTCCAGTAAGATCATACTCCTTTAAAAAAAACTTTGTTTTAATGTTTATTTTTGAGAGAGAAAGAGAGAGAGAGTCAGAGCATGAGTAGCAGAGGGGCAGAGAGAGAGAGAGGGAGACACAGAATTGGAGGCAGGCTCCAAAGGCTCTGAGCTGTCAACATGGAGCCCAACACGGAGCTCGAACTCACAGACCATGAGATCATGACCTGAGCCAAAGTCAGACTGACTTAACCGACTGAGCCACCCAGGAGCCCCAAGACCATACTCCTTGAAAAGCCCCTGAAATGAAAGCAAATGGAGAGGAGACGAACTACTCACCAAGTTTACACCGAGGCTCAGCGTTCAGATGAGAAGACTCAGACCACATGTTTGGGTGCCAAAATGATGTGGTTTGAAGTGTTGGGTTTGGCGCCATCGGCCAAGAAAGAATTCTTGTGACAGTTTCAGTGCAAAAAGATGTTTTTATATAGCATGGGGACATGACCCCTGGGCAGAAAGAGCAGTACTGGGGTTGTGAGGAGTGACTGATTATATACTTGGGAGTTGGGAGAGGTAAGGACCAGGGGAAGGTTCCAAAACATTTTTCATATGTTAAAGAAGACTCCCAGGGTCCTGGAGGCCTAGCTATTGTCCAGCTAAGGTTGTTTTCCCCTCTAGCAAAGCATTAACATTAAGACAGTTGGGAGTTCCTGGACGAATGTCCTTCTCTGCCTGCCTCCAGTATCTGTCAAGGGACTGCAGGTTATAAAGAAATTTAATTTTATCTACATCTCTTTTGCCTTTGCTCTCTACATCATCTACATCCAAGGTGGTTGTAGGGAACTTACAACCCTTAGATCAAGAGTCACATGCTTCACCAACTGAGCCAGCCAGGTGCACCTATTTTACCTTGAAAAGGATACCATTGTGGATTATGCACCTGTAAATAATCACTATTTGGTTCTCCTCATTTTGAGGTTTATTAAAATGGTTGTAAGTTCTTGTTTTGTGACATGCTTTTTTGATCCAGTGTTAAATACATAACATCTATACATATTGATTTATATATACTTCATCCGGTTTCCCTGATGTATACAGCCTGGTCTTAAAATGTATTCGTTCATAACTTTGTCTAGATAAAGGAGGAGGGGGGAAAATCGATTTTGAAGCAAAATTTTCAGATAGCAAAACTTTCACAAATAGGAATCTGGAGGCATGATTTGAGCAAGTCATGGTGGTTATTTTCTTTCTCTTTCTCTTCACCACTGTGCGGATTTCCTCGCCTGCTGTCAGGCGTGATTTATGTCAGGCACCCCCAGGCCAGTTCCTATTCTGGGAGGTGGCGAGGGCAGGATGAAGGTGGGGGGAGGGCAGAGTCCTTGTCTGAGAGACACCTGACAGCTCAGCACAAGGCACAGACTTCCCAGCGCAGCAAAATTCTGCTGGTTTCTTGGAAGTCGTTATGAAGGATCTTTCATTTTTGGCATTTTTGCTTCCTTTCTGGGTCTTTGGTCCATGCAGTGACCTCAGTGTCTCCTGACTGTGGAGTCACATGCCTTTCTCTACTTTGGAGTTTGAGCTTTATAAAGCCTCAACTCTTTGGCAATAGATAGCTTGTGGGCCTGATGTCAGCAGCTGGCAAAAGTCTTTCTGTGGCTTTCCATCCACATCCACATGACGCCAATGACTTTTGGTGGACCCCTGATCTGACCCTCTGATAGAGGAAGCCCCAGTAAGCAGAGTCTTCTGAGAGAGGCTCTTAAATGCTAATAACAGTATATGTGAAGTACTTGACGGTTTATAAAGCCTCTTCAAAAACACATTCCCATTTGACTGGTAACGACCCCAGAGGTGGGCACTTCAAGTCCATTGGACAGAGGAGAAGATCCATTGTTACGTGAGAGAATGGGGAATAGTGTGGTTAAAGAAGGCAATGGGCACGGATTACGTTTCTTCCCCACGCCCACTGCTGTACTAGGTGCTTTATGCACATTTGATCCTTTAAACAAACTTGGGAGGCAAGTAGTATTTTCATGGTATTTTTTTAAAGATAACTTTCATGGATTGTATATTTGCTCCCCGCTCCCATTTATATGTTGAAGCTCTAACCCCCAAGGGGGATGTTATTAGGAGGTGGGACCTTTGGGAGGTGACTAGGTTTATACGAGGCTATGAGAGTGGGGCCCCCCGATGGGATTAGTTTCTCTACCACATGAGGGTATAGCAAGAAGGCAGCTCTCTACAAGTCAGGAAACTGGCTCCCACCAGACACTGGATCTGCTGGCACCTAGCTCGGACTTTCAGACTCTAGAACTATGAGAAATTAATGTTTGTTGCTTAGGCCACCTAGTCTATGGCATTCTTGTCATAATAGCCTGAACAGACTAGGACAATAACTAGGCTCAAAGAATAAAGTGACACAGCATTAATGGGAAAGCAGGAACTGAAACTCAACTCTGTTTCCTGTTCAGTGCTTTTGCCCATCACTGCTCATGGTATTCTTTGCCGAGCAACTGATTAACCCAGGACTTAGCAGTTTAAAACAACGGCAGTCATTTATGATTTCAAAGTTTCTATGGATTAGGAATTTGGGAGTTGTTGTAGCCTCTGGCTCAGGGTGTCTCATGGAATCCCAGTTAAGATGTCGCCTGGGGGCTGCTGTCACCTGAAGACTTGACAAGATCTGGAGGATCTCCAGCCTTCCTGGCTAACTCACATGGCTGGCAAGTTGGTGCTGGTGATTGGCAGATGGCTTAGTTTCTCTGCCTCTGTGCTACTTGAGTGCCTCCACAATGTAGAGGCCCACTTCCTTGAGTGAGGGACCCATAAAAGAGTCAAGACAGAGCCTCGATGTCTTTTATGACTTTGCCTCAGAAACCACAACTGTCATTTCTGTAATATCCTATTGGTTGCAAAGGCCAGCTGTATTTGATGTGGGAGAGGACTACACAAGGGTGTGAATACTGGGAGGCAGGAATTATTGGGAGCCATCTTGGAGTCTGGGTACAATGCTACGACTTGCCTAGCAACATGGAATGTTGATGTTGGTTAAAACCCAATACGGAGGTAGCATTTTCACAGTGTTAGCTGAGTTCCAGAATCGGAGAGTATGAAGCTTTTAGGTTTCCATGACTTTATAATAAAAACTGGACTAAGGGCTTTTGCTCACTGATAATGTAAACATGGGAAAGGATTAATGTAAACATAGCATTTTGGGGGGAGGGGATATTTGATGAATTAAAACTTCTAAACATTCTGTATATGTTTTTTTAAAAAAGAACATTTCCAGGGAGCCTGGGTGGCTGTCGGTTGAGCTTCCGACTTCAGCTCAGGTCACGATCTCACGGTTTGTGGGTTTGAGCCCCGCATCAGGCTCTGTGCTGACAGCTCAGAGCCTGGATCCTGCTTCAGATTCTGTCTCCCTCTCTGTTTCTCTCCTGCTTGTGCTCTCTCTCTCTCTCTCTCAAAAATAAATAAAGGCTAAAAAAATAAAAGTAAAAAAGAACATTTCCCAATATACTCAAGTTAACATTATCCCACTTTAAAAAACAATAATTCCTTAATATTGCCTAATCCTCAATCCAAGTGGTCTCCCAAATGTCCTTTTCAGCTGGTTATACAGAACAATACATTGCATTTGATTTTTATGTTCCGTGAGTTTCTTTTATGCAAAAGTAGGCCCTTTTATCATGACCCTGACTTGGGAAGTTCCTGAGCCAATACTTCTGCAGAATGTCCCACTTTCTGGGCTTGTCTAATTGCTTCCTTGCTGTGAAGCTTCGCCTGTTTCTCTATCCTCTAAATTTCCCATAATTGAAAGTTAGGTCTAAAGCTTTGATAGGTTTGTTAACTCTCTTAACTAGAATATATCATAGGAGACAGATTCGATGTTTCTATATTTCAAGAGACACGTTAAATCTGTCTGCTCCTCCATTGGTGTTTGTGATATAGTATAATAAGAAATATATATTTGGTCTGTGATGAAATAAGAAATACATGTTTGGTCTTTTCCCTGGCTCCTGGCACAAGAGCTTCTTAAACCCTTGGTGCTCCCTTTTGTTATTAATAAAAAAGCCCCTTTCGACCTTACTTGGGTTTATACTAATGAGGTGACTCCTGGTGGACCCCTCGATAGCTTCAGGATAGGGACTGGTTTCCATGGAATCAACCATGTGATTAGAGAGTTGGAACTTTCTGCCCCCTTCCCTGGCCTCCAGGGGTGTGAAGAGCTTCCAGGTTGATGAAGACATCCAGGTGCTGGGAGGGTGATGCACCCCACCTCCACTAGGACAGAGGCCCCTGTGCTAGCGATCCTTTTGGTCCTCACCTATGCACCCCTTCACCTGACTTTTCATCTGTATTCTTTGCAATTACCTTTACACTAAACCAGTAAACATAAGTCCATCTTTTCCAGAGTTTTGTGAGCCATTGCAGAAAATTACTGAACCTGAGAAGGGGGTTTGTGGGCACCCCTGAGGTATAGCTGGTTGGTCAGAAGTACGGGAGACTTGGACTTCTGACTGGTGTCTTAAGTGGGGACAGTGTAACTTATGGGGTCTGGGCTCACTCTGGGGAGTTAGGTCAGCATCAAATTAAATCATAGGACACCCAGTTGGTGTTTTCAGAGAACTGGAGACTTGGTTGGTGTGGAGAATTCTCTTTCCTCCCACCTTTGGTGTCAGAAGAGCTGTGAGCAGAGAAACTATTTTCCTGAAGTGTGCACAATAACTCCAGGGTTAGGGGCTGACAGCCTGGTCACTCTATTGGGCAGCTGTGCGGTGTCCCACATGGCTCGGCAGTAATGACTGGGTGTTACTTTGTTACATTACACGAAGTCCAATTCCCCACTTAGAACTCACTCCGCAGTCTCAATATTAAGGAATAAACCTCGATGGAATCGGTAATTTTATTAAGATTGGGAAATAATGATTTTTTTTCCAATTCAATCAATCCTTTTATGTTTATAAGCTGGCATTTTTCTGGAAGCTAGAACTTTCATCAATTGAAATACAGTTCTTACTGGAAAGGTAGAACCAATGCTAATTCCTTCCCTTTAAATGACTAATTTTCAAAGTAAGGAGTTGGTTTTATAGTCTCCTCAAATCATAACAAATAAATGCTTTTTTTTATTGCTTTGGATTTCTCTTCTTGTGTTATCATCATGGATTTGTGGATATTTACTGATTCATGTGCTTCAAACAACTGGATTCATAGCTTTTTGATGCTCTGATGTGTTTTTAAACAATTATTTTGAAGTATATGTATGGAAACTACACATACATATATATAGTGGACAATTTGATGAATTTTGACATATGCCCATATCAATGAAACCATCACCAAATGAAGATAATGAAGACTTCCATCGCCCCTAAAAGTTTCACTATGCCTTTTGTGATCCATTCCTACTCCCACGCTTGTCCCCAGGAAGGCACTGTTATACTGTCTGTTACTATTTGTTTTCATTTCTAAGAATTTTATTTTTATTTTATTTTTTTAAGTTTATTTGTTTATTTTGAGAGAGAGCAAGTTCCCACATGAGCAGGGGAGGGACAGAAAGAGAGAGAGAGAAGGAGAGAATCCCAAGCAAGTTCCTTGCTGTCAGCGCAGAGCATGACACAGCCTGGAACTCATGAACCGTGAGATCATGACCTGAGCCGAAATCAAGAGTTCAGCCCTTAACTGACTGAGCCACCCAGGCACCTCTCATTTCCAAGAATTTTAAATAATTCGAACTACACAGTGTCTTCTAGTTTATGTCTGGCTTCTTTCATTCAATGTGATGATTTTGACGATCATCTATATTGTTATGTGTATCAATAATTTGTTCTTTTTTAATGTTTTATTTATTTACTTTGAGAGAGAGAGAGTAGGGTAAGGGCAGAGAGATTCCTAAGCAGGTTCCTTGCTGTCAGCATGGAGACTGAGGCAGGGCTTGAACCCATGAACTGTGAGATCATGACCTGAGCCAAAAGCAAGAGTTGCATGCTTAACCAACTAAGCTACCCAGGTACCCCAAGTTTGTTTCTTTTTGAAAATTAAAAAATTTTAAACACAAGTGGGGCACTGCGTGCCTCAGTGAGTTGAGTGTCTGACTCTTGATTTCAGCTCAAGTCATGATCTCACAGTTTGCAGGTTCACGTCCTGCATCAGCCTCCACACAGACTATGTGGAGCCTGCTTGGGATTCTTTGTCTCCCTCTCTCACTGCCCCTTTTCTGCTCATGCTCTCTCTCTCTCAAAATAAATAAATAAATAAATAAACTAAAAAAACCCCCAGGTTTACCAAGGTATAATTGACATACAACAAACTGCATGTATTTAACATGAAAACTTTAATAAATTTTGAACCATGAATATACACCATAAAACCATCACTATAATTAAGATAACGAAAACACATATCACTCCCTAAAGTTTTCTTGTGCCCCTTGGAAATACCTCCCTTCTGCTTTTCTCTCTGTCTCCATCTCCAAACAACCATGGATCTTGCTTTCTCTACAGATTTGACTATATTTTCTAGAATTGTGTATAAGTGGAATCATAGAGTATGTGTTCTTTTTTTTGGAGATTCATCTATGTAGGTGCATGTATCGATAGTTCACTTTTTTTTAAAATTGTGGCATAGTAGTTCATTGAATAGATAGACCATAATTTGTTCATTCATTCACCTATCAGTGAAAATTTGGGTTGTTTCCATTTTGGGGGCTCATAAAGAAGGCTGCCATGAACATTTGAGTACAGTTCTTGTGTGAATGTACATTTTCATTTCTCTTGGGTAAATACCTTAAAGTGGAATGGCTAGGTCATCTGTAGGTGACTTTTAAAGAAAACTGTCAAAACTGGTTTTTGAAGTGGCCACACCATGTTACTTTCCCCCCAGCGGTGTACGAGAATTCCAGCTATGCCCCATTCTCCAAACACTTGGTGTGGTCTGCCTTTTTGTGTAATTATTCCAGTGGGCATGCAGGGGTATCTCATTGTGGTTTTGATTTGCACTTCCTTGATGACTAATGATGCGAACATCTTTTAATGTGCTTATTGGTCATTCATTTATCTTCTTTCGTGGAGTGTTTATACAGGCCTTTTGCCCACTTTTGAAATTGGGCTGTTCATCTTCTGAGTGTACAAAACACAAAGCATATAAGTTATAAACACGTAAGGCATTTGCACAGGGACAGTGGGTTCTGCCTACAGCTTGCCGCTCCTGTCATGACCAGGAAGCTGGAAGGGAATTGTAAGGTCCTGGGCAAATGCAGCAAAGAGGGTCACACAGCAGAGGAGGGCAGGTGGAAGTGAGGGAAAGGTGCGGTTGGCAGGCATCCTGTGGCACTATAACCTCTGAAATGGGGCCCGTGTGACTGGGAGGATCACTGGGTCTGGGCATGTCTTTCTACTATTTGGTCTCAGCCCCCATATGGCTCCAGGTCAAAAATCCTTCATACCACAAATTACCAGGGAATTTGGCTGCAAAGCATAAACACCATAGATTAATTCCATCTCCAAACCAATGTCTGTGTGAAGTAGAAGCAGCCAGGAGTGCAGGTTTGGTCATCTTTGCTCTGCTGCCTCTAAGAAGTTTTACAGATCACTGGGCAATGGCTTTGCCAATAATGATGATTAGGATGGGTACTCTGCCTTTTTCTACCCTCATTGTGCACATAACAATTTTAAAAGTATGCCTAGTATCCTTCTTCCCTTCGTGATGGGCAGGGCATTGGTCAGTGTGCCCATTTCACAGTGAAACTAACTGAGGTCCTGCCATGTGGGGAGTAGTGGAGCCAGGACTCCTTCCCCAGTCCAGAGACCTGGGCAGAGGCTTTCCCAGGGCAGTGTCTAGCATCACCTGGTTGTGACCTCTCACATGTTTACCGGCTTTGAAATCACAGATCTGGCCTGTTTCATACCAAGAATTCAACTGAGTACATTTCAAAGATTTAATTGCTTTTATTAAACAATCCATGAATCGGGCAGCATGCCATCTAGCAGGTAGAGGTCCTCAGAGGAGAGGTACAAAATGTAAGGTTTTTATAGAAGGAGGGCAGGACAAGAAAATTGTGAGCAAGAAAGTTACCCAGGCAAGGCTGCTTTCCCGTAGGGAAAAAAGCAAGCGGTCTCATCATGCAGATTCTTTGGGGGAAATAGAGGGCCCATGTGGTGGATTCATTGGCGTTGATTGAAAAATTCCTAACTGACTGGTTAAGACTAACTTTCTGGGTATTGACGCTGCAATTCCAGTTTGGGAACTTGGTTGGAGGGACACCATTTGGAGCATGTGGTTTTCTTTTTAACAGACCTATCTTCTTTTTTCTTTTCCCTGTCCATTGCCCCGCCTCCCGTTTTGATTTATTGCATAATCGTGCTCTGTTCACAGAGCAAACAACAGAAAGAGAAGCACCTGTGCTTACCGGACTTAGTAACCAAAGAAACTTGAGCGAGTCCTGTAATCTCCAGGGACCAGTTTCCTCCCCTATGAAATGGGCAGTAGACTCGAAAACCCTCTTCTGGAGCTCCACTCCGAAACCAGCCAAGAGCTGGCGGCCCGGGTCGGTGTTTGTTCCCAACTCCGCAGGTGGGCCCCTTGAAGTCACGCAGCCTTGGTTTTCCCTGACCCAGCCCGGGCCAAACTCTGCAGGGACCAAGTCCCATCTCAGACATCCTTCCCCCGGGGTTTTGCAGCCCGGCGGCGCCCTCCATTCTTGCCGACAGCGCCACCCAGCGGCCAGCCTGGTGAACAAGCCCCCCTCCCCTGGAGTCGGTGAAAGATGCTCGGGTGCAGAGGGTGGGCAGAGCCCAGCGTGGGTCTAGTTCTGATCCGGTGGAAACCACCCCGGGCAGGACGGGGTTTTCTGCCCACGGAGGCTGGATGGCGACACATATGCTAGTCGGAGCCACCTCCGTGGCTTCTGCTCTTGTTACGAAAGCTTTCCCCCGTTTCTTGTGCTCCTGGGAGTGAAATCTGTGCACAGGGCTGTGCCTGGAGGAAGCCGCGTCCTGAGGTCTGTTTGGGACGCTCTTGCCCGTGCCTACATTTACAGAGTGGGTGGTGCGTGCAGGTTTCCATCTTCCCCTTCCCCTCAGGTCTCGCTAGGAATTCCTCCCTCCTCCTCCCTCCCCCCGCAGTTTCCTCCTACCTCTTTTTCTTTAAACTGCTTCGTTTTTTGGACACCTAGGTGTCTGGCCTCTGAATGACCGAAGCATGAGGTCAGGAGACTTGGGATTCAGATGCAGCTGTGTCACACATCTTCTCACCGTTAAAATCAGAGCCTCCTTGGGGCGCCTAGGTGGATCCGTGGGTTAAGCGTCGGGACTCTTGAGTTTGGCACAGGTAACGATCTCACAGTTTATGAATTCCAGCCCCACCTCGGGCTCTGCAGAGCTTGGGAGTCTCTCTCTCCCTCTCTCTCTGCCCCTCCCCCACTCGCACGCGTGCTCACTCTCTCTCAAAAATAAATAAACTTAAAAAATAAAGTCAGAGCCTCCTTGATTGACTTGTACACTCCAGACCCTGCTATGGAGCCCCCCAGCCTGTAGATTAGAGGACAAAAGACTGCCCCCAATTCCAGACCCCAGCGTCTGGTCTCAGCCTGTTCTTTCAGCTTACCTGTAACTATTCTCTTTCTATGCAGGCAGATGGGCTCGCTGTGGCCACAAATCATCACCATGATTTCCCACCTCCACACCACTGGTGGTGCCATTCTCTTGGCCTGGAAGGCGTGGACCCCAGCTACAAGCTCTGCTTGCTCCCCCAGCCATCCTGGACACCCCAACAAGAGTCTGCCACCCGAGCTCCAAGACCAAAAGCTCAGGTTGGGTTGTGGATGCAGTCGGTTAATGATCTTAATGGTTTCTAACCAGAGGGGCAATATATATGCTGTCTTGCATAGAAACAGTTTAAAGAAAAAGAATCATCCATTATCGTACATAATTACTGTTTATTTAAAATTAATTTTAATTAATATATGCCTCTAGACTTAGAATTTATTTTCTCTGCAAATACATGTATTTTACAAACTCAGGATTGTATTTATTAAACATCTTTTAATGTGCAAAAGGGATGCTTCTGCAGCTAGTTATTGAGCTTTGAGAAAGCAGGAACTCATCTTTCAAAGCCCAGTCCATGTCACTCTTCCCTGTAGGGCTCTGATTGGCTGAAGCAATGGTAACTGCTTATCTCGGTGTTCATGACACCTCGACCATACTTTTATATCAGTACTTATTATCTTGTATTTGGCTATTGGTTTATGCATCTGATTTCACCAACTTGATTGGAAGTCTTTGAGGCTGAGGGCCCTTCTGATAAATTTTTTGTATTCCTAACTGTTAAAAAGAAATTATTCTGACAGTTGTTAAAATGGTAAGGAAGACACGATTCAAGAGTATTGCAGCGGGGGTCAGGACTCTGGCAGTGGCGGAGAGAGATGGGGCTAAACTCTGAATACAACAAGGACACGTGGGGATTCATCGCCAAGGAGCAGGGTGGGGCGAGTAGACGGAAAATTACTAAGAAGAAACATCAGGGTAGGGGGATTCTTGCTGAGCTGATCTAACAGGATTCTTACTGAAGGCACGCCAAGGACATAGATATCAGTGGTGCCGTGTGAGGAATTTGATCAGATATTCAAGGTGATCAGATATCAAAGGTGAGGAATTCTTGCTAAACTGACTTAGCAGGATTCTTGCTAAAACTTAGCTAGGTAGTCTGAAGACAGGCTGTGGGCCAAGGTCGAGGCCTCACTGAAAGGAGTATTCAGAGGAGCCTGACAGAAGTTTGAAAAAGAGAAGAGTTTTTGTCGCAGTACATATTCACTGAGTGCATATATACTGAAGTAAAGGTCAAGCATATCATTAAAATACACCAGTGTATCTTTCCAGCTCTCCTCTAAAAAAGCGAACTCTGAGTTTCCTCTCTAGGGTTTGTTGGTTTGGAAAGAAGGAGTTTGGCACTGTGAACCATATCACCCTTGGTGCCGGCAACCCTGTGTAGAACAAAGAAGCTTTGTGAAGACAAGGGACCCCCTGCCCCGCACCTGGCTTCTATTCTGGCATCTCGACGCCCCCAGATCCACTATTTTATTCAACAGATATTTATCGAGCACCTACTATGTGACAGATACTGTTGTAAGTACAGAGAATATAGCAATAATCAAATTGCCTTCTTTAGGGCTTGCAGTTTACTGAAAGGAATCAGGAAATAAGTTAAACAAATAAGGAAAATGCATAGTGTATCAGATGGAGAAAAATTACACAGGGAAGGGACAGTCCCATCCTTAGACCTGGGCAAGGGGGACCCCTACTCCACACTTTAGAGGCCTGCCCTGGTCCTCTTCCGGGGTGATGAGTTTACCAAGCCAAGGGGCTATGCCCCTGGGAGCCAGAACCCCTTTTTGAGACCACACTCTGGTTACCTATGACCTCAAAAGTTCCTGCTCAAATGGCACTGAGGCCATGGCCAGAATTTGCATGGATTCATCTTGGGTCTGATCTTAGAGAGTAGAGTAGAACACAGGTGTATGTCCCTGTAAGCCTGAGGAACGTAGCTGGGATGTTCACATGTATGTGTGAAGCTCCTTGAGGTATTGGTAGGAAAAGGGAGGTGGGAGGAGAAAGGGGGCAGGTCATATTTTGGGGACCATCAGTTTCACTCTTGCTCCAGGCGCCACAAATATTAAGGGCAGACTTGAGAGGATTAAGGATAAGAACTCTTTCTTGGGTGGGTAGGCTGTCACTGCAACTTTAAACAGGATGGATCAGGGAAGGCATTGTGGAGAAGGTGACATTTTACTAAAGACCAGAGAAAGGTGAGGAAAAGAGTGATGTGAATATCTGTGGGAGAGAATTCCATGCAGAGTAAAAGGTAAGTGCAAAGGCCCCGTGGCAGGAATGTGCCTGGCATGTTCAGGAAAAGTAAGCCTAGCTGTTCCCCAGGCACCTCAGGCCCTGGAGACCTGCCAGATTTGTGTTTGTGCAAAACATAAAAGAAAGAGGTCCTCCATAAACGTCGTGTTGAATGAATGAATGAATGAATGGGCCAGCCTCCATGAGGAGCCTCTCCCAACAGCACACAGATGCATCTTCCTTTCCTGCTCTGTGTCAAAGGGTATTTCTGGGCCAGCTCTCATATCCTGATGACCAGAGACTGCTACTCTTCAGGCCAGGATTTTCCTAAATCTGCTGTTCTTAAATGTTTTTCCCTGTTCCTTCCAGACTCTCCCTTTATCACTTCTACCTTCCTGTTTTCCTCTCCCAGCTGGCACCCTTGATCCCCACCCCCCTTGGTGTCCCCATAAGTCTGCTTGTCCTCAGGGACACCAGTGTCTCAGATGCGGCTGCAGACACGAAACTGAGTTGGGGGGGAAGGGGGGACATCGGGTATTGGAGGTGGTGTGTGGCCATGACACCCCCTGGCTGAGGGGACGGCAGGGTTAGGGCCAGAGGAAGGAAAGACTCAGAGGTTGGAAACTTGACCTGAATTTAGCCCAAGGGAAAAAGTGTAGGTATTTACATGATAAGAGGAAAAGAAAAAAAAAGGCACCTTATTTTTAGGGACAGGTCCTGAGGTTATAACCTAACATAGAGTCTGGGTCTCAGATTTTCAGCTGGTGGCTTCTGAGCTTTGATGTCACTGCTCTGAGCTCCTATCCTTAGTCCCTGGAGATGGACATGCTCCTGGTGGGGAGAGGAATTGCGGCCTCCCTTTCAAAAACAGGAAGATGCTCCCATTCCCCCAGGTCTCCCCTCTTCCCTGCTTCCCTTTGCACAGGCTGTTCCTCTGAGCCTGCCCTTCCCTCCCTACTTTGTTCAGGCCCCGCCTACTCATGGAGGACTCTGCCTAGGCCTTCCTCCTCTGGGCAGCCGGTCCTGGCCAGTGACGCTGTGTGGGTATCCCCTCTCTCCCCCCATACTCCTAGAGACCCCACACTTTTTTGTGTTGCTTCCTTCATCACTCCTGGCCTGGCCCCCAAAAGCTCCTTAACTTTCCTTGGTGGCAGAGGCCATTCTTACTCTATGTCCCCAGAGCCAGAATGGGCTGGATGTGAGCAGTAGGTGTTCAGACTGTTAGTTTAGTGAATGAATGGGTAGAACGTGGACTCTTGGAATATGCTCGCTGGAAATTTAGTATGTCCGAGGAAACATCTAATGGTGAAGGAGGGTGCCATGGGAGGGGACACTTATTGGGGGTCCAGTATTTTTCATGCAGTCTCTGGAGGCCAAGGAGGGTGTGGCTGCTGCCTGGGTCAGCAGGGAGCAGTCAGGGAGCTGGGGGAATGCTTGAACTATTTGTGAAATGCTTTAGGTACAGAGAGTTCAAATTTACTATCTAGTCTGAGGTCCAGTCCACTTGGGAGGTAGGTGGGGCAAGGATGGTGTGCTCATTACAGATAGAGAAACTGAGGCTCAGAGAGGTGACTTGACTTGCTCTGAAGGCAGGCCCAGAGCCGAGCGCAGTCTCAGGTTTCCCTGGGCCCTGTCCATGCCTTCTAACTAGCTTCTTGTCCCTCTGTACAGCTTCCTCCCAGAGACAAATATTGACCCAGCTGGTATGGGAGGCCCCCAGGGGTGTGCCAGCTGGTGCCTTCCATAAGGAGTGGGGCTTCCAGGTTTGGACCAGGTGCTCTCCGTGGTCTCTTGCAGGTCTGTGGTCAAACCCCTGGCCTCTTCAGGGGACTTGTAAAAAGCACTCTTCACTCTTGCCCTTGAAAGATCCCCTTTGAAGGGATCTGTGTGACAGAGCTGGCTGGGGGGCTGCCAGGAGGTGATGTCGGAAAACAGTGGAGTTTGGTTCCCATACCCCATTGCTCCTCCATCTCCTGGGGCCCATTTTTGACAGGTTCTCTGGGTTTTTAAGCACCCTCATCTCTCCAGCCTCACCATCACTTGGGGGAGGGATGGAAGCCATTTGTAAAATGAGACAACAAAATTGAGTTAACTAACTTGCAGGTAGCATTTTATTCAGCATTTTCTCATACATTTTGAGGTAGATATTATTATTCTCTCTTTTCAGGTGAGGCAACTGAGGCATGATTAATAATTATAATTAGACACTTATGAAGTACCCAGTACTTTATCTGAATTATTTATATAATAATGGTGGCTTTTATTTATTGAATACTTAGTATGTGCAGATACTATTCTAAGCTCTGTATATCCATGAACTCATTGGATCTCCACAAAAACCCTAAGATGTAGCCCACATGAGAAAATGAAGACCAAGAGAGGGTTAACAAGCCCCCTAAGGCCAGAGCAGTGAAATGAGCAGATCTGTGGTTTGAAACAGGTAGTCTGACTCATACTGAAAAACCCAGCCCAAGCCACACGGTTAGTCACTGTGGAGCTGGGATTTGAACCCAGGCAGTCAGACTCTAGCGCTATTGACAGAATCAGGACTGGGGTACAGACTCCTTCCTCCAGGTGCAAATTCTAGAGCTTCTTTCTCTACCTCATGCTCTGGGCTGTGTCAAGCAGTTTACCCTCATGGTCTTGGGAAGCAAGAATGCTGTTTTCCCACACCTGGCTTCCATGAGGAGAGCTTTCCCTTCAGTGCCCTCTGGGCCTGCCCTGGGCCCACTGGCTGGGATGGGACAGGCCAGACCATCTCATCTGGAGTTCCATTAACAGACCAGCTGGATGAGTAGATTCAGAGCAGGATCTCCCACTTTACTTGTTTATTTCTCAAAAACATTCATAGCACAAACAGGAAAGTGAGGTTTTGTTTATGGAGTGTGTCTTGGAGACCTCAGCATTTATATAGTACCTACAAGCAAGGGTGATATTAAGAGCGTTTTACATTCAGGATGGGACAAAATAAAAAATGGCCTGCATGGCACTGGAGCTTGGTCTTAGAGGCCTGCTGTTGTGCCAGATGTTATTCCTATGATTGCTGAATTGTGTGGGGTTCAAGAACTTTCTGAGGAAAATATCAGAAATACTGGCACGGCCAAGGGGCCTCCGGGAGGTACAGGAGAACAGTTATTTTACAAACTGTGTTGGACATATTTTAGTATTTCAAGGCCTGGTTGGCATACTGGCTAAATATTCAATTGCACAGGCCCCTTGAAGATATTTATTACCCCAGCTTACAGAGAGGAAACTACGGTACTGGGAAGTTACGTGATTTGTTCCAGGTCACTCAACTACTATGTGGTAGAGCTAGGATTCTCACCCATCTGGCTGACTTTGAAGCATGGTGTTTTCTAGATGGAGAGGAGATGTCACACTGAGCACTTCCTGGGACCAAGCCTGTGTCCACACATGAAACCCTAGTGAGGGGATGTTGCAGTAGACAGCTTCTGAGAAAGTCCACATTGATTCCTGCTTCCTGGCATTCACACCTCTGCAATTCCCGCTCTTTGAATAATGTGCTTCTCACTAATTGAACACCTCAACATGGGGAGATGGCGCTTCCATGATTAGATTATAAAAGATTTTGACTGCTGTCTTGCTAGCTAACTTTCCCTTGTTGCCTTTGATGAAACAAGTTTGGAAGGCCCACATGGCAAGGAAATGAGGTCACTCGTTAGCCAACAGTCTGTTAGGAAATGAGGCCTTTAGTCCATTATCCGGAAGGAACTGAATTCTGCCCAAAACCACACGAGTGAGCTGCTCCAGTTGGGCTTTCAGATGAGTCCCCAGCCCAGGCTGACATCTTGATGGCAGCATTCTGAGAGAACATGAAGCAGAGGACTCAGATAAACTATCCCTGGATTTCAAACAACAGAAACTGTAAGATCATAAAGATATGTTGTTTTATATCCCTAAGGTTGTGATAATTTGTTATGTGGAAATCAGTAACCAATACAGATGTACATCAAATACCATAAAAAAACTATGCAATTTGTATTATCCAGCTGAGTTAAAGGTTAAAACACAATACTTTTAATTTTAAACATCACAAAAACTGGCCTTTCAAAGCTGCAAACAGTTATCTGTCTTTATTCCTTTGAGACAGAATGTTCTTTGGCTGAGGGAAACCACCAAACCATTAGTAAAATAAATGTTAAATAAGCTCAAGAGATCAGGCCATGGAAGGTTATTTTGACCAAATAGCCCCCAGAGAAAACAAGACTTTATGGAATTAAAAAAAAAAAAGAAGTTAAAAGTATTTAAGTATGGACATACCAGTATCATATTATCTGGTCAAAACTGGGGTGTAAACAAGTACCTAGAGATGTAAGCAGAATCTAGAAACCACTTTTGCTTTGAGAGTATTTACTAATCCTGGCAAATTTGGGTTTTCCTTTGACAACCTCATGGATTGGATGGTAAGGGACAGACATAAAAGTCCGAGAGCATGTAAGTTGGGAAATGAAACAGAAACTTTCTCCCACAATAGTTGGCATCACAAAGGGCTACATCCCTAGAATAAGGGCGAACCAGCTATGCACCTGTCCTACTGGGGGATTAGCAATTGCAGATCTCATTGTCTGGGTAGGCCAAGGGAACTTAAGCTTTGAACTTGGTTTAAGGAAGCTCTGAGGTGCACAGCCCTTAGACACTCAATAGAAGCAAGCCAAATCCTCCCTGGAGAAGGGTGTCTTTATTCTGGACCTGAAATTGTTGGCTTAAATGTTTTTCTCAAGTATAAGGAATAGCTCACAATAAGAGAAAACCTAGGATCAAAAGAAAACAAGGTACCATGAAGAGAACAAGCGGAAAGAACAGACAATAGGTGCAGATTTACAAATACTTAGATTATTGGAATAATCAAATAGAGATTCCCCTCGGTCTGATTATTTCAAGCATATCCCCGCAAAAAAGTGTACTTACTATGCTTAAAGAAATACAAGAGAAGCTTGAAAATATCTGTAGGAAACTTTCCAAAGTGACATGACAGGTCTTAAAAGAAACCAAATAAAACTTTAAGAAATAAAATGTATAATAACCCAAAATTAAAAAGTTAAATAGCTGGCTTTAACAGCAGAGTAGATACAACTAAAGAAAGAATTAGTAAATAGGAAATTGGCCAGAAAAAGTTCTCCTAGATTGCAATACAGAGAGACAAAACAATAGAAAATGGAGAAGAAAGGATACAAAATATAGAAGATAAAATAAGAAAGTCTATATATGTTTAGTCAGAGTCCTAGAGGAGATAAGAGACACTAGAATAGAGACAATATGTGAGGAAAAATAGCTATAGATTTTCCAGAATTTTGATAAAAGGCCCCAATCCTCAGGTTCAAGTATAATAGAATAAGTCCCTAGATGAATAAAAAGCATGAAGCACATCTTAGTAAAACTTCAGAAAACCAAAGACAAAGAAAAGAATCTTAAAAGTTGCTGGGGGTGGGGGTGGATGACAATACCAATAATAGTAGAATCTAGAAGGCAATCAAATATTTTCAATGTGCTGAAAGAAAATAACATTAATCTAGAATTCTATGTAGTGAAATATCTTTTTAAGGAATAAAAGCAAAATAGAAATATTTTCAGATAATAGAACCAGAAGGAATTTTCCAGTATTAAAGCCATGTATAAGAATTATGCAGGATGTGCTTTAGGCAGATAATAAGATAATTCCAGTTGGAAGGACTGAAATTCAAGAATAAAGATCAAAGAAAATGAGTAAATATATGAGTATACTTAAATTTTGTACCCTACATAGTATGAAACAATAACATTAATAATTTGTTGGCTTTAAAAGAGAAACGGGAAAAATTGAAATATATTCCCAGAGCATATAAGCTGGAGGGTAAATGGAATTAAAGTGCTAGAAGTCATTATATCATCTCGGAGTAAGATAAATATTTATTCAACCTTAGACTTTGAAGAGAGGTTAACTTTGCATGTTGTGATTTCTGGGTAGTTATGATAAAAATAGGGCTTATGACTTCCAAGGTAGTAGAAGGATAAAAGAGGATGATGAAATCCATCAAGTTAAGTGATGGCAAGAAGAGAAAGAAAAACAAACCTAGAGCAACCAGACCAAAGAAAGTCACAAAATTATAGCCTTAACCTCAAATGTGTCAGTAATTACATAAAATATAAATGAACTAAGTGCTGTGTTCACAAAGATATCTATCTATCTATCTATCTAGGGAGAGAGAGAGAATCCCAAGCAGGGTCCGCACTGCCAGAGCAGAGCCCGATGTGGGGCTTGATCTCATGAACCATGAGATTATGACCTGAGCCGAAATCAAGAGGTGATCGCTTACAGACTGTGCCACCCAGGCGCCCCATAGACAGAGCTTTTAAGACTGTGTAAAGTAACTCTGTATGGACTAGAGAGAAGTAACCTGTCTAGGGTCCTCTAGGGGGTTGAGTCAGGACCAGCAGCCGGGTGACCTGCTTCCTGGTCATGTGTTCTGTCAACCCTACCGGATCCAATTCAATACGGCCCATTTAGTTTGAGCCGCCAAGTGTTTATCAGGTGATGTCAGATTTTGCAATGGATAAATGAGTACAACAAGGTTTCTGTCTTGGCAGCATTTTCCTGAATGAAGAGAAAGTATGTTTTAGCATGAATTCTAGGATACAGACTTCTCTAGAGATATATGGTGACACCATATCTTCACGGTGGGGGCAGTGGGGATAGTGACAGTTTTGAGGCTGTGTCTGAGAAGAGCCTTGCCTGTGTGCCTGAGTGTCCATTCTAATAGCAGCACCACATGAAGTCAGAGGGGAGGGAGGAAGGAGGTGCTTTTCTGAATGGAAATTCATCAATGTATTTCTGTCTGCTGCAGTTATCAGTGTTGCTATTTCTGTGAGTAATGGTGGAGCCTTCACCGGGCTCATGCCAGACGCCGGGGGTGGGGGCACGGGGCAGTGATATGGCAGGGGTCCTCTCTTTCGTCAGAAAACATGAGCTCATGCCAAGGTTTCCACAGGTCACCGAGATAGCACTGGCTCTCTGGAGACAGGCGTGACCCTCAGGTCGGCTCCTAGTCATTGAACTAAGTGGGCTCAGATAAGGGCCGGATAATGGTAGCCAAACTCCCACGGCCTCTTCAGGCCTCCCCCAGAGCCCTGAGGCCAGAGAGAGGGCAGGTCAGGGAGGGGCCAGTGAGAGGAACGTGGACTGGAAGCCTGCTCTGAGCGCCTGGAGCCTGCTACAGGGGGACCCAGACCTCCTGGGGCTCATGGCCCACACTGATGGTCCAGGCCCTGGCCCCAAGACCAGAGTTGTTAGGACAAACAGATGTCTAGTGGGAGGACTCTGGCCACCATTAACTCCTGGAAAAATATCAAACTGGTAGTACTTGCTTCTCTGGACTTTTTCTCATTTCATCAAATTTGCTGTATCTGTTGGCAAATATTAGTGAGTGGGGAAGTAGGAGATATGTGCTTTCAGGGCCCTGTTATGGCTCCCGCATGGCCAGGGTTAATCTGCCTGGTGCTCTCAGGAAAAGCCAAAGCCCGATCACAGTCCAAACAGTTTCTCTACCTCTGTGCTCTCTGACCCTGAATTAGCCACCTATGAGGTTTGATCTCGCTAAGACTTCCTGGGACTTAAAACAAGCCACACCCACTTAAAAAAATGAATAGTGTCCTCTGTGTGTAATCAAGACGGGATGATGGTCATGGCCCTGAGGCCTGCCAACCCCTGAGGGCTGCTACAGAGCCACGTGGGGAGAGTAGGAGGCAGATTTAGAACTGGGAGGGACTTCCTTTTGGGAGGTTGTCCTCCAGGGTTGGCAAACAGCAGGCATGCACACTGCCAGTTCCCCTCTCTCGCTTGTAGATTGTGGAATCTTTTTTTTTTCTGCCCAGAGCTGGCCCCAGGGAGCCACTATCAAAGGACCAGAGTTGGCATGTGAGATTCTCTGATCTGCTGTCTCTGAAACAGTCCGACTCCTATATTCCACAGAGGGGATCACTGAGGCTCAGGGAGGGAGTTGGCCTGTGAGGTGGGCACAGCTGCTTAGTTGAGGCTCTGGGACTAGAATGCAGATCTCCTTCTTTCTGCTCAGGCCTTTGTCCATAACTCTGCTCTTAGGAGCCTTCCCTCTAGGGAAAGGACTGAAAGAAATCATCTCAAGTATCATTGCTTACAGTACTGCTTTTAAGTTGTGAAAAGTAAAGCTCTGGTATCTTGCATGTAGACAAACCTCAAATAGGAGTTAAAGCTTCTGTGGAAGGAAATCCTAAATCTCTCACTGAGAACAGAAAAACAAGAGAAAACAAAACAAAACATCAAAACAACAATAACACATCAAACCCCAAGAAACCCCCAATATCCCTCTCAGACTGGAACACTGGTGACATCTACTGGAAAGATGCTGCATGTGCATGGGGTAACCAGTCATCCCTTCATTTCAATATAATTTATGTAAACATTTTAAAGTATGCAATTCTCTGTGTTATTTATGAATATATGCACATGTAGAAAAAGGATAAAATATGCTTTCAAGTGATAAACATCACTTCAGGTTAGTAGTTAACTTTGGGGGAGGGTAGGGATGGAGAACATGATAAAGGTTTTAGCTCTATTTGTAATGATTATTTTTTCTTTTAAAGAGATTCTGAAGCTAATATGACAAAGTATTAACACCTATTAAATCTTGGAGGTGGTAATATTGGAGTCTGATTTTCTGCACTTATCTCATTGTTTAAAAGGGTTTATAATAATAGTCATAATTATACTTATGTAATATTTACTAAATAGCATATATTTATTATCTTATACGTTAGTTATATAGTATAAATTATATGTTCATTATATATTGTATAATTACATTTATGTAATTTTTATTAAAAATAAGAATGTAAAGTTTGGGGTCCAGGTTCTTATCCTTGATATCAGGCAGCAGTTATTTAATAACGAAAGTTATTAGGGCCCCTGGGTGGCTCAGTTGGTTGAGCATCTGACTTCAGCTCAGGTCATGATCTCACGGTTTGTGAGCTTGAGCCCCCGGCTGGGCTCTGTGTTGACAGCTCAGAGCTTGGAGCCTGCCTCAGATTCTGTGTCTCCCTCGCTCTCTGCCCCTCCCCCACTCATGCGCGCACGCGTTCTCTCTCTCTCTCTCACTTTCTCTCAAAAAATGAATAAACCTTAAAAAATTAAAAACAAACGTTATTAATTCTTGCTAGCTGCCCTTATATCATTAATAGGTTTACTGGAGTTGATGCAAGTAACTGAACAAAAACCAAAGACTCCCATGTGGGCTGAAGAGGAATAGTGCTCTTCAGCAGAGGTGACAAGATGAAGCTGATACATGCATTTGCTCGTGTATGCTGGACAGACTTGCCTATTTGTTGTTGTTGAGAAATGGTCTATTCCCCATAAGAAGGTGTGTCCTGGAACATCAGAATGTTAATCACACTGAATCTGGGCTTTGCAAGGAAGGTTTCGTGTAGGCTGATAGTTTAAGTTGACAATCAATATTATTTCCTGGTTAAGTTTTGTAGCCTAGAAAAGATCATAGATCACAATTTAGGAAATTAACCTAATTAGGCCTATAACCCAGAATCTGCTTAACAAAGACAGGGCTTACCCTATTTTGACAATTCAGGTTGACCTTCATATTTTAAAAAATATATCCAGGTACCTCTTATGTGATTACTTATGTAATATATTTTTATTTAAATAAACTTGCTTTTGGTTACCAGAGCTTTGAATGTGATTGGTCTGGGTTGTGTCCTGCAATTTAAAAAAAATGCCCCCACTTGATTCTAATACGAGCCAAGGTTGAGAACTGCTTCTTCAAAGCAAGAAAGAGCAATCCTGAGGTTCCAGGGATGAAGAGGGAATTGAAAAGGAGAGTAGTTAGTGTGAAAGCTGATACTGTGGGTTGGGTGGAGTCTGGGTGGGGTGGATTCTGAGCAGGAAATGGGTTCTTTTGGCTAGAGGCGTGGTTTTAACACTCTCTTAGGGACATGTGATGAGGCCCAAGGCCTGTAAAGAAGGGAAGTTGCATTTGAGATCCCTGCATAAGTCATGGCCCTTGAAAATCTGCATACTCAGTGAAAGGGGAAGCACATGTTGCTTGCCTAGGGCTCTAGGTAGGAAAGACATCTCTCAGGATATCCCCAAAAGCCAGTTGAGAAATTCACTTAAAATTTGGTCCCAAACAACCCAATTGTCCATCGATAGATTAATGGGTAAACACAATGTGGCACATCCATACAATGGAATATTATTTGGCCTTAAAAAGAATGTAATTCTTTTTATTTATTTTCAGAATTGGGATATAATTGACATATAACATTGTATTCGTTTTAGGTGTACAAGGAATGAAATTTGGACACAGGCTACATCATGGATGAAACTTGAAGGTATTATGCTGAGTGAAATAAGCCTGTCACAAAAGGACAGATGTATGATTCCATTTGTATGAGCTACCGAGAAGAGTCAAATTCATGGAGATATAGTCTAATTCATAGAATGGTGGTTATATGGGGGCTGGGAAAGGAGGGAGTAGGGAGCTAGTGTTTAATCAGTGCAGAGTTTCTGTTTGGGATGAACACAGCAATGTTGAATGGACTTAATGCCACTAAACTAAGTACTTAACAATGGTTAAAAATGGTAACTTGTACGTTATGTATATTTTACCATAATAAAAAAAAATTGGCCCCAAGTTTATGATGCCCCTGGAATGTTTGCCAGAATCAAATAAAACACTGCTTGGAGGAACAATCCTCTTCCCAATTGTACATGTCCTCCTGTGGAGCATTGAGGGAGGGTGGTAAGCTATGTGAATGCTCACTGAAAAATGCAAAAAGATATATAGGAAAATAGCTTATAATGAAAGAGAGTCAGCAGACATGAGGACCACTCCAGTCATTGTCTTAAGACACTGAGGCAATCTGAAGGAAAATAAACAAATACGTTAGAGAGGAAAGAAGAACTAGAAGTCGTAAGGACATAACATATCATGTAAAAGAATAGCAGTTTAGATATGGCTAAAGAGAAAATTAGCAAATGAGAATGCAGACCTGCAGAAACTGCTACAAATGAGGCCCAGAACAAAAAAGAGACGGAGAACATAAGAGTGAGGTTAGGAGACATGAAAGATGGAATGAGAAGTTTCACCATAAATTGGAAGGTGATGTTGGTGGTACTTTGTGCTAATCCTCTCTGTTCACCTGACTTAGTGCAGTAGTGGTGGATAATTCCATGCAAAATGCCAACATTTCTTTGTAACTACATGCCACAATGTCTCTCTGTTCTGACTCTGGGCTTTCATCAACACTGCAAAAGCCAGTTCAGCTTACACATAAACACAGTTCAGAAGATTGAAGGTGTTAAAACTTCCGGCAGCAGCCCTCAGCCAGTGGAGGAGAGAAGTAAGGAAATAAATGTCTCAATTCAATTGTCCTTTGTTGAAAGAATCTGAGGCATACATTGTAAACTTCTCCAAAGAATTCGCCTCAGGACTGAGTCCCAGTTAGTCACGGTGGTAATTAGCTCACTATTGCAAACTTTATGGAATTTCCTATTTCACTTTCCAATCCTCACTACCACTGGTTATTGGGATCACTTCCTGAATAAACTATTTGCACTTAAATTCTTCTCTCAGATCCTCCTTTCAGGGAAAGGCAAAAGGAGGGAATACAAAGGATGTATCATTTGAAGAGACCATATTTGAAGGGATAATATTTGAGAATTTTCCAGAATTAATGAAAGACAAATATTCTTAGATTCAATAAACACAGTCCTAAACAGGATTAAAGGCAATTGACTCTAAAACGCATTATAAAACATCAAAGATAAGGAGAACCATTTCTAAAGCAACCAGAGAGAAAAGATGGATTAATGTACAAAGTATGGCAATGAGCCTGAGAACAGACTTTCCAACAGCTCCCAAAGCCAGAAGACAATGGAATCAGTGGCTGAAGGACAATGACTGGAAACCCAGAATTTTATACCCAGCCAACTATGATTTGAGACAACTGCTTTGGACCTGAGGTGGAGAAGTAGAGATGATTTCTTTATTTTTCTTGGCCTTGGCACCTCCCATGTGAGTAGAGGTTCCATCTTGGGCAAAAAGATTTGGGAAGAGGGTTGGTAAAGCCTGAGAGCTTCAGTCTTCATCCTTTGGTTCCAGGCTCCCTGGCTCCCATCCCCCCAGGTAGTGAGATTTTGGATGACAGTACAGGGTGTGTGTGGATATGCTTGCTTACAAGCTTTGCCTTCATTTCTCCTTGGGTGGGGGAGCGAACATCTTAATTGCTGTCTACAGACTGAATTCCCCTCATTGCCCCCACTGCCTGGACAGAGGAAGAGAATTAATTGTAACATAGCTGGGATTTGTGTTCTTCCTCTCCAGTTTCTGTATTGATAAAATGAATACTGCTCAAACTGAACCATTTTCTGACCCTAAGTCTATGGAAGAAACTTTCAGCCGCCCTCTCTGGGTTCTCTGCAGTGGTAGCTACTTTCCAGAGCAACACAGGTAAAAATAGCCCCTCCTGTGCCACCTACACTAGGCAGGTGGGGGTGTGGTGGTGACCAAGGTGCCTTTCCGCCAACTTGTTCTTCCTGCTCTACTCCCTCCTCCGTCTCACCAGGAGGATGAGGGCCAGGTTGAACCACACATTTGCCACAGAAAACAAGGTGTTTGTTTTCTTTCCTGCTTTTGTTTAGATCATTGGGTCTGTGGTGGGTAGATTCCATGTTGCTGATTTCTTTTTTTAAATGCATTTTAAAATGTTTATTCATTTTGAGAGAGAGAGAGAGAGGGAGGGAGAGTGGCAGAGAGAGAGAAGGAGAGAGAGAATCCCAAGCAGGCTTCACACTGTTAGTGTAGTGCCCGACACGGGGCTCAATCCCACGAAACGTGAGATCATGACCTGAGTTGAAACCAAGAGTCAGATGCTTAATTGACTGAACCACCCAGGCGCCCCTAGTATTGCTGATTTCTTTAAAAAAAAAAAAGTAAAAAGTATTTATCATCACACAAAGTGTACAGAAACATACTTCCTTTGTAGGACAATTCAGATAAAGCTTATTTAATTCCATCTGTCTTTATTTAGTTTGAGAGAGAGAGAGAGAGCAGGGGATGGGCAGAAAGAGAGGGAGAGAGAGAATCCCAAACAGGCTCTGCACTGTCAGCACGGAGCCCAATGAGGGGCTCAAACCCACCAACCATGAGATCATGACCTGAGCCAAAATCAAGAGTTGACTAAGTCACCCAGGCACCCCAATTCCAACTATCTTTAGAAGAACCACTGTGGTCATTTGGTATGTATGCCTTCTAGGCCCTTCTTTCTTTCTTTCATTCTCTCTCTCTATAAAATACATGAACATATATAAAAACATATGAATATAAATAATGAATATATACAATGAATACATATAATGAATATAAAATATATATACAAGATATAGCTACATATCTATATCTCTTTAGAAATATATACATTTCTTTTTTGTTCATTATATAGTATAATCCATATAAATTCTGCAATTTATTTTTATTTTAAACTTACATTTTGAGGGAATCTTTTGTATAAAGATTTTTCTTATTCTTTCTGACTGATACTTAGCATTCCACAGAATTGATATACCAACTATAATATGTGTAAGCATTCCCTTGTCAATTGACATTTAGGCTGTTTATAATTTTTGCTCTACAATAATTCAGCAATGAACTTTTTTGTACATCTCTTTTAATTTTTTTCTTAATTTTTGAGAGAGAGAGAGAGAGAGAGAGAGAGAGAGAGAGACAGAGACAGAGCATGAGTGTGGAAGGGGCACAGAGAGGGAGACACAGAATCCAAAGCAGGCTCCAGGCTCTGAGCTGTCAGCACAGAGCCTGACATGGGGCTCGAACTCATGAATGGTGAGATCATAACCTGGGCCGATGTCGAATGCTCAATCAACTGAGCCACCCAGGAACTCCATATACATCTCTTTGTGTACGTATGCAAGTATTTCTCTTGGGTAGATATGGAAAGTAGACTTAGCAGTGACAAGAAGACACATTTAACTTTTCGACATTTTAACATTTGGAGATTGCTCTCCAAAAGGGCTATATTAATCCACAATCAATTACGTAATCAAGGTATGAAAATACTCATTTTTTCAGTCTTTCACTAAAACTGGTTGTTTTCAATTTTTTAAATGTTTTCCTGGCTGCCATTTGTCTCCTTTAGTATCTGCCACATCTCGTCTCCCTTTGCGACATCTACTTCTCCACCATATCAAACACAGATGTGCTTCGTAGATGCGTGCTTTGTGTTCAAGTCATAAAATTACACAAACATAATCCATATGGTCAGAAGTCATGGAGTGAAAAACACTCCAATAGACATACACTGGAGTTTGCAAAAACACATGTCTTCACATACAAACACAGTCTTCTTTCCAGTCAAGATAAGAATATTGGTGGGAAAAGTGCTGCCGGACTATCTCACTTCCCGGTGTGGGTGTCCCAGATAAGTGGCCTCCCAGATCTGGACAATAAAACACAGCTTGACAGCCTCTCCACAGCCCTCCCCCGCCCCTCCAGAGAAGCCTCAGCCTCCGTGGCTGTGCCTGGGGCCGAGCCCAGGACAGGAATGGGGGGAGCAGCTCTGAGCCTGTCAGAGGGATGGACAGTGACAGTGACCTAGGAAGAGGGGTCAAGCCCATGATTGCGGGGTTGCTGGGGATACACTGGTGCCCAGAATACCAGCGATGGAGGCAGTGAATCAGAGTAATCAGAGCAACCACAGGGGCCCACGTTATCACTGTGGCCTGGAAGGAGGATGGCAATGGGGCTTAGCTTGAGGCAGACGTACACCTTTTCTGCCCAAGGCACCCTGGGTGGGATGCCTGATAACAAGGCTTCCCTTGTCTGCCACTGACCCCCTTCCCACGCATCTCGGGTTTATACTGTGGCATCCTTCTGCCGTAGTCTAGTAAGTGCTGGGCACTCTACTAGTCCCAAAGAATACGAAAAACAGTAAGTTCCCATTTCTTCCCTTGAGGACCTCATGGTCTAGTAGAGTGTCCCAGATCCCTCCGGCATTATAATTATAATTCTAGACCACGTCTCCCTGCTGGGAGTCATGTGTTCCTGTGTTCCTTGCTGCCGTGTCTGACGTCTATGGTCTTGGTGCCGCTGGTCTAAGCTGCTGTTGGTGTACATTTTGAGTTACTTCTTCTGTATGCCATGTGGAATCATGAAGAAGGGCACGTGGGAGACCAGTAATGGAAGTGGGGCACCTGTTCCCTCAAGATGGCAGGCAGTTCCATGCTGACCTGAAACCAGAGGAGTAGACTGCTCTATGTCCCCAGATTCAGGGCTGGGGAGGAGAGGCCTACAGGGCCTTTGAGACTCTGGGTATCTGGAGACCTTGTTGGGCTGTCCAGGGTATGAGGGTGGCTCATACCAGTGACCTCTGTTGGTCCTCATAACCTGGGAGGGATTGGAGCAAGCCTTCTCCTACCCATTACAAGGGAGGAGCCTGAAGTCTACAAAGCTTAAATGACTCACCGCAGGTTGTACAGCCAGGAAGTGAAGAACCCAGGTCTCTGGACTTGAGAAATCTGGGCTCAGGCACGGACCATGTCCCTGGGAACTTGGCAAGGTGGCAGCACATGACACAGCCCCTTGGGTGGAGGAGACCAGATGTTCTCCAGGGCATTCTTGTGGGGCCCAGATCCTGTGTGTATCCTTAGGAAGGGGTAGGCAGGGCAAGTCACATTTATGCCTTATTCAGCCTCCAACAGAAGCATCTGGGTGCAATATGCAATATGGTTCAAAAGAGGAAAAGAAACATTAAGGGTGGACTTGAGGAGTAACTCGTTTAGAAGGTGGGTTTAGGGTTGGGAGTGTGTATAGAGGCCTAATACTTCTAGCACTGGTTGATGAAGCTACTGGATTTTTCCATAGAAACAGTCTGAGTCTTTTGTTTTCCAGTCAGATTGAGACCCAAGCCCTCAAACTCTTTTACTCTCTTATTTACTGAACACTGATATTCTAACCACACTAACAGCCATGTAACTGGGGCCTTGTGCTCAGATGTGAGGGGCCAGCTCAGGAGTGTCCTGCCAGAGCCTTTCTGGACAAGGAAGAGTCAGAGAGGTGAGTCTGAGGCTGAATTCTGTAAAGGAATTCAGGGTTAAACATCAAATGTTGGAAAAACCGAATGCAAACAATGAGGCTGAAAGCAGGAGAGAAACTGAAGCACAGAGCAGGGGATCTGGAGTTGAATCAAGAAGAGGAATGAGTTAAGTGTGAGGTTTGAAATGAGAGGCAAGGGTCAAAGAGATTAGCTGGAATATTTTTGGGCCCCGGTTTGATAATGCTCTGAACCTTGGGGGCACCTGGGTGGCTCAGTCGGTTAAGCATCAAACTCTTGATCTCAGTTCAGGTCTTGATCTCAGGGTCGTTGAATTCAAGCCCCATGTTGGGTTCCATGCTGGGCATGGAGTCAACTTAAAAAAAAAGTCTTTTGAACCTTGGAGTCCAAAGGCCCTGTAAAAATTTGTTTCCGTTTTCACTGCAGCCAGCAAAGTGACACTTCCTGTTGACCAGCACTTTTGATAATACTCATCATTATAATTAAAAATGTATCTCGATGAAGGCTGGAGGGTCTTACCATCTGGGAGAATTTAGGTGCCTGGGTCTTTCCAGGGTGTGCACAGTGCCCAGCATGGGGCAGACCCTCGGTAGGCATTAGCAGGAGGCTCTCCATGGTTATCACCCCAACAGGTGGCCTATTGGGCCTTCTGGAGAGAGAATCTGGAGGCCAACCATCTGTGCCCCTGCCCAGCTGTCCCTAAAGGGGGAAGGAGGAGCAAGCCTCCTCTCTTGGAGTAGCTGGAAGGACACAGGGCCTGCTCTCCAGAACCGGAACCAGAAGGTCCAGGTCCTATTCTGGAACAAGCTGTGTGACAACAAGCCCTCCCCTTTCTCAATGTTGCCAAACCCAAGACGGAGACATAAAAATTACCCTTCTAACATTGGGAGCTATGGGGGAGGGGGGAGATGAGGTTTGCTAAAGTCAGGAAATGCAAAGATAAAAGCCTTGTAAAAATGCAGGAAGCTATTAGGGGTATTTTTAGGGAGAGGGTAAGAATGTGGAATCTGGGAGCACAGGGGATGAGAACGACTGTCCTACGCTCTTCTTGTCCCACATACAAACTCTCAGAGGGAGGTGCAGGGTTTATCCTGGAGGTGACTCCTGGCCAGGAAGAGACACTCAGAGTCTGCACACATGTTGAAGAGAGTAAACAGGCTTGGTGCTTCCAGAAAGGCATAGGAAGTGAGTGGAACGAAAGAGAGAGGGCCTGGGGGGTGGTGGTGGTGGTGGTGGTGGTGGTGCAGTGTTTATCTGGGAGCCGCTAGGATGGCACGTTCCCCACCCATCAGCACTCTCCCCTCCGAGGTGGGGAAGAGGCACAATGCAACTGTCCCCTGATGTGTGACAAATTTCTACCTGACCAAGTCCACTTCTCCATCTAGCAATTCCCGAAGTCAGGAGGTGGTTGAGATGCCAGAAATCACAATGTGTTCTGGCCTGGAAGGAGAAGGTGGAGCCCAGGAGAGCACAATGCCCATGTGGGTCCTGCAATCCACCAAGACGGAGCCCGGGGGCTCCCTAGACAGGTCATAGAGTCCCCATTTATGTACCTAAGAGGCTGTTGGGGACAGGAGGAGCAAGGCAGAAGCTGACCACCACATCAGAGACCGCTGACACCAGACACACTCTAGTAATAAAAAACACCCCACATGTATTGAATGTTTGCTACACGCCAAGCATAAAGTACTAATTTGTTAATTTATTTGATCCCTGCAACAGTGGTCAGGGACAGTAGCAATTATATACCCATTTTACAGATGAGGCAGCTGTGGTCAGAGAGGTAATTTACTTTGCTGAAGATCACATGGCTGTGGGAAGCCAGCAGCTCAGCTCCAGAGCCGGTCCTCCGTGGGTGACCACACAAGGCTCACCCGGGCAGGGGAAGTTGCCAGCATCCCAAGCACCAACCGGTGAGGCACTGGACCGGTGATCCGGGCACTGAAGCACCCAGCACAGTGACATGAGCTGGAGGACACAGCCATTTCCTTGGGGCCAGCCAGGTCTCCCCTGAAGTCCAGAGGTTCACGTGACCCTGGGGCAGGAGAGTGGACACTGAAACTGGACGGTGACTGAGGCTTTAATTCCTGAACTGCATGAGCACTGTACAAGGGGCTGAATCCCAGGAACCATGAGATCAAGGCCTAAGACCAGATGAAGAGTCAGAGACTGAGCCACTCAGGCACCTGGAACGGAACGTTTATATGGAGGAACAAGGGGGGACACCCCTGCCCTTCTGCACCTGGCTAAGTGGTGGCTGGCTGCCGTTGCAGCTGCTTGTTCCCAAGTGTGGCACAGAAGAGGGTGGAGGCTGGGCCAGGAGAGGGGCCTGCGCGCAGGGGGACTGCTGGCCAGGGCTGCAGCGACCCCCTAGAATGAGGTCGAGACTCTTCCGATCTGAAGGCTGCGGCTGACACTCCACAGAGCTCTGGCCTGTGCCAAAGTCGCCAGAGCTCAGGCTGTCTTCTGCCTCCAGGCTCCCTCCCCACTCCGGTCCCAGGGAGGCTGACGTGCAGATAGGAGCTGGGTCTCACAGATGAAGTCATCTGTTTTGGTGCCAGGGAAGGGAAGGGCCGAGGGGAGCAGGCCACGGGGCCACGGGGCCGTGCTCTGTCTGCCTTTCCCAGGCTGGCGCCACAGGTTGGAAAGCCTGAGTCTTATCTGGGAAGTGCCCATTATGGGGGGAGCCGGGGCTGGTGGGTGGCAATAGGGTCCCCCCTCCCTCCTGGAGGGCAGGGGACTGGTGAGGAGCATCTGTGCATTGTTAGAAAATCTGGAAGAAAAAATGCGAATTTGGTTGAAATGTCAGAGATTGGGGAATTTGTAAGTCTCTTGCAAACTTTGTCCGGCTGATACTGTGAAGGATTTAATCCGTCATCTGATTGGAGCACTCCTCTTGACCATCTGCCATTCTATAGAAGGAAAAAGTAACCAAAAGGACATTCCAAACTGTAACCGCTTTGCCCTGCTCTCCAGGCACGTGTGCTCTTTGTCACTGTCTTAGGAGTCCCATGCAGTGTGTGAGGCTTGTCTCTGGACTTCAGCAAAGCTTGGGTTTCAGATTCATTTTTATGAAGAGAGATGTGGGCACGCTTCCTAATGTCACTTACATTTAAAAAATGTTTTTTATGTTTATTTTTGAGAGAGAGAAAGACAGAGACAGAGCATGAGCTGGGGAGGAGCAGAGAGAGGCAGACACAGAATCCAAAGCAGGCTCCAGGCTCTGAGCTGTCAGCACAGAGCCCTACTCAGGGCTCAAACTCATGAACCACGAGATCGTGACCTGAGCTGAAGTCGGACGCTCCACTGACTGAGCCACCCAGGCGTCCCTGTCACGTACATTTTTTGAACTTAAAGTTTAGCGCAGAGTTCACAAATCTGACACGTACAGGTGGATGCACTCTTACGAATGGATATGGCCTTGTTACCAACACCCAGCTCTGGACACAGACCTGTCCAGGGGCTCCTCCCCAGTCGTTCTCCGCCCCAACTGCAACCAGGACCTCCGCCCTAGTTTGCTGTGCCCTTGAAATTTACGTAAATGGGCTCATGAAGCACTGATCTTTTGTATCTGGTTCTCTTCCCCATCATCACGCCTGGGAAACTCACTCTGTATTGTGTGAGTAGCAATAGTTCATTCTTTTTCTAAAAACAATTTTAGAGCAGTGTTAGCTTAACAGTAAAATTGAGTGGAAGGTACAGAGAGTTCCCAAATACTCTGTCCCCCCCACGCTCACAGCCTCCCTGGTGACCAACACATTCCCCTCCTTGCCCTCCCCCACCAGCCTGATATACTTGTTACAACTGATGAACCCACGTTGATACATCATCCTCCTGAGTCCCTAGTTTACACTACAGTTTACTCTTGGGTATTGTACATTCTATGGATGTAGATAAATATATAAAGACATGTATGTATCTGTCATGACAGTATTTTTTAAAGTTTATTTATTTTCAGAGAGAGACAGCGTGAGCAGGGGAGGGGCAGAGAGAAGGAAAGAGAGACAATCCTAAGCAGGCTCCGCACTGCCATCTCAGAGCCTGATGGGGAGCTCAACACAGGAAGCCATGAGATCATAACCTGAGCCGAAACCAAGAGCTGGTCTTAACTGACTGAGCCCCCCAGGAGCCCCTGGCATTACAGTATTGTACAGAATGTTTTCCTGCCTTAAAAGTCCTCTGGCTCCACGTATCCATCCGCCTTTCCCCCAGTTCATTCTTTTTAGTGCTGGGGATATTCCGTGGTGAAAATATTCCAATGTTCCACAATTATTGATCTACTTCATTGTTGATGGGCACATCCATTAAGAATAAAGCTTCTATGAACATTCCTGTACGTGTGTTCTGGTGGTTGTATGCCCTTGTTTCTGTCACACATACATATATATATATATACTTCAGAGTAGGATTCTACTCTACTCTGTTACTCTATTAGAGTAATCAGTCCTAGCATTAGTAGATACTGCCAGTTTTTTACTATGTGTGTGTGTATGTTTTAAACTTATTTATTATTTATTTTACCTATATGCATTTCCTTCAAAAATAGGAGAATCAGTTGCTCTGCATCCTCACCAATGCTTGGTATTGTCAGTCTTTTAAGTTTTATCCGTGCTGGTAGAGTTGCCTTGATATGACACTGTGGTCTTAATTTGCCTTTCCCTGACCACTAAGGACTTTGAGCATCTTTTCAGGCGTCTCTCAGAGATCTGACCTGCTCATTTCCCAGGGTCATTTTTTAAATTTAGGAATTAATTTAATTTTTATTGGATATTAAAATTTACAAAAGCATTCATTTATTTATTGAAAACATTTTTTAAGTTTATTTATTTCGAGAAAGAGAGAGAGAGTGCATGCGTATGTGAGGGAGGGAGGGCAGAAAGAGAGGAGAGAGAAGCTCAAGCAGGCTCCACACTTAGCACAAAGCCCAATGCTGGGCTCAGTCTCTCAAACAGCAAGATCATGACCTGAGCCGCAATCAAGAGTCATGCTTAACTGGCTGAGTCCCCCAGGCGCCCCTACAAAGGTATTTATTAGGTAGATTGTGACAATAGTAGTTTTTAACACCTGAAAGCTTAGCTATTCATATAGCAACATTTGAAGAAGGCATTCAGACCCTTAAAGGAAAAAGAGGGGAGGAGCTAGACTGAAAGGCAGGCGGAACTTCCTCGTCCTGCACTAGGACTCCAAGCTCAGATCCCACCAGTGGCTGGATGGAGGAGGAGGAAGGTGAGGGAACAGATTCTTTGGGTGGGGGTAGGAATTCTCAAGTATGGCTGCATTTTAAAGGTAGCTCAGTACTCTTGGGTGAAGAAAATTTCCAAGGCCAGAGATAGGCGATGTTTTTGACACAAATAGCAGACGTCTCCCCCAAGGTGACAGGGTTGCTTTGTATCCAGACGGCCGGTCTGGAGTCATCATTGAGAGCTGGGTGGATTCTCATTGGCGTCCATTTCCTATTTAATATTTTAATTAAAAAAAAAATCCAGTTCCCAGCAGGAAGTGCAGCCCGAGTGTAGCAGGAAGGCAAGAGGGGTTGTAGCTGCTGGCTGGTCTGGACCAATCCCACCTCCTCTCCTAGAGGGAAGGGGTGGTCCTGAAGGAACTGTGCTGGATGTCACCCCTTCCCACCCCAATTAAGCAATGGCGTGTTGCAAGGTAAGATTAGTGGCGTGGTAGTAGCAGAAGCCCATTCTGGGTGAGGGCACCCTTGGGTGTAAGACCAGACCCACCACGAATCAGGGTGGTCATGATCCAAAACTCTACCTGAGCCCCAGGGTCCTGGGCCCAATGGCAGAGTTCAAGATGAGTCTCCTAGGGAACAGAAAGGCTGGACACAAGCTCTGGATGGAGGTGGGTAAGGGCAGGGGGAGTCTTGGAAAGCGGAGGCAAAGAACAGCAAGGAAGCTTCACCGACTTAGCTGCAGTCTGTGTGTAGCGGAGCATAAGGGAAACTGAGTCCGGCACTGGCCAAATCTCTTGGACTGTATTGAAAGTCCATCTTGAGCTTCCTGGCAGATAAACCGTCTTCGTCTCCTGAGGAGCAGGGTATGACATGTGAATGTTCAAAGTGAGAGAGTCAGAACTAGAAGGGAAATTAAAGAAAGCAAAACACAAGCCCAGAACGCAGAACAGCTAAGGCCAAGAATGAGCTCACATCTTCTGCTATGGTCTGAGTGTTCGTGTCCCCCCAGATTCACATGCTGAGATCCGAAGCCCTGAAGGTGATGGTGTTAGAAAGTGGGGGTCTTTGGGAGGTGCATAGTCTGAGGGTGGAGCCCTCATGAGGGGTTGGTGTCCTTATAAAAGAGGCCGCAGAGACCTCCCGCTCCCTTCCACCATGTGGGGACGCAGCAAGGAGGCACTGACTGTGAAGCAGGAAGAGACCCCTCAGCAGATACCCAGTCTGCCAGCACTTTCCTTCTGAACTTTCCAGCCCCCAGAACTGTGAGCAGTAAATTTCCGCTGTTAACGGTCTACCCAATCTGTAGTATTTTGTTATAGTAGCCTGAACAGACTAAGACACCTGCCTACTAGGGTGCCGTGGTTTGTTGTTCCTCTCGGGCCCGGGCTGAACCTGAGACTGTGGGAGCCCAGCCAGGGGCCTCCTTGCTGCAGCCCGCTCTGGGCACAGAGGTGGGGCAGGGCCCTAGGGGGCAGGTTCTGTGCATTCTGGGGATGGCTGATTCAGTGCTGGCTGCCCAGCCTGGCCCGTCCTTTACAGAGTAGGAGATGGTGTTCCTTGTGGCCAAGCACCTGGTGACTTGCCAAGGTGTGGCTGGCAAAGGATGGGAGGGCAAGGCTTTAGATGAGGGCTCCTGGCCAGGCAGTGCTCCAAGGAGTGGCTCTCGAACTGTCTTCACATTTTCCAGTTGCTTTTGTCTGGTTGCAGCTGACATGCGCTTTAAGGGGACTCAGGACAGCTGGTGGGGACTATTCTCGCATTAAAGCGTCAGCATTATTTTGAAACACACATTTAACAAGTCAGAGCATCATTCTTTTGGAATGTTTCACGCAGATTCAAAAATCTGTTCTCACTGTTATAAACCAGTTAAACACTGTATTTGGCAACTAAAGAAAAGAAGAGCTATCGTATTGTATATGATAGCTTCTTCGTATACAATTTTGATTTCTGCACATTTCTGAGGGAGTGTAAACATGGTTTAAATTGATTGCTTATCACCTGCCTGTGTGAACAGGGTTTCTCATGGATGGTGACCTGAAGAAAAATTAAGGATCTCATCATTAATAGCCTATCAGGAAGTGTCTGTGATTGTTTGAAATATAAAAACAGACATCAAAAATATATATTCAGAGAAGAAATTTCAAAAGTCTTATTAAAATTTTAAAAGCTTTTAATTGGAAATTTTGCTCTAGCTTCTAAAAATTTCATATTTATTATGTTTTCTAATTATATTCCTAGTTTCTACCTAGTGTTTTGACTTTTACAGGCAGAAATTATTTAATGCAGTTAATATACTATTTTTACTATGTCTAAGTTCGTGTTGCTATAACAAGATCCTATAGACTGGGCTGCTTAAACAACAAAAGTTTATTTCTCACAGTCCTGGACTCTGGCAAGTCCAAGGTCAGGAGCAGAGGTGGTGTCTGGTGAGAGACCCTGCTTGTGGGCTTGCAGACAGCTGTAAACTCACATGGTTGTAACCTCACAGGCAGAAGCAAGCTCTCTCCCGACGTTCATAAAGGCGCTGATCCCACTCATGAGGGCCCCATCCTTATGACCTAATCACCCCCAAAGACCCCACCTCCAGGAACCATCACACTTGGGGTTAGGATTTTAACATACAAAATTGGGGGGGGGGTACAAACATTCAGTCCATAATAGTACTGGGGCTTTATTACAGGTAGACAGGTTATAAAATAATTATTTTGTTATGGATCTCTCATAGAGAGAGACAGCAAGAGAGAGCACACACTTGTGGGAAAGGGACGGGGAAGAGGGAGAGAGAATTTCTCTCCAAGCCTAGCACGGAGCCAGACTCTGGGCTTGATCTCACGACCAAGAGATCATGACCTAAGCTGAAATTAAGAGCCAGACGCTTAACCAACTGATCCACCCTGGCACCTTGATTTCTCTTATTATCTTTAAAAGTTTGATCCATTTGGAATTTATCCTAGTACAGTGTATGAAGTAAGGATCAAAACTTATAAATTTTTTGATGGGTCTCTAGTTTTCCGAACACTATTGAATAATCTTTGATTCGATGGCTTATTTTTAACAATTTCTAAATGCTCATTTTTATTGGGTTTGTATCTTGACTTTAGTGAACTAAAGTCTAGTCATTTGTTTTGTTATTACACTGTTTTAATTACTGAGACTAAGTAATAAATAGGTTTTAACATCCAGAAAGGCTACTTGTCAATACTCTTCACCTTCAGAATTTCTGATGAGATTCTTACTCTTAAATGTTTTCCTATAAGACTTATAACTAGCTTGTCTGATTCTAAACTTTAGATATTTTTAAAAAGGTCACATTCAATTTATAGGTAAACTTAGGGAGAATTGCCAGGTTTGTCCTATTGAAACTTCTTATCTAAAAACATGGTGAATCTTCCCATTTGTTCAAGTCTTCTGGATCCCTCCACAAAGGTTTAAAGTACACTTGACCCCCCCTCCACCCCCACATCCGGAAAACACAAATCTGAACCATGTGGGTCCACCTATGTGTCGATTTTTTTCATTAAATAAAGAACTGTAAATGTATTTTCTCTTATCATTTTCTTTTTTTAATTTTAAAATGTTTATTTACTTATTTTGAGAGAGAGAGAGAATGTGGGAGGCGCAGAGAGAGAGGGAGAGAGAGAAAATCTTAAGCAGACTCCACACTGTGAGCACAGAGCCCGATGTGTAACTCAAACCCATGAACTGTGAGATCATACATAACCTGAGCTGA
Organism: Cryptoprocta ferox; assembly: GCA_028646485.1. Taxonomy (NCBI): domain Eukaryota; kingdom Metazoa; phylum Chordata; class Mammalia; order Carnivora; family Eupleridae; genus Cryptoprocta; species Cryptoprocta ferox. The sequence goes on from CM053567.1 coordinate 49,692,217, forward strand.
AACCATCTTTTCTTTTCTTTTTTTTTTTTTAATGTTTATTTATTTTTGAGAGAGAGAGAGAGAGACAGAGTGTGAGCAAGGGAGGGGCAGAAAGAGAAGGAGACACAGAATCCAAAGTAGGCTTCAGGCTCTGAGCTGTCAGCACAGAGCCCCATTCGGGGTTTGAACCTACAGACTGTGAGATCATAACCTGAGCCGAAGTAGGATGCTTAACTGACTGAGCCACCCAGATGCTCCTCTTATCATTTTCGTAACAATATCTTTTCTCTAGTTTACTTTATTCTGAGAATATAGCACATGGTACACACATTATACAAAATATGTCTTAATCAACCAATTATGGCATGGGTAAGGCTTCGGGGCCACAGTAGGTTATTCGTAGTTAAGTTTTTGGGAAGTCAAAAATTCTACTCAGATTTTTGACTGCCTGATGGAGGGCACTCCTACCTCCCCCCACACCTCCCCTGTTGCTCAAGGGTCAATTGTAACTTCATGTAAGTATCTATACATTCCTTGTTAAGTTTACTTCTACAGATTTTACTTTTTGTTTGCTATTTTAAGTAGAGTCTTTTCTTTCATTTAATCTTCTAGCTAGTTGTTGCTTGTACTGGAAAACTTAAAAAAAAGATAACCATCTGACTAGATTGCCTTGAAGATTAGAAATATTATGGAGGGGGTGCCTGGGTGGTTCAGTTATTTAAGCATCTGACTTCGGCTCAAGTCAAGATCTCGCAGTTTATGAGTTCGAGCCCTGCATCTGGCTCTGTGCTGACAGCTCAGAGCCTGGAGCCTGCTTCAGATTCTGTGTCTCCCTCTCTCTCTGCCCCTCCCCCGTTCACACCCTGTCTCTCTCTCAAAAATAAACATTAAAAAAGTTTTTACTAAAAAAAAGGAAATATTATGGAGGAAAACACTCACCATGTACCTTGGAACATGTCTCCTCTGACCTCTTGTAGTCCTGATTCCTGCCATGGATTTTTATTATTAACTAACAGATTCAGATGTACCCAACCCATCTCTCGAACTCATGTGATGTGCCAGACATGGTGTTTACCACATTATTTCTGGCCTCTTGTGTGATTATTATTTTCCATTTACAGATGAGTAACAGAACTTGAATGTTTTTCCTAATATCACTCAGCTAGTAAGTGACACATCCGCTAGTAAGTTACCTCCAAATCTGAACTTTTCAGGGCTTTCCAATTCACTGACTCTCCATTATATTTATTTTTCACATCCCTTGCTTTCTGAATTAGTTTCTTTCTTTTTATATACATTTTATGCACAAGGGTAAAAAAAAAACCTCTTCCCTCCAATTGATACATCTTAACAACTTGTCTTTGCTAACGTTTCCATCTCTTAAACAGTCAGAAATGGATTTCTTTCACAAAACTGGAATAAATAAGCTCCTCTTCTAACTCCCCCGAGCCATGTACATTTTCATGTAGCATATGATGTGAGGCTTATATTCACGTTCACATTTTGCCAAGTTTCTGTCTCATTCTTCCAAATGTTGTTGAAATTTGCCAACTGTAAATGGAAAAGTGACGAGAGTGGTCATCTTGGCCCCGGACGAGCCACAGGGTGAGAGAGGAGTGGACAATTTTGCCTCCTGCTCTAACGTGAAAATCAGGCAGGTCGCGCCCTCTGGTGGTGAAAATAGGAACGGTATCCACTAGCCTCTGGCTCTCTGGAGACTTGGCTTTCCCTTCCCCACTGTCATTCTCCCCTGCTGGTTCTGCTTCGTGCAGTGTTGACTAGTGAGGGACAGCTAGATCTGAGAGCTTCAGAGGCTCTTAGCTTTTCAGTGACCCGAGTCCCTTTGAACCATCATCAGATACATCTAGATTTTTTTTTTTTTTTTGCATTTGCTTTCTGTCCTACATAAGTTGGCATGTATGCATTTTGCAAAATGGGCAGGTTGAAAAAGGTTTAAAAAAATTTAACTGTTGCCCACCGCTTTGGCCGTCGTCTCCCTTCCCCAAATACACGTGGTATGGAGCATGGAGACCTGGTGCCTTTTCTGGTTTCTGGCCTCTCCAGGAGTGTGATTTGGGGCAAGTCTCTTCCCCTCTCTAGGCCTCAGTTTTCTCATCTGGAGAGATAATTTCTGAGGGCCTTTCCAGATCCAGGCATTGATGTGTATGTATTTTCATATAATGAACTGCCTCGAGCAGCAGACCCGCTTGTCCACTGGCCCACGCCGGGGGCTGCCTTCCTTTGGATCAGAGCAGTAGTATCCTTTCCGTATTGCCACGCCCTGCTCCGGATCCCTCCTCCCCTCCCGGGTTAGGACACTAATTGCTGGGGTCCTTGGCTTGAATTTTCATGTGGTCTCTGACTTCCACTTGCTGTGAGGCTAAGGCCACACAGCCTTATTTCTGTAGAGTCTCATGTTCTGCAAACATTACAGAGCTGTCTGGAGAGTGGACAGTGGTGTGGAGAAATCAGCACAGAGGGGGCTCTGCCTTTATTAACTTGGCTTTTTATTGAGTGCGGACTCTGTGCCGGGCAGTGCGCAGAGCATGAGGGGCTCAAATGAGAGGAAGTAACTGAGGAGGTAACTGATTGTCAAGCAGGACGTTGGAGAAGACACAGGGGCGCTGTTGGCTGGTGATCCTTGGGCCCTGCGCAGTCCTATAAGGCTTCAGAGAAGCAAAACAGAGTCTGCCATCTGGTGGCAGAAAAGAGTCATACTCCATAAGGAAGGCTTGTGCAAGTGCCTGCCAAAAAACCCAAAAAACAAACCAAAGAAACAAACAAAAAACAGAACAAAAGGGGAAAGAAGAGCTGGCCTAAAGAAGCCTTTAGTATTTCACAGAACAGTAGGACCAATTGGATTTTATTATTTTATTTTTAAGTTTATTTATTTATTTTCAGAGAGAGAGAGAGAGAGAGAGAGAGAAAGAGAGAGAATGAGGGAGCAGAGGAGGGGCAGAGAGAGAGGGGGACACAGAATCCAAAGCAAGCTCCAGGCTTTGAGCTGTCAGCACAGAGCCTGATGTGGGGTTTGAACCCAAGAACGGTGAGATCACGATCTGAGCCCAAGTTGGACACTTAACCGACTGAACCACCCAGGCACCCCAGGGATAGTATTATTATCTTAAATTAGGTGGGGAAGCTGAGATTTGGAGAAGTTCAATGCCTTGTTCACAGTCGCACTGCCAGGATAAAGAAGGAAAGGTGTACAGGGATGACTTGTGGGTGCTCACTTCTTGCCGTTGTCTTTTACCGGTTAGTCTATGTGCATCGTCTGATATTCCTGGAAGAGAAATCCCAGGAGCTTTGCTTGTACAGCTAGTGGTTGGAGCAGGAGCTCCCTGAGGGCAATGTTTGGGGCTTGTTTATCTCCATGTCCTCCACAGACTCGTGCTTGTGCCTAGCACATAGTAGTTGAACAACAAATGTTTGAGGAGTGAATGAAAGTACAGTGGTGATAGCACAAAAACAGACACATAGACCAGTGGAATAGATTAGAGAGCCCAGAACTGGACCCACAAATGTATGGCCAATTAATCTTTGACAAAGGAGGAAAGACTATCCAATGGCAAAAAGATAGCCTCTTTAATAAGTGGTGC
>CM053567.1:49696294-49717946 GCA_028646485.1 Cryptoprocta ferox
AAAAAAAAAAAAAAAAAAAGAAAGTACAGTGGTGATATTCATGGATATCATTAAATGTTTCCATGTGTATACTTACTTATCTTTCATGTGAACACATGTAGATTACGAGCCCCTTGAGGGCAGATATCCTGGCCCAAGCTTCTCTGGGCCCTTGGCATTTAGTGTGGTGCTTACACCGAGCTCCACAGTGGCCCAATGCATCTGAAATGTTCCATGAGAGCAGGAGTTGGCAAACCTGAGCCCTGTGGGCCAAATCCCACCCTCTGCCTATTTTTATAAATAAAACTTTATTGAAACATGGCTGCTTTCATGACGCAAAGACAGAGTTAAGTAGTTGTAACAAGGACTGCGTGGTCTGTAAAGCCTAGTATATTTGCTCTCTGGCCCTTTATAGAAAGTGTTTGCCGACTCTTATAATTAAGATTCTCTTTAAGGAGGGGTGCTTGGGTGGCTCAGTCGGTTAAGCCCTGACTCTTGGGTTTGGCTCAGGTCATGATCTCATGGTTCTGTGATTGTTTGAGCCCTGAATCAGGCTCTCTGCACTGATGGTGCAGAACCTGATTGGGATTCTCTCTCTCTCTGTCTCTGCCCCTCCCTCACTCTCTTTCTCTCTCAAAATAAATAAATACTCTTAAAAAAAAGATTCTATTTATGGAGTTAACTTGCCTTGGGCACTTTGGGATGAGCTTTGCTTAGAGTGGGTTAGTAAGTGGTCTAGTTAAAGAGAAAGAAGTTAGCTGCAAAGAAAAGGATGTGACGTTCCAAATACCAACATCACTTCCTCATAATTTATTCATTATTGCCCTGAATTTACACATACAACCAAAGGCAAAGATCTCAGGAGGGAAATCACGGGGAACAGATATTCCCTGTTACCTCTACCGTCTTCCCAGGGGAGGTGGTGGGCTTGGCCATGGTCCTGCCCATCTTGTCCATCCCCATACTGGGTTTCTTGACTCATCATAGGGTGATGGAGTCTGGATCTTGAAAGATTGGCTCACTAAATCTAATAAAATACAGTTAAAGTGGAATAAATGTACGGTTGTGTCCTTAGGTTAAAAAAGAAGGGGTCACAAGTATCCATTTTGGGAGGACAAAGATTAAGAAGAGTAAGTGGCTCCTGTGGACAGTTTATATTATTCACATTATAGTCAGTGATGTGACTTTCAAAAAGTGGATTTGGTTCAGGCTGCATTTATGGGATTTGGGGATCTAGAGTTAAGGCGGTGGGGCTCCTGGTTTCTCTCTGCAGGTCAGGGAAGGCCTGAAATACTGTGCTTCCAAACAAATTAGAGCAGAGTGGGAACAGGACCAGAGGTGCAAACATGTGGGTTCATAACTGATCGCTTCCTGTATTTCCCACTGGTACTGAGTGAAGTCGGGGTTAAGAAGACACAACCCAGAGGCAACCTGAGATCTGAGCAGTCAAGGCATCCTACCTTCCACCTGGGGTCACCAGCACCGCCTGCTGTAATTCCACACACCAGGGCTGGCGCTGCCTGTGACATACGTAGCACTGGGGTGCTTTTGGGGGGGAACGTCCAGAACTGCTCCTTCTCCTACCGGCTCTGTGATGGTGCACATGCTCTGGCCCTCAGAAGCCCATGCCCTGGCTCCGTAGGATAAGCTGGGATAGTCTGTAATTTGAGGGAAAAACTGCTCACGTCCGCAAACCAAGCCACCCACATATGTGGAAGGCACTATTGTCCCAACGGGTTAATTCGACAGTCCTTCCTGTCTTCTGGAGTCCGAACATCTCTGCCGGTGGCTTGAGGACAAGACCTGAGCGGCTGAGGCTGCTACCTGGATTCTTTGGGGAGGAGATCCCACCTGGATCTGACCCGTGGAGCTCACTACTGCTTTGTGCTTACTCTGGATGGAAAAGAAGGCGGGGGGTGCACCTCTGAGCTGTTGTGACTGACTGTACTTCCCAACAGGTTCTGTCTGAACCCAGGTGTCTGCTTGTGACCCCCAGTCATGCCACGCTCACTCCTGTCTGCTTGGACGTCTGCGCATGTGCCAAGATGTGCTGTTATCGTGAGGAATGGAGACGTGTGATCCCTGCCAAAAGCTGGTCTGGGAAACTTGAGAGGCTTCTGCCGCTTTGCTGGAGTTCTGACTACGCAAGGGCAGGTGTTGTCTGGTCTTGCTAATAGAATTCTTCCGGTCCTCATATCTGGCACAATCCTGGGGATGGTGGACGGCGCAATGGTGACAAAATGGTCTCGTTCTGTCCTGCAGACTTCTGGCTCCACGACCTGACTGCTCCTCTCAATCCCCTGCCCATTACTCCCAGTCTGCTGGCCAGAGAGAGAGAGAACATGGACTGGCTCTCAGGAGGACACCACAGAAGACTGCTTAATGTAAGACTGTTCTCCCACCTTTCCTCCTCTTTCACCACCTCGTGCCCACCCCACCAAGAACAGTTTTTCCCAGTGTGGTTTTGGTGCTTCTTGAGATGCAAAATTAAGTTGGGAACTGGGTGGTGAAAGAAAAGATGGGAAGACCCAACGTGGTTAAGTTTAAGCTGAGAAGGAGGGCCAAGGAGAGAAAGTTCTGTTGGTTGGGCTGGTTAGAGTCTTAAGTTGGGTTTACAGAGTTTGAAGCCACTTCTGCATTGTGAGCACTGAAGGGTACAGAGACTGGCTTTTGGGAAGAGATTCTGTGGCTCAAGATCTGGACCCCTTTAATGCTGACTAAGTACACAGGGGATTGGGATTTTATATCATTGTTATTTGACAGAATTATACCTTTTTCTTTTTATTGAGAGAGAAAGGGGTCAAGTGTGAGAGGGTGGAGAGATAGAGATAGAGACAGAGAGAGGGAGAGACAGTGAGAGAGAGACGGAGACAGAGACAGAGAGACAGAGAAAGCAGTGCTCAACTGAAGTGGGGCTTGAGGTCACCCAGGTGCCTGAAAATTATACTTTTTTTTTTTTTAATGTGACTTATGGAGGGGCACCTGGGTGGCTCAGTCAGTTAAGCCTCTGACCTCAGTTCAGGTCATGATCTCACGGTTTGTGGGTTTGAGCCCCAGGTTGGGCTCTGTGCTGACAGCTCAGAGCCTAGAACCTGCTTCAGATTTGGTCCCTGTCTCTGCCTGCCCCTTTCCCGCTCAAGCTCTGTCTCTCTCTGTCTCTCAAAAATAAATAAAATGTTAAAAAAATAAAAGAAAAAAGAAAACGTGACTTATGGAGAGACAGCCCAAGTGGGAGCCCAGAATTGGTGATGTACTTTTCTACTTTTATTCAAGATGGGTTAGTCGCCTCTGCATGGACTAGTTTATTTTTATTTTTATTTTTTAAACAATGTTTTCTATGCTTCCAATGAAGCAAAGCAGATTGGCAGTATACCCTAGAGCTGACCTCCACTTTGACTTCAAAGCTTCAGGTATAATATGGTATTGTACACCTGAAATTTACTGAGAGGGTGGATTTTAAGTGCTCTCATCACACACACACACACACACACACACACACACACACACAGAGGTAAATATGCAAGGTGATAGATGTGTATTAGCTTGATTATAGTTATTTTTTCATAATGTATGTTAAATCATCAAGTTGTATACCTTAAATGCGTACAATTTTAAATTGTCAGTTATTCCTGGAAAACGCTGGGGAATAAAAGCTTCTCATGTCATAGGAAAGCCTGCAGGTCACTTATGGATTACCATAAACTCTGTCAGCTTGTGTTGTGATTATGTATGCTTCTCTCTCTCTAAATAGTCTCTGAGCATTTGAGGCTAGGGACCACACACTCCTTTTTTGGGGGTATTCTCCAGGGGGAGTCTGGGGAATGTTCAGTGAGAGGAAAAATGTTGGTTTTCACAGCAGAGGTTGGTTTATTTGCAAATCGTCTCCTAGGCTTAGCTCTCCTCTTTGTGTTTAAAAAGATGTGAGTAAAGAAGAGACTCTACCTGCCCCAAAGAAAATGCAAATTCCCTTTTTTATAGCCTGTCCTGGGTTGTCTAGTGTTCTCCAAATTGTGTCCACTTGGAACTTCAAAACATGGACTGATTTGGAAATAAGGTCTTTGTAGATGTAATTAGTTGAGACGAGGTCATACTGGATTAGAGTCAGCCATAAATCCAATGGCTGGTGTCTTTATATAGACTTTAGAAAGACTGCTGTCTTTATGTACAGAGGCCATATCAAGATACAGAGATCCACACAGAGGAGGAAGAAGAAGTGACGTAGCTCTAAGACAAAGAGAGCCAAGGATTGCCAATAACCACCAGACACTTGGAAGAGACAAAAAAGGATTTTTCTCTAGAACCTCAGAGGGAACATGGCCCTGCTAATACCTTGATTTTTGACTTCTAGCCTCTAGATCTGTGAGAAAATAAATTTCTGGTATTTTAAGCCATGCAGTTCGTGGTAATTTTTTATGGCAGACCCAGACTGAAAACATAGGCCAAACTTTAAAACTCCGAGTTTGATTCTGGAGAAAGAATTTTACACTAAGGTGATGGTGTTGGGGGGGGGGGTCTGATGGTCCCTAGATCTGCTTTCCCTTTGCATGTGTAGATGGATACCGTTTTGATTCTTACTACCACTGCTGCGCTGGCTTCACAGTGTATGGGTAGAAATCAGGGTCAGGAGTGCTACTTGTGTTCAATGCCTTTCTGCAGGGGCGGCAAAATCCTTCCTTTTAAGTGCCACAACATAGCCAACACCCTGCCAGAATAGTTCAGCCAGATGACACATTGCCAAGCATGTTCCATACTTTCCATACATTACGTTAGTTAATGTTAAAACGACCGTATGATAAGGTATCAGTAAAAGTTCTCAGTGTCCTTCAGATTTCTTGATTTCCAGAAACATACATTAACTCCGGACATTTTTAAGCTTCAGGGAAATGCACTAGAGCTGGACCTCATAGAAAAGACTTGGAAGATAGCCATAAACGAAGGAGTCCTGAAGGGTCACTCTGCTGGAGCAGGGTCCTGACACAACCTGTTGTATTAGGAGGAACCAGTCTCCCAATGGCACCCATGTAGTGAGACCGATGTCTGATTGCTAAGCCTAAATCCTGGACTTTTCCCATGGCTGGCCTGTGATATGGAGAACAAAGATTAGCATTTTTGGCTTCCTCAGCCACTAACTCTAAGGTTTTGTCCATGGAGCCACAAGGTGAGCAGAAAGTGGCTTTTTACATGTAATAATTCAGTCTTCTTCTTTATTTCATATGTGGGTTTTCAGCAAGAATAACTGAATGTTCCAGTCTCATGCAAGCTGCACTGAAGGACATCAAAGGCAGTGGCGAGTGTCTCTTCTTGCATCCCGTTGTCAAAGTTAGAGCGGCATGTCAGCTCAGGCTGATACAATCACGATTTGGGGGAACCACAAGAAAAGAGTAGAGATCTTTATTTTGGATTGTGGACCCTTTTGAAATCTGGCAAAAGAATATTTGCTTTTTCCCTTCACCCAGTTTTCTCTTTTTATTTTCTGCTTTTATGTTAATTTTATTGCATTTATATTACTTTGTGAGCTTTTGTACCACCTCTCCCTTTCTTTTGGTTAGGGGGTGAGTTTCATTAGCAAATACAGGTAGCCCAACACCACAGAACCTCTCTAGACATAACCAAGAAGACTAGCTAAAATATAAGGGTGCCTGGATGGTTCAGTCGGTTAAGTATCAGACTTGAGCTCTGGTTGTGATCTTGTGGTTCGTGAGTTTGAGCCCCACATCGGGCTCTGCACTGTCCATGCAGAGACTTCTTGGGATTCTCTCTGTCTCTGTCTCTCTCTCTGCCCCTCCCCTACTTATATGCACTCTCTCTTTCTCAAAACAAATGAATAAACTTCCAAAAAAAAAAAAAAAGACTGGCTAAAATATGGATGCCCTGGGAGGCTAGCCCTGAGGACTACTGATGATTTCTGGTTTTTCTGTTTTGCTGGACTGTTGAGGATTAAGATGGGGGAGTCTGAACAGGCAGGACTTCCTGAAAGAATGAAGCCCTGCTTAGCTTTCCGGTGCAGATACTCAGATATGTTTCCTTCAGGCACATCCTTGGAGAAGGGAATCCCTGAAACTCAGCTGGAGTTCTTTATTTCTGAGCAGCTAATGAGAAGGATCTCCATTAAGATCTGTGACATCTGCCCCAGGAGGGGGGGGCACTGGAGGGCTGGTAAAGGGATGCTGCTGGAACAGTGCTGCCCCACCGACAGCTGGGAGTTTTGTGTGGGTCTGTGTGGCTCGTTGCTTTCACCACAGTTGTTGACACCGTGATGGTTGGTGTGTGGAATCCTAGGGCAACATCTTGAAGCATCAGAGCTGCTGAGTAGAGTCACAAATGCAACATAGCAGCCAGGAACATTCTAGCTGTAAGCCATAGGAAGAATTTTGAGGGGCTTGCTGTTCCGTAGATCTATCTGGATTCTTGACTCCTCGTTGGACTAGAACGTACCATCACTACAAACTACAATTAATACTTCCAGTTAGATTCCTACACTTAGCAGTTGAGAGGTGGTATAAATTAGCTAAAGACCCTGGATCAAGGCTGTCTGGATTCAAACTCAGCACTAACTAACTCTTACTGGTTGTGTGATCTTGAAAAATTCCTTCATCTGCAATATTGGAGAAAAAAATTGATTTTGTTGTGAGAATTGAGCAATTTACTGTTTGTATACCACTTAAAAGTGTGATTGGCATATAGTAAGCTATTATTATTGAGCCCAGCATACATCATATCCTTGGGCTGGTAGGCATGTGTTAATCAACTGAATTTAAATTTGAAATAGGAATTAGTGATTGGAGACAGGAGGGTGGAAAAAAGAGTAGGAGATGCATTTTGCCCCAGTGCTCCTTTACAAAATACTTCTGGAGTTTTGCCAGTAAGTTGTGAGAATCTGCACCCCCCTCTCCGCATTTGCTATCCATGGCTCATTAATGATCCTTACACACAGAGTGCAGATTTTATCCTTTTAGCCACTCATGTATCCTTTTAATTGGACCCATGAAGTGAGGGTCATGGCTCCTTGGCTTGGGGCGGCTGATTTTTATCCATTTTTATGCAACAAGACATTATGTTGTGACAGAATGAAACCCATGTCCATCCCACTGCGCAACCGAAGAAGCACCTGCCGTGAAGCGAACTACAAGTACGGATTTCTACTCCCTCATTTCCAATCCACCCATTTCCTGAAGGAAGAAAAATGGAAAAGAAAAATCAGGCTTCTGAGGCTGAGAGAAATCCTAGACTTGCCCTCTCTTCCTGGTGGGTGGCTTATTACTTTGCAATTTGCCTTTTACATTCTGTCCTCTCACCTCCTGTCATCTCTCAGTGAGGGCCACCACGTCTAAGGCTCATCAGAGGAAGTTGGAGGAAGATAGGAATTTGGATAGTTGAACAGTGACATGTGTGTCACGAAGTTGACCTCACTCTCTCAAGCTTGGGTAGACTTTCAGGATGTGGCAACTGATGAGCAGGGCAGAGACTGAAGACCACTAATTTACATCCCATCCCTAGCTTGCTGGTCCATCTGATGTTGGTGTCCCCCTGCTGGTCTTATGCCCATAGGGGTTTTAAGTGCCTATGTCCTCAGAAGACCCCCACTTTCATGATCAGACCTATACCCATCATCTTACCTGAAGGCAGTGAGATCACCAGGAGAAGGAGTAACCCAATGAGAGAGTGCCTCATTGCTGATGAGGGCATAGAGCTGGAACTTTCTGGGGGTGGCTGCCTGGAAGCTTCCTTTATAGAGCTGGGCAAAGTTGGGTGGGGCTGGACACTGGCCTCATTCTACTTGGAAGGGCATTCAGGGGACACAGCCTTCTTCAGGGTTAGAGGAAGAAAAGTTCCTGGTCCTGTCTTTGCTACTTCTTCTTTTACAAATCATGGGAAAAGAAGGAACTCAGTCAAGGCCAAACAGGATCAGAGACTAGGCATTCCTCATGCCCAGGCCCAAATATTTATCCTATAACTTCAAATGTATACTGATAGAAAAATGGCAGGAAAATGAATAATCACTTTTTACTTTATTTCTCCATTCCTTGGGAGTCCCACTGAGAACACAGTAGACAAGGGAAGCAATGTTATAAACATGGGCTTAAGACCCAAAAAGATGTGAACAAGAACTTGCTGTGTTTCCAGAAATAAAAAATCTTAAGGTGTCAACTGTTGGTCTGACCAAGAGTTGGGTAGGTACTCAGACACAGCAGAGAAGGGTATTCTTCTCTCTGGGCAGCAGATTGATTCATCTGGCTGAGGCAGATGGTACAGGGAATATGTCACCTAGAAGAGTTAACCGAGGGGCTTTGTTTTCTAAATGGCTGCTATGAAATGTTGCCGAGTATTTGGGAATTTTGAGGGCTCTGGGAAAGGTTGTCTTTTTGGAGTGGATAGGTTGGAACTCTCTTCTGGTTTCTCACAGAAAGAGCCAGATCAGTGCTGGGTGCAAGGTTGGATGCCCAGCGTTCAGAGTAGAGCAGGACGCCACTCCCCTGGAGCTATAGGGGCTCCAGGGAAGGGTCATTGGGTCTGTCTTCCCTGGAGTGGTGGTGGAGGACCAAAAGTTGAGGAGACACTTACTTTAGTTATGTTCTTGCCTTGAGGCAGGCTTGTACCCAAGTGTCCCATAACCGTAGGATTCTGAGTCTGTAAAATGGCAGTAGAGTATAATTTTATTGGTTATGCTCCATTTTGCAGTTACATGCCCATGGATAAATTATTTAGCATCTCTGAGCTTAAGCTTCCTCTTCTCAAAAAGTGCACTGTAACAGGGTTTTCTGAGGATGACAAATTACAAATGCATTGCACTCATTCTGGTATAGATTAGGCTCTTCCCTCCTCCTCCTCCTCCTGTTCCTTCTCCTCCACCACCACCTCTCTTCCTTCTCTTTTTCTTTCTCTACCTCCTTAATGAAATTCCACCATTATAGCTGTCTTTCTTTCTTTCTCTGCACACTCTCTCCAAGATATCTCTTAGTGAATGCAAAAAACAGCCAGGAGAGCTTTATTCTGCAACAATGTGCAGTGTTGGGAGCACCACTAGATTGGCATGGGAGTAGGGGAGAGGAGGTGTGATAATAGTCTGGAAGTAAATAGTTCAATACTAGATCAGGGCTGAGGATTCCCTTGAATGGCTCCATGGAAGACTTCCAGGTCCCTGCATGGGGCATATACTTCCTGCCCATAGAATGCAGGCCATGTCCTGACCATCTGCTGCTGTAGACATAGCACAGACTCAGTTAGAACCTTCACATTCTTTTAAAGATGGAGGAAACAAAGCTTGAATGGGTGAATGGGCTTGTACAAAGGAAAGAAACAATCTGTGAGCTGTGCTGGCATATAATTTTCAGCTCTCTTGATTCTCAGTTCAGAACTCTGTCCTTCTCCATATATTTTAAGTTTATTAATCATGCATCTGGAAATATGGAAACTATGAGCTTAACATTTTCTAAATACTTCTGAGCCCCCTCCTATACCTGATTCTGGAAAAGCAAATCTAAGATGCATTTGGAGATTAGCCTGTGTGCAGGATGGACCCTTTCCTTTCCAACTGTACATGTCTTGATTAAATCACCATCCTAACCTTTGGACAAGAGCTTTTCTTAACTGTGCTGAGTGTTCCCACCTCCTGACTGAGGTCTTGTCAGGAAAAGGTGCCAGGGAAACACAAACAGCTTTATTCTCTCCCCTTTAATGTTCCTCTGTTGGAAATTTCTTCTTTATTTCAGTTTCCGAGAAGTGTTCTCCCTATCATGTCTACCTTCAAGAAAAAAAACCCACCATTGGCAACAATCACTACTCATCCTAAGCTACTTTTAATGAATTAACCTGTTGAAGGAGGTAGCCCCTTTCCTACCTGCCTCATTCACTAGTCAGGTAATTTCTGGGTGCAATGACTTCACTGCTCATTTTTCTCTATGGGCGAGTTCATTTTCCCCCATGGCTCAATAAGTCATTGATATATGATGAAAGTTAATACACATAAAGAAAAATAAGAAAATCATATCCATGGTTTCATGACTGAACATAAAGCAAACACCATGTGGTCGCCACTTAGATCAAGAAAACAGACCTCTTCCAGCACCTTAAAAGGCCCCAGTGAACCTGTAAGTGACCACAGCCCACTCCCTCCCCAAGAAGGCAACCGCTACTCTGACCTGGATCATCATGACTTTCTTGCTTTGCTTTATGGTTTTCCCTTCACTAATCAGGATAGTTTAATTTGCCTCTTTTTTGACCTATTTATAAAAGGCAGCACGAAAGTATTACTTGTGGCTGTTTTCCTCTTTGTGTGTGTGCGTGTGTTTACCCCCCTCTCCCCCCCAATAGGGTTAGGATTTTAACTTTTTTTTTCCTATTGGAATTTTTATTGGAATTGCTTTGAGAGTATAGGTCCATTTGGAAGAAGGGGATGATATCTTTACAATATTGGGTATTTTTATTTATTTATTTATTTATTTATTCATTCATTTATTTTTATATAGTTTATTGTCAAGTTGGTTTCCATATAACACCCAGTGCTCTTCCCCACAAGTGTCCTCCTCCATGAGCATCACCCCCCTTCCCCTTAATTACGTTTTGAAGATTTGTCTGTTTCTATGTGTGGCATTAGTTTTTACCTCAGTATATGGACTATTTAATATATTTAGGATGGCTGACAAGTATTTGAGTTGTGTCCACGGATTACCAGAGTCCTGCTGTGGACATTCTTGTACTTATATTCTGTGCACACAGGCTTGCTTCTTGGAGGCTAGATAACCTTGGAGTAAAATTGCAAAGTTACAGGACGTGCATAACGTCAAATTTTCTAAATGTCAAATTGTTTACCAAAGTGCCTTTTCCTAATTTATATATCCATCAGCAATATATAAGGATTTTGGTCACTCCGCATTCTTAGCACTACTTGGTATAGTTAGACCTTTGTACTTTAGACAATCACATAGTTCTCTAATGGTTCCTCAGGGCAGGTTAATTTAATTTTCCTGATCACAAATAAGGTGGGGTATCTTTTCGTTTGTTTATTGGTCATTTGGATTTCTTCTTCTTCTTCTTTTTTTTTTTAGCTTTGATTTTATTTTATTCCTCTTTTGATAAGTATCTAGTTAAGTCATTTGTCCATTTTTTCTACTGGCTTGTCCATGAAGAATAATTTGTACTGAGAATATTCTTGCTGTTCTGATTTTGTAATGATCAGGGCAGTCCTAACATTCACTATATTAAGACTATGCATGTGTTCCCAGACCTAGTTCTTTCCCTACGCCTGGTTTTATAAATGCTGGTGACAAACCACATCTGATTTATATGATGCATCTTATATGGGAAATGTCTGTGACTCTAAATATCTGCTCATCCTAGAGAAATGAGAGCACAGCTACTGTAATTACTTTGAAAGATAATGATTGCTAATTTGATGATTACCAATTGCCACTGAACGAATTGCAAAACTATTGAATTGTATTTTCTAACAAAAAATACTTTACAAATTATGGGGTGGTTCAAGATGGCAGTGTAGAAAGACCCTGAATTCATCTCCTCCCATGGACACACCAAATCTACAATGACATATGGAATAATTCTTGCTGAAAAAGAACTGAAAACTAGTTGAACAGCTTTCTCCATGAGAGATAAAAGGACCGCATTTAGATTGGGTAGGAGAGGCACAGACACAGTCTCACCAAAACCCTACCTCTGGCTCTTGACACATAATTGGAGGGATCTCCCTTCTGAAGCCTCTCCCTGAGGAGAGGGGTTTCTGTCACACATTGGGCACCCCAGCCCTTGAGACCTGCACCAAAGAGACCATGCCCCCAAAATGCCTGTCTTTGAAAACCAATGTGGCTTACAGCCAGGGACCCTGAGGGGCTATGGGATCTGAGATACTTCTTTTGAGGGGCTCTTTTGTATGGACTCACTTGTCCCAGGAACGAGTGCAAAGGCAACAGTTTGAGAGGTGATTGGATTTTATGTGATGGTGATTTAGTTGGTCATATTAAAGACTCTGCTGGAGGAGTAGGGATTAATTGGGATTTTTCTTGGAATGGAAGTGGTGGAGTGTGACATTTTTTGGTGCTCTTTCTGTACCTTGCTACTGAAGGTGAGCATGTGAGGACACAACCATGCTAAAGCCAAGGGCATGGCCTACCATCTGTCCTCATTCATTGAGTTGTAATTTTTCTTCATTTCTTTTTTTAAAAAAATGCTTATTTATTGAGAGAGAGAGAGAAAGAGAGCATGAGTGAGCAGGTGAGGGGCAGAGAGAGAGAGAGAGAGAGAGAGAGAGAGGGAGAATCCCACGCAGGCTCTGATTGCAGAACCTAACTCTGGCCTGATCTCACAAACTGTGAGATAGTGATCTGAGCTGCAATCAAGAGTTGGGTGCTTAACTGGCTGAGCCACCCAGGCACTCCTCTCTTCGTTCATTTCTAATTTTATTTATTTCAGTCTTCTCTCTTTTTCCCCTTGATGAGTCTGGCTGAAGCTTTATCAATTTTGTTTATCTTTTCAAAGAACCAGCTCTTAGTTTCATCCATTTTTTGTATTGTTATTGTTATTGTATTCTTTCTTTTTGTTTGTTTTTGTTTTAGTTTTAGTTTCTATTTCATTTATTTCTGCTCTGATCTTTATTATTTCCTTCCTTCCACTAATTTTGGGCTTTATTCTTTTTTTAGTTCATTCAGGTAAAAGGTTAGTTGTTTATTTGAGATTTTTTTGTTTCTTGAGGTAGGCCTTATTCCTATAAATTCCCTCTTAGAACTGCTTTTACTACATCCCAAAGATTTTGAACCATTGTGTTTCCATTTTCATTTGTTTCCGTGTATTTTTTTTTGATTTCCTCTTTGATTTCTTTGTTGACCTTTGTTGTTTAATAGCATGTTGTTTAGCCTTCACATTTTTGTGTTTTTTTCATTTTTCATTTTTTAATTTTTTGTAGTTGATTTCTAGTTTTACACTGTTGTTAACAGATACTTGAGGGGTGCCTGGCTAGCTCAGTTGGTAGAGCATGCAACTCTTGATCTCAGGGTCAGGAGTTTGAGCCCCATGTGTGGTGTAGAGCTTACTTAAAAAAAAGTTTAAAGTAAAATTTCTTAAAAAAAAAGGAAGAAAAGATATTTGATGTGATTTCAATCTTCTTAAATTTATTGAGACTTGTTTTGTGGTTTAGCATGTGATGTATCCTAGGGAATTTTCCATGTGCAATTGAAAAGAATGTATTCTGAAGTTTTGGATGGAATGTTCTGCATATATCTGTTATGTCCACCCTGTCTAATGCGTTGTTCAAAGCCACTATTTCCTTATTGATTTTCTGTCTAGATAATCTATCCATTGATGTAAATGGGGTGTTAAAGTCCCCAACTATTATTGTATTGCTTTCAAGTTCTTCCTTTATATCTGTTAATATTTGCTTTATATATTTAGGTGCTGTTGTGTTGGGTGCATAGATATTTAAAATTGCATTATTCTCTTGTTGGATTGATTCCTTTATCATTATGTAATGCTCTTCTTGGTCTCTTGTTACGGTGTTTGTTTTTTGTTTTTTAATTTTTTAATGTTATTTATTTATTTTTTTTTTTGAGAGAGAGAGAGACAGCGTGAGCAGGGAAGAGTCAGAGAGAGAGGGAGACACAGAATCTGAAGACAGGCTTCAGGCTCTGAGCTAGCTGTCAGCACAGAGTCTGACATGGGGCTTGAACCCACGAACCGCGAGATCATGACCTGAGCCAAATCTGTACCCTCAACCAACTGAGCCACGCAGGTGCCCCTACAGTCTTTGTTAAAGTCTATTTTTTCTTATATGACTATTGTTACCACATACTTCTTTATGTTTCCATTTGCAAAAATTGCCCAGCTCTCTGTATTTAGTAGCTTCCAGACTTCCAGAGGATGCCAGATCCTATCAACTTTCTGTGTCAGGCAAGACGAAAACAATCCCACAGCAAGTCCTTCAAAAAATCAGAATGTTGGATGCATGCTCCACTATTCTTTCCCCACTGAGGAAGAGGCTGCTGAGCTGTACTGGCCTCTGTCTGCCTTACTTTGGGTCTCCTAGACCAGTATTAAGACTTCCAGCTCTCTTGTTCTCAGAAGAGCCCAGACATCTAAAGTATGTGGGTCCCATCAGTGATCTGAGACAAATGAGACAGAATCCAGTCCCTCAGGCAGCCCCATGAAATGACAGAACATTGGATGCATGTTCTAACTCTTCCTCCCCTGGGAGAAACTGGGTGCTGGGAATTTTCTCTCACTTGTTCTAAACTAGGAAGAGGAGCTGTGATGAATAAGTGCTCCACATCATTGGCTTTGTTCTCAGTGGCCCCCAACCTGGCACCTTTTCCTTTCAAGGCGTAGATTCAGACAAGACCGAAACTAGTCCCTTGGGTAGTCCCCCAAACATTTGAACATTCGATGTATGTTTCACCTTTCTCTTTCCTTCCCCAGGGAAAATCTGGTAGTTTTCTCCTGATTGTGCCATGCTGAAATGTGGGAAGGGACAATGTTGAGTGAGTGTTACAAATTTTCCTACCAGGTTTGATGCATTATTTTCATGCTCACGTGGGTTGCAGGAGGCTCTTAACTGGTTTCAGGATTTATCACAAAGGGAACTGATTGTGTATTATTGTTGAGTTAGAGTCTCTGTGGGGGAAGGAGGGTCTGGAGACTCCTGTTTCCACCATATTGTTGATTACACTCCTGAGGACAGATTACTGGGGTTATAAAGAATTAGACATCAATTTGGTTAAGCAGATCCAATTTAATAGAGACCAACAAATGACCATCAGTGACATAGGGAGTGGTTTTCAACTATAAATCCTAAATGTAAAACACCACGGTTGGTTAAAACTTGGTCTAAAGGAAGTAGTTTCTATGCTAAAAACAATTTAGCAGTAAAAATGCTACTTCTAAATAGTTTATGCTAGATTAGGATAGCTGGGGATGTGGAACAGGGGCATAAAGTGCCTAATGGGAGGATCAAAGCAATAGCGAGTTGTCAATTGATATGGAAGTATTTCAATGTTTTTAAAATTAATTAATTAATTACTTATTAAAACAAAATTTTTTAATGTTTATTTTTGAAAGAGAGAGAAAGAGAGCTGGGGAGGGGCAGAGAGAGAGGGAGACACAGAATCTGAAGCAGGCTCCAGGCTCTGACCTGTCAGCACAGAACCCAACATGGGGCTTGAACCCATGAACCAAAAGATCATGACCTGAGCCAAAGTCTGACACTAAACCAACTGAGCCACCCAGGTGCCCCTTTCAGTGTTTTAATAATCAGTACATTGTTGTGAATCATTGGCTGAATATCAGGCCTATGGCTGCAAATTCTTGAGAGAGAACAGACAGTGATAGACAAATATCTTATTGGTTGCTTTTGCTATCAGATGGACTCCCCTCCTCCCCCGTCCCCCCATCCTAAACTCTCCCTGAGGGTGTAAACTCTAGGTGTACTAACTCAGTCAAGGACCTCAGCATCAGTTCCTTTATTTTGCTCAGAACCAAAGCCTTGTCCCCTAGCCTTCCCCAACCAATGTTAGTCCTCAAAGCTGTTGGTTCCTGACATTAACATTTAGTATCAAGGCAATCTCAGTTTCTGTGTTTGTTTGCTATTCTAGATTCAATTTATTCATTTTCTTTTGTTTTATTTTTGTTTTTCATCACTCTTTGGTAATTGCCTTTATTTTCTTGTGAGGACAATAATACATTTAAATATTGTTTGTGTAATTAATGCAGCATCTGATTTTTTTGTGTGCCTGGATAGAAAAAATGGTTCCGAATAATTGGTTCACCACATTCCAGCAGTGGAGACCTCTATTTAAGTCCTCTTTGTAATACACTGTGTTTTCTACCACTTGGGGTCTTAGTGAGGTTAAACTAAAATCTTAGTTATCATGCATCATTGATGTTCCTAGTATCTTTCAATACTGGTATCAATGTTGTTCCTAGTGTTCTTTCCAAAGACTTCCCAGAGGATCAGGGACCTCATTACTTTCCCAGTCTGGCAAAAAATAAGGGCTAAATAAGTATTTGTTGAAAGGCGTTCCTGATTGCATTCTTTTATGTCATACTTTTCAGTGCTCCCAAGATATACTCTTACTTTTAGACAAACAAACTTAGTTTCCCCAGGGACACAGTGGAGCTTTCCTTTAGTTCAGGGGCCAGTTACAGTTCCTTTTTTTTTTTTTTTTATCACTATCTCTTTTGTATTCAGTCCATTCACGTTTCCTTTTTATAGTCAATTTAAGAAAAGACCATCAACAGAAAGTCAATGGGTATAGCAAATCTGTCAGACTGCCAACCACAAATCTTGAATTTTTCAGGAAAGTCTATTGCATTGTCAAGCCATAGGTTCTTAAGTGGAAGTTAAGAAGTTAGAAATGGTTGTCATATTTCCCAGACCTCAATGTTTCCATCTAAAAATTCAAAGAATGCTATCTTTAAGGAGATACAAGGAGAGAAAGATTGTAAAATGACTTAGTGATTTCCTGACAGGTAGTAGCAGAGACACAAGTTAGTTTCCTCCCTTGCTGGCCCAGTAGTGACTATATTGTTACAATTATTCTGCCTTTTAATCAAATGTTGACTTTCATTTTGGCCCCATTCTGCAACCTCCTGTGAGTTCTATTTTCTTAAGCAGTTAGTAAACTCAGGCAGGATTAGGTCAAGTCTTCCACTTAAGTGGGTACTCTCTAGTTTCAGTGTAGTGCTATGAACAGTGTCAAAACATACTTACTTTAATATGTGTTCTGGTATTATTGAAAGTTAACATTCCTTTTCTTTATTACTGTCGTTGTTGAGAGTTACCATGTGCTTGGCACTGTGCTAAGTGTTTTGTATATAGGAGCTCCTTTAATATTCATAACACTCTGAGGTGGGTCTTTTTATAAACTTTTAATTTTGGAATAATTTCTAACTTACAGAAAAACTTCAATAGTAAAAAGTGTTCCTATTTACCCTTCACACAGAGATCCTATTCACGATTCTCCAACTGCCCCAATAATGTCATTTGTAGCAAAAGAAAATATGAGGTCAAGCATTGCATTCAGTTGTCATGTCATTTTGTGTCTTTTATTTTTTATTTTTGTTTAGATTTTATTTTATTTTAGACAGAGAGAGAGAGTGTGAGTTGGGGGAGAAGGGCAAAGGGAGAGATGGGGAGATGGGGAGAATCCCAAGCAGGCTCCACACTCAGTACAGAGACCGATGCAGGGCTCTATCCCACGACCCTGGGATCATGACCTGAGCCGAAATCAAGAGTCAGACACTCAACCAACTGAGCAACCCAGAAAACCCCTAACTTTGGCTCTTTTAATCTGAAACAGTTCTTTAACTGTTCCTTGATTCTCATGGTCCTGACATTTTTGAAGTGTATTGGTTAATCATTTTGTAAATATCACTCAGTTTGAGTTTGTTTGATTTTTCTTCATGATTGCATCCTGATGATGCACTCCCTCCATGCTTCCTCTTTTTTTTTTTTTTTTTTTTTTTTTTTTTTGTCTGCACATCATAGAAATGAAATTGTGTTGTTTTCATTGTCGGGTGATTTGTCCCATCACTAGTGGCATTAATTTTCTCACTCGTTAAGGTTGTGTCTTACAGGTTTTCCACTGTAAAGTTATTTCTTTCCCTTTCATAATTAATAATGATTTTATGGGTAGTGAAATGTTAAGTGCACTCTGGGGCAACGTGAAATACTGGTTCTCATTCCACTTTTACTCACTAGCTTTCACATCTATTGATTTTTTTTGCATGAATTATTGTATAATGGTTACTAAATAGTGATTTTAAATGTTCCATTTTATTCTTTCTATATTAGTTGACATTCTACTGCAAGAAAGGCTTTATCTTTTTCATATGTATATATGTATTTGAGTGTGAACTCACCAATTGTTATTTTATTCAACGGAGCTTAATCCATTATTATAATTATTTATTTTGATGCTTACATGTTCCAGTTTGGCCTGTCCCTGTTTCCTTTTGACATGTCTGTATTATTCTCTGAGTACTATTACTTTCTGGAACAACACATTTTTCCAGGCTTATCTTACCATGTTCTTTCTCTGTCCTAGACTTGCAATGAGGCATCTATTCAAGAATCTCTCCCTCTGCTTAGTGTAGACTGGTATTTAGAAGCCAAAATGTGGTTCTAGATTATTATTATTATTATTATTAGAGTGCTTTTCTTCCAGACCATCATAGTGGACTGAGCTAAGAAACATATGTATATATGCATGTATATAAAGGCACATACAAGCATATACCATACATACACATCACTTTTTATTTATATTATTTTCAATTCTAATACAACAATTCTAGTGTTCATTCTAGTTTTTCCCTTGCCATCTTTTTATGTGGTAGGTATATTTTAATCCATAGTTTATCGTTGAGGAAATTGATGCTCGGGAGATGAGATGCAATTGAAAGAGCTGTAGTTTGAACCAAAATGACCTGACTCCAAAGTTTACACTCTTCTACATTACTTGCAATTATTATCTGCTATAAATGTTTGCCTTCTGCTAGAAAATATCTGTCAAGATCTTCATCCTACTCAAGAACAATACAAGATTTTCAAGACAAATAAGGAATTTAAAAAAAGGCAAAATAGTAAAGAAGCCATAAACTTGGCATCAGAGACATGAGGGCTGTGCTATGCCAGTGCTTGACTTTCAGGAGCTGAGATGTGTGGAAACCAAATCTCATTAGGTAGAAAAAGTCAAAGAAGATTCACTCCGTAGAGGGATACTTAAGCGAGGGGATACAAAACAGAAATAAATGAGATAGAATGATCTTTTTTATAACCTGCCATAGTTCTCTAACAATGTCCCATTGAAGGAGGCCATGGAAAAAACAGTGGAAAGAACATATCTCTTGGTTTCTGTTAGATTTGCATTGGCATCTGGACTCTGCTACTTGTGAATTATGTATCATTGAATAAATTACCTAATTTCTCTGCATCTAGATTTATTTAGTTGTAAAATAAAAATAAACGTACCTTGTTATAAGATTTTCATGCAGATGAATGGAGATGACAAATATATATAAAAGAGCTTTGTGGGTTCTTGGTAACTGTTAGTTCTTCTTCCTCTCTTTATCATGAATATAGGAAAAAAAGGCGAGAAGGGGCTTGACCTTATTGGTATAATTCCATAAGTCAAAGAATTGGGCAAGGAGATGGATAGGAAAAGAGCAGGAGAGATTTGGACAAGCTGGTTCTTCCCTAATGCACTATGGTTCTTTTAAAATAAGACTGGTGCCTGGGTGGCTCAGTCAGTTAAGCGTATGACTTTGGCTCAGGTCATGATCTCGCAGTTCACAAGTTTGAGCCCCACGTCAGGCTCTGTGCTGACAGCTCAGAGCCTGGAGCCTGTTTCTGATTCTGTGTCTCCCTCTCTCCCTGCCCCTCCCCCACCTGCTCTTGGTCTCTCTCTCTCTCTCTCTCTCTCTCTCTCTCTTAGAAAAAATAAAAATAAAAAAAATAAAAATAAAATAAGACTTGCAGAATTTGGGCCCCTTCCCAATTTCCTTCCCTCTCTAATACTCCTGTGGCCTAAACTCCCAAACCCCACTGGACTGACCAAGAATTGATTGGTCTAGCAGACACATAGCTTTTCCTTTGGTGAACTTTCAGATAAGGGTCAGATATGGGTATTCAGCCAATATGTGCCAAATTACTAACATGTTGAAATACTCTCATGTCACTTGACAACTAGCTACTGCTTTGATTCTCCCGTTCGGTACTTTATGCCCCTGTTCCAGATCCCCAACCATCCCACAATGTAGTATGAACCATTTAGAATTAGCATTTTTACTAAGTAGTTTTCAGACAGAGTTTTAACCAACCATGGTGTTTCATTTTTAGGATTTCATGTTGTAAACAACTCACTATGCCACTAATTATCACTTGTTGGCTTTTATTAAACTGGATCTTTCAGATAGAGCTTTCAGAATAATCCATTGAAGTTAGAGGGTGAGAGTACATTGCTGCCTTCTCCTTCACAACTGAGGGACTTCAGACCAGAGGAATAAAGGGCCTAAGGACAACAACTCCTCTAATTACTGGCAAATCATGACTTAAATATTGGCTCTTATAGACCATGGTCCAGAACCCCTTACCCTTTCACCATGTTTCTCTAATTGTATACTGGGGCAGGGTTTAGAGTTAGGGTAAGATTATAGTTTCAGTCTCTCTGACATTCTACATGCCTTGAGAGATGACTTCAGACCAAAACCCAAATACAAACCCAAGGAGGAAGAATCCAGCTGGTTACCCATAACAGCTTCATCAACAGGAGAAAAATAAATCACTCTCTGTATCTGCAGAAGTTTAGAGAGGGAAGTGAGATCTGTTTGTTCTAAGTGATCAAGAGACATCTGCCTGGAAGGGACTGTGTAATCAGGTGAATCGATTTATTACCTTTAGCAAAATTTGGTTATGCTTGGAGTTTTAGGACATTCTGTGAGGAAATGTTGGCTTGGAACTTGTCCCTGTCCACACACAGGGAAGAAAGTCCTCAGTGCTTGCTTTCAAGATCAGATGTCTTAATGCCACTGGGACTAGTGCCCATAAGTCCCCAGGGCATTCTTCCTTAGCTTCTGCCAGATTGTATACAGAACATGATTATTCCCTTGAACAATTAACTCTCTTCCTCCTCCTCAAATTTCTTAGCACAATTGTAACAAACTGGGCTGTCCTTATCTCCACTTCTGGAAGGCACTGTGGAGTAAGGCAGTTCTGCAACACTCTTTAAGAATCTGGCATGTGACAAATATTCAACCTTACTTATAACTGTGAGGAAATCCTCAGCCCACCTGTTCTTTTCTTGACTCAGATCTGTAAAAGCAAGGTACAAACCTAATTTGGGGAAACATGCAAGGGCCAGAGCATCACTATGAGTATGAAGGAGAAATCCAGCATATCCATCTATTTCCAGCATGAAAATTGAGGTCTCCAGGGGTGCCTCGGTGGCTCAGTCCATTAATCATCCAACTCTTGATTTCAGCACAGGTCATGATCTCACTGTGAGATCGAGCGCCATGTCAGACTCTGTGCTGACAGTGCAGAGCCTGCTTGGGATTCTCTCTCTCCCTGTCTCTGCCCCTCCCACACATGCATGTACCTGTTTTTTCTCTCTCTCTCTATCTCAAAATAAATAAATAAACATTTTAAAAAAAGAAATAAATAAAGGTCTCCAGAGAGCAGAAAAGGGGGAAATTCAGTTCAGTTCAATGTGTTCAGCATTTGTTGCACTCCATTTCATGCCAGGCCCTGTGTGGCATTCCAAGGATTTACAGTATTTGGAAGATTCTTGACCTCACAGTCACATGGGTCATAAGGTTATAATTTTAATATAATGAGATAAAAGCTACAGTATTTTCAGGTACAGGATGCTATGGAAACTTGGGGTACAAAATTGAGATTTGGGGGAACATCTCCTGGAGAAGATGATATCCTGGAGTAGAATCTTTAAGGATAAGTGGGAATTAGTCAGGAAGTACAGGAAAAGGAGTTCCAGGGAAACTCAATAGATTCACTGAATCAGGGCACAAAGGTATAGAAGAGTATGGTGTATGCAGATATAAACACATATCTATGTATTGCTAGAATGTGGGTGTTGTTAAAGATGGAGATGGAGGTGGAGCCAACTTACAAAAGAATGTGAGTGAAATTTTAACAAATGCAGACTCAATATGGTAT